>CM037090.1:15293587-15976987 GCA_020916435.1 Oxytropis ochrocephala | reverse complement strand
TATTTTTAAAACTTATGCCTAAATGTCTATCTTAGACTATAGGATCAAAAATAAGATTAAAAATATTTTTTTGGCATTTTAAGGTATAAAAAAATTCATTGCTCTATGATGTGTGATTTTATACACAATATGCTTATTTTATCGGTCTTTAGTATAATCCACGAGTCATGAGGCCAACTAGTGACCCCGGTGCGACCATTTACCCATTGACTTGATCGGTCGATTTTAATAACATTGCAAATAAGTACAAGAGCATCATTATTTTTGGTATATATGAAGCGGGGTTAAGCCCCAAGGCGAGAAAAACTAAGCATGAACAAATCGAGGATAGAAATCCCTACAACATCGAGAATGCAATACTTGTCCTATGGAAATAGACCTTTGTAGATAAAAGATCAAGTCATCAAATTGATAACACCAAATATTTGCCTGAACATCAACACAGCGATTAGCTTCTGCAGAAGATGCTAACAATACTACTGGGAGCATCATTTTATTAGTTCGTCCAAAATACCCAAAATCTTAGGATCGATGCGTGTCTTAAGTAGTGAGAGAGCAACAAAATGCATAAGAGTATGCAACTTAAGCAAGTGTTGAGTTCTCTATGCCTTAATAAAATTCCGTTAATTTTTTTGACTAGTCAATGTATCTTTTAATAGACTAGTAAAATAAAAATATTAAGCAGATGCGTGTTAGTTAAAATGTCATACAAGTCACTTTATCAGCTCATTTATTTTTACTCTAAAATTATCACATTACAAATGCATGTTTACATGACAACAATTAACAACTTTTAAATGGAAAATCACAATAGTGTTGCTTCATGCAAACATGATTGTCGCGTGATACATACGTGATAATAAAGCCATTCTACGATTATAAAACATTATTGATCATCTCTTCTCCTCGTTAGCGTGCTTAGTCTCTGCGCCTTCTATTCTCACTATCTTCCATTCTATATTAAAGTTAGTGTCACTCGTACATTGCATGTATAATGAATGTTATTTTCTATTTTATTGAAAACAAATTATTTTTGAATAACAATGATAAATATTTAATTTGAAAGATAAAATTCAAAAATATATATATATATATATATATATATATATATATATTTGTATATTGAAATATATCAATAAATATTTAAATTTATGTTATTTTTATATGATATATTTATAGAAAAATAAAATAAGATTAGATAAAGTTGATTAATATATTCACATAGATATAACATTTAATAATAATAACCTAATAAATTTTAGTCTAAAGTATATTTTTGTCTCCTTATTTTTAAAATTTAATCCTTATATTTTATCCTTATATTTTATATTCAATTACAAAATTCCCTAATTTTATACAGAAACATCTCACTCTTATACAATGTGAACCATCTCACGCTTGAACAATGTGAAACATCTCACTCTTACGAGGGTATTCGCGGTGCGGAGTTTGGTTCGGTTTTGAGCGAAAAATGAAGCCAAGCGCATGAGTAAAAATAAATGCGGTTTGGTTTGGTTCGATTGAATTCGAAAAAACCAAACCAACCCAATGCGGTTTGGATTGGTTCGATTAGTTCGTTTTTGTGAGACAAAACACAATTTAAAGTCAGTTTGGATAGAACTTATTTTGAACTTATGAAAAACAACATGCAAATAAATAAGTTTTATGTATTATTTATAAGCTTGTCAAGGAGTTTATGGAAAAAATAACTTAGAGAGATACAATTATTGTTAGTGAAAACTTATGAATTAACATAAAAAATTACTAGGGGTAAAATATGTTTTGGTCACTATAAAATTGGGTTCTTGAAGTTTAGTCGCTTACATTATCGAAATAGGCGTTTTAGTCACGATTTATTTTCGTTTTTCTTATTAGTCTCGGCGTTAAATCGATATTTTTGTAGGAGGTAAAATGAATTTTATTTCGTTTCTGATAGTAGCATGATAGTTAAAGGGCAATATAGTCAATAGACTATCTAATTGTTCCTGCTCTATTTCTCTCTCGCTTCTCGTTTTCTGAGAAACACACAGCTTCTCATAAACCCTTCTTCCACCGCTTTGAATCTTCAATTCACGCCTTATTCTTTTTCCATTCAATTTCTTCGTCTACTTCTGCTTCCTCCACCTTAGCAATGTTCTTCAACAAGGTTTTTGTCCCGTGTCTCAGGATCCATTTTTCGAACCTCACTTCTCTCTGCTTCCGCAAAGACCCCAACACTTCTCCAACTTCTCCAATCACTTGCATTCACTCCTTCCTCAGTCTTCCAACAAGGTGAATTTCCCTAATTTCTGATCAATTTTTCATTTTTCGCATTTTTCATAATGTAGGGTTTTGCGAGGATTTAGGTGTTTGTTCAAAAATTGGCAATTCATCAGTTTTAATGCTGATTCTTATACTTGTTATTTGATATAATCTATTGATTTGATGGTATTGTGTTTATGGATTATTGATTTTGGTTTTGTTTGTAGAGAACTCCTAGTAGAGGTTTGAAGTATGAGTTATGTTGCCAATAATTTTCAGTTTTGTTTTCTTTCTTAACTTTAGAAATTGAGGTTGTGATTTCTTCTGTTTTGTTTATTCTTATTTTCATGCAGGTTGGAGTTGGATTAGGTTTGTTCAGTATTATTACATTAGAGATTAACTAAGCTAATTGTTGTTTAAATACCTATTTTGGGGTTATTAATCTGTTTTAGTGATTCCTTTTGAATTCAAATGTTTGGTAGAAAAAAATATATGAATTTCATTTTGGTTTTTAGAAATATAGCTGTGAAATCTCTTCCGTCATTTTGCTGCTGTTGATGATTTATATGATAATTACTATCGTCCTATGCTCTAGGATGTAATTACCTGAATAATATATATATATATATATATATATATATATATATATATATATATATATATATATATTATTCAATGATACACTCTAAAATTCTCATTCTGTTCCTCCTATGCTTTTTAATATTCCAGCTGATTCCAGTTCAAGTCAATTTGTTATGTCCATCAATAAGTTCCCAATCTCCAAGATATGGATTTTCTTCATCAGCCTCAACTGGAACCCCTGCGAGTTGGTCTCGGCTCAACTTGAGAGAGAATTCTCCGCGGAGAATTCCCCTGCGAGGAAAATGATGAGCATCTATTTGAGTCGGTCATTTCCAAGATGTAATTCAAGTTTATTCTTATGTAGTGGAAAGGCCTTACAATCTGAAGTTTTACGCTTAGGAGAAGAAATGTTCTTGGTGGATGCGGGACCGAGGACCCCAGAAATTGTATGCAAGATGAGCTTACGGGAGTGCCAATCAGCAAGAGCCACGGGTTTGAGAATAAGGTGGGATTCACGGATCACAGTGGTGGTGAATCAGCGATCAAAAGAAGATTTTGGAGAGATTATTCATTGATCTAGTGGCGTGAATCAGCGATCAAAGAAGCGGCGGCCGCGAGGTTTAATGATTTGGTGGGATCACGGATGTAGTGGCTGGTGAACGCTTCTTCTTCTTCCTCGAAGATTCGGACAAAGCGAGCTTGGCATTTGGCGAACAAGATTTGGCGAACTAATACAAAGGTAAAAGGCTTTATTATTGAAAAAGTCAAAGGAGGTTATTCAGTAGCCATCGCGGGTTTCATTGCTTTTCTTCCATTCCGTTCTCACATCAGAAGGAAAAAAAGGAGGATATCGAATGATCGATTCATCATTGAGCATTAACCCCAAAGGGCGAATATTGTGGTGTTCTAACAGTGGCGAGATCAAACAAAGAACTTGATGGCGAAATCTGCTGGCGAAAAAAGTGCTGTTTTTTTTCAATTCCGAAGCACATCTCTTGATAACACTCTATCACCTTAATCCAGTCTTTTGTTGAGGGTCTGGCACTTACTACAGGCCGCTCTGTCATTTGCTCGTATCTCAGAATATACTATTGCTTGACTATTCTTTTCCTTTGACATGATTTTCCTGTGTGCTTAATAAATTTGCAAGTGTTTTCCTTGATTGTTGTATGTGTTGGATAGTATGTTATGCTAACTAGATTGTGAAATCTCTTTAAATAATATGGCTAGTGATTCTTTTGTGATGACTAGATTAACAGAAATACGAGTTGGCATCCACTTGGTTATTTTAATTGACCATGTGGCTTTTGATTTATTAAATTTTAATTGACCATGTGGCTTTTCCTATTTCGTTATTCCTCCAGACAACATGATCAGCTCAAAACTGCATACACCTACATGAAATCCTTCTTTGAGTCGGAATCTATCATCAATTTCACCAGATTACTGACCTATATCTAGCATTCTAATCCTTCTCTGAGTCAGAGAGTCTAGCATCAATTTCGTTGTGAATTCAAGAATGCTAGTTATCTTTCTTCTTCTTGAGGCATCTTCAATTTTGTTTCTAATCTCATCTATCTTTTTGCTAATAACACGTTGGGTTCTGTACCTGAGAATGTGGATCAGAATTGGCTTGTGCTCCAATTTAGTACCATAGTCATTAATGACAGACTCAACTTCATGAAAAATAACTTCCATCTGTTTCACCCAGATTCCGGATCTTCCATTTATTTCTCCCATGTCTTGTACATCCCGAAACAGTGCAGCCACCAACTCTATTTCCTCTCTGATTGATTGGACTTTCCATTTGAGCCCGTGGCGGGCGATACAAGGAGGTTGCAGCAGAACTATCTCTATCTTGTTCAACATTGATCCCTTGCGTGCTTGGACATGAAGATTCAAGTAGCTCTCTTCTTCCTTCTATATACGCAGCGTCATAAATTCTCTTTCTGTCTGAGATACTAATAATCTCTTTCAATATGCTGTTGATATTCTTGGCAAACTTCATTCTACTCAAACAACTGCTTTCTGGACATGCAGCAACAAGGGATCGAACATTTTGAGCCACGAGTCTCGGTTAGCGCACCCATACTTGTTGTCTTTCATTGAGGCCTTCCGCACTTCTGGTATCACTCAAAAAGCATGAGACATTAGCGCTAAATTCCTTTGCGCACACTTCAAATTCCTGGCTGTAGACTTCCACAATTTCACATACCAGACAATACCTTCACCAAGTATGGGAATGAAGTTGAGACCGTACGCTAGCCATAGAGGAATAAATAGGGACAAAATGGTAAACACTAAATCTTGTAAAGCCTGGGGCAAGTAGCTCCATAGCCATCTTAACACTGATCTTCCTTTACCCCCTTCTTTTCTTATGCTCAATGAACTCTGGTTTTAGGCTCTGTCTTTACAGCAATATCAATACCGTTATTGATAAGTAGAAACAAGATGAACCCTATCAGTTATCCAAAAGGGTAGAAATAGAAATACAACAGCAGAAATGAGGCATGCGAGAGTTAGAATTATCAAGCGGACGCAATGGAAAGTTTGGAACAGGTTTTGATCTTAGTGTTGTTTGTTTGTCTCCCACTCCTCCTCCCATGTGTTTCCCTCCAACTCCGTAAGTAAAGTTTCTGTCAATTGCATCTCAATTTGAGTCCAAATATACTTCATCTCCTTCTTAAACTTCCGTGCGGAAACATATCCCTCATAAAGATAAAGGACCTTCTTTAGCCTATTCATTTTCAACCTTTTTTGTTTTCTGGCAATGAAATTTCCAGCCACATCTGCTGTATGTTTACAAATGTCCTTCACCTCTTCCAACCACACATTTTCTCTTTCACAACTTGTTGATTTGTTTAAATTTGACACTATATTTTGCAGGTAGCCAAGCTCATCTTTTACTCCTTCAACTAGCTCCATAACCTCATCATATTCATCAGTAGCAAATGTTTTACTTAGAAGAATGTGATCAAGCTTCTTCATTGCTGGGGCTACTATTGTTGTTGATGCTTCTCCTCCTGGAGTTTCAACAGAGACATCCAAATGGGTGGTACTTAAGTTCATTCCTTCCTGAGAGATTTCAGCCATCTCTTTGCGGATTCGCAACAAGTCTTAGCCAACCTTGTGTTTGTCATTCCAATACGCTATTCCTCTCCTCCTACTCTTCACTGATCTTATGACGAAGGTTTCTATTACTTCCTCTGCTTCACCAGCAGTTTTCTTCAACTTCTCTGCCCATGCATTCAACTCTGTTTCTTTTTCGTCGTACGTGCGCTGTTCAACTTGTTCCAGCAATACCTGCATGGACCTCAGCTCTCTTTCAATCCATTCTGCATGCCTAGCTGCCCCACCCAACACTGTGTACTCTTCGATGAGGAGTTTAGATATTCTGTTTACAGCAGTTGATACAACTAGATTGATTGCTATCTCAGCCATGTTTCAGTGATAACGAAGATGCATGCTCTGTTTTAGTTTATTTGCTCGAATTTGCTTTTCAAACGAGGTGGAGGAGGAATCAATTACTACTTTATTCTTGCCTTGATTCCGGAGAGATAAGATAAAAAGAGCTACAGTTACATTCATAGTGAGAGCTATTATTGCAATTCACCGACAACATACAGTGTCGTACTTTATTCTTTTGTTGATGGATTTAACACGGGTAAGGATCACTGTATTTGGGTATGGCTATTTATGCGATCGATCTGAAAAAAGTAACACATTTAAAGTCGGTTCGTTGTTGGCCAGAAACTTTAAATGTATCTAAACATTTAAAGTCGGTTGAGCAATGAAGCAGCAAGCTTTAAATGTTTATTTTACTTGTTTTGCGTAGTGCGATTCGCAGCTCTAAATCTGAGGATCCTTCCGATTTAACACCACCTCCTAAAAGTAAAAGTAGTGTTGTCATGACTCAGAAAAGATAGGTGCGTGCTTGGTGGGTAGGAAAGAAAGAGGATGGAAAGGAAGATAGAGGAGATTGTTTGGTTTACTTTTTAAATGGAATGTAAAGAAAGTTTTTGGGTGGGACCCACACAAAAAAGCATCATGAAAAGATTCGTTTTGTATGATTTGGCCAAAAAGCTTTGCTTGCAATTCTACTAGTATCACAATTTATTTAATTATTAGGGACATTAAAGTCTTTTCTGAGAGAAACACTTTCTTTTCTCCCACTTTCAATTTCACTTTCTCTCATGCAAAACAATTAAAATAATCCTCTCACTTTCTACTCACTTTCTTTCCATCAATATTCTTTCCTTTAACTTTATTTCCTTCCACTTTCTTTTATCATCCAAACCACAGTCTACACGAAGAATCTCGACTTAAGAGTGTTCAAAAACACGATCAAATGAGGACAAGTTTCATGTTGTGGTAGACTAGGCGGAGGAACACTTACCTTACAAAGCGTGGAGCAAGCATAGGCGTGCATGAAGGAACACTTGGCCAATGCAAAGAAAGCATTGGCGTAGTACCTCTTGTGGCGATAGTGAAGCATACACAGTGAAGGACAACACAAAAAGATGTTTGCTTAGGTAAGAAAGTAGTAATTAATGCTTGTTTGATAATCAAGATTAGTAGTATATTAGTATCAGTAGTCCTCCTATAATTTGTTTCTAGGCAAAATGAACATAATTACATCATGTTCTTTGTTGTTGTGTTTTTCTTTCGGTTGTTGGCGATTTGATTTATTCAAGAGAAAGAAAGTCAAATGAGTCTATTTAGTGCGGCAAAAGTGTGGAATGAATTGGAAATTCGAGTTAGTTATAGTCGACCTCTGCTTGCAAATATTACAAATTTTTCTTGGCAGCCAGAAGGAAGTATATAGTGAATGCAAAGCTACACTTTGGTTCCTCTGGTTCATCTATCTGTCGTGATTGGATTGCTACTCTAGCCACTTGGCATTCTTTCCAAACACACCAAAGTAGACAACAACAACATAATTATGGCCATCTGGGCACCCTTCCTCCTCCTTCATCTTGGCGGTCTGATACCATCTTGCGCTTCTCCGCGAGGACAATGAACTGCTGGAAGCGACATGCGCTTGGGTTCTTTGTACCAACATTTGTGGCACTTTATGTAGTTTCTACAGATCATGTACGGCATATCTCTTAACTATGTCACAATTCCTATTGTTTTGGCGGGAATAATCAAATACATTTGAGAAGACTTGGTCTTTGCGGTCGGAAGCAAGATGCTTGAGAGATTCCATTCTCACTTCTCGGACCAGGTCCAAATTATGCAAAATTCATGGATGATTTGCTTTGCAAAAATAGTGAAGGATATATTGTTAACTTTGACCAAAGTGATTGAATTTGAAACCACTCCCATTGTAGCAAGCGGTGTGACACGGTGGAGGAAGCGGACGATGAGAACATAAATGTTTCCGATATACAAAATGGATTCAAATTCTACAATATTCAGAGAGTGCCTATTTGCGAGATCTCATCCTTAGTTTTCAAGACCATCGAAGTAGCGACATTTCTTTAAAAAGCGCGACTTGGCAGCGTGCCGCTGCGATAGTTGCGGTTGAGCTTGGATTGATATATGATGTACTATATACAAAAGCGGTGCTAACATACAAGCGTCGTGGCATCTTCACTGAAACTTGTGAGCTTTTTTTCTACACTACTGCATTAATTGCATTCTCTTTTACGATATCATAAATCATAATAAAGGACCTCATTAAAACACATGAATTACGACTTGATTATCACCTTTGTGCTTTTTATTGAAATTTTGTACTTCTTGAGATATCTGCGTTCATTGTTTTACTTTCTTCAAGTTGGGCAATACATTGGGCGAGCAATATTCATAAGAATTGGAGAATAGATCTTCTCTACAAATTCATCTCATGCTTTCAAAAGCTGTTTTAAACTCTCGGACACAATTACGGTCTGTCGTATGTCACAGTTCAACCTCATAAGATTCTGTTTGAAAGATGAGCCAGTCAAATGTATCAAAATCCAAAAACTCTTTTTGGATCTATGGGTTTTGAGAATTTTACTACCAAAAAATAAAAGATATTAGTCAAAGTTGAAAGAACTTTTTTTGAAGAGCTTAAAGAGAAGTCTGGGGAAGAAATAAAGATTGAAGATGTAAGAAATTATGTGCTCACAAAGGGTGATCGAGTTCTTGATAAATTGAGTTGTCATGTTCATGACATTAATCAGAGCATTAAGGACTGCATCGATATATACTCATTGTATTGTATCACTCTGCAAAGAATGAGTAACTGAAAGATATCATGATACTATAAGATTTCATATAGAATGATATATAGATGTTTTAGTCAAGAGAGAAGTATTAGTATTACAAAATCTTCTTTACTTAAAAGAATCACAATTAGTAAAAAGACAACCCTGAAATGATGTACTATATATTATATATATATATGAAAAGCTTTTAGACACCAATAAAAAGAGTTCAAGGTTGAGAACAACCCACTACACACGTATGCATATATTGAATTGGAAATAAATACTAGCAAAATTAATTAATAAATTTTCAGCTAAGTTGCCCAAATACAAGATAAAAAGAGAGGGTTCATAACTGTTAAAATGACTATGAGAGGAAAACAGAGATGAGAGACAAATAGGGAGGAAGAGAGAGAGTGAGAGTAAAATAGGGAAATATATTTAGTTCATCAATTTAAAATAAAAGTGTCAGAAAAAATTAAAATAAAAGAAAATAACAAAATGGTCTTTTTTTAAAAAAAAAGTTATGCAAAAAAAAAAATTAAAAAGTCAAATGTGCCAACATGGAGCTATATTAGCCATGTCAGCAAAGGTGTTTGAATAATTGAAAATCATTAGAGAATGATTTTAACAAACCCAATCAAGTTATATAATATTGAATTTCTTAAAGGCAATTAATTATTTTTAATAGTTTGAGATATATAGCATAATATTTATTTTTACATTACTAAAAAATATTTTCTAAATTGAAATTTTTAAAATCTTATTTGCAACCTATAATGTCACAAATTAGATTATGTAGTCTCACTTTAGTTTTTATTAAAAATAACTTTTAAAAAAATAAATTTAATTATGAATGAATTATTAATGATTTTCAGCAAAAATGTAATGCAAATGTTATTCAAATAACTAGCTTTATTCAACCCGATTGAGCCGATCGGTCAGGTGAGTGTAAACTTAGTCAAACCCGGTGTGTTGACTCAATAACGCCTTGACTCGGTCAAAATGGTTATTTCACACATAAATTCGAACTGAGCTGTAATGCTATGTTGATAAATCAGCTACAAAGATCATACTTAATGCAATTTATATATCCTTGATTACCTCTTGAAAGGAAAAGCTCATTGCAATGCATAATCCTTTATTTCAAGAGTTAATGCAATTGCAACATAAATATTGACATAAACATCTGAAAAATATAGTTTTAAACAAAATAAATATTAACACAAGAATATTTTATAAAGTTTTAAAAAAAATATTTGTAATTCTTAATACGTTATATTCAAATATATTTTTAAAACTTATGCCTAAATGTCTATCTTAGACTATAGGATCAAAAATAAGATTAAAAATATTTTTTTTTGGCATTTTTAAGGTATAAAAAAAATTCATTGCTCTATGATGTGTGATTTTATACACAATATGCTTATTTTTATCAGTCTTTAGTATAATCACGAGTCATGAGGGCCAACTAGTGACCCCCCGGTCTGACCATTTACCCATTGACTTGATCGGGTCGATTTTAATAACATTGCAAATAAGTACAAGAGCATCATTATTTTGGTATATATGAAGCGGGGTTAAGCCCCAAGGCGAGAAAAGAAACTAAACATGAACAAATCGAGGATAGAAATCCCTACAACATCGAGAATGCAATACTTGTCCTATGGAAATGAGGGCCTTTGTAGATAAAAGATCAAGTCATCAAATTGATAACACCAAATATTTGCCTAGACATCAACACAGCGATTAAGCTTCTGCAGAAGATGCTAACAATACTCTACGGGAGCATCATTTTATTAGTTCGTCCAAAATACCCAAAATCTTAGGATCGAGTCGTGTCTTAAGGTAGTGAGAGAGCAACAAAATGCATAGAGTATGCAACTTAACTTAAGTGTTGAGTTCTCTATGCCTTAATAAAATTCCGTTAATTTTTTTGACTAGTCAATGTATCTTTTAATAGACTAGTAAAATAAAAAATATTAGCGGATACGTGTTAGTTAAAATGTCATACAAGTCACTTTATCAGCTCATTTATTTTTACTCTAAAATTATCACATTACAAATGCATGTTTACATGACAACAATTAACAACTTTTAAATGGAAAATCACAATAGTGTTGCTTCATAGCAAACATGATTGTCACGTGATACACATACATGATAATAAAGCCATTCTACAGTATAAAACATTATTCAGTCATCTCTTCTCCCTCATTAACGTGCTTAGTCTCTCTACCTTCTATTCTCACTATCTTCCATTCTATATTAAAGTTAGTGTCACTCGTACATTGCATGTATAATGAATGTTATTTTCTATTTTATTGAAAACAAATTATTTTTGAATAACAATGATAAATATTTAATTTGAAAGATAAAATTCCAAAAATATATATATATATATATATATATATATTTGTATATTGAAATATATCAATAAATATTTAAATTTATGTTATTTTTTATATGATATATTTATAGAAAAATAAAATAAGATTAGATAAAGTTGATTAATATATTCACATAGATATAACATTTAATAATAATAACCTAATAAATTTTAGTCTAAAGTATATTTTTTGTCTCCTTATTTTTAAAATTTAATCCTTATATTTTATCCTTATATTTTATATTCAATTACAAAATTCCCTAATTTTATACAGAAACATCTCACTCTTATACAATGTGAACCATCTCACGCTTGAACAATGTGAAACATCTCACTCTTATAGGGGTATTCGCGGTGCGGGTTGGTTCGGTTTTGAGCAAAAAATGAACCAAACCGCAAGGTAAAAATAAATGCGGTTTGGTTTGGTTCGATTGAATTCCGGAAAAAACCAAACCAACCCAATGCGGTTTGGATTGGATTCGATTAGTTCGTTTTGTGAGACAAAACACAATTTAAAGTCGTTTGGATAGAACTTATTTTGAACTTATGAAAAACAAACATGCAAATAAATAAGTTTTTATGTATTATTTATAAAGCTTGTCAAGGAGTTTATGGAAAAAATAACTTAGAGAGATACAATTATTGTTAGTGAAAACTTATGAATTAACATAAAAAATTACTAGGGTAAAATATGTTTTGGTCCTATAAAATTGGGTTCTTGAAGTTTAGTCCTTACATTATCGAAATAGGCGTTTTAGTCCCAATTTATTTTTCCGTTTTACTATTAGTCTCACGGCGTTAAATCGATATTTTGTAGGAATTTAAAATGAATTTTCATTCATTTTACTGATGACTAGCATGATAGTTAAGGGCAATATAGTCAATAGACTATCTAATTGTTCCTGCTCTATTTCTCTCTCGCTTCTCGTTTTCTGAGAAACACACAGCTTCTCATAAACCCTTCTTCCACCGCTTTGAATCTTCAATTCACGCCTTATTCTTTTCCATTCAATTTCTTCGTCTACTTCTGCTTCCTCCACCTTAGCAATGTTCTTCAACAAGGTTTTGTCCCGTGTCTCAGGATCCATTTTTGAACCTCACTTCTCTCTGCTTCGCATAAAGACCCCAACACTTCTCCAACTTCTCCAATCACTTGCATTCACTCCTTCCTCAGTCTTCCAACAAGGTGAATTTCCCTAATTTCTGATCAATTTTTCATTTTCGCATTTTTCATAATGTAGGGTTTTGCGAGGATTTAGGTGTTTGTTCAAAAATTGGCAATTCATCAGTTTTAATGCTGATTCTTATACTTGTTATTTGATATAATCTATTGATTTGATGGTATTGTGTTTATGGATTATTGATTTTGGTTTTGTTTGTAGAGAACTCCTAGTAGAGGTTTGAAGTATGAGTTATGTTGCCAATAATTTTCAGTTTTGTTTTCTTTCTTAACTTTAGAAATTGAGGGTTGTGATTTCTTCTGTTTTGTTTATTCTTATTTTCATGCAGGTTGGAGTTGGATTAGGTTGTTCAGTATTATTACATTAGAGATTAACTAAGCTAATTGTTGTTTAAATACCTATTTTGGGGTTATTAATCTGTTTTAGTGATTCCTTTTGAATTCAAATGTTTGGTAGAAAAAATATATGAATTTCATTTTCGGTTTTTAGAAATATAGCTGTGAAATCTCTTCCGTCATTTTGCTGCTGTTGATGATTTATATGATAATTACTATCGTCCTATGCTCTAGGATGTAATTACCTGAATATATATATATATATATATATATATATATATATATATATATATATATATATATTATTCAATGATACACTCTAAAATTCTCATTCTGTTCCTCCTATGCTTTTTAATATTCCAGCTGATTCAGTTCAAGTCAATTTGTTATGTCCATCAATAAGTTCCCAATCTCCAAGATATGGATTTTCTTCATCAGCCTCAGCTGGAACCCTGCGAGTTGGTCTCAGCTCAACTTGAGAGAATTCTCATAGGAGAATTCCCTGCTTGAGAAAATGATGAGCATCTATTTGAGTCGGTCATTTCAAGATGTAATTCAAGTTTATTCTTATGTAGTGGAAAGGCCTTACAATGCGAAGTTTTACGCTTAGGAGAAGAAATGTTCTTGGTGGATGCGGGACCGGGGACCCCGAGAAATTGTATGCAAGATGAGCTTACGGGAGTGCCAATCAGCAGAGCCACGGGTTTGAGAATAAGGTGGGATTCACGGATCTAGTGGTGGTGAATCAGCGATCAAAAAGAAGATTTTGGAGAGATTATTCATTGATCTAGTGGTAGCGAATCAGCGATCAAAGAAGCGGCGGCGCCGAGGTTTAATGATTTGGTGGGATCCACGGATGTAGTGGTGGTGAGCGCTTCTTCTTCTTCCTCGAAGATTCGGACAAAGCCAGAGCTTGGTGGCCGAACAAGATTTGGCGAACTAATACAAAGGTAAAAGGCTTTATTATTGAAAAAGTCAAAGGAGGTTATTCGGTAGCCATCGCGGGTTTCATTGCTTTTCTTCCATTAGTTCTCTCACATCGGAAGGAAAAAAAGGAGGATATCGAATGATCGATTCATCATTGAGAGCATTAACCCCAAAAGGGCGAATATTGTGGTGTTCTAACGATGGCGGATCAAACAAGAACTTGATGGCGAAATCTGCTTGCGAAAAAAGTCTTATTTTTTCAATTAGAAGCACATCTCTTGATAACACTCTATCACCTTAATCCAGTCTTTTGTTGAGAAGTGCGGCACTTTACTGAGGTAGCCGCTCTGTCATTTGCTCGTATCTCAGAATATACTATTGCTTGACTATTCTTTTCCTTTGACATGATTTTCCTGTGTGCTTAATAAATTTGCAAGTGTTTTCCTTGATTGTTGTATGTGTTGGATAGTATGTTATGCTAACTAGATTGTGAAATCTCTTTAAATAATATGGCTAGTGATTCTTTTGTGATGACTAGATTAACAGAAATACGAGTTGGCATCCACTTGGTTATTTTAATTGACCATGTGGCTTTTTGATTTATTAAATTTTAATTGACCATGTGGCTTTTCCTATTTCGTTATTCCTCCCGACAACATGATCAGCTCCAAAACTGCATACACCTACATGAAATCCTTCTTTGAGTCGGAATCTATCATCAATTTCACCGATTACAGCCTATATCTCGCATTCTAATCCTTCTCTGAGTCCGAGTCTAGCATCAATTTCGTTGTGAATTCAAGAATGCTTCCGTCGGTGTCACTGGCATTGTTCACAACCACAGATAACGACGTTCTAGCCCCTCCTTGTCGCTCAAACTCTTCAGCTCCGATTCTAATCATTGGACTCTTATTTGATGCAATTTCTTCGGCACCGACCTTTTTCTGGAATCATAAACAATTAAACAAACACTTTCGGTGTACCGATTGATGATGTAGCATGTGAATTGAATATATGAAGTTGTGAAATTGGGGAAGCATAGCGAAGAAGAGCGTCAAACTTTAATTTCGATCTGAAAGACAGTGCTTCAATCTTCGACAAAAAATTGGCACGAGACTTCAATTTCAACCTTCTGGTGCTTCAATCGTGAGGCATCAATGGTGGAGGAAGAGTAACCGACATCAATGGTGGAAAGGAGTAACTGGTTTTGAAAGAAAGAAGAAGACTCACGAAACAATTCCAGATGACTTTTTATTTTTATTTTAATAATTAATAAGGATGATTTATATCTATTTAATTGGTTGTGCTCAAGATGACTTTGTGACCATGCTGCCACATCAATTAAAATGACACCTAGGCGATCTTGAGAAAGCGGATCTCTACGAGCTTTAGGAAGCGTGCATTGCGTAAATGTCTGATCATCTTATTTCACTCAGTTTTTATTTTTCTCTCGTAAAAAACACTAAAGAAAGGAAAGCATCTTATGCGGTTGGCGGCTAAAAGTCGAGATGATTCGTTTCCGCTATGCCACATCAACATTCTGTTTGCCTATTCAGCAACAACTAACGTCAGGGACTAAAAATGTAAACGGAAAATAAGTTAGGGACTGAAACACCTATTTTTATAATGTAGGGACTAAACTTAGAAGGTCAGAGCTTTTGTAGGGACCAAAAAACATATTTTACCCAAATTACTATCTTCATAAGTTGATTTTCATACTGACTTAAAAATAATTAATCCAAGCGGCCTTAAATAAATAAGCCAGCTTCCTTATTTTCTACATATATTGTTTTGTCTAATTTTTTTTTTTGAGATTAAAAAGTTTAGGTGAGTTGGGCTCCGATCGGCATCGGGAGTTGAGCCACGGCCTTGTGGCCCAACTCGCTTCTACCGTGAAGGCCAACCTTCCTTGGCTGTCTAATTTTATTTTAGTATATAAGATTTTGCGGTTTGGTTTGGTTCGGTTTGGTAATTAAAGCTGCGGTCGAATCGAGCGAAATGCGGTTCACTAATTAAAAAAGCCGAACAAAACCAATAAGCGATTTTTGCGGTTTCGGTTCGGTTTGCAATTTTCTATTGGTTTGGTTCGGTTTTGAACACCACTATCGATGGCGTGGAAAAACTCGCATGAAACACCCTCGGTTCCTTGAAAAGGCTTTTGACTTTTTGTGAAATACTAGAGAAGTGGCAAAGCAGGCTGCAGGACGCATCGGACTCGGGCTTTTATAGGGCGGGCCAAAAGGCGGGTTAAGATCGGGCTCAACTTTTGTGGCCCAAGCCAAACCTATCACGGGACCCACGGGCTTTTCGGGCTAGCCTATGTTATGCATAGCGTTAATTACAAAATTAATTTTTGAAATTTTGCTGTGGCATGGCGGAGTTAGTACTACACTACTAGAGTTGAGTACTATTTCTACTTAGTATACTATTTCTTGATAGGATACTATTTCTACTTGTAAAATATGTGTATTCATCGGTGATAACGAGTATATGGTGTGGCACAAATTTTGGTTGAATTGACATTCAATACAAGGACATGATCATGTCTAGGTTTGTTAATTTCTATGGACATTTAATATTAGATATAGATGATAGCACAGCATTTTTACACATCTACGAGGCTTGTTTGTAACATCTGTCATGTTGAGTCCATATTTTTACATCAAAGAATATTAAGTAAAAACTATGAAGGAAATGCACGCTTTCTTGTGCGTGAGCATTCAATGACCACCACATGCGGATGCTATGAAACATAGAATTTCCTCTAGTAGTGTAGTACTCGACTCCGCCATGCAGAGGATGCTTCAATATCGAGAATCTTAATTTGCGGGCTTGCGGGCTGCAGTGGCAGTAGGAGACTTCTTGGTGCGGGCTCGAGCTTTTATGGGTAGGGCTAAAAAGCCGGATATAAAAAGCAGACACAAATTTATAGGCCCAAGCCTATGTTTTTCTTGAGCTAGCAGGCGATTGATGAGCTCGGCCCATTTCTTGCGGCTCATGAAATCACGATATTTCTCATTTGGCAAAATAGCATCGAGTCGCTTTAACTTATTTTCCGTTTTCGATTAGGTCATTAACTTTCAAAGCTAACGTTTAGGTCCCTTAACTTTTAAAATCATTGTACCAATACCCTCTTTTTTTACTTTAGTTTAACTCTGTTAAAAAGCGGTTATGTGGCTAATGATCTTGGCGTGGCATATAATGAAAATGACATGGCGAGATCCAACTTGGAATTTATTTAATAAATATTTTTTAAAATAAAAATAATTAGAATTTTCTTCTTCCTAAAGCATTGTTCTTCTTTTTATTGTTCATGCTTGTACTTTCCTTATCTGAATCTTGATTCATCTAAAATAAAATTAATTGTTCATGTTTGTCCTTCTTCCTTATTTCATGAATCAATTTTGTGAATCAAATATCTATTTTCAATCAAGTATTAAAAGGTTTATATATTTGGTGCACTTTGCATTTCACTTTCGAGCTCACCATGTTTCCTCTGTGATCTTTGCCAAAAATTTGAAGCTGTAAAACACAAATTTAAGATCGGTAATTGTCTCGGTCAAGTCGCCTACCACAGCGCCCTCTCCACTCTGTCTTCAGCGTTGCTAAGAAAACCTCAAAACCCATTGAAACCCATTTTCCTCAAAACCAAAACCCATTTTCCATTTTTGGATCTACGAAGAAAACACGAGAAGCAATGTTGTTTTTATCTCGAGATCTGTTTTGATGTTGTATTTTTAATCATGGCAATGAATGTGAAGTTATTGAATCAAAAACCTAGAAATGAATCAAACCCACGAAACTCTTTGAATCAAAAATTAAAAATCGAAGAGAGAAAAAGCGATGGACTCGAAAATCAAGCGATCTAATTTTCATATTTGTTTTAGTTCACTTTTGTTTTCGTTAGTTTTCCTTGATTTGTATTACGAAAGCTTGCTCGATTTTCTATTGGGGATGATGAAAGCGGACTTTTAATTTTAATAAAAAAATAAAACATTTCAATCGGCACAACTAAATAAATGTGCGTGGCGTTCCCCCGTGACAATCTAAGCGACCACCTAATACCTTTGTTTAACGGTGTTATATTTAAAACATTAAATAGAATTTGCCTTTACAAAGTTTTTAAATGTTAAAGGGGCGCAGCGTTAGGCTTTGAAAGTTAAAAGACCTGTCAGCGGAAAATAAATTAAGGGGCGCCGGATCTTTATTTTGCCTTTCTCATTTTCATTTCTGACCACGACGCGCATGCATGTATATATTTTTCGTAGTAAAAAAATTTAGTCAAAAATAGACAAAACTAACTTACAATCTACAAATTAATCGAGTTTTTAGACTATTAGTCGGCCTACTTTTCTTTGTTTTTGAGGCGTTGATTAAAAACTTGGTTAATTGATCATTTGATTAATGAAGTAAAAAACTTGATTAATTGATATTGTAAATTGGTTTTTGTCTTGTCCAAATATTTTTTCATCTACACAAAGACAAGAGAAATGGAAGCGCCTGGTTCACTCATCTGATACTGTGAGTGTGAGGAAGAAGAAGAAAGAAGAATGCTTCGTTTAACAACATCACCTTTTTCTCTTTCTCTCCCTCCTCCACCTTCGTCCTTCCCTCGCCCTTCACTCTACCTTCCCTTTCCTTCTTCTTCTTCTACTCTGCAATCAACTTCACTTCGCCTCCACACTCCACCACCTCTTTCTTCCTCCCTTTCTTCTTCTCCTTCTCCTTCTTCAGTGGAGCAAACTGCTTCAATTTCACAGGTTCATCCTTTCTCACTTGCATTTTTGATTGTTTGTTGCATTTACACTTTCATTGCTTAAACTGAAACCCTCTTTTATTGGAATTGCTAATTGTGTTGGTTTAAACGTGATGATCCAGATGCAGCAGGATAGTTTGTTGTTTTCAAAAGCTTATTGGGTTACAGAATCTGTTATTGCTTGGAATGTCGATGATGGGAACGGGTTTTGCTACCTACTTGCCAGCAAAAATGCTTCTTTGACAATTGCAAATTGTAAAATTCAAGGTTTTCAATTTTCTAACCCATCTTTCTAATTTGTTCTGGACTTTTGGTTTTCTTATTTGTAAATAATTGATTATTATAAATGAACATTGACTTGTAGTATTGCTAATTGATAGGTGAGGATTTGAAAATTAAGCTTCAAGAGGATAGGGCTGGCCTTCCTGCAAATGTAATCTACCCATTTACTCTGTAACATATTTCAGATTTTTCTATGTATCAAACAACTACTGCTATATACTGCTGGTATTGCTTTATGGTTCCATTATTTTTGACAATGTGGTAGCTTTCTAATATAGAGGAATAAGAAGCACTATTTACTTACTGCTGCAAAAATTTGCGTTTGTAGGTGGTGGAGAAATTTCCACATATTCGAGGTTACAGAGCTTTCAAACTGCCACCCATTCCGGATGTAAAATCGCTTCTTAAGTCTCAGTTAGCGGTTGTTTATTATGATTGTAAGTTCTCTTATGCCTTCAATAACACATAGAACTATGTTTACAAGTAATTGAATAGCATATATTTGTGTCCCATCCCTTCATTAGTGTAGTTAAGTTAGTTCACGGCCTATGCTATAGTTGTGCTTTGTAGTACATTTAATGATTATATAGGCTTATATCATAGAGGATTCTTGTTTAAATGCAGGAGAAAAGTTATTTGCAGTGACTAGTGTCTAATAGAATTTCCTTTCTTAATTTTGTTCAGCTGATGAGAATTGCAGAAATTGTACTGGTCTGCAGTTACCGGGTGTTTTAGATGAGCTTTTCTCGTATAATGGTCCCCTTGGTGCACTTTTCTCAGAGGGCGAGGTGTCACTTTACCTCTGAGGCGCCTACAGCTCAAGTATATTTTCTTTTATTGAAACAAGTAAAATAAATTCTTGTCTCGCTTTCTTCAACCTTATCTGTGTATTAAGAAATATCCTTGCACATATTTTTTTGGTTAAGACAGACAGTTAATGCTTACATCTATAAGCACCCATCAAGAGATGATCCCATAGAAATTGTATCCCTTGAAGAGGAACACGGTGTTTGGAAAACTAAAGGACCAAAAAGTTGGGAGGGCTGTTACTATGTTTATGAAGTATGTGTGTACCACCCTAGCACTTTACGGGTTGAAAAGTGCTATGCAAATGATCCATATGCTAGAGGTATGCTTGATAAAGTTAATTTCCATCAATTATCTTTTCTATCCAAATTATTTTCATACACTAGATTCTAAAATTCATAAGTACAATCTAGTAATATATATATATATTTGAAAGAGTTAAATATAAAAGTCAATGCCCCAAATGATTTGTTGTTTTAACCTCTTTTTCTTCTTTCGATGTATTTAAGCAGACTTTCATCAGATGGCAGGAGGACATTTCTGCTTAATCTAGACTCAAGGAGTTAAAACCTGATGGATGGGATGATCTGGCAAATGAGAAACCTATTTTACAATCTTTCTCTGACATAAGCATATATGAAATGCATATAAGGGACTTCAGGTAAGTATTAATTGGCGCCTTTATTTTATTCAAAGATATGTTTTGTCTTTTATTCTGAAAGTATAAGGGATGTTTTTTGAAATCCAGAATCCATGATAATCTAAGTGATTTTTGAAAATCATGTGTATGACTTAAGTACTCAAATCAAAATTAAAATAATGCTTTACTTTTTCTTATTTGTGGAGATAATTTTTCTGGGTGTTCTTTCCTTGTGTGATGTGAAAATGTGAAAATCTATTTGAAACTTACACTGAAAGAGTCCTCATGATTTTGTGGTGTGATTTAGTAGGAAGAGGAGAAAATAATGAGAGTATAGAGAGGTAGAAAAAACAAAGAGGCAGGGTCTGCTTTCATGCAGCTCTCTGGCCTACATTATACCCTTTTTAGGGAAAATAAATAACTTAGGTTGCTTATTTTCTCTTTCTCTCATATTACAAATAATATTAATTTATGTTGTTTCTCTTGAACATTACTGTTTTTCAGTTCTCCTGGTTTCTGCAGATATCTTTAGGGCTTATAGTCAATAGTCAGATGCCAATTGTCATACACATTAGCCTTTTTTAATAATCTTTAAAGTAGTTATCTTTTTATGTTTAGTGCTTAGATTTCGGAAGTATCACTTGGAAGTGTTGCTTGCTGAGATTTATGTAATATTTTCTCACTCATTCTAAATTTTGATCACTTTTTGCTTGTTGCCATACAGTGCCAATGACTTATCTGTGCAACCTGACTTTCGTGGTGGTTATCTGGCCTTTACTTTGCCAGTAATTCTAATATCAAGCCTTTCTATTGGTGGAGTTTGATCAGAATAAGAATTTTCAGCTTTCATGAATCATGACTAGTAATGGAGATATGGAATATATTATTATTATTATTATTATTATTATTATATATATATATATATATATATATATATATATATATATATAAATGAAGAGATTCACTTTTTGCTTGTTTTTGTCTCATTATTTTCTTGTTTAATTTAAAAGTAGCTGTGCTGGGAAATTGACTTGAAAATTATGTTAGTTTCAATATTAAATTATTAAGTGTTATAGTGTTCTTGTCAAAAAAGGTGTTATAGTGGAATTTGAATTAACTTTGAGCTTATGGTTGAAGGATTCAACAGGTGTACTTCATCTAAAGAAATTATCAAGTGCTGGTATTACCACGTCCATCTATTGCCGACATTTCAGTTTGCTGGGGTTGATGATCAAAAGGAGAACTGGAAGTTTGCAGGTGAGATTCTGACATTATCCTCTGAATAAAACCTTGTTCACGGTTAAACCCCTCCCTTCAAGCATCTTTCATGGAACTTCTACTTATCATGCAGCTTGTTCTCTATTATTTTACATATGTTATTTATACAAACATCAATTTAATGATACATACTTACTGTCGCCTTGCTAATTTTTATTTTTACTCGTGATGCTCATGACCATTGCTTATGTGTATGTGTGATTTTATGTGTTTTTGTCTGCCTCTCGTATATTTACCAACCACAACTGACATCTCTTATTTTTGTTATTTTGGAAACCTGGTTTCTGCTTTTTGTTTTAATTTTGAAGCTTATAACTAAAATCTGCAATATAATATGTGCTCATGATCATATTGATTTGAATTGTCTTCTATTATCTGACATAACCACTCTGATAGATACCTCAATACTGGAAAAGTTGCCACCTGATTCAGATCAGCAACAAGCTCTTATTACAGCCATCAAAACCCGATGGATATAACTGGGGGTAAGTTCCTATGCCACAGTGATGGACAGTTCGAACATTTGTATATAGTGCGGTTTGGTTAATAATGTCTTTGTCTTGAAAAGGTATAATCCTGTTCTTTGGGGTGTCCCTAAAGGCAGTTATGCAAGTAATCCAAATGGTCCATACCGTGCAATTGAGTTTCGTAAGATGGTTCAGGTATGAATTCAATGTTTTTAACCTGATGTTAAAGCCAGGGATCTGTTTTTGTATTTAATTTTGTACTGTGCAAGAGTAATACCATTGTTAGTTGTTTGTTAAATCATTTTTTGTTGTTGTTCCATCTCTTGGAATTTATATACATTGCAGGCTCTTAATCATATTGGCCTTCGCGTTGTGTTGGACACTGTCTACAACCATTTGCAGGGAAGCGGTCCCTTTGATGAACATTCTGTCCTTGATAAGGTCCTGAGTTATCATTTTTTTTTTCTTTAGAGAACCTGTAATTGTTTATATATATATATATATATATATATATATATATGTATGTATGTATGTATGAATAGCTTTCCTATTGAGCATCTATTCATTATTTTGTAAGCCTATCTGCTTTTGTGGTTTGACAAAATGTATCTTATAGATTGTTCCAGGTTATTATCTAAGAAGGAACACTGATGGTTTCATTGAGCATAGTACTTGTATGAATAATACTGCCAGTGAGCACTTTATGGTTGAGCGTTTGATCCTCGATGATCTTGTACACTGGGCAGTCAATTACAAGGTGATAGTTTGTATCATCTACTGGTATTCACTCATTACCTATTAGATTTGTATGATTCAGAAACTGATTCTTTTTATGTTTATTAGAGTACCTTCTAAATTCCCGATAGTACATCCTTGATTTTATGCGGGTCTACAATTTTTCGTAGGAATAATTTTTTCTGCTTGAGGCTGCTTGAAGGGAGTTGCTATATCTGATTTGCATAGACAATAAGCACCTTGCAGACTTTGTAGTTTTATTGTTCTTCGTTGTATAGGTTATCCTGTTTTGAAGAACTCCCTTAATTGTACTTTCCCTTCCTTTTTCTGTTAAATTAAATGTTATCTAATGGGGTTCTATAAATTGGTTCTCTTTGACCGCATTATTTCATTTTCCTTTTCAGATCAGCGGGTTCAGATTTGACCTTATGGGTCATATAATGAAGAAACACAATGGTATATAACTCACTTTGGCATTTTACTGTGACTTAATATGAACACATATTACCAAATGAATGCAACGGATAAACAATAAAATAGAGCCAATGGATAAGTCGTAATGTTTCACACTGTTGATTGAGGAAACTCATGTAATTGCTTAGTAAGTGTAGCCTGTAATTTAGATATCGGATTATCTGCTGAAATAGTGATTGAATGACAAACTATAACCAGAATATAACTTCAAAGTGTCAGTCCCTCATGGTTTTTGATTAGTTGAATCCAAATAAAAAGTTAACAAAAAGCGAACCTCACTGGCATCATATATCATGTATGACATGCAAATACAATACAATACATGGGAAAATATTGATATCATGATATGGATGCAGGTAAAAGCGAAAAATGTTCTCCATTGTTTAACAAAAGAAAAGGATGGAGTCGATGGTTCAAGCATATACATGTACTTGTTTTCCAATGTTGACTTTTTTTAATTACACATGTTCATGAATTTCTTTATTATCTTCACCCTTCTTCATTTTACACATTAGTACGCTGCGCTTTTTCCTCATATTCTGTCTTTAATTTTCTTTATTTTATTTTAATTTAAAAAAGATATGGTGAAGGATGGGACTTTGGTGAAGTTGCCAAAAATGGACGTGGGATAAATGCTTCTCAGTTCAATCTTTCTGGAACACAGATTGGGAGGTAAGGTTTGTATATTTCTGTCATATGTTGCTTAAAAATCTTTCACAGCCTTTTTTTTTAAATGTACAAGACAGAACTTCTGCCTTAAATGTTATTTCTTTCTCTTTCTTTATTTTTCTGACTTTCTTTATTTTTTCTGAGTGAGAAAGTAGTCTATCTATATGCATCTATTCATGCAAGTTCAACTGATATTGTATGTTTTTTTTTGTTGTCTTGTCATGTTCGATTGTTATATTCAGCTTTAATGATCGAATTCGAGATGCCATGCTTGGTGGATCTCCATTTGGCCACCCTCTTCAACAGGGTTTTGTGACTGGTTTATTCTTGCAGGTGTTTGTTTTCTTTCGTTGATCACTTATTTTTTTACTTCATAGGCATTACATTCAACATTCAACGGTTTCACCTTTAGATCTTGTAATGGCAATGCCATATTTTTCCTTCCTACTTTTTCTAGTCTTCCTTTATGGCCATTTAAATGCTTGCCTACAATTTTCATTCAAAAATTTGACTGT
The DNA here is from genome assembly GCA_020916435.1 of Oxytropis ochrocephala. Classification (NCBI taxonomy): domain Eukaryota; kingdom Viridiplantae; phylum Streptophyta; class Magnoliopsida; order Fabales; family Fabaceae; genus Oxytropis; species Oxytropis ochrocephala. The sequence continues at coordinate 15,952,515 of CM037090.1, read as the reverse complement.
TGAATTTCATCCTATATCTACAGCCTAATGGCCATGACCATGGAACAGAAGCTAGTATGAAATCCATGCTTACTACATCAATGGATCACATCCAGGTTTTGGCTTTATGATTTTTGTTTTGTTTTTTCAAGTTCAAAATATTGGAACATTATGTCGAGTATTGCAGTGCCTACTGACAAGGTTGTAGGGATTTTCCTGGTTGTATTTCATGTAAATTTTGATGTTTTAGGTTTGATTAAGATCCTCTCTTAGTGTGTTTCAGCTTTTGAGTCGGTTTGTCATCTTAGACTTTTATTGAATTGTTAGTATTATGAACAGAGATGGTTAGAAAATGCCCTGTACACAAAATTTTGGAGGATATATTAGTTCAGTATAGTTTGACGTGTTGCATATATTGAAATCCATACACTTTTTTTCTTTCAGTTTTATATTACACAAGTGTTGTTTAACTTATTAAAATTATAACTTGAATTATTTATTTACTAACAAACAAAGTCCCCTTAAGATGACTTCTCGGTAACTTGAGCAGCTACAACATTGTTTTATCATACATTTAATATGTGATCTGCAAATGCATTTTAAAGAGCAAGACTTTTGAAAATATGAAGTTAACAATTTACTTAGATTCTCTTACTCTCTCCCTCTTAGCGAGTTTGTGTGCCTGTGGGTTGCGCGTAATACACAACTCGTGCACCATTGACTGCTAAGTGCGAGTGTTCTGGGACATTCTGCTGTCACTATTCAGATCATTTTGATATTATTCTGCATATTTTTTGGCATATACAAGTCATTCATATGCTTTCATGTTTTCTAGATTGGAATGGCTGCAAATTTGCAAGATTTTGTGCTAACCAACTCTAAAGGAGAAGAGGTATTTAAATCGGTCCATTTGCTTTGTCTACGGAGTTAAAAGTGTACTTTCTGCACTTTTGAATAAATATCATGTGGCTCTGAAACAAATTTGTCAAATTAATATGCATATTACTTGAAAACAAAGGTGTATTTTTATAATAGATGGTATCATCGAAAAATGTAAGTGTATTCCTGTTATTTATCTCTCAGCGAAAGGGTCAGAAATATTAACATATGATGGAACACCTGTTGCATATGCCGCATGCCCCATCGAGACCGTAAGTGTATTCCCTTTTATATTCCCCCTTTTTAGACTTCCTCTAAACATGTTCTATATTTTGAGAAATGAGCAAAATGTTAAACTATCATTATTGAACATCTTTTTCACAATGTGGAGGACAGGTTTAAAACATTTTGAACCATAGATAATCTAATGGGTATCTTTAGTTGTTTACTTGTTTTGCAGATTAATTATGTTTCTGCTCATGATAATGAAACCCTGTTTGACATTGTGAGCTTAAAGGTAACTTGATATGATCAGTATTATCAACTTTCTATTTTGTTAGTGCCATATTTTTCGTGGACTCTGATACTGTTTTGTTCTTTACTTTCAGACTCCAATGGGTATCACTCTGGCTGAGAGATGCAGGATAAACCATCTGGCAACAAGTGTTATAGCATTATCACAGGTTAAGAAAGTTAAATGGTTTTTTTTTCGGAGAAAGTTAAATGGTTTTATTCACTGTTAAAATCATGAGATTTGTATATCTATTATTTACACTGATGCATTTATATCCTTGTCTTGGAAGCTTCAATAAGTGCGACAAATAGGATAGGGTAGGATATGACAATCTAGGATAAAATTAAGTAAACTTGCAAAAATATAAGCACCTGATAAATGTGATGTTAACAAACAAAAGAATGAGCACCTGATAATATAGAGAATTATTTACCATGACAAAAATGCTATTCTTTATCAATTTAAGCCAAAGGTAGTGGTGGAGTGGGTGATATAATTAGTGGATTGTTGCTGATAAACTTTCTGATGTTGTACTCACTTGTATTTTACGGGAATATTATTGATGTGCAAAGAGATTTTGCTGTTAATTGTACTTTTTTAGCATCCTTGGCTTTATTTCTCTCTGAGGTTTAGAGAAGATTCAGGTTGGTGCCGATTTTGTATGAAAAGCAGCTGAGGTAGTACAAAATAATTACTTCAATCCTTCTGATGAGAGCATGTCATTTCTGGTGAAAAGAAAAGGCCACAATTTTGAAAACTGAAACTGAAATTTCACCCCCTTAGTAGCAGACAAGAAAATATCTGATTATCATTTGCAAATTACAATTTCTTTTGATCTTTTTAATAACATCAGCTCAGAATTTTTTTTATCTCTAGCAGAATATATATATTTTTTGGTTTTATTTTAAACTAGACTTAGAGCCAGCGTGTTTTGATAAGTTAAATTTCCAGTACCACATTAACTGATTCATTTGCTTAGATAGTAACCCTTGATCTCTTTTAGGGAGTTATTTTGGTACTAAGTAATTTATGTTCTTAGGGCATACCATTCTTTCACTCTGGTGATGAGATACTCCGCTCAAAATCACTGGATCGAGATTCATACAATTCTGGTGATTGGTTCAACAGGTATTCTCTGCGCATCAACTTCTGCTACGCATGAGAATATCATCGTTACTGTTTTAACTTTACTGTGTTTGTATCACCTACTACATTATAATGATGTTATATTTAATATTCATGCAAACATGCTGTTATTTTCCACATATCTAGTGTCACCTATGATGTGATTCCTTCTGCACCTAACTTCACTTTTACTCAAAATTTCAGGCTCGACTTTACATACAATTCCAATAATTGGGGTGTTGGACTTCCTCCACAAGAGAAAAATGAAAAAACCTGGCCTCTGTAAGCATTTAAATATTTCATTGTCACACCATTCAAAAAAGAGGTCTCCAAATGAGGGCCTCAAGTCAAGGGTACTAATTAAAGAATCAAGAAATAGAATTTCTTTTTTTATTTAACATTCAAATGTATTGGTAATATTATCAAATGTTACACTTCTCTATAAATACTCTCTAAGGGAACTTGTTGTAATTACCCTTTATAAAATATACCACACCAGAACATTTTATCAGCATTATATTGATGAAAATCATGATTTGTTGGGTTGTTAAAATTGTGAGGAACAACAGCCCTTTTCTTATCCTACCACCTGCATTACATCTGTTTTACTGCTTGATGCTTTTGAGTATCTTTTGACTTTTCAGAATCAAACCAAGATTGGCCGACCCATCCTTCAGGCCTCAAAGGCTTGAAATCCTTGCTACTGTGGACAATTTCTTAAACCTGTTGCGTATAAGGTATTCTTCACGCTTTTCCGCTTTGAGGGCGGCAAATGCTATCGGTAATTTTTCATTATTTGCTTTTAATTTCAAACTAGAAGGATACGTGCATATACGCGGTCTTTGCCGTATTCTTTTATGAATGAAGTTAGGCGAAATTTAAATAATCACGACATTTACCCGTGAAAATAAAGACAAATTTAAGGAGATAAAAAGGAGTTTCAAATAAAAATAGATAAATATTAAAATTTAAAAATTTAGAAGTATCATTTGAAAATAATTTGTGCATTTATCCGCATTTTTATATATCGATTGCATCATTGCGGTTATCAGTATTTTTATATATCGATGAAGTTAACAGTGTGTTTTTATATATCGATGCGGTTATCTCATAGTTTCAATTGATTATTTTAGTTGATTAGTATATTATAATAGATAGTAGATCGTCAATAAAAATATTTATCCGTATTTTTAATATATCGGTGACAATTATTTGTTCTTTTTTTGATATTAGTGACAAATATTTCTCACGTGTGTTTTAAATATTAATCAGTAGTTTAAATAGTCATTAAGTCTTCTTGTTTTTTAGATAGTAGGTTTATAGTAGTCTTCAAACCTTATAATTAAAAAAGGCAAATATTAATCCTGTGTTTTTATATATCAGTGTAGCTATCTCGTGTTTTTTTTATATATCAGTGCAGTTATCTCGTAGTTTTATTTGATTATTTTAGTTCATTAATAGATTATAGTAGATAGTAAAAGATAAATAGTAGATTATCAATAAGAAATATTTGTTTTAAATATTAATCAGTAGTTAAAATAGTAATTAAGTCTTCTTGTTGTTTTTAGATAGTAGGTTTGTAGTAGTATTCAAAAACATTAATTATCAATGACAAATATTAATCTGTGTTTTTATATATCAATCTGAGTTATCAAAGTGTTTTTATATATCGGTGTTGTTATCTCTTAGTTTCAATTGATTATTTTAGTTGATTAGTAGATTATAGTAGATAGTAAAGAGAGATAGTAAATTATCAATAAGAAATATTTGTTTTAAATTTTAATCAATAGTTTAAATTCTCATTAAATCTTCTTGTTTTTTTAGATAGTAGGTTTCTAGTAGTCTTCAAAAATTATAATTTTCAATAAGAAATATTAATCATGGATTTTTTTATATATCGGTCTGCGGTTATCATGTGTTTTCTTATATATCATTGTAGTTATCTCATAGTTTCAATTGATTATGTTAGTTGATTAGTAGATTATAGTATATAGTAAAAGATAGATAGTAGATTATCAATAAGAAATATTTGTTTTAAATACTAATCAGTAGTTAAAATAGTAATTAAGTCTTCTTGTTGTTTTTAGATAGTAGGTTTGTAATAGTATTTAAAAACATTAATTATCAATGACAAATATTAATCCCGTGTTTATATTTATATATATATATATATCAGTGTTGTTATCTCGTAGTTTCAATTGATTATTTTAGTTGATTAGTAGATTATAGTAAATAGTAAAAGAGAGATAGTAAATTATCAATAAGAAATATTTATTTTAAATATTAATCAGTAGTTTAAATTCTCATTAAATCTTCTTGTTTTTTAAATAGTAGGTTTATAGTAGTCTTAAAAAATTATAATTTTCGATGAGAAATATTAATCATGTATTTTTTTATATATCAGTGCGGTTATCATGTGTTTTCTTATATATCATTGCAGTTATTTCATAGTTTCAATTGATTATTTTAGTTGATTAATAGATTATAGCAAATAGTAAAATATAGATAGTAGATTATCAATAAAAAATATTTATTTTAAATATTAATCAATAGTTTAAATAGTCATTAAGCCTTCTTGTTTTTTGTTTTGACGGAAGCCTTTTTGTTTTTGAAATAGTAGGTTTATCAATGACAAATATTAATCCCGTATTTTTTATAAAGTAGATTTATAATAGTCTTAAAAAAATATGGAACAAATATTTGTCACTAATTTTTTTATAGTAGTTTTCTAATTTTATAATTTTTATTGACAAAAAATAATTGTCTTTCTATTATTTAGTGAGTATGGATGTCTGTGAAAAAGATTTAAATTTTTTTGGTCAAAAAAAAATTTAAATTTTAAGTGGAATTTGAAGTGTAGTTTATTAGTATAAATAGATAGATATTAGAAGATATTAATATTAGATTAGATAGATAATAATGATAATAAATTTGTGAGGAGTTTGAATTTGAATTAAAGGTGGAGGAAGAGAGAAAGAAAAGGAGTTGGAAAAAGTTAAATTGGGAAGAGTGAAAGTTGGGAAGAGTGAAAAGTTAGGAAAGTGAAAAGTTTGTTTCATAAAATGACATTAATACCCTTTGACCTTGTATTAGGTAGTACATGTGTCAATTAATGGTGAGGGCTAATTTTGGAAGTTTAGTGGTGATGTTTTTGTATATATAGATATTAGATTGTTCTGAATTCAAACATTGTTTTTAGTGTATTTCTTCTTTCTAATTAATGTTGTGATGTGTGCATTTACGTTTGTTGTCCTTCATTGTTCTAAGACCTAAGATTTCTGGTATACAAGACCTAAAGTTTTCTGTGTCATTTGTAGCAACGAGTACGCTTTCACAATACTGGACCATCATTGATTTGTGGAGTCATAGTGATGAGCATTGAAGATGGTCATGATGGCTTTCCTGGACTGCCTCAGCTGGATCCCACGTATGTTCAAACATATGGCAACTTTTTGTTTGATGACTGGAAGTAGAACATCTTTAGTTTTGTTGACAATTGTGTTGTGCAGATATTTGTTCATTGTTGTCGTTGTCAATGCAAGTCCAAAAGAAGTATCATTTGTCAGCAGCCCTTCCCTGCAATCAAGAAGTCTCCTTTTGCATCCCATACAGGTACAAATAAAGGTTACTAATTTAAATGATGAAAATTGGAATATTTAGTGTTCCAGTTTGGTAAATTACCTAACACTAATAGATAAATTTATTTATTCAGACTTCAAGTTTTCTCCACATGTCCATATTGTATTTTCATTATAGGATATAGAACATTTACTCACTACACTTAATATACTATAATGCTGCATCGATGAGAAAACATGAAATTGCGTTGTTATAATTATTGCAATATGGTGATTTTTCCTTTTGACCAAACAATGTATAGAATACTTAAGTTAGCTTTCGAAGACACGAGAACAGATCCTGATTCAAATTCATTCATTTTTGTTTGGTTTACTGTGTTAGATTTATCCATTTATTATTTCAGATGAGGTGCTCAGTTTGGTTGTGTGTACTGTGTTGTAGGTAATGTCATCCGATGAAGTTGTGAAGAGCTCAAGATATGAGGCTTCTTCTGGCTGTTTTGTTGTGCCTCCAAGGACAACAGCTGTGTTTGTCGAGCCAAGGAATATTTGAATGCTTCTTAGTTCTATCAAGAGTTGTTTTTCAAGTTGCGCTAATGTTTTTCAAAAATTGTGGATTAGGTAACTTAAATGCTTAAAATGAGTTTTGGGTCCTTTAATGCTGAGTAAGATCCACCCATAAGTTAGGGAGTTTATAAAAATAAAGTGAAGACAATTTATTAACCTATTATAAGTTATTTTAAGAAGCTCTTTTAAATTAAATACTTAGACAAGTGTCTAAGTATTTATGTCATGAGATAGATATAAATAAACTCTTCCAAAAGTCCTCTTATTTTACCTTTATTTTCATGTTATTATGGATTGTGTCATTTTTTTCCCATAACATGAAAAACAAAGTTATGCATATGTTTTCAGAAGTTAAAATTTTAAAGTCTGTTTGTCGAAAATAAAGTAACAATGCTTAGTTAAAATTTACAAAATTATCTAAAAGTAGGCTTAATTCCACTTTTCGTCTTCGTAATTTTGTGATTTTAGTCCCTCATGTTTTAGTTGTGCAAATTAGGTCATGTGGGTATCTTGATTGTACTATTTTGGTCCCTTTGGTTCTGATTGTGTGAATTTAATTCTCTAAGTACCATAGTTGTGTGATATTGATCAATCAGGTTCATGGAACCATTCATTTTATTCGAAAAATGTTTACAAATAGATTTTCTTGAGTGTGTGATTTTGTAATTTATCTAGAAATTCTGCTCCTTAAGGTTTCCCCCATGTGACACATGAGCATTTTAGGTTAAAAATGAGCTTAATTTGCTCAATTAAATCTCGATGGACCAAAATCACATAATCGCGATACTTGGGAGACCAAAAAGTGCAATAAAACCCAAAGAAATAATGATGTTATTCTGCATTTTTTTAAAATATAAATGAAGAGCTAGTCTTTTATCTTTTGCTATTATTTAGGTCAATCACTTTCAAATGAAAATTAATTTTTTCAACCCTACATATCACTACATGTTGATCCAAGATCAAAGTATCTCCTTGTTCGCAATCACACTACTTATAAGTGCGAGAAACTTCTTCATTTTGTAATGACAACATTGATCGGGGTAGTTAGAGGGAGAATCAGTGCAGGGGTGGCTAAAGAGAAGAGCACAGGGAAAAAGGAAATAGGGATGTCAACACATAATTATTCGAATACCTCTAAAAATTGCCCATAATATGTTTGGTAATTATGGGAGGAGTATGTGACGTTAGGGTGGTGCAAACAATAACCCTAACTAATAAGTGGCTCATTGGCCCAATGTACATTGATGGGCCTTGCCCTCTTTCAATAAGGCCCATGCTTTTCCCACACCCCTCCCTACTCCACCACACACTCCATAACCTCTTAAATACCCAAAACTACCCCTAACTTAAAAACACTCCATCTCCCACTCTCCCTCCCTACCCTCCTCACCCTCACTCTCACCCCTCACACCAAGCATAGCAGACCCTAAACCCCCTTCCAAATTGTACTCTCCTTCTCCCTCTCAATCTATTCTCCTCCATTGACACTCTCACTTAGTTCTCTGACCTTCTCTCACTCTCGTATTTTATCCTACATTTTGTTTTATCTGCTGCAAACTCGATTTTTTCTTGGTTTTTCGTATGGTTCGGTTGCTTGAACCAATTTGGGGACGAAGACTATTTAACTGATTCGGTTTAGGGCTCTCGAACTAGTTCAGCTACGCACAGCCGAACCATCTAAATTTTCAAAAAAATGCACATAAGGTACGGTTGAGGGCAACCGGCCTGGTTCGGTTGAGGCTAGTCGTACCAAGTAAATTTCAAAAAAGGGGTGTGTGTCAAAATAATTCAGCTCTGGAAATGGACAGACGAATAGGTTCAGTTGTCTCTAATCGAACCCATTAAAATTTTGAGAAAAAAAAATGGACACACTTGAAACATTTGGGTTCATTAAAAGTATTATGGTACTTTTGGGGGGTATGTGGTGAGTAGAAGAGGGGTTGGGAAAAGCATGGGCTTCAATGAAATCATAACAATATTGGACAAAAAAAAAATCTACACCAAATACCATCGAGTTCCTGCGGTGTGATGCGGTTTCCGTCTCCGGTGGCTCTCAGTTGCACATTGCTCCTCCAATCTTTGCTCTCTCTCGATCAGAGGTACCCTTTTCCACTCTCTTGATTCTTTGTTTCCAACTTTTTGGGTGTGATGTTTGTGTTATTTGAACTTGAATGTCTGCGATGGTAGATAAATTCCTTCATTTCAAGAATGAATTCTTAGGTCTAAGTCTAAGTCCCGTGTGTAAGTATAACATTTATGGATGATTTTCAAATAATTATGATATAAATTAGAAAAGAACGTTTTTCATCGTATACTCTGATCCCAATTCCCAAATTTGTTCAGTTTGTTGTTTCTGAAAATGTTGGAACTCAAGCATTCACAATTCTGTTACTGACACTTTGAATAAGCATAACCCCTTCTCACTTGCTTTCACCCACTTTCACTGCGGCTTCAAAATCCAGATTTGTTAAGCTTGGTGCTTTGTGTCTGTCTATATTGCTTTAAGATCTGCTGAATGGTGTCATGCTGTCTCCCAGCATTCTTAACAATAAAAAAAAGAGCTTCCGTTTTGTGCAGTTTTTTCCCTTTGAGTGTGAATTAAATGGCTAAGAATAAGCATTTTGGTGGAGCAATGTTGTACACTCATTTTATTTACTTTAGTTATGACTGCCTTTGGTTATGCAATTCCAATAATACATTTGCTAAACTTCGTGTTGCAATTTACACATTTACACAAACTCTTACATGCATACAACAAACGTACCTTATGGTCTATGATCGGTTTTTATTCAATATGTTATTATCCTTATGAGATTCTCTATACAAGACCAGATGTAGATCCTTGATCTTCTTCATTTTGTTCCCTCAAAGTCACTTCATATTTCTAAACTCATAGTTTTCCTTAATTTTTTCTCTGGCAATGTTAGGGAACTGGTTTGCTTTGGAATTGATGGAGGCCAAATTTTTTCGCTTTCTTAAGATTGTGGGTGTTGGATACAAAGCTAGAGCTGAATCCGCAGGGCGTCTCTTGTATCTCAAATTGGGGTATAGTCATGAGGTGGAATTATCTGTGCCTCCCGCTGTTCGTGTTTTCTGCTTCAAAAACAATGTAATTTGCTGTACTGGAATAGACAAGCAAAGGGTCCACCAATTTGCAGCTACTGTTCGGAATTGTAAGCCACCCGAAGTTTACAAAGGCAAAGGTATAATGTATACTGATGAAGTTATCAAGAAAAAACAAGGAAAGAAGTCTAAATAATCATATAAAGTCTTGGGTGATTTCATGAAGCCTAGGACTAGTTGTACATTGGCTAGACTTTGCAGAACTGTTTCTTCTAGCCTTTGAACAATATTTGTGTTAGAATTCTTGGACAGAGAATCATGGATGATCAAGTGTTGGCTTTCAAATAACAAAAAATGTTCACTTCAATATGACTGATATGTATCATTTAGAGTTTGCCTTACCTTGTTGACATTTTATTTATTTAAGCATGTAAGATTATGCTAAAATCATTCTAAAATTCTCATTTTTGGTTACTACAACATGTTCCCGATGGGTGTTTTAACTTCTAACCATTTTCCTTATGTTCCCTTCTACGGATAGTTGGAATCTTTTATAGTATAGTTCATTTTCCTTATTTATTTTGTCTGGTATCACCAAAGTTTTCCATGATGATTAACAAATGCGTATGTTCACATCTGTAAAAGTTATGTTATATGTTATATCTAGCTTCAGTTTGATGTTATTACAGCTACACATCGTGATGTTAAGAACCTGGTCATAACTTAATGTGTAAGAAGCTTGCAGTACTACACAGGTACTGAGCTATATTTTTGTGGTTGTTGATTTTTGTATTCTTAGTTCTATTACCTGTTTATCTAACTTCAAAGTCATACAAAACTGGCTGCTAAATTCACTTAAATGAATACAAGTGGAAAAGTCTGAGTCCAATCATTGATTGAAGTTCAATGAAGAAGTAATTTATACTCAAGGGGGAATTATTGTACTACTTGACTTAGGAATTATTTGTTCCCCTTTTATATTTTATTCTAAAGTTCATTATTTTAGTAATTTGTGTTTGGTTTTCTTAGTTGAGGTAGTGCCTTTTTGAGTGTCTGATAAGTCAATGAAGAAGCTCCCTCATCGATGTCTTCCTCAGGTATAGAGTACTGTTATAAAATATTTGAAAGCCAGCTACATTAACTGGAGTCGTATACTCCACAATGTTTCTGAAGCAAGAGCTTTGAAGGTAGTTCTTAGTCTCAGTTTTTTATCATTTTTGAAGATTCTCATCTCAATAATATGCTTCATCCTTAGAGTAAGTAGTTGGAATACATTTATTAGAGGAGTCCATTAAGAGGAATTATTTCTTCATTCAAAGTTTGTTTTCTTTGGTTTTGGTTTTGTTTTGCGTACTGTATACAACAAGCCGCAAAATAATTCTTCATGTCAATAATTGGGCCTAGTTATCTGAGTTATTTCATGATTAGCAAATGGAAAACAAACTTTCATCTTGGATTGGATTGCTTTCATGTGAGGGAACCGAAAACCGATCCAATCCGATCTAAAATTTCAGATTTTTTTTGCGGTTTTTGGGTTTGGCCGCTGTTGTTGGATTGGATTGGCTATGAAAACCCTTAGTCCTTAGAGCTTGTTTATTATTGGTAGAAGGTGAGTTTTATATGATGAATGATTGTACTTTCGTAGAATGGAGACATAATATATTGAGGAGGCAAACCAAAATGAGCTGAGCCTGTCAAGCATGTTGATGTTGGTTTATAGCACATCAAAAGTTATTATCTCTCACACTTTGTAATTCTATTTCGTCACGTGAGCCTGTCCAGAAGTAAGCTTGGGAAATCTTAAACTAACATGTTCTGACACGATGTTTTTATTTTTCGTTTATGAAGGGCATTTTGTTGATTGCATTTATTACTTCATAAACTACATGGGAAAATTAACAAATAATATCAATTTTATTTCCTTTTTTTATTATAAATAAGTAGAAAAACATTCAACTTGATCAATGAAAAAACATTTTCGACGTTAATAAGATGAGTAGTTGTAAGTGGACTTTTGATCATGATGCATGACAGAATTTAATGGTCAATTAGTTAACTACTAAAATATCTATTTGAAGAATGAAGTAAGGATACATGTACTTTTTTTTTTTTGAGATTAGACGGGGCATAAAGCCGGAAGAGAGATTACACGATAATCATACGAGGAGTAGAAACTCCAATTACATCAGCATCAACAAGTAATTTAACAATTGTAGGCGGTGATTCAAAGGAAGTGAGGCCCTCTTGAGAGATGCATCCCAAGTTGGCAAGCTCATCCGCTACTCTATTGGCTTCACGGTAAATATGAAGGATGCGCACATTAGTGAAGCAAGATAACAACTGCTTAATTCTCCTCAATAGTTGGCGACCGACAATACTTCCAATTCGGCACCATTAAGGCAATTAACAGCGACAAGTGAACCCATCGAAGTTCAATAGAGTGGTATCCTTTACTAGGCTGCGAGGTTAATACCATCAAAGCACCCATAGCTTCGACCATGTATGGTGAAGACACATGCAATCGCCTCGAAACACACGCAATCCAATTCCCGGCGAGAATCTCGCTTTACTCCACCACACCCGGCAACACACCGTACTTGATCTAAAGGCACCATCGGTGTTAATTGCACCTTGACCATCAACGAGGCGGTTTCGGTGCACGAAGCTCTTGTGATGCGCCGATTGAGCTCGAGGGAAAAGCGCGCTTTGCTCGGTTCATAATCAATAGCATCTTTGTATAATTATGCGAGGCGGAGAAAGAGGCGAGAAAAATTGTCGTCATGCACCTATTTGTTTCGCGATTACCATAGGTAATAACAATCGATAGTGAACATCACACCACTCAAGCACCACTTCCATCTTGGTGCTCTTGAATAAATTACCATTCAGCCAATCTTGTAACTCAGCTCCATAAAAATCAGACCGAAAATCAGGCGGGATTAAAGAATTCCATAGAGAAGTTGCAAGAGGACAATCCCGCCAAACATGAAGAATCGTTTCTGTTAAGGTGGGACATTTATGACAGTAAATATTACCATTCCCCAGTACCACAATAAGCTTTTGTAGCAAGTTTTTCATGGAAGAGTTGTCAGATAAAACAACGAATTCTTTCCGGACAATCTATCTTCAACGATTGATCAAAGTTGCACAATTGACTATAAGCAAGAGATACAGTAAATTTACCTGACCCCTCACCGGGCCAATACCGTTCGTCTTGCCCATCATGAGGGAGCGGTGCTGGCAAAGTAGAAATCTGAAGCAAGATATCTGATGGAAGAATATGTGCAACAACTTTTAAGTTCCAATTTCCTTCTTCACTAACAATGTCACTAACACGCCAATTAATGAAATTTTGAGGCTACCATTGAGAGAAAATTAATTTATATTGATAATCAAAATTCAAGATGAGGCTAGTTCAAAAAATAGATTTAGAAACAGAAGAAATAGGCATCAGACTAAGACATCATCTCCAACCAATACTTGACAGCCCCTTACGGCCTTACTTACCAGTGCATAAAACTAAAACATAAAAAAATGTATATTGGTATATAATTACTTTTATAGAGTTCAAACATTTTCTCTATCTTAAAAACTAAAACGTAGTTCTCATTATAAATTTTATTTTATGATATAAGCGCAAGTAGACTATCACTCTCTTTCTTTTTACTATAAAACTAGGGCGATTAAAGTGCGATGCGAGGAGGTGATTATGAGAGCCTGCAGATGCGATTTCAAAAAAACATCAGACATTTTATAAGGGAGGTATAAAAATCGCAACACATATATATAAGGCGAAGAGACAACAATAGCCCTTGGTAGGATGAGGCAACAATGTCGGTCCAAAAATATAGAGTGAGGTATATTGGTAAGCGATGGGAGTACAAAATGAGGGTACATTTTGATAACAAAAAAGCGTGTTGGACAAAAAAAAAAATTATCGAGGGTATGTCGGTCCAAAAATATCTGATTGGGGTATATTGGTAAGCAGTGAAGTACAAAATGAGGGTATATTGGTAAATGGTGGGGTACAAAATATAGAGTAGGGGTATGTCGGTCCAAAAAATATAGAGTGGGGGTATATTGGTAAGCAGATGGGGTACAAATGAGGGTATATTGGTAAATGGTGGGAATAAAATTTTCCCCAAAAAAGTTGATAAAAAAAGTGTTGGAAAAAAAAAAAAATTATCACGGGTATGTCGGTCCAAAAATATAGAGTGGGGTATATTGGTAAACAATGAGAGTACAAAATGAGGGTATATTAGTAAATGGTGGGGTACAAAATATAGAGTGGGTGTATGTCGGTCCAAAAATATAGAGTGGGGTATATTGGGTAAATGAGAAGTACAAAATGAGGGTATATTGGTAAATGGTGGGAATAAAATTTTCCCAGAAAGAAAGTAGAAGTCAATGATTGTGTATTAATTAAGAGAGATATAGAGATAAATCAGATTGATTCAATTTTTGTCAGGGGTGTGTCGGTCCAAAAATATAGAATGGTGGTATATTGGTAAATAGTGGGATACAAAATGAGGGATATATTGATAAATGACGGTGAAAATTGTTCCCCCCCCCCCCCCCCTTCAAATAGTGAAAAGATGCTATTGTTGATTAATAGATAGGGATATGCTTGCAACCAAAAGTTGTTCATTGATTCCTACAGGATTCACACATCTGCATGCATTGAATTTTATCATTTATTTATATTCTTCTCAACTCTGCCTCACTATCCTTTATCAATTTAAAGCAACGTATAACGTGGACTAGAAAATAAATGCTCCACAAGCATACAACTCGCTTAACATGTTGGATTCACGTCAAAAAAAAAAAACTTAACATGTTGGATTTGTGATTTTTATGATTTTTTTTAATAAGCATTTTTATGAATATTCTGTTTGTTAACGGTTTAAAACTTTAGGTTAAAAATTTATAGCACATTTTTTTAATAAGCAAAAAATTTATTAATGAGAGTACAAGTAGAGACAGTGTTACGGAGGCAGAAATGAATGGTGGGAGGGGGCTAGAATATATATATATATATATATATATATATATATATATATATATATATATATATATATATATATATATATATAAATATAATTGTAGCTCTGCTGTGGATCAAAAGCATGTCCTCATTTATATCTTTTTGATCAAATGTTCTCATTTTTAGCTAACGTTTATTTTCATAAATTCTTGCAAAACTATATAAAATATTACCCGGGGTGGGGGCTCAAGCCATAGGAGACTACAATGTAGCTCCATCCATGAGTATGAATTGTTGCAAAACTACATAAAATATTACCCCAGGGAGGGTGGGGGCTCAAGCTATGAGAGGCTACAATATAGTTTTGTTCTGAGTATGAAGAAGTACTCCAACTCGAACAAATATAATGAGGCTTTATCAAAAGCCTCACGAGATCAAAGCTCAGCGGAAAAAAGATTAAAGAAGGAAAAAAAAAGTAGGCACTAATATAAAAGTGCACCTTATAAGTGAAATTTGAGAAAAGAGAATAGTACTTTGAGCATTTTGTAATAGAAAAATCTTTCATTTCCTTTCCTTTTATTACTTTTTTATGGTTATTATCATATTTTCTTAGTCAGAATGGTTGTACACTAATTAATATACAATCTAAGTCATTTTCTTGCATCCACTACTAAAAAAATTGAGGATATTGAGGAAAATTAGTGATGAAAAACATGAATTTCGTCTCTAATTTTTTCACTAAATTTTATGGCGTTAAAATTAGCAACATACTTTAACTTTTCTGTCACTAAATTCGTTTTTGTAGTAGTGATCCAGGAGTGTTATGTCTCACATAATTTCATAGTCAACTAGTTTATCACTAGCTTACACCACAAGGAAGGGTATATGAAGTCAGTAATTTTTATTGTTCACTAACTATAGAAAAGTGATGCTGTGAGTTGAAATAAAAAAATGACTTAAATATGTTTTAGGCCCACTGTAAATATAAGGTGTCTTGATTTAAGTCTCTGCAAAAAAAAAAAAATTTAGTATCTTTGTTTGAGAAATTGCCTATATGGCAAATGGAAATGCAGTGTAATTTTTCATTTAATAATTATTTATAAAATGACCTAATATGCCACATAATAAATTAGGGAGTCAAATCCTAAATTCCCAATTTTCCTTCTTGTTCATCTACCACCTCCATGCTCATAGCCAAGCTACGATTAAGGAAATGGCAATAAGAGGCAACCAACCACCTGACCACAAACAAATGGTGAGCGAAGACAAAGGCCCAGCATCACAAGCACTACCACCGTCACGGGACCATCAAACACCACCACCAAGACCATCTTCATATTCAAATTGTTGGAAGTACCTAATCTTTCAAAACCCTAAGTCTAGTTTACCTTAATCGGGCTTTTAAAAATATATAGCCGTTACAAATTGACCACATCACACAGTCAAAAGCAGAATTTAAATAAGTGACCTAACCTAACGGTTTATTTGGTTAAAAATACATTAGTAACTAACTAAGCGCCTCTAACCAACATGTCAGTATTCTATGGTGCCTACAAGTGTATATATAGCTCATTCAAGTGTAAATATTATATATACCAATACAATTTCTATCAATAAAGATTTAGTTTTGGTTTTGAGAATAGTAAAAATCTATAACTTCCTCTTAGTAGTAGCTCAATTGTCTTCAACCTTGTAACTTTGGTGAGCAAGATTCAATCAAGAAGGATTGTACTGCACCTGAGAGAAAAGCAGGGTGAGTGTATTGTTTTCGTGTGTTGAAACAAAACAAAGAAGAAGGAGAAGATAGGTAAAGAGTAAGGGTTACCTCAAAGTGTTGTTGCTTGTAGTAAGTACAAGTGCGGGAAATAAAGTCTCAACTTTGTATCAAGGAACAACGGTACTTGCAATCAAGAAAATCGGGGATTAGGGTTGCTCTGATGCAGTGAAGATAAAGAGATTCGGGGAAAATAAATAGGGAAGTTATTACCTCTTTTATTAGTCTGAAGGAGGTGATTTCAAGGGTGAAATCACGAGTACAAGTGTATCACATCTCGGTGGTGCAAGCAAACATAACAATCGAGCAGATAGTTAGGGTTTGCAAATATTAGGGTTTACGAAGGTAAGCGAGAATCAAAGCATAGAAATTAAAGATTGTTACCTTAAATGAGAGTCTTTGAAGGTTTGATTAGGAGAATCGAGCACATTGAGAACTGATTAGGGTTTGAGAAGGTGGAACTCATCGCGAAGGTGAGAAGGAAGGTTTTGGTTTTGGTTGCTTGACTCGAGTGAAACCAAAGGGTTTTCACTTCATCATCATCAACGATCATCATCGACCATTATCTAGCAAGATCAGTGCAATCACCTTTGGTGAGAGCTCGAGAATCAAGCTAGGGTTTACGAGAAAATAGAGAGCGAAGAAGAGAGAGGAGCGGAGTTTCAAGATAGAGAGAAAGTGAGTTTCTTGAATAGCAGGTGGAGAAGAGTAAAGAAAGTGAATATATTCACGGGTCACACAAGATCGCGTGTCTCACATTTGGGTCGGGTCTTGGGTGCGCAAGACCACCAATAATAAGCTTGTTTGGCAATTGTTGTTGACATCTTTGGATTGGCGGGTACTGGTGGGCTTGCACTATCAACACCCTCCTCGATTATCTGGTACAACCCACGCAAGTAAACATCAAAGAAATTAGCAAAAAATCCAATATGGTATAATCGAGCATTGGTAAAAGCGATCCGGGCAACTTTCTAACTCTACTCTCTGTTTCTTTTAAGTTCTTTAAAGTTTCTTTTAAATTTCTTTAAACCTGCGCAGTGTGAAATTTATGCGATAGCGTGTTCTAATTTTACGTGTGTGTTTAAAGTGTAAATCTGCGAGAAATGGGAAAAGAGAAGGCTGACTATGTTCCTAAACTCAATGGGAACAACTATGATACTTGGGCTATTCAAATGAAGCCCATTCTAGGATCACATGGGTGCCTATACTTGGTTAAAGAGGGACTCACGGCACACTGCGGACTAATCTACCCCCCTTTGAAAAGAAAGAATTCCTTGAAGCGAGAAATGAAAGAGACAGTGCATCACTCGTCCACGAGGGCTGTGGTGGAGGAAGATTTTGAAAGGGTAAGGGATTGTGAATCCTCTAAAGGCGGCATGGGATGCTCACAGAACACTACTGCGTAGTGCGGCTCAATCAAGGAGGAGAAGGCGCAAGCTCTAAAAACCTGATATGAAAGCCT
The DNA here is from genome assembly GCA_020916435.1 of Oxytropis ochrocephala. Lineage (NCBI taxonomy): Eukaryota > Viridiplantae > Streptophyta > Magnoliopsida > Fabales > Fabaceae > Oxytropis > Oxytropis ochrocephala. The sequence continues at coordinate 15,934,590 of CM037090.1, read as the reverse complement.
TAAAATGAAAAAAGATGAAAAGGTAGCGACTTCTTCAGTGAGTGAAGAAGATCAAAAATGGAATAGCCCTGAGGAGAGAAACTTGAGGAAAACTCTGTGTAGGAAAATTCTGAGATCGATGCCAAAGAAGTGGTACCACGGTGACAAACACTATAGAGAAACCACCACGAGAATGTGGGCTGAAGTGGAGGAGCTACGGGGGTAAGCTAGAGGCTAAGAAATCCGTATGGAAATCTTGGAGGAAGACTCGGATGATGAAGACAACTTGCTATGTTGGCTAAGGGTAAGTCAAAGAAGGGCAATAAAGGTAAGAGAAGCGGAGGTCCTAAAGGTAAGGCGGTACTTCTAAACCTAAGTCTAATTCATCTAATTCTTCTAAAAATAGTAACAACACTAAGAAAAGGACAAGTCAAAAGTCGATTGCTATAGGTGTGACAAAATGGGGCATTATGCACGCAGTGTCCCATGAGGAATACTAATAAGCCTAAAAGTGCAGATGCTGAAGCCAATGTGGTGAAGAGGATCTTGACTCTGAAGGTCTGATAGCCTTTAGTACTATTAGTGTTGATACTAAAGCAGAAACTAGACCTAATGTGCATGTAGCTGCTATAGATATAAAGAAGGATAAGAATTTTATAGCTCTAGTGGTAACAAGCGGTGATGGTAGCACCATCATTTGAACTATAGTATCTAGACTCTGCATGTTCAAATCACTAACAGGTAACAAAGGTTGGCTAGTTGATTTTGACCTAAGAGAAGGACAACTATCAAGTGTGCTAACAACCTAACACTAAAAGGTGAAGGTATGGGTAATGTGATGTTTACGAAAGAAGATGGTCGGGTAATATTAATTCATGATGTCTATTATGTTCTGGAATTAGTCATAGCTTGATTAGTCTAGGACAATTGGTTGAGAGAGGGTTCTCGATCATTATGAAAGATCTAAAGCGAAGATTTTTGATACTAAGGATAAAGCTGGTTTTAACAAGTCCCTTAGCCAAAAGCAGGACTTTCAAGACTAGTATAAGCCTTTGTAAAAGCGAGAATGCTTTAGTGCTACTACTAGTATTGAGTGAGCTTTGGCATAAGAGACTTGGCCACTTAAACTTTAGCGACCTAACTAAACTAAGTTCCAAAGGTTTGGTTGGGGACTACAAAGATTGAGTCCACGATGGGGTATGTACCACTTGTATTGTGGGAAAACAACCTAGAAAGAAGTTTAGGGCGAGAAATTGTTAGTAGGGCTAATGACTTCTTGCATGTTGTTTACTCGGATATATGTGGTCCATTTGATGTTCTATCATTTAGTAACAAAGGTATTTTCTGTCCTTTGTAGATGAGTTCTCTAGGAGGCTATGGGTGTACTTGATCAAGACCAAAGGAGAAGCCTTGGGCGTGTTCAAGAAATTCCTAAAGCGAGCGAGAGAGACAAAGTGATGAAAGCTAAAAATCCTAAGGGACGGATGGTGGTGGTGAGTATACCTCACATGAGTTCGAGGATTCTTGCCTTCTGAGAGGCATCATTCATGAGATTACCTCACCTACACTCCTCGACATAATGGAGTTGTAGAAAGGAGAAAGCAGAACCTTGCTTGACATGTCGGATCCATGATCAAGTATAAAGGGCTTCTAACACTTTTTGGGGTGAAAATTTGTGTCTCAGCTGCGACCTACATCCTAAATAGGTGTCCTACCGAGAGACTAGAAGGAAAGGTTCGAGAAGAAGAAGTTTGGTGTGGAGACAAGCCAAGTGTGGCTCATCTAAGGATCTTTGGTTCCCTATGTTACTCACATATCCCGGACAGAGAAAAGAAAAAAACTAGAAGACAAGTCTAAACCCCTTATCTTTGGTTGGCTATCACCCTACAGAGGAGCCTACGAGGTTGTTTAATCAAAAAACAACAAGGTAGAGGTTTCTAGAGATGTGTGATTCTAGAGGATGAGGTTTGGAATTGGAATGATTACGAACAGCAGAACTCGAGAACATCCCGATGACTACGAAAAGGCTAGTACTACACAAGAAGTACTTCACCAAGATGATGAAGACACCTCGGCGGTGACCAAGAGAACATGCAGCGGCAAGCGGATCAACCTCCTCGAGATGAGGAGCACGAAACTCTAACCTACTCCTATTCAGCGGGTTGCTAGGGGCAAAGGGTTAGAAATCTACAGAAAAGGTGGTGATTATGAGTTGGTTCTTGATTGAAGTGAATGAAGAAGGAGACATACTGCATTACGCAATGTTAGGCGATCTTTGAGCGAGTGAACTACTAGAGGCTCTCGAGGATGTTCATTGGAAGAAAGCTATGCAAGAAGAACTCAAGTCTATTGAGAAGAATAAGACTTGGTCTTTAGTTCGAGATACTAAAGGTAAGAAACCTATTAGTGTCAAGTGGGTTTTCAAGCTCAAACTTGATCAAAAAGGTAATATTGTGAAATACAAGGCAAGGTTGGTTGCAAGAGGCTTCCAGCGAGAAAGAAGGGTTGGATTACGAGAGGTGTTTTCACTGTGGCGGGCATGAGACTATACGCTTAATGCTTTGCCTTGTTTGTGAATAAAGGGTGGGAGTTGTTCCATATGGATGTCAAGTCGGCATTCCTTAATGGTTTGTTAGAGAGGCAGTCTATATTGCTCGACCACTGGGTTTGAGAAAAAAGGTAAAGAGGAGTATGTCTACCTATTACATAAAGCTCTACATGGGCTAAAGCAAGCCCCACAGAGCTTGGAATAAGAGAATTGACTCTTTTTCAAGGAAATTGGGTTCACTAAATGCACTAGTGAGTTTGGAGTCTATACTAAAGGAAATGCGATACCTACTTACTAATTGTGTGCTTATATGTTGATGATATGTTGGTCTTTGGGAGTAATCCTAGTGAAGTGGAAAAATTCAAAGTGGCTATGCAGTGAGTTTGAGATGATGAGACTTAGGCAAAGCTTGTCATATTTTTGGGACTTGAGTTCTAAGGGTACTGAAGGTATAATTCTACATCGAGGCTAAGTATGCTCTTGAGGTGCTAACTAAGTTTGATTTATTAGGTTGCAGTGCGCAGCAAATCCTGCCAGTAACCTTAGCAAAGAGCAGTGAGGGTGATGCTAAGGTAGATGCTACACTATCTGAGAGCGGTAATAGGGTCTTTGAGATACTATGCCATAGCTTGAGATATTGTTTGCAAGCTGGTATGACTAGCGGGTTTATGAATGACCCAAGGCAGGTACACTTAAATGCCACTAAGAGAATTCTACGTTATATTTCTGGTTCTACTAACTATGGAATATTTTTCCTAAGGGCCACAGGGTGCTAACTTAGGGAAAAATACTCTCCTTAGTTTCTCGATTACGATTGGTGTGGTGACCAATTGGATAGGAGAGAAGCACTTACAGTTTTTTGTTTAAGTTTCAAAGGCCCCTATTTCATGGAGCTCGAGAAACAAAGTATTGTGGCTCTGTCTCTCTGTGAGGCGAGTATGTGGCGAGTTGTGGAAGTGACTCAGCGACATGGTGGAGTCACTACTCGAGGAGCTTAAAGTGGACCTAACTCGACCTCTACTCTAATGATAGACAACAAATCGGCATTAAACCTAGCAAAGAATCACGGTGCTCATGGAAGGACCAAGCATATTGAAGCTAGATACCACTTTATCTAAGAGAGCAAGTTAACAATGGTAGGCTAAGTGTTGAATCTTTGTCCAACCACGAGAATAATTTGGTGATATTTTTACAAAGGTCCTCAAAGGAGAAACCTTTGTAAAGCTTAGAAGAGAGATAGGACTTGTTGCCTTCTAAACTATGAAGCGACAACTAAAAACTATTCCTTAGAGGCTTGTTCTAAGGTGTCTATTTTCTAGTGGCTATCCCGGAGGAAGCATTACGGATGTTTAGTTCTCTACAACCTAAGCTAGCTCTAAGTGGTTTCACTAAACTAACTTAGGGCTTTCTAGATTAAGGGGGTGTTGGAAGTACCTAATCTTTCAAAACCCTAAGTCTAGTTACCCTTAATCGGGCTTTTAAAAATATATAGCCGTTACAAATTCAGCCACATCACTGAGTCAAAAGCAGAATTTAAATAAGTGACCTAACCTAACGGTTTATTTGGTTAAAAATTTGTATTAGTAACTAACTAAGCGCCTCAACCAACATGTCCGTATTCTATGGTGCCTACAAGTGTATATATAGCTCATTCAAGTGTAAATATTATATATACCAATACAATTTCTATCAATAAAGATTTAGTTTTGGTTTTGAGAATAGTAAAAAATCTATAACTTCCTCTTAGTAGTAGCTCAATTGTCTTCAACCTTGTAACTTTGGTGAGCAAGATTCAATCAAGAAGGATTGTACTGCACTGAGAGAGAAAGCAGGGTGAGTGTATTGTTCTGTGGTGAAACAAAACAAAGAAGAAGGAGAAGATAGGTAAAGAGTAAGGGGTTACCTCAAAGTGTTGTTGCTTAGTAAGTACAAGTGCAGGAAATAAAGTCTCGACTTTGTATCGAGGAACAACGGTACTTACAATCAAGAAAATCGGGGATTAGGGTTGCTCTGATGCTGGTGAAGATAAAGAGATTGGGGAAAATAAATAGGGAAGTTATTACCTCTTTTATTAGTCCTGAAGGAGGTGATTTCAAGGGTGAAATCACGAGTACAAGGGTGTATCACATCTCAGTGGTGCAAGCAAACATAACAATCAGAACAGATAGTTAGGGTTTGCAAATATTAGGGTTTCTGAAGGTAAACAGAATCAAAGCATAGAAATTAAAGATTGTTACCTTAAATGAGAGTGCTGAAGGTTTGATTAGGAGAATCGAGCACATTGAACTGATTAGGGTTTCAGAAGGTGGAACTCATCGCGAAGGTGAGAAGGAAGGTTTTTGGTTTCAGGTTGCTTGACTCAGAGTGAAACCAAAGGGTTTTCACTTCATCATCATCAACGATCATCATCAACCATTATCTAGCAAGATCAGCTGCAATCACCTTTGGTGAGAGCTCGAGAATCAAGCTAGGGTTTACGAGAAAATAGAGAGCGAAGAAGAGAGAGAGCGGAGTTTCAAGAGAGAGAAGTGAGTTTCTTGAATAGCAGGTGGAGAAGAGTAAAGAAAGTGAATATATTCACCGGGTCACACAAGATCCGCGTGTCTCACATTTGGGTCGGGTCTTGGGTGCGCAAGACCCACCAATAATAACTGTTTGGCAATTGTTGTTCAGCATCACTGGATTGGGCGGGTACAAGCTGGGCTTGCACTATCAACACCCTCCTCAGTATCTGGTACAACCCCTGCAAGTAAACATCAAAGAAATTAGCAAAAAATCCAATACAAATGGCTACTTAAATAACCACCAACAACACCCACAATATTATCAAAGAACACCAGCACGTTCATCTTCATCAGCATCATTAAAAGGATGTTGTTGTTGTCTCTTCCTTCTATTATCATTTCTAGCACTTCTAGTTCTTGTTGTAGTCCTCATTATCATTCTAGCAGTGAAACCAAAGAAACCTCAATTCGATCTAGAACAAGTAGGTGTACAATCCATGGGAATAATCAGAAGCTTGGCTATGAGCATCCATGGAGGTGGTAGATGAAGAAGAAGGAAAATTTGGGAATTTAGGGATTTGACTCTCTAATTTATTAGGTGGCATATTAGGTCATTTTATAAATAATTATAAAATAAAAAAATTACATTTCAGACTTTCGTTTGTCACATAGACAATTTTACAGTATGAGATATCTATGAAGGGAGCATAACAAAAGAGTGTATTTTGCAAGGGTTTTTACTAATTTTTTTTTCGGGAGCTTAAACCAAAACACTCTATATTTGCAGGGGTCTAACATATTTAAGCCTAAAAAAATAAAAAAACTGGACTATTTAGGTGAAGGCTACATGCATTTTGCATAACTGGATTCAGAAACTACTAATTGTCTCAGTGTGTGGGTTTAGGGATACACAAGAGTACGTTAAGCTAACATTACCGGTAGTCCACATTTTATGGTTTGGAGTTTGGATCATTTCATAAATAAAATTGATGATTGTGTTTTGGTCATTAATCATAAAATACAAGAATTGTCAGGTTATATTTATAAATATACAAGTAAGTGAAGCTCACTCACATCACATGAACTGAATGATTGACAACAAAATGTTTGCAGAAAAGTAGTCCACACATGGTTGGGACAGCAAAGGGGGGAAGAAACGATAATGATTAGGCTTTTAGTATAGATAAAGGAGTATTTAACGGATAAAGCATGCTTATAGTATTAGTCAGATAACTCTGTGCTTCTATATATAAAATTTTGAGCAGAGAAGACTCTAAAAGATTATATTAATGATAATCTTGATCCTGAGAATCAAAATTTTCAATTTGATTATCTACTAGCTACGTTCCACCAAACATGCCAAGTTTTTTAATGTGGATAAGAGATTGATTAGTTGGAGAGTCAATGATTCCAAAAACCAGTCGACTAAGACTCTGTTTGGTAAAAAGTAGCGGATAAGCTAACTGATAACAAATCATGTGTTTGGTAAAACTAGTGATTAAAATAGCTGATAAATATAAAATGACATAATTGGATATTTAATTAATGGTTAAATTATTTAAGAATGATAAAATATTTAATGAGGAAAGATAAGTAATTTAAAAAAAAAAATAATAAGAGTAAAAATCAAAAAAAAAAAAAAAAAAGTGAAAGCAGCTATACGCTATCATTAGCGTTTCAAAAAACACTAAACGCTACTTGAAAAACGCTAAACGTCAGTGCTTGCCAAACACCCGTACTCGTCATCCGCTAGTCAAATACGCTAGTCTCATTCGTTATCCGCTAGCGGATGTGACGCGCCAAAGAGAGAGAGTGTGGCTGAACAACTAGGCGTGTTTAGTATAATAGTATTTGCTAATAATCTTAATAGAATGTTATAATTTGTCAAGGGATGGGAGGACAAATTTGAGAATGAGGCAGGCTATTAGAAGAATAGCTTTAGCTTAGTCAATGTGATGTAACACACCTCACCATACACCTCACTTGTATATTGCACACACTGATACTATTTGTTGTAACTAGCGAGCATAGCTCGGTTAACATCTAAATACTCTAATTGTAATTGATTCTATTCAAGGAATGAAAATGAAATTCCCTCAATCAGTCTGTTAGATTAGCATAAGCGAAAAAGAGAGAAATCTACTCTCTATCATGGTATCATCGCCAGGTTCGCGCGGATTCGCGCGCGCTCCGCCGCCGTCGATCTCATCGAAGTCGTCTTCTCTCTCTGCGCCTCAATCGTCATCCTTCCACGACAATTTACGAAAAACTTGATTACGATAACTACTTGCTATGGTGCGGCAAGTAGAAGCCGATATAATAAAGCACATCGGCTCCATCATTATCTCGTTAATCGGTGATCTGGAAAAATTCCTCTCGATTTGCGGATGCTACGGCGAATTCCGTCAATCCGGCGTTGAAAAATGGGAACAACGGGGGCGCTCTGCTCCTCGCGTGGCTTCAATCAACCATTTCAAGGAAATGCTTACTGCGTGTGATTGGTTGCGAGTCCTCATCACAACTTTGGGACAAGATCCACGGCCATTTCCAAATTCACACACAAGCTCGCTCTGCTTGACCGTTACGAGCTTGAGCCACTGACTCTTGAAGGTTTATCGATTTACGCATATCTGTTGAAGATCGAGAATCTAGTCGACTCTTTAAAGCGCAATAGGTGAGCCGATTCGTCTCGCGAGCACCTCGATGTGATTCTCGAAGGACTACGCAAGACTATGAATCAGCGATTTCCATTATACGTGGTCGTTACGGGCCGGTGTCAATTCGAGGTGAAACAATGCTACTCGGTCATGAATCGCGTCTCGCTCGGTTCAACAAGCTCGCGGTGGCATCGGCGAGCAGCGCTACGACTTCTTCCACGGCGAAAAACTCTTCGTCGTCGGCGAACTCCTACTACCTGGCGTTTGTCGCTCGTACATCGATTCTCGAGGTGATGATAGTTCTACCGGTTGGCGTGGCTCTGCATGATGACAGCGGTGGCGCGATGGCGAGGTGGCGTGGGCGTGGCGAGGTGGTCTCGGTGTCGGTATGCCATAAATATGGTCACGAAGCTTACATTTTGTTATCATAGGTTCAAGCGTGACTATAATTACGGTGAGTCTTATGCCTGGCGTCCTTCGCACAACTCTGCTTGGACTTTCGCTCCGTAGTGGCATGCACCTATTTGGAGCCAAATGATGCAGTCTCCGGCGCGTGCAATGCATCCTGCTCAATCGTTCATGGCTCCTTACTACGGTTCTCACTTTCCTATGCCTCAATTGCCTCAAATGTTTCCTTCTCCTGCTTTCGGTTCATGCGAGACCAACTCGACCTCAAGCTTTCATGGCTAATCTTTGGTACACCTTCAACGATTCTTTGCTTCTCACGATTTACGGGTGACTCTGCAGCAACTCACACCATGTCCAATGCATCCGGCTCTATTTCACAGCAAGTTCCCTTTGTAGGACCCGATCAAGTCACAATTGGAAACGGACAAGGTTTGAACATCAAGTCTATTGGCTTCACTCACTTTAAATCTCCTTTGAATCCTAAACGCATTCTCACACTTAAAAATGTCCTACATGTACCTTCACTCACCAAGAACTTGCTCAATGTCTGAATGTTCTCTAAAGATAACTCTTGCTACTTCAATTTAATGATAAAAAGCGTGTGTTGTTAAATCTCGAGTACCAATGAAACAACTTCTTTGAATGCTCCTCTTGATGCCGATGGATTGTACAAGTTCTCTAATTTCTTTATCATGACTGTCAGAGACACTGGTTTTATTACTCCTGCTCCTTTGTTTATACACTCTTTGCTTTAGTTACTACACTACCTGTATCTGCACACACAAACTCCTTTACACTCTGGCACTCAAGACTTGGTCACCTTAGTGTTGATTCTCAGAGGCTGGTATTAAAATTGTGTAATGTTCCTTTCAATAATAAGGTGTGGTGACTTTTGTAACTCTTGTTGTCTTGGAAAAGCACATATATAGATTGCCTTCTCATAGCTCCACACACACCACTTCAGCTCCATTTGAGCTTGTGTTTGCAGATTTGTGGGGTCCTGCACCCTTTCAATCCACTGGTGGTTATTTGTATTATATTGCTTATGTGGACACCTTCACTAGATGCACATGGCTTTATCTGCTCAGAAAAAGTCGATGCTCTTGCCTCATTCAAATTTTTCACAAAATGGTGGAAACACAATTTAGCGTGAGTTAAGGCTTTGCAAAGTGATTGGGGAGGTGAATTCGTTCATTCTCCACTCTCCTCAATGACTTGGCATCATTCACGGGAACATTTGTCCTCACACACCATCAAAATGGTTTAGTAGAGAGAAAGCACGAGCAAATTGTTGAAAGCGGTTTGACAACTCATGGCACATGCTGCTTTACCCTTTGAATATTGGGATCATCTTTGTTCAAACCGGTGTGCACCTCATCAATAGGTTGCCAGCGTCTGCTCTCGACTATGATACACCCTATCCACAAGTTGTATGGTCTTTGTGCTGACTATGGGTTTCTAAGAACATTTGGTTGCTCTTGTTTCCCACTTCTAAGGCCTACAATGATCAACCTGAACTTCAATTAGTTACGAGGAATGTCTGTTTCTTAGCTACTCTACATCTCACAAAGGTTACAAATGCCAAGCCTACAGTGGAAGGTCTTCATCTCCAAGGATGTTATTTTCAATGAGCATCGGTTCCATTACAAGCATCTCATGCTAAAGGACACTCTGTTACCTCCTCCCCACCCTTTGTGTCACCAACCATTCCTCTTGCTACAAACACTCATGTGACACCTCCACTTAGTCCTTCACCGACTCTTGCCACTTTGCACTCCTCTTCTAGCGGTGCGCGGGCCACTCTGCTGTTATAAATAACAACTTTGGTTCTCGGCCATCAAAGTGCTTCAAACAACACCTCTAGTGGTGCCTCACCTTCCATACATCCACCTATTAATCCCAACAACACACATTCCATGCAAGCAAGGGCAAAGGATGGCATTGTGTGCCTAAGATCAATCTACCCTCCTCTTAGCTCATGTTGAACCTAAAGGCGTAAAACAAGCCCTATCCAATCCTACATGGCTTGCGGCTATGAAAGATGAGTTTGATGCACTCAAAGAAACAATACTTGGAGTCTTGTTCCTCTTCCCTCAATAGAAAGCCCATTGGGTGAAAATGGGTGTTAGAGTCAAGGAAAATCTGATGGGCGTGAACAAGTATAAAGCAAGACTTGTGGCCAAAGGGTTTCACCAACAATATGGGGTGACTACTGAGGAGGCGTTCTCACTGTGATCAGGCCGATCCACGATCGAGCCGTGCTCACCTTAGCCATTTCTCGATCCACGGCCCCTGTTGCGACTTGATGTTAACAATGCTTTTCTTAATGGAATTCTTGAGGAAGAAGTCTTTATGGTTCAACCTCACGGCTTTGAGACCTCGACAAAACACTTGTGTGCAAGCTTAATAAAGCTCTCTATGGACTTAAAGCAGGCTCAGGGCATGGTTTGAGAAACTTCAATCTTGACTTCTCCACTTGGGTTTCCATGCGGCAAGTGTGATCCATCCTCTTCATACTCCACTCGAGGCAAGGTCACGGTATACATGCTTGTCTATGTTGATGACATCATTGTCACTTGGCGGTGATCTTTGCCTTCATCAAGCGATTAATCTCAAACTAAATCTTTGCATTTTCTCTCAAAGACCTTGGTACCTTGGACTACTTTCTTGGCATTGAAGTCAAACAACATGCTAATGGTTCCTTGCTGACTCACTCGGGGCAAGTATATTCGAGATATCCTTCTCAAGCATAACCTTCATGAAGCTCACGGCTTCCCCGCTCCTATGGTGGTGGTAACAAACTCACTAAAAGCGATGGAAAGAAATTTCATGACCCGCTTTCTATCTGAGGTCTCTTTGTTGGTGCTCTATGATATGCCACCATCACTAGACACGACATATCCTTTCTTTGTTAACAAAGTATGTCAATTTATGTCGATCCTCTTGATACCCTTTGGGTTGCGATTAAGCGCATATTGAGGTATCTCAAAGGTACTATTATTTGGGGCATTGTCCTAAAGCCTATTTCAATCTCACCTATATCTCGTGACCTATAGTGATGCGGTGGGGCTCGATAGTGATGTGAGGAAGGTCGACCTCAGTGCTTGTGTGTTCTGGGTCGACTTGGTCTCTTGGTGGGCTAAGAAGCGATCTGTTGTCTCGAGTCAAGCCGCAGAGGTGATCTGAGGGCTACGGCTTTGTGACTACAAAAATTTTGTAGCTCTGATCCGCTTCTCGGTGAACTAAGAGTTTCTTATACTACTCCATCGAGTTCTGCGTGACAATATGAGCACTTTGTGTCTCTTGCTCATAATCACATCCTCCATGCACGGACAAAACATATGGAGTTGGATTTATTCTTCCTTCGTGAAAAAGTGTTGCAAAGCGACTACAAGTTACCTATGTACTGCCACGTCTCAATCTGTGACATTATGACAAAACCACTTTGCCTCTACTCTTTTTGACACCTTTAGAGCCAAGCTAGCTGTGTGCACAACACCCGATTAGGCTTGCGAGGGGAGTATTAGAAGAATAGCTTTAGCTTAGTCAATGTGATGTAACACACCTCACCATACACCTCACTTGTATATTGCACACACAATACTATTTTGTTGTAACTAGCGAGCATAGCTCGGTTAACATCTAAATACTCTAATTGTAATTGATTCTATTCAAGGAATGAAAATGAAATTCCCTCAATCGATTACATTAGATTAGCATAAGCGAAAAAGAGAGAAATCCTACTCTCTATATGATCGGTTAACATACAACGACTAGTATTGTGTGTGCAATATACAAGTGAGGTGTATGGTGAGAGTGTGTTACATCACATTGACTAAGCTAAAGCTATTCTTCTAATACAGAGCAAACAAGGGTTATTTAGTAACTTTGATTTTGTAATATTGTTGTATTTGAAAATGTAATGAAAGGAGAGGTTGTGAGCTAAGTAAGTGTGTTGGGTTGTTGTTTTTACAAATGGATGGAATAATGTTGGAAAGTAAGTAAAATATGAAAATGAAGGCTGAAAATCGTGAGTGACAGTCCTTGTTTGTTGTTGTGTTAGCAGAAATGGGGCATAAAGAGAATTGAAAGAGTGGGAGGAAGCACAAGTGCAGAAGAAGCTAGCTAGCTAGCTAGCCCATGGAATTAATGTGAATAGAAAAGCATAATAGTTCAGAGAAGGGTGCACCGCAGGCAGATTCCGTGGATCCAGCCTTGCACTCCAATCATCTCGTGTTGTGCTGTGCCTAAAATGCTCTCTCTCTCTCTCTCTCTCTAAAGATAGATATACACACTTCTACACACATGCATGCATATCTCATAGCTAGCAAGACGTGTTAGCAACTACACTACACATAAACCAAATGACACTGCTCTTCACGCACCCCTTCAATCCAACAATTATTTCGCCCGTAACTTATCCCACTTTCATTATAATTTATTCCATACAATTAGTGAAACATTCATTCATGACAAACAACCTCAATCTACCACTCCTACTAACTGCCAAGGTTAATTGTGCCCATCAATTCCATAACTCAACATACCCAAACCAATCTTTTTATTATGTGGTTTGGATTAGTATATGAAAATAAGTACTGTAAAAGTGTCTGATATATCGATTAATTTATTTTCTAAAATTTTATAAATAGTCCTTTAGGGGAAATAATAACACAAATTTATTAAGAATTAGGTGCAAATTGGGTGCAACTTTAGGAGTACTAATGCAAATTTAATATTTTAGGGGATTTAAAAGTTCTTTTTAAATAAGGTGGTAAGTAAAAAAAATTCACGGGGTTCAAGTGAGGCAAGGATTTATGATACTTAGAATTCCTTAATAACAATTACTAAATTTTTCGGTAACTATTATATAACAATCTAATGGTTAGTACATACTAACCACAATTTAGTTTTGTGTGGTTACCGAATTTTTTCATTGATGAGAAAATGACTATTATGCCCATTTAGTAACAATTACTAAGGAATTCCTTAGACCTCTAAGTCAGACTCTTCAAGTGAACTCCCTCAGACCAAAATAGGTCTGCCACTGTATATAATACTACTCTTGCTCTATTTATAAATAAAAAATGTTTAATTGAATAATTTATGTATCTGATCCATATTTTAGACTATACATCTGTTATTTAATGAACTTAGAAAGTGAGTTTTTTTCTTATAAATGGGATCAAATGGAGTATGCTACCGATTTAAACGCCACTATAAATTATTACATACGAGAGAATAAAAAATTGTTACATCATTCACCATAATATTAATTGAAAATCTATAGATTATAAAAAATTAATATATATATATATATATATATATATATATATATATATATATATAAATTTTAAAATCAAAAAATAAATTGTGAAAATTTAAATAATAGTATATAAATATTATTTAAAAAGTAAAATTAGTTTCAAATATATATATATATATATATATATATATATATATATATATATATATATATATATATATATATATATATATTGATAAGAGTAATTTTATTTATAACATTTAAAAAACAAAAAATAGAAAATAATTTAAAATCCTTCAAATACTAAATATTAAAAAAAATTAAAAATAAAAATACTATTAATGACTATAAAAGCATAAATTTTAAGTTAAAATAATCAAATATTGATAATTAGTTTTAGAAAGCATATGTAATATTGTCACAAGGCCAAATTTTCCATTTTATATTACTTAAAAGACAAAAAAAGTAAAACTAAAAAATAATTAAAATAGAATGTTAAGAGTTTGGTCAATTAAATATTGATAATTTATCCTTCATATCACATCCTTTACACAATATAGAAATAAAAAAAAAAAATAGTATTAGATTGGCCTGAAATACAGCATCTAGTTATGTAATAAGCGAAAAAGGTGGAAATTACAACATAAGCAAAGGTTTGTGTGGAAGAAAGTGAAGTGAAAAAGATTGAGAGGTTGGTGTAAGATGCAAGGTAGGTAGCTAAATATAGAGAGAGATAGGGATAGAGAATGGATGGGTGGTGGTGGTGGTGGTAAATAGTAATTACTAATTACTGTTTGTTGTGTGTGAATGTGATGTGAGTAGAGAAGTGTTGTCATCATTGATGTAATATAATGAATGAAAGAGAGAGAGAGAGAGCATGCTAATATCGTGCCACCATGCTTTGGTTGTCAAAGTGTGAGAAAGAGAGTGTGAGACGGACAAAGGTCTGTCTCTGTGTGTTCAACAATTCACCTCTCTTCATCTTACAATCTGTTCCTTTCCCCATTTTTGGTCACTTTCTGTTATTTTTCATTATTTTTGGTCACTCTTTCTATATTCTCTCCTTTCAATTTTCTATATTTCATATCCCCCACAAACTATCCTATAAATAAATAAATAAATCTCACAGTTACTCTTCTATTCCATTCCATTCCATTATAATATCTCTTCTTCCTTTTTTACTATATAAATATATAAATACTCTCCTCTCTTCCCCTGCTTTCTTACATTACATTACATTACAACCCTTCTTCATATCCTCTCTCTCTCTCTCTCTGGTGGTGGTGTGAGAAATTTGCAACATGGAACCTCCAGAACCCCCAGAACAAGTTTCATTAGGTTCTTCCAAAGAAAACACCACCAATATTAATAGTATCATCAAAGGGAAAAGAACCAAAAGGGTAAGGCCACAATCGCCTATTCCATTTTCCATCACTGCTAATTCATCAACTGGAGAAGGAGAAGTTTGTTACAATGATGTTGATGATGTTAACAACAACAACAACAACAGTTCTCCAACAACTTCTTATGCAGGAGGATTAATACAAGACACCACTGATTTCGAAGAAGACATGGCTAATTGTTTGATCCTATTAGCACAAGGACAATCAAGAGAATCACCACCTGAAGAATACACAAAATACAGCAGTAGAAAATTCTTTGAAGCTGCTTCTTTAGGTTCTGGAAAAGCAGGATTTTATGTGTATGAATGTAAAACATGTAACAGAACTTTTCCTTCATTTCAAGCACTTGGTGGCCATAGGGCTAGTCATAAGAAGCCTAAGGCTTTGGCAATTGGTCAAGACAAGAAGCAACTTCATTTGGGATTAGAAGATGAAGAGTTTCAATTTAAGAGCAATAAGACACTTTCTCTTCAATTGAATAATAATAGCAAGGGGAATTTGTATAACAACAATAAGTCTAAGGTGCATGAGTGCTCAATTTGTGGTTCTGAATTTACATCTGGACAGGCTCTTGGTGGTCATATGAGACGCCACCGCGCACCGGTCGGCGCGGCTAATACTACACTTTCCTTGACTCCTATGGCTTTGGAAATTGATGAAGATCAACAACCTAGAAAGAAAAAGAATTTGTTGTCTTTGGATTTAGATCTCAACCTTCCTGCTCCTGAAGATGATCATAGAGAATCTAAGCTTGCCTTTTCATCCAAGCAACAACAACAACAACATGGCCACAAACAACAACAACCTCAACAACAACAACAACAGCAGCAACAACAGACAAGTCTTGTCTTCTCAGCTCCAGCTTTGGTGGATTGTCATTACTGACAAGTGACAACAAGGTTTAAGTTTGGTTTGGTTTGGAATTCACCAAACTGGCTTCTATTCAACCAACATTCAATTTTTAGAAATACATTTCTCATATCTCTTATATCATTCTTTTCCATATACTTCAATATTTACATGATTCTTTTGATTCTTTATCAACATGATCAAGCAAGCACCTGATGATTTTTTAGTGAATTCAGTTGTTTATTGAAGATTTTTTTATTTATTTTTTTTTAAATTTGTCCTCTGAAAAGACCTCCTCAACTCATGTATATAGCTCATGTTGGGTATCTATCTTTTTCATTTTCAATTTTTTTACTCTTGTTTCTGTGCCAAAGAATGTGATGTATTATTATGACTACAGAGAGAAAGAGAGACATATGGGGTATGTATTGGTACTATTTACTATCCTAAAAATCTTTGTTTAATTTTCATTGTTCTGTCTACAAGAAAGCCTGCATCTAAATGTTCTGTTCTGTCTCTGTCTTTTTCTCTCTCAGTGTGTGTTGTGTGGCATGGAAAGCCAGTAAGTAACTGCTATTCTCACATGAATCCTCTTTCTTCTTTACCAATGTGTTGTTGACATTAAAATATTCTTACTATTGGCCCAGTTTCGTTATTTTCTTTGCTTGTTTTTTAATTTTATCTCAATGCTATGCTATTGTTAATTGCCTGCCTACTCATTACAACTAAGCAATCCATGAAATGTGAAACCATCAAGTTTGGCATAGATGTAATGTAAGTACAGCTAATAAATGCAAAAATTAGAACAGACAATTTCATAAAGGAAAGTAAAGACTGCACTTCTATTCAATTAAGCAATTTAACTCAAACGATTTTGAATTCTATATTCTTTTCTTTTTCATCAAGTCAAATTAGAGGCGTTGAACAAAATTGAGTTCTTCCACTAATTTAGATTTACACTCAATCTATTATTAGTAGGGCCATTTTATTTTAGATTATGATAAATATTTTTTTTGGTTCCGACTATTGGTTACCTATGGGGTGTAGGACGCTTTCAACAAGAGACTAATCTCCACTCGTATTTAGGATCAAATTTTCCACTGGCCAACACCGAGTTTGTCAATAACATAATCGAACCCAAGAGCATCAAGTTGACCTCTCGTGTCCAAGGTAGATTAAGCTACTAGGGGAACTGTGTTGGTTTTTAGATGATAAATATATATATACATTACTACTAATAAAATGTTTTTTAAAGAATGGAGTCAAAATTCTAAACTAAACGCAACATGCAACTATGCAAGTTTGTCAGTACAAGTTGAGGAAGTGCTAATTTAAGGGATTACTTGCCAATTTATTGTTATGTGGTCATTATTACTAATAAAATAAGATAGTGAAATTAATGGGATTAATTAATTTTCATTAAAAGTGTATTTGGCATTAAAAAATCACTAAAGTTGTTGTTATGTGGTCACTTGATTCATCAGAAATATTCAGTACTTGATATGAAACGATGCCGTTTAGACGAATATACGATGAGATCTGGACATAGACATGGCAACTAAACACTTCTTAGATATTAATGCAACAAATAAAATACTCTTATTGCTATGTTTAATGATTCTTAACTAGTACTTAACCTCTTGTTTTATAATATTTCTTGGTTTACTTACACAAACAAACACCGTCACTTTTCCACTTTTTGTGTGGCTATATAACAGTCACAGAGAGGTTGCTTGTGGAGCTACTACGTTCTGCTATACTTGCAAGTAGAGAAATGCTTTCTATTCAAGCACTCTTTGCCTTTAGATTATTGTATACTTACATTTATACTATACAAAAAGTGTAGGCTATACTATACGCACACTATACGCCATATACATCATTCTCAATATACCTTGCCTCTACCCCACTCTTTTCCTACCGTTACATATCCAAGTTTACGTGTACCACTGTACCTACCTTCATCATACTTCAATTCCTAACTGGCCTCTTGAGTTTTGTTTGTGTAGTATTTTTTTAGGCTTTCATTTTAATTATGTTTATGTTTCGATTAATCTCTTTTGGTCAAAAAAAATGTTTCAATTAATCTATTTTGAAGTTTTTTATTACGTAAAATAACAAAATTGCTCATGTTTCAAATTAAAAATGACATATAATTTCTTAATTATTTATAAACATTTAATATATTTAAGAAATATAATTTACAATTAAAATAAATTTTTTAAACTGTGACAAACATAATTAGTTTTGTATATTTTAAATAAAAAATATAAAAATTTATTTCGGCAACACATAATATTTCTCTCTGTCGGGGAATCAAAAATAACGAAATCATACTAACTTTTATATAAAAATCATTGCCACTTTGCACATATGTCACTAGCTCTCTAATGAAAAATCTTCCCGCTCAAGATTTTCTCTCATTGATAGCTCTCTCCACCTAAGGATGACCTTCCCCTTAGGCGGCTCCATCTAGCAGATAGCTCTTTCCTTTTTCAACATCATGATTACAGGGGGTGGCTACATCTCGTTGACAGCCTTCTCTCCTAAGGGTAGCCTCTCCTTAGAGGCAGCTCCATCTAACAAATAGCTGTCTCCAACCGAGGTCCAGGGGCGGATCTTAGTTAGGGAGGGCCATGACCTGCCCCAAAAAATCACATGAAATCACATGAATAACAAAGTGAAAGTGTGGAGCAGTGGTCGTAGTTCCCTCCCGCAAGTGATAGGCTTCATGTTCAACTCTTGATGGAGTCGTTCCTCTGATTACCGCTAAACAAACAGTCGTTCCTCTGATTAGATGGTTGATAATTTTTGAAAAAAAATATTTTTAGCATATTAAAATTAAATAAATTTAAAAGTATCTTTTTACAAACACTTTTAATTGAGTCTCTATGTGAAATCAAAATTATATTTTTAGTCATTTAATTTTCTCTATAAATAATTTTAATTTATATTTATCTTTTTAAATGTATTTTTGTTTTTGCGTATCTGTTCATTCGTTTTTGAGTTTTCGTGTTTCTTTTAGTAATGGCCCACCCGAACATTTTAGTCAAGATCCACCATTGTTGAAGTCATACTGTCACATCTAGTGGCGGACCTAGGACCCAGAGTCAGGGGTTCAAAATTTTTAAAAGCATGAATCCCTAAAAATATAATTAAAAACAATTTTAATATATTTAAATAAATAAATCATACAACTCATAATTGGGCTAGTGATGTATTAGTGTGACGTAATTAGGTGCAATTAGGTGGAAAATTAAGGGTCCTAATGCAAAACCATAAGTTCAGGGGGTTCAAAATATTTTTATATAAGAGATAATTGGATATATTTTTTTTAGGGGTTCAAGTTAACCCCTTCACTTAGATATAAGTCCGCCATTGGTCACATCCACAATAAATAGATCTTTTTATTGTTGATCATTCACAATAAATATTTACACCAACTTTAATAATTATGCTTTTGAAGCTTCTTACAATGACAAAATTAAAATAAAAAAATACACTACTTTAAACAAAAAAATTATTATTGTCTCAAAATACACTAGAGAGAAAATCATAAAAAATCTTATATAACAAGTTAGGCAAAATTACACCTGAGGACTTTTAAGTTATTTATTTGTAATAAGTTAGGAAAAATTACACCTGAGGACTTTTAAGTTATTTATTTGTAACAAGTTAGGCTTTAAGTTTTTGTAACAAATAAGCTCTTTAAGTTACCTAACATTGACACCGTTGTGTCCTTTTAGTAAAATGTCATATCGTTGATTACATTAAAATACACCAAAATATATTTGGTTGCAACAAAATACATAAGTTAGAGTAATCACAATATATAAAGTAGTATTACATCAAAATATATAAGTTAGAGTAATCACTAAAATGCCTATTACAAAAAAAAAAAAAAATTTGAGCAATGAAACATTCTGAATAAATAATTTAAAGGTCATCCGTGTAATTTTGTCAACAAGTTATTAGCAAGTGACATTTCGATCTCGGTTATAGTTGCAATTGTGTTAATGAGACAGACTAACGTATCCCTTGTTTTTAATCAAGAAGAGGACCCTC
Source organism: Oxytropis ochrocephala (assembly GCA_020916435.1). Classification (NCBI taxonomy): domain Eukaryota; kingdom Viridiplantae; phylum Streptophyta; class Magnoliopsida; order Fabales; family Fabaceae; genus Oxytropis; species Oxytropis ochrocephala. The sequence continues at coordinate 15,914,911 of CM037090.1, read as the reverse complement.
CTTTCAGTAGAGAGGATCATGAACCCTATCAAAAAACATGGAAACATCATTATTTAATTATTATATAAAGTGAGAGTACTATATGATGGGATCGTGGAATCAAGTTGTAAAAAATGTTTGCTAGTAATATCAATATGCCAATGAAGACGACCTTGCACAGTACTACAGTAGCATGATTTTGACCCTAAACCCTGCATCATTCTATAGATAAAAACGACATCCATCAAGCGTGGCCAAAGAATGACAGTACTGCAAAATTTAACTTGTATACAATGAAAATTAATTTGGTAACATGATCCCAGTAGCAAATAACCAATACTATTATTACCTACAGCTTACATTCTTGACTAGTTTTTTTTTTTCTGTAAAAGAAGAAGAAGAAGATCGAATATGCTAAATTGCTTTCACTGTTGATGTCCCAACTTAATAAAGAAGAAAATGTCATATGAAAATTATCCTTGTCACGACTTCTTAGCAAAGTGTGCACCCCTTCAATGGACACCAATATAGAGGAAACATATGGCAGTGGTGGTGAAGATAGCAATCATAGACCTATTATTAGTATTTACAAAGAAACCACAGAAAGAATAACCCTTATTAGCTAGCTGCTAAACATTCCACATAAATAATGTCACAAATCAAAACATGTCAATAATACCTTGGTGTGTTTGGATTGTATGCCTTGGATGAAGGGGCATTTGCTGGTGGTTGTGGTGGTGGTGAAACTGAGGAGCAGGAGTTGGAGTTGGAGTTGGAGTTGGAGCAGGAGTTGGAGTTGGAGTTGGAGTTGGAGTTGGAGTTGGAGCAGGAGTTGGAGTTGGAGTTGGAGTTGGAGCTGGAGCTGGAGCTGGAGGTTGATACTTTCCTATGAACATTCAATACCATAATCCTTCATTTCATCAATATTTTTAATTAAGAAATGAAGTTTGCAAATAAAAGAGGGAAGAAGAAACTATAACTAACTAACCACATAAAAGGAGATTTTCTGGAGGGGGCTTCTCTTTAGCAGGGTTAGGATCAGGATCATAAACTCTCACATAAAGCTCTTCACCTAAATACCAATTTTTCAACTTCTGTGATCTCAAATTCCACATTCCTGGATTATCAGGAAACACATACACTGCACTCCACCCTCCTGGAAACACTTCTACAGTAGACCTAACTACAGGATCATACAGGTTATAACTCCACCTTAACTCTTCTCTCCATTCTCCTTCTCCTAATCCAACCACAAAGAAACTATATCCATCCAAATGCCAAGAATCAATAGTAGTTAAATCATCATTCTTGAGTACTATCTCCGCCCACTCTTTATGTAACGCACTTGCGACGAAAACATCGTGCACGGCGTTAACATTTGAAGTGTTCTTAGAATAAGCATCAAGTACATATACTCCAGATCCATTGGAAAACTGATCAGCTAGCTTCAATGGTGTATCTGGTGTCAAGTAAGACACGTTGTTGACAGTGTAGCGAGATATTCCATCGATCGTTGCAGTCGATGCCTGTAGAATAAATGTCTGAGATATTGTCACATTTGTTACATTAAAGGTTCCTTGTGGATTAGGCCTTGCAGCTCCAGTGGTCAGATTCCACTTAATGGATTTAGCTTGGTTAATGGAGAATTGTAAATCAAATGGATCTGGACCACTTGGAAGAGAACCATTAGCAGATGTTGTGGAATTATCATAATGGAACACAGCAATGCCAATATTACTATTGTTATTTGCAGCATGAGTCATCTTAGGAGAGGCTACTATGTAGTAATCAGAAACATTTTGGTTTGCTGTGACAAGAACTGAGTAGGATTGACCTACATGAACATCTAGAGACTCCAACTCTATCTGATTCACATAAGATCCTTCAGTTTCAACCAAAAGGATTTGATGATTTTGAATCCTGAAATTGAAGCTCCTAGCTGTCCCTACATTTGATATCCTAAGAAGATATGTTTTACCTATGAAACATTAATTATTATAAAGGAGTTATATTAATTAATGGATGAAATTATCATAAAGTGTAAATCACTAACTAACACTTTTATTCACTGCTTACCTTGTGTCACATTGAAGGTCTCATATGACTTTGAAAAATTGTTCTTATATGGTCCTTTTCCATTTATTAGCATCCAACTTGGTGAAATAGCATCCCTCTTGTCCAATCTTGACCTAATATCCTAGTTGAAATTATATCAAATATATTCCCTAGTCAGAATTAGCAAAATATAAACAAATAACTAGGATGAGTAGCATTAACTACCTTGTAGCTACTATTATACCAGTCACCAATTAAAACATCAAACTCTGCATCAGGTTTTGGAAAAGGAACAGTTATAACAACACGATTGTTGAGTCGAATTGGACCAAATCCACCACCGGCTTTAAGGAAATTGATGGAAGGGAAGTAGAAAAATGTGCCAATCTGGTCTTTGGCTTGGAAAACATAAGTCCAATTTGTACCAGGTTGGATCGGGCAGTTAGTACCAGACACACCATCTTGCCATGAATTAAGCCTTTGTTGTAAGCCATTCCATGTAAATAACAAAGGTTCATCCAAATCATTGAAAACATTAACATGAATATTATCATTTGTTGTTGCATTTATAAGTGGTCCAGGGAACATGCCATTGATTGTTATAACCTGTGCCAATCATATCAAAAACAAGATTAGGCAACAGTTTGTATAACTAAACTAAGACATATAAAAAATATGAATAGATTAAAGGGCATATATAATTTTCACCGGTTGATCAGAAGATACTGGCTTTATATTGAAGTCCAAGGAAACATGCCAATCAAAGAATATATCAGCACTAGTGACTATTGTAACAAAAAATGCTAGCAGCAAAATTGCACAGTGAAGACAAATAGAAGCCATTGAGAGAAGAGCTTAATTTGTGCCGTTGTTTGAGACTAACATTGCCTCTAAGTTGTTGTTACATTTGAAACGGCTAAAAAGTGATTAGTGTAAATAGCTTTGAACTTATCAGTTGCTAAATATAAGGGAGAAAAGTACAAGAGGGTTCGATTAAATTCATATAGTGAAGCCGGCCAAACTACTAGACCTTAAATTTGGATTAATAGTGACTCACTTTGTGTAATTAACTTACCCTAAGTTTGACTTAATAAAATTGAAATTCATCCGCTGGGATAGTATAGTAGCATGCCGTATTTTTATTTTTATTTTGATATGAAGCATGCCGTATATTTCTAATTTAGCCTATGGAAATACATAATATACTCGTGACATAATCTGTTTTCAATTTATATATGTTTCTGATAGATTAGACCTAGCGATTAATGTAATCTGGGTTCGTGCCTCCATCTGTCTAAACAGAAAGATAAATAAAAACAAGACATTACTAAATCTAAAAAGGGCAGTATCACAACATCCCAGCGTGCAAGCTAAGTAGGCTCATCTTATTCAACAGTATTATTTTACCTATCGTTGGGTTTATAAACATATATATATATATATATATATATATATATATATATATATATATATATGTATAAAAATGCTATTCAGCCCAATAATACTACAAAAAAGCATACAAATTAAATATACGTACTGTAAACCTCACATCCACAACAATTAGTTTTATATTAATAGATTTAATAGTGAAACATACGTATTAGTAGATGTATCGTATATTTGTAAGTTTTTTGTAGCATTCTTGGGCTGAATAGTGTATTCTTGTTTTCATTTTTTTGGACACATGTTCTTCAATTTTAGCAAAAAAACATGAAAAACTTGTTTAACTAGGTTGTTTTTAAAAACTATTTAGTAATTTCTTGTTTTAAAACTAAAAAAATCAAAAACAGATTTTTTATGACTCAGTAGATGATATTTGTTTTTTTAACCCCAAAGAGGGGTTTTGGGCTAATGGAGCATGACCCTTTTTTTATAAGCGGAGCATGACAGTTGTATCTGAGAGGTCTCGATTTCAACTCTCCACTAGTCTCTCCAAAGGTCTTCCCCGACTTGATCTGGGGCGTCATCCTCTCACTCTAAATTTTATGTTACCAAACAAAAGATAATACTTGTTTTAAAAAAAATTCAAAATAATTTTATAACAACATTTTATTTTTTGATCAAAAAAATTAACATTTTATTTATTTGGTTCATATTTTTGTTTTGCAGATGAAATAATTTTCATTTTGGAGAAATAAGCTCTCAAGTCAAGATCGTGGTGTTAACCTTATTGTAAAAAAAAAGATCGTGGTGTTAACCTTCATGAATGAGGAGGACTCTATTCTAGCTTATTTACTACTAACAGCTAATATCAAGTTTGTGCAGCTTATTTACTATTATTAACAGCTTTATTCCATCTTAAAATTGCATGCTTCATGCTTGTATGTAAACTGGGACACACTAGGTTCTATCTATCAAATAGCCTGATTTTAATGCTGGTGTAAACTGGTTCTAGAATATATAGTCCTTTTGTATAAGTTGCATGCTTCATGTTGAATTCATTGGCAAGGGGAAAGTCTGCTACACTCTATAACTACTAATATGATATTAGTACTTCAAGCTATCAATCGCATCTAATAGATTATGTTTGGGCTTAACAGTTCGAACAATTTGGGCTCGATGGCTCGAAAAAAATAGTTCAGAATTTAAAACAGTCCAGTTCGAACTTGAATTGCCAAACCGAACTATTAAGATAGTTACATTCGATTCGTTGGAGTTCTCCTTGAGAACTAAACTATCAACAGACACCGGGTATGAAAAATAGAAAATACAAACATATGATATGAATAAATTATCTTATTCAGTGATATAAGGGGAGGGAGAAGAAAGTAAAAAAGCAAAAAACAATAATAATTTCCTAACCAAGCCTGGAGACATATTTACATATGGTGTAGAACATTGTATGTGTTTCCAAAACTATAATAAGAGAAGTAAGAAAAAGCATAAATAATAAAGAAATTTCTGTTCATCTATGCTAATCTGTGGCTCCAGCTAGTAACTGTAGTATCCCTTTTGGAAAAAACCTTGTGCAGATTCATGTTTGCAGCATATTTACTAAGAACAACAACCACCTCTTTGAGTTGTCTCATATATGCGCTTTTGTCTCTTCACTGCTACAGACCCCTTTTCCCTCACACTTGGCACCTCTAACATCTTCAATGTGAGTTCTTTAAAGCATTGCTGAACATTTTCTCTTGTTTTAGCACTACACTCTAGGAACAAGCATCTATGTTCTTTTGCAAGAGCCATACCCTCTTCTTTGCTTACTGCTCTTTCACACTCCTGAAAAGTCAAAAGTAATACAACAGAAACTCTTCAAACTCCGAAAAAAACAAAACATGCAGCAGCAGCAACAACAACAACAACAGTATCAAAATGGATTGAAGTTCTATTCTAATTCCAAATTAATTATCAGCAAGAATGGGTGGGAAAACATAATCTGTATGGTTTTCTGTCTTTTGCAAAGTATGTAAAGGACTGTAAGACTATAACCATAAAATTTACCTTATCCACCTTATTACCAACAAGAATTTTGATGCAATCTTGATTACTGCAGTAAAGTTCAACCTCTCTTGCCCATACATCCACCAGATTTGTAAATGTCTCACGCCGTGTTACATCATAGACTACATTAGTAGAAATTTGAAGAAAAAAACCGTTAGATGGCAACACTAAAGAGGCAAGCATGCATATTCCCTTCAAAAACTAAAAAAAAAAAAAAAAAAAAAATTATATTACAGAAAAGCAGTCCTCTGTGTGGGAAAATCCTTTTTTCAACCAAACAGTTCTTGATAAGTTAAGGAAGATGCTTTAATCAGCAAAGCAGCACTAGTGAAACAAGTAGTGAAAGAGGAAAAGGGGAGGCGTGGAGGACAAGCTATTTTGAAGAGATATACAGGTTTATCTCCAATATTTATAGCAGTGTTCCTTTCATGGGATACTAGTACATCAAAGCACTGCAATATGAATAAGAGCACTGTGAAAAGGCCTTTTGTTGAAACACTATCCGACATAAAAGAAAAAAAGGCGACAGTCGGTGAAAAATAAGCATATATAGGCCTTTTCACTGACTTATATGAAAAAGTCTATACATGCTTATTTTTCTAGTGCAATTTTCACATTTCTAAGATCTATTTGGAAAAGTTATTTCAGCAATGAATCCAGAAAATAATAACAGAAAACTATAAGTTTCAATGGCAAAAAATAAGCTGATCAGTGACTACTAAAGTTTATTTCTGTCGCATAATATGTTTCAAACTTGGAACGTTCCAACATGTAAACATCTCGGGTTCACTATAATCTATAAATAGGTTTATATTTCAAAATCTAGATAAAAAAGATTCAAGTAGCAATACATAAGAATCATCACTTACATAAATGATTTGAATGTGAAGTTAAGAAGGGGGAGTAATCTGGTTTTTAGACGTGTGCAACAGATTGTAAAAATAACTTGGACAAAATACATCTTAAAAATGTCATAAATCAGATTATATTTACATATAAAATAAATTCAACTTTATAATTTATATAGCATACCAAGAATGATTCCATGTGCGCCTCTGTAGTAAGATCTTATTACTGTTCCAAACCTTTCTTGTCCAGCTGCCAAAAAATAAAAATAAAAATGAATATTGTAATCAAACTGCAACAAGTCGCCACTACAAAGGTTTCATATAAATTAACATGATTTAATCTGTAAGTAGCTGAGGTCAACATGTATCCCCAATGGGACTGATCGCTTCATCTGCAATCAGACATAGAATTTAATTCTGCAAATGTACTACTAGAAATAGAAGCCCAATCATAGTGGCTTTATAGAAACTAGACTAAAGCATATTCTTATCTACCAGATCACTGAATTTGTTACAGCAATTAATAATAAATAAATAAATGTAGTTAGATGCACATACAATGTTGATGTCACTGTCAGACACTGCTTCGCTTATAAGGCGAACATGAAATCTGATTGTAGTGATTTTCACAGTCACTTAATCCATCATATTTCAGGTCAAGAATACTTCTATTCATGCTAAAAAAACATAACAGATTTTGGATTTGTTACATTGAAGGTGCGTCAATATATAACTTTTTATACACTTTGGATCAAAAGTTCACGTCACGAGGATCATGCCCTAGGAAATTTGATGTTGGTAAAAAATATTAATAATTTAGTTTTGAATATGCCATAACATTAAACACAGCATAATATAAAAAATTACTGACTATTAGAATTTTAACCATTACTTAATCAATTCACTTGAAATTTGATACACATGTTCAACTTGAGAATATCTCATGATCCATTGGTTTTGATTGATAAAATGTAATTTGATAGGGGAAATGCACTAAGTACGGTGGTGTATTCATGCACATGTAGTAGAATGCAGAACATGTAGTAGAATGCAGTTCAACCAGTCTCACTTCACATGTTGAGCTCAAGATTCAGATTCTCTTTATGATTGTGTACTTATGATGCAAGGCTCTTTTACTTGCTTCAAATCATTGAACAATCCAGATGATATAAAGAAGAGAAGGAACCATTTGAAGAGCTTATTTAATAATCAAACAGAATTTTGTTTCTTATTATTCCTTATAACATTACCTGAGTACTGATCATGTCTGAATCTAATGATAGTTACGCACATATATAGATTGATCTTTTTTTATTTTTTTATTTTCTTTTTCAGGGTATGAATTTGCATCTAGCTACCTAGTTGGAAGAGTCTTGTTGAAATAATAATCCAACAAGAGTCTGATCTTGAAATAATAATGCACATGTAGCAGAATCCAACAAGACCATTTGAAGATCATGCAAGACTCTTTTACTTGCTTCAAACAGAACTTTGTTCCTTATTCCTTATAACATTACCTGAGTGCATATATGTTGAGAAAATTGTTCCCAAAAAATAAATGATATTGTGATTGAAGAACTATAAATATGCCTACCTGTGTCCCAAATAGTAAGCTTCAATGTTTTATCACCAATTGTGAAAAGCTTGATCTTGAAATCTACTCCTGTAAAGGATTTAAGGAGACCAACATCTCAGCATGTAACATTAACACATTACACAAAAATTCCTTTGGCCAAAAAGCATCAAACCATGTAGGAAGTGAAAACTTCAAAATCCAAACATACAAAATTGTCATAAAGACATAAACTACTACTAGCCTGATGTAACAGAAAGAATGGTATCAAAAGCAGCAAATATATGTATGTATATCACCTTATCCTACAGGCAACTATACCATTCTCAAAATGAGTTAAAATGAAATAACAGATTCTGGCTTCTCCTATCCATCACATCACATCATCACAGCTGAGAACAAATATAGAAAACTAGAAAAGTAAAAGAAAGAAAGAAAGAAAAGAGGAATATTTACCAATAGTAGGGGAGAGATGATGGTTTGAGTTAGAGTTGGAGATGAAGGTGAGGAGAAGACTACTCTTGCCAACACCAGAATCACCAATCAACAAAACCTTAAAAGAGTAATCACAGCTGCTATTCCCAACTTTTGAAGAAGAACCCATCTTTCTTTCTTTCTTTCTTTCCTTTTCAGCTTGAATGAATCATTCCTCCATGATGATGATCAATCGTGATTAATATGATTTTATCTATCTATCTATCTCTCAAGAAAGAGAAACAAGAAGGTGAGGTTGGCAAGTAGTCGAGGCGGTTGAGAGTTTGGTTTGGTCTTAGCAAATCAGCTTGGTTAGGACAAATGTCATGTTTCCTTCAAACAACATACTATATATTTTATAGATAGAAGATTTGGGTTGAGTTGAGTCCACGCGCCGTTTCTTGTTGTGTTCTTTCTTCACAACACAACACAACATGAATGTAATGTTATTGTCTCCATCTCACTCAATGCTACCAATAGTAATCAGTAACGGACGGACATCAAATGGATACTAATATCTTCACTAATTAAATTATCTATTCTATGCTCACTACTGTAATTACCCATTTAATACCAGTAATTACTTGTATATTTTGATGTCTATGGATACGGTAACGGATAGGATATAGGTTGTTTTCCAACTTAGTAATCTTTATATTGCAAGAGATTACTTCATGCTTTATCACTTGTGGTCAAAATGTATGAAATTGATGCTTCAATGTATTTTTTTAAAATTTGGTAAGAATAAAGCATATTGATCACAATTGTGATAGATTGTAACGAATGTGAACTAATTTTTTTACGGGTCTTTAACCTCGCCCGGATGTCTGAGGAAAGAGGCTCGATTAAATCTGAAGTTCATTCAAGAGATAAGTAAAACTTGACTTCAAGTTGTTCCAATATTGTTGAGCCCGAAGGTACTAGTTAAGACGTTTTCTTTAAATGAAATGTGTTAAGCACTCACACCTAACCTTGAGTATTGTTTGCTAGAAAAGTGTCTCCCTCACTAGCAAAGCCAGTGATTCTCGCAATTCAATCCCTTATAGAATATCTAATGAGTTCACCTAACGCTAGGGATCGATGGCAAAAAAATAGTAGGTACTCGCAGATAAAACTCGTGATGGGCATGAGACAGGTAGTTAAATAGGTATTTGTGGTTAAAATAAATGGGTAGTTATATTACCTGTTTGCAAATAAGGCGGGGATTGGTAATGAGGTACTATGGACTTTTGCATCTCAGAATGCAAAATCCTTTTAGGGCATCTTCTATTTGTTATTAACTTATTATGGACTCTCAGAAAAAATTTGAGTCAAAAGGAATATATATATACACTAATACACACTAGCACTTTTGTGTGTGTGTGTGTCAAGTACCCAAAGAAGCTCTAGTCATTATCACGGACCAAAATGTATCTAATTCAAAAAAAAAAAAGTCCAACATTCAACAGTTTTTTCTTATTCAAAAATACGACCAGCTAGACACGTGGTAGATTAATGAGATAGATTGCGTACACGTGCAAGACATGCTACTCACGAAGACCCACGCGCACCAGTCGACACATATGTACTAGGGTTCCCATTGCTTAAATTTCATAGGAGAGACCCAGCTTGTCAATAAGACTTTGATGAGATGATTTGGTAGGTGTGTTTGTAATGCGGTTTGGTTCAGTTTTAATTTTTAAGATGAAAAGTGAATCAAACCGCAAGGTAAAGTAATATGCGATTCGGTTTGATTTGGTTGGCTTTCTAAAAAATAAAACAAAACTGATTTGGATTGGTTTGGTTGGTTCGGTTTTTTCCGAAACAAAATATAATTTAAAATAGAGTTAAAATTAAAAAACATAAAAAAACTACTAACATAAATCTTTAAGAAAAAATCTGTTCAAATATATGTATATAAATTACTCTATTTAATTCTTTTAAGATAGCGACGATCATGTTTAAAATAATTTGAATTGAATATTTTATTATAATTTTTAATATAACATAACATTATGAATTGTTTGTAAGTGAGTCAAGGATTTAATTGGATTTGGACTAGTAAGTAATTGAGAGTTGGGTTGTGGTTGATTTAAGAAGTTTAGTAAGTTAGTAAGAGAAGTTGTGAGTCAATAAGCATAAAATTGTTACGTGTGGTGCGGTTTCGTTTGGTGGAACAAAATTAATGGCGGGTCGAACCGAACCGCGCGGTTGATTGAATTTTTTTTTAAAAATTGATTCGATAAATATCAATTTTTTGTAGTTTTCGATTTGGGTTGGTTCGGTTTTCGATTTTCTATTGGGTTGGTTCGGTTTTAAACACCCCTAGGTTTGGGTCACTTCCAGTTTAATCAAGGTGTTGGGTTCGAATTCAGCCTTGAGAGTGCAATAGTGTTAAATCTCTCGAGGAAGAGTTTTGTCATCCATTGTGGTCTTGCCTGGCTCATTGTGGTCTCGAGGAAGAGTTTTGCCGCCCATTGTGGTCATGCATTGGGAGTGCAATAGTTTTAAATCTCTCTACAGTTGTGCGCAGAGAATATTCAATTTATAAGAAAAGTACTAGAGACCCAACTTCATAACTTCGGTAGTGTTTGATAGCCACGAAAATAAAGAGAAAAGAAAGGCGAAAATAAAGAGAAAAGAAAGGGGAAAAGAAGTACCTTATTGCTGGGAATGTTCAAAAATTATCAAACACTTTTTTTGGAAGATACATACTAACATTATTATTCCTATGTTGTTTCAGAATTAATAGGTATATTACTTTTCTATTGAATCGATTTGATATCCTTACTATCGTATGTAGAGTGTATCAAAAATTATCTATCTACTATCAATCTATAGTCTAGTTTATCAACATATATCAACTTATACAAATAAGTCACTACCGAAAATACTAAATTATCCCTTACTTTTATGACAATTGTAAGTAGAAAAATACCATTTCAAATTATTTCCTCTCACATTTTTTCTCTCACTCGTTTTTATTATTAGTGGTTCTCACTTTCACATATCTGTTAATTTTGTATTTCACTTTAAAAATTCTTTTTCCCCTCTCTCACTTTTTCCACTTCTCTCTACTACCAACATAATCAAACAATCCGTTACCAAAAAACTTTTTTTTTAAATTTATTTTTTGTATAAAATCAGAAATTACATAATATTAATTAAATTAATACTAAATTATGTAGAATTTATTATTTACTATAATCTACTCAAATTACTAAACCCAATTAATTTAGCCACTAGCAATTGTCAAATAAAACGATACCGCTAGCAAAAATTTCTGAAATTTTTTATTTATTATTTTTTTAAAACAAACAGACAGACTGCTCGAATTTATTTTAAAAAAGAAAAAAATAGAGAAAAGCGAAAGAGGGACTAGATCGAAACCCTTGCTATCAGAAAAGTTCAAACCAAAACTGTAAAAAAGAGCCCCAAACAGAGCCCCTAAAACACTACAGCCTAAAGGCTAGACAGAAAACCTAAAAACCAATCTAACTAACAAAAGTTAGATAAACAATCTCAATAACGGAAGAACCAACCAAGCTCTAGCTAGAAAAAGATAATCAGACAATCCAATAACCCTCAAATCAGATCAACAAGAAACAGAGGTAGAATTAGTCTTTGAACGAGTGTTATACATTGTTGTTTTCTGGGTCAATTTCTTTTTGTGTTTCTTCTTTCGGGATGTGGATACCACCGGTGATTGGACTTATCCGCATAGCATTCGTGGGTCATGTGGTCATCTGCATCGTTTGACACATCACCCCAATGCTTCCTGAAATGCTCATGTTGGAATGAACTTTGGATCGGACTCTAATGCAAAAGCGAGTCAAGCCTGGTGGTGGGAGGTTGAGTGGAATCACTACCAGTTCGGCTAGCTTCAGAGGGAAAAATTTTCAAAAATTTGTTTCCTAAAAATAATTATAATTAAATCTATCTACTTTTTCATGAGGTGCGGGGAAGCGTGAACGAGAGCAACAATAACAACGCCAATAGGAGCGCCTAACAGAGCAAAAGATGATCACTGACTGCATTGCAAGTAGATTAAAATTCAAATTTTTTCCCTAAAAAATTAGTAATTAAATAAACTTAATAAATTTAATATTAAATTATGTAGAATTTATTATTTACTTTAATCTAGTGAAAACTACTAAACTCATTTAATTTAAACACTAGCGATTGTCAAAAAAAAGTGATCCTGCTAGCAAAAATTCAAAAAAGAAATTTTCTAAAAAAATCAATAATTAACTCTCATCAATTTTTTAGCCACACGAGAAGCAATAACGAGAGTGACAACGAGTAACGCCAACCTAAAACGCCAACGCGCGACCAAATATTATAAGATAGTACACTTTTTTTTTAAAACTTTTTGTAACCCAACTATTTTAATAAATTTAACCTTTAATGGAGTTTTCCCTTTTTCTTTTATTACATTATGTAACTTTTAACGTATTTCTAATTTCATTACAACTAATATCAAATATAGTATTATCCGTACATATACGCGGATAAAGTAAAATACTAATAAGACATAGTATCCGGGTACCGAGCTGGTCCAGTATTAAAATATCATATCCGATGAAAGTTTATTCATTAAAATTATTTTTGTAGGGTCAAGAAAGTGTTTAAAAAATAAGAGGGAGAGTATAAAAAATAAAGTTAAAAAAAGCATTAGCGTAGTTGATTGCCTGATGCCCTGATTGGATTAGTGTCATGGATCCTTGAACAATTCAACCCAATCACTTTACTGAACGGTAAAATCAAATCAAAAAGAAAAAGCCTGAAGTGTACTACAGTATGTACGAATGAGCTTTGTCTGAACTCTCAACAGCTTGCAGTTGCACAGCACTACACAACTAACTCAAAGAAGTATTCACGCTGGTAACGAAAGTTAAACTCACGTCTTTGTGAGAAACAAGCCAATCTTTTACCAATTATATTTTCTATTTTCAAAGTAAAGTAAATGTAAAAGAATATCAAAATGATTAAATTTTGAGTAGGGATCAACTTACTCCAAGAATAACTCTTGAAAAATTACTCCACTTAATATCTCTTTATAGACATTAAATTTTACCGATCCAACCATTGAATAGTTTTATATTATTATGATGATCATGCATACCAAAAACTATTGAAATCGAATATCGGTAGCTATAGAATCTTATAGTCTCTATTTTACATGTATTATTAAAATCATTATATACGTTGAATTGAACTTATTTGATCAAGTATCAAACATTTTTATAATTTTATAAGAATTTGCATATTTGATCAACTCAATTAAAACTATGAATTTAACGGTTGGATCGGCAAAATATAAAGTGTGTGAAGAGATATTAAGTGGAGTAACTCTTACAAGAGTTACTCTTGGAGTAATTTGATCCCCACTCTTAAATTTTTAACGCTACATAGCGTGTCAAATGATGTTTTTTAATTCCATGATTATTCCACGAGGATAGTATATATAGGAAAAAAGGACTACGGTTATGATTGAACTTTCACGAGTGGGAAACTTGAGTGATTTGGAAATAGTCCAAAATTACATTTAATTAGACAAATTTAGTTCAATGTATTTTGTGGCTAAGTTATTTTTTGAAAAAAAAAAAACTTAGCTACAAAATATGTTTAAATAAATATGATTTTTCTAAGAGAGATCAGCCTCTTAAATAAATCTTCGATATCTCAAAGATAAATCTCCACAATTATTCGCGGATAATACATTGATTTAAAAAAATCATTTTGGACAATTTTTCAATGACTCAAGCAATTGTATTGTGGCTAAGTAATTATATATATTAAAATGTATTTTTGTTCTATAAGTTATTTTAAAGTTTTGTTTTGTTTCTTTAAATTATTTTTTAATTTGGTGTTTCGTGTTTTAAAATTGTTCTTCATAACTCCTCTTTAGACAAGAAGTTCTTCAGTGAACACATTCATAACATGTCATCATCTCTGGACACAACAAATAAAAATGTGACACGTCTTTAAAATTAAAAAGTTAAATACTATTTTGTCTTTCTCTCCCTCGTTCTCGTGTTTTGGCATTTTGAATGGCCTATTCTCATATTCCATTTACAAATAAGTTTTGGTTCTCTAAGTTTTTATTTTATTTTAAATATGCCATTTAAGCTTGTTTTAAGTTTCATCGTAGTTAATTATTAACATGATTGATTTATTTTTGTGTGTTGTGTATATACATGGATAAAGGATTTGATTCTGATTGCTCCTTTTTTGACTTGTATTTGGAGTCACATGATGTCTTTTTGGATTTTAAATTTTTTTGGTTGAGCTTGTTAAACTATAACACAAATGACCAAATTTAAACGATAAGACATACTTAAAGGACCAAATTAAAACACGACATATACACGAAAGGACCAAATTGAAACTAGAAGACATTAAAAGACCTAATTGAAATTGTATCATAAACATAAATAATCTAATTTAACACCTAACATAAGGCACACAAATGTGTTACTAACTATACAGATCTTGTCAAACACATGCCCAAAACAAATCGAGAGCTCCATGAAACAATCTCACACAAACTCTTGAGAGTTTTTAACTCCATCATTATCTCCTTCCAGACTTTTGCGTTAAGTTGTTTTTCTACATCTTTTTCTATTACTGTTATTGTTGCTCATGAATTTATTACACAAAGAAATCGGTCTAAGGTCTTTCATGGACATCAAATCATCTACCTTCAGAATCAACACTATGTTTGCATCATTCAAGTTTGGTGGGAACTCCTCCGTCTCAAGCCAGAACCTCCTCGTGTTAAATAACTCCACCTCACATAAATTCCAAAAGCTCTTAAAAAAAGTTGGATTTAAACCATTTGGACTTGCGCGCCTTATCCGAATGCATTTGAAACAATGCTTGTTTAAATTCTTTGATTGTAAGAGGTTTCAACAACTCCTCATTATCTTTCATGTTCAATCTAGCATTCATGTGACTAAGAACATCCTCATACCTGCCTTGCGTCCCCTAAAAAGATCTTGGAAATAATTTTCCGCCACCTCCCCATTCTCCCCTTGTTTTGTAACTACCTCCCCGTTCACATTATTGGTAATCTTTGAAAAAGTATTCTTCCTCCTCCTTAAACTTGCCATTGCAGGTAAGAAACTAGTGTTAGTGTCAACATTTCTAAGCCAATAAAACTTTTCCCTTTGACGCCAAAACGCCTTTTCTTGAGCTAATAACACCCCCCAACCTCTCCTTTGTCGCCCTCAAAGTAGTCTCAGACTCTGAATCCTCCTGACCTCTCAAATTCTCAATATCCCGCCAACAAGTATTTATTGCCTCTCTATACCGATATCGTAATTTCTATCCCCACTCATCCACCGCTGTAGTACAAGAAGCTTCCCCATAAAACCACTACCTGCCTCTCCCTTCCAACACTCTTCAACTAACAAAGGTAGTTGTGGCTCATCTAACCAGGCATTTTCAAATTTAAAATCTCTACGATAAACCCTCGTCCCTCTATCAAATAAGCACAACCAAATAGGGGAGTGATTGGATTTATTTGAAACAACATTTATAAAGCGATAAGAAAGAAAAATATCCAACCAGCTTTGAGTGACCAATGCTTTATCCAAGCGCTCATCCTTGCTGTCAGGTGTCCCTGGTAACCGTGTCCATGTAAATTGATAGTCCTCCATAGGTAAATCATGCAGATTGCTCTCCCGAACGACCTCTTGAAAACCTCTAATAAGCCACGGAGCACGAGCAACCCTACTTCTCTTGTCGTCATTTGAAAGAATATCATTAAAGTCTCCCATCATGCAGCACATCAAGTCATTATCACGCGAGAGATTTCTCAACAAATCCCAGAAATCTCTCGTTCTTATCACATTTAAGAAACTTTAAAGTTAGTTTCATTTGGAGACAAATCAACATTGTGGCTCATACGTTAGCTATAGCTTCAATATGTCACCAAAAAAATGTCACAAAAAAAAAGCTATAGCATCAATATGCTAACTCCCACGTTTTTTATTTGCGTCCAACTTGTATTACGCATTTGATTATTAATAAAAAGTGCTAACTTTTTTTGGTAAAAAAAAAAAGTGCTAACTTTTCTTTGTAAAAAAAACGAGGCTATAGTATAACATCAATGGATATCTCGATAAAAAGGTTAGGATTTGAATAATTAAATTGATTTTATTTTTCTTAATCCCAACCTTTTTATTATTATTTTGTCTTTGATTCTTGTAATTTTGAATGTATGTTAGAAGTCCATTCAAATCCTAAAAATCCACAAAGTCATTTAAAATCTCATGGATTCTTATGATACAAATCCATCAAAATCCAAACCATGAAGTCTTGAAATTCCTGTAAATCTTTAAAAGTCGTGAAATTCTTTTAAAATCCATAGAGTTATTTTTTCTAAAACTTTACTTTAAAATCTCAATTTAATACACTCTCTAAATTCAATTCATTGGTCTATCTGCCATCAACTATTCTTTATAAACTAATTTATCTACTATTTATTAGTTTATCGGTCACCACCAGAGGCAGACTTACATAGTCCCCAGGGTGTGCACCTGCACACTGTCAAACTTAAAAATTTGCACTAATACCCCTATGAAAAATATATTTTGACACTCCTAGTTTTGTTTTTTTGCACACTCTGCTCCTATTTTTCTTTCTATTGTTAGCTACTCTTACTTGTTGCAGTTCCAGGGGGCAGTTGGTAGTAAGATAATTTTGGTTACCCAAAATAATATATGTATTTGAATAATAAGCTATATTTTATATTTAACTACCACAATAATATAATTTAGTGATTTTGGTCTTTCTATTTTACTATTTATAACTTTGGTCTCCATTTTTCTTAATTTCGTAACTTTGGTCCTCAAAATCATTGATTATTTGCACTTTTGGTCCTCAAAAATCTTGAATTTTGAAAAAATGTGGGTCTAAAATTGCACAGATCATGATTTTTAGTGACTCAAAGTCCAATAAAAAATCACAGGGACCAAAATTACCAAATTAAAAGATCAAAATATGTTTAGTTGGTATACACCATCACTGTAAAAAAGTTTTTAAGATAGATGAGATAAAGTCAAGCTTTTTTTTATGAGGTGTTATTTTGTGATTGATTGACGTTGTAAATATTTTTTACGACAACGATGTCTATAAATTAAATTATATATACTATAATTTAATTTTTTTTTAAATCAAATTGTTTGAACACTCTAGACTAGGGTCCTACATACGCCACTTATCACCACTATTTTTTTTTTACCAAAGAGAGCAATAGTCTAGGAGTTACATTTGAAGATCCTTAGTAGCAACTAAAGTAAGTAAGCAACTTTCAAGAAAATGCTACTTTTTTTTTGGGTTCTAGGTGGAGTGGTAAATACCACTTGAAACTCACACAACTGTAACGTGTCAGGTTTGAACCCGAAATATGATATTCAGCCTAATAATTTTAGTAATTACCGGTTGAGATAAGCGTTAGAAATAAATACTACTTCGTTAAAAGCGTAAAACTAGTTGAACCAAAAGTAATATTATAATGCTTGCTGCCTTGCTCCTTAGTTAGGGAGAGGATAACGACAATGCCCCATAGATGGGAAGTTTGCCCAAATCGGTCCCAAATTACCACTCACAATTTGAAAAAGAAAAGAATAACCTCTTTATTAAATTCCATATTCAACAGCAGTAAATAGTTTTGGTGAAAAGAAAGAAAACCAAATCATATCCGAAGATATGTTTCCACGTTTAGTCCTATCCATCCATTGTATTATATTTATATTCTATACTTTTTATCAATTTTTTTAGTTTATATTATATTATATATATTCCTTTACACTACCACATATGAGGGATTTAGTGTTATTTTTATCAATAGAGATTTAGTGATTTTTTTTGACCAAATAATGATTTTTTTTAGTTCAATGGATTTAGTGATTTTATATGATAAAGGGATGATGCTCAATTTTAAGTTCTAAAAAACCTTACAAATGATTTTATAATTACATCGGACCACGATCCCGTGTACTCATATTATATTAAATTTTAGCTTAATTTTTTTAGCAGCAATTAAAATACTCAGTTTTTGTAAAACCTCTTAAAGTTTTTGTATTGCCTTTGTTTCGTATTATTCATCGAATTTAATGAAAAAATTTGTTTCTATTTATTTAATATTTTTAAAGTTAAATGCAACACTTATTATTATTTTATCAATAATATTTTTAAATATTTATTATAGAGAAATGAATAAATGAAATGAGATAATAAATTACTAAGGGTATATCCAAGAGCACTGGGATGATATGGTAAGAATCTATTTTAACTTAACCGAAGTCCTGAGTTCGAATTTAATTTTGAGATTACAGTAGTGTTAATCTCTTAAAAGAGAGTTAGAGAAATAATTGTATCAAAATAATTTTTTTTATTATTCTCATAAAAAGTAAAAAAACTTTTTGTCAAAAAAAAAAGTAAAAAAACTACAGATAAAAAGGAACAAAAAGAGATGTACCAAAAGAAAAAAAAGAACATAAAGTGTATCTAATATTTTCTCTCTCATCTCTCTAGGTTAAAAAGGCTAAAAAAACGACAGAAATCTAGCCGAAACCAAAATCCTAATTGCAAAATGACTATTTACCCAAAATAATATCTTTCAATAAAAAAAAAACAAGCAACAATTCATTTCCGAAAAGAGAAAAAACAAAAATCAAGAAACACAATAATCCCCTAAAGTAACGAAGCGTTAAGAATTTCTTGTCATTGAAGGTACCCTTCATTTGTTGCTTGACCCTCAATCAAAGACCCCTCTTTTCCGTTTTGTTTAGCCAACTTCACCACTGAAGCCCTAATCGCCACCACCCTCTATCATGGGTCGCGAAACTCCTCTGCTTCCGTCACCATCCACCACTGTCAACCCTCCACTCTCAGCCCCATCGGCTTCAGCAACCGCAGCTCCACCTACCTCCCTTGCTCCCGGCTTCAGGTTCCACCCAACTGATGAGGAGCTTGTTATCTATTACCTCAAGCGCAAGGTTTCTGGAAAAAGCTTCCGATTTGATGCTATCTCTGAAGTTGACATATACAAGAGTGAACCTTGGGACCTAGCAGGTTTATTCTCTTTTCCCTAAATTTATCATTTTTTAATTATTTAGGGTTAAAGATTGATTTTTTTGCTGCTTTATGTTTCTGGGTAGTTCTGTTTTGTTTTTGTTTCTCGAGTTCTTAACCTCAACTTTACAGTAGGTTATTGAGATGAGCTTTTTTGTTGATTAAATTTTCTGGGTTTTTATTTTTTATGATTTTTCTTAAATAAATAAAAGCCCTTGTGAATGTAAATGGTGGTGTGTTGAATGTTTGTTCAGATAAATCAAGGTTGAAGACTAGGGACCAAGAGTGGTATTTTTTTAGTGCATTGGATAAGAAATATGGAAATGGTGGCAGAATGAATAGGGCTACCAGTAAGGGTTACTGGAAAGCTACTGGGAATGATCGACCTGTTAAGCATGACCAGAGGACCGTTGGGTTGAAAAAGACTTTGGTGTTTCATAGTGGCCGGGCTCCTGATGGTAAGAGGACAAACTGGGTCATGCATGAGTATAGGCTTGTTGAAGAAGAAATGGAGAGGGTTGAGACTGGCCCCTCTCAGCCTCAGGTGAGATTATACAATGATTTTAGAAATTGAAGTGTGAGATGAGCCTGAACTGTTTGTTTTTGTTCCGTTTTGTCGCAGCTACTAAGGTCTCTCTTCGTTTTGATGTTGATAAAATGAGAAGCTATGTTGTTTTTATGTGGTTCCCAAGCCCAAATTGTGTATGACACTTGGATGAAGGAGTTTAAACTTTGTTCTTTAACGCTCGCTCTTTCTCTGTAACAGAATATAAGCAAAAAGGGGTAACGGCAGTTGATAAATACATCAACTTTTGTTGACCCATTTTACATCAACTTTTGTTGACCCATTTTACATCAACTTTTGTTGACCCATTTTGCTTATATTCTGTTACGAAGGGAGTATAAGTTGAAACAATAGTTTGCTTTGTACTGCAATATGGACATTGTTGTTATATTGCAATTGCTTAATGGTTTTTGTTCATTTCTCTTCTGGATGGAGAAGGATGCATTTGTCTTGTGTAGAGTATTTCACAAAAATAACATAGGACCTCCAAATGGGCAACGATATGCACCCTTTATTGAAGAGGAGTGGGATGATGCATCCGGAATGGTTCCTGGGGCCGAGCTCGTGGATAACGGTTCTGTTGGCCGCCATCCACGTGTTGAAGGCAACGGTGGTCTTTCATGCATTGAAGGGAGAAATGGTGTTGTACAGGTTTGTTCTCTACCAGACCTTTTGGAAGTATATTTAATCTGGCATTACTCATTTTGTTGATTTGCCGAGTAACACCACCTATGTTGATGCTTTATGTTTAATTTATGCACGACCGTTACATATTTTTGTAAAAATTGGAAGTATGGAAAGTAGATGCTGCTGGTATTCAATCAATAGTAAAAATGCTAACTTTTCTGAGGGATTGGAACTCTGTTGCATTATTTATTTTCATTTGGTTATTTCGTGTTTTCCTTGGTAAGGAGGATGAGGAGGACATTGTTGTTCCCCAAACTCACTGTATTTTCTTCTTTTTGTCTCAATGCTTTATTTCCTTTAGTAAAAAGATAGTAAAGTTGATTAACGCCTAAAGATTTAATTTAGTTGTTTGTCCGTGTTAGTTATATTTTGCAAATACTTACGTTTTTCTGAGTTACTATTATAATTTGTCGTTTTCTGCTTTCCCTCTATGGCTGAACTCTCGTCTTCCATATTCCTCCACTTTTCTTTTCTCCATCCTAATATTTTCTTTTTCTCCAAACAAAGAAAAAATGCCCCCAAGTTATAAGGCTTTTTGGGTATGTGTGTCTTATGTCATGAGATTTGGCTTGATACCTTCTTTCATTGAATTTGGCTTGATACTTTCGAAGAATCCTCACTCGGATTTTTCGGTCACTCAGTAAAGATAAAGGCATTTACAAATATTAATTACAAATATTCTAATTCCTGATTTGTACAACCTAAACTAGGAATTCTAAATATATACAATTAATGAGTTGTATCTGATTCCTAATTTATGCAGCATATAAAGGGAAACAACCATAACACATTATCCCCTTATTAACACCTCCCCTCGAATTGATGCGACTGGTCAAGTAGCATCAATTTGCTGGCGAGGAATCAATGACGTGGACGAGGAATTGCCTTGGTGAAAATACCCACAAGTTAATGCTAGGAGGTGGTACGAGAGATAACATGGTCATCATGGGCCTCGCGAATAGAATCCTTCAATTGTTTTGTGCATTCATGAAAAGATGGATTGAGAACAATCTGAATAACATTGTTATTGTCAACATAGAGAAATGTGACATCTAATTGAGGGAATCCAAGCTCAGCTAGAAGACGACAAAGGCAAAAGATTGCAGAACAAGCATCAAAGAGTCGAGAACTCGTGCGATTTTTTACGTTTCAAGAGAATCATTACAGAGTCGAGAAACACACAACAACCGGTGACAGATGTCCTAGTATTTGGACATCTAGCCCAATCAATTGAAGAGACTTACCGATGTCCCAGTAGGAAAGAATCGGCTCCGTTGAGACGTGTCTTTCAAGTATCTAATTATGCAACAAGCAACTAGATGAAGGTGAAGAGGAGTGTGCATGAATTGGATTAAGTAATGAAATTTCAATGACTACTTAAACCGGCTGCAACGAGTGCTATTTGGCCACTATAGCGGTAGCAGCCACTATTTGCGGCACTACGACTGCTACTTAAACCCGCAACGCAACGGCAAATTTTGTAGCGCCTAGGAACCGCTACACAATGCTACGCCGCTACGACCACTACACATGGGATATGGGTTTGACACCAGGTTGACAAGAGACTATATCCCATGTGAAATTCTCCTGACAAACTTGTAGCTCGTCTTGCATTGCTTTTACCCAACACACATCCTTAACAGTGTGAGTAACTTGTAGGACAAACATATCAGATAGAGTGCAGTAAGCGAAGTATGCATGAGATCTTACCTTTTTGGATACCCATCTGGTGGACGGGTGGGAGGCTGGCATCTAGAATATGTTTTTCTAGTTTATGACGTATTATTGGTCGAGGCACAATAGAAAAGTTGGGGAGAGTAGTAACATCGTTGGAAACAAACAGGTGAAAGACATGAAAACACAAGTTGATGGTCAAAGAAAGTCATATTCTGAAAAATACTAAAACGATTGTTAGTGATATCATATCAGAAAAATCATTGTGAAAAGTACTATAATCCCATAAAAGCACATCAGACAAACTGTGCCCCAAGCCCTATAATGTTCAACGGGAGGAAGTGAAGAAGACACACACCCAAAGGTATGTAGATCATGATAAATATGATGACTTCTTAAAAGGTGATAGAAAGGAGAATCAAGGTCTAGAACCTGAGATGGGAAAGTTGACCGAGGTAGAAAGACGATCTAAAATCCGTAACCTTGTCTCATTGTGCCTCTCTTGCTTTGCTCTCACCTCTCGTCACTTCTAGTTTGTTGGTGGCATCACGACAACGTCAATCTCATTAGAGACAAGACTGCTTTGATCTTCTCAATAGACACTCAACATGTATTTTTCGTTCTTCCATCCTGAGTTTTGTGTGGCAATGTCGTTCTTCTTTGGGTTTACTTCAATCTCATTCTTTTATTCACACTCGCATGGTTACATAAATAGAGGATTGAGACTTGAGGGGGGTGGACATGGGAGTTGCATCTTGATTTGAGAGCAATTCAAAATTTTCAAAGGGGTTAAATATGTTTGTGGTCCCTATAAAATTTGAGTTTTTTTTGGTATTAGTCGCTTAAAAAAATTTCAGCTACTTTTGGTCTCTCAGGATTTCTCCAACAACAGTTTTGGTCCCTCCTGTTAAATCTGGTGTGACGTGTCAAATAGAGATACACGTGGTGTTGCTTACATTGATGCTTTTTAATGTGGTGGCACTTGCATCACACACACAACTTAGTCACGGCCTACGTGGCAAACCACCCCAAAAAACATTTCCTAAATCCCTAATTCTCTAGATCCCTCACCTTTCTTCCCCAAACTCAGTCTTCCCAACCCTAGTTCCAGATACAAATTCTGCAGTAACGGGTTCTTTCAACTTCCAGTTAGAGTTCTTCCAGATTTTTCTGGAGATGTAATAATTACTATTGGGGCTTTTGCGAAGGTGGTTGATAGAAAAGTCATTGGCCCAGCAAATTTTAGGTGAGATAACAGCTGAAATGTTTTACATGAAAAAAGTCATTGGTGTGAGTGCCGAATTTCCATAATCGTTTGCGGGGATAAAAAGAACTCAGCAACGAGAAGGCTTGCAAGTCTGTGGGAATCATGTCTTTGAAAGTGTATTTGTCTAAGGATTCCACATAACAAGAAGTGTTGTCCTTAGGTTCTCAGACTATCAATGTAGAGCTCATCATGGAGGAAGTGGAAGAAATCATATTCAGAGAATTTCAGATAAATAGAATTGAAGTAGTGAAGAAAAGAATTCTATTGCTACATATGTAGCAATAGATGACAGTAGTTAACTTACTGAGGTTAGCACAGAATTAACCTCTAACTAACATGGTTGAACAACTATCTCTAACTAACTTTTGTTTATGGCAATACAGACACTTTTTTTTTTCTACACAGCAGATTAGTTCAAGAAAGGTATGGTAGATCCCTTTTCCTCCTTTCTCTGGGTGTCTGAACCAAAATGATATATTCAGCTTCTTTTTCTCTCTCCTCAATTTATTTGGGATATAACGAGTGCAAAAAGCCCAAAGCGAGCTACAACAGATAGCTCTGGGAGTGCTAACTCCCATGATATCAGCTAACCACAAGGATCTTACAACAGCCTGTGGTTCCAGAACAACATCCTGATGACAATCAATAAAAGCCATAGCATCCGTACACATTGAAAAACACGGACCGACCTTATGCAAAGAACACAGTTAACCAAAGCAACTCCACTTGTATTGAAAAACACGGACATCCCAATCTTAAAGAAGTAGCGCACGAATCCGGTTAACCAAAGCAACTCCACTTGTACCGACCTTATGCAAAGAACACAGTTGCTGACTCATAATCAATGAGTCAACGTGCACCTCGACGAAAATCAAGATCCTTTGCAATCAGTAAGGCATCCAAGACACCCTACAATTCAGCAACATAGGCAGAACAATGGCCTAGAGCACGAGAATATTCACAAATCTAGTTACCATTCGCATCACGCAGAACACCTGCACTACCAGCTGCATCAAGCGAGCTTTTCACCAGGCGAGTGATGAGGAATGGGAATACCGGTGTTAACAACAGTAAGGCCTGGCTCAATCCAACTGGCCACCCAAGCCCTCATCTCTTGGCCATTACCAATAACACAGAATTCAAACTTGTTAAACTTGGGCCAATTTTTGACAAGGTTTTTCCATAGATTCACTCAATTTGAATTTTGAAGTCATTGTATGGTAACATTATGTCCGTTGGATAATTCAGAATTGCTGATTTAGTAATTTGTGGAAGAATTAACTTTCTACATTTGTGTATCTATTTCCCGACTTGTTTTATTCTGTGAGAAAACTTGGATAAAGTTCTCATTGTACTGTTGGTGTTGTTCTCCAAATGCAGCATACCATATGAACATTTTTAAAAAAAAAATAACTGAATGATAGGAGATAATACAGATTACATAATCCATATGTTTGCTGTGATTGGAGGATAGCATCAATAGTACTATGGGAACGACACATAAATTTTCTCTTTCATTTTATGCATGATTCATTGGTTTAACATTTTTATTGGTGCATACACATCTTTTCAGGACACTCAGTCTAACAATAGAGATCCACTTGGTGTGAACAAGCTACCAATTGAAACTCAGAATCTTCTTGCTGTGTGTAAGAGTGAGAGCATGGCTGAGTATCCATCACCAGAAAAGGATGATGATTGTAAGCAGCAAAAGCATATCGATGATGAGTACCCATCATACCAAACAGATCTTCCAAAGCCCTTCTCTCAAATATACAAAAGAAGGCGGCATCACTTGAACCCCAACCATTCCAATGTTTCGGGAGACTCAATCCGAAATAGTCAGGATACTTGTTCATCCACAACAACCACTGCTGCGATGACACTCCCGGTAACCGTCACAACAACTACCAACCCTGCACCAAAAAAGCATTTTCTGTCTGCACTGGTGGAGTTTTCTCTGCTAGAAACACTTGGATTGAAGGAAAACCGTGCCTCGGTTCAGCCAGCAGATTTTAGCGTGGCGATCTCGAGTCATCCATGCCTCCAAGTTGTGTGAAGTTCATCAAACAGTTGCAGAGTGAGACGCAGAAGCTCCGTGTTGAAAAGGAAGCAATGAGGTTCGAGTTGACGAGTGCTCAAGCCATGATTAACATTCTCCAGTCTCGCGTTGATCTTCTCGGCAAAGAAAATGCGGAACTGAAGAGGATGGTCGGAAATCCTTAGGAATTTGACAGTGTACCTGTACCTTGTATCAGTTATGTTCATTTACATTTAATTCCGGATATGTAGTTATTTTTTTATGAGCAAGAATTGTAGTTCATTTCTTTGGCTAAACATGTCAATGACATGCATCATTAGAAACTTGTCATTCTGCAAGTTGTGACTTTCTGTTTCGCATTGTTGTGAAAGTTGAACATCTCAGTACCCCAGTTCGATATCTGTCTGTTTGTAATG
This sequence comes from Oxytropis ochrocephala, assembly GCA_020916435.1. Taxonomy (NCBI): domain Eukaryota; kingdom Viridiplantae; phylum Streptophyta; class Magnoliopsida; order Fabales; family Fabaceae; genus Oxytropis; species Oxytropis ochrocephala. Next base: position 15,888,824 of record CM037090.1, on the reverse strand, counting down.
GCATTACTGTGTCCCAATGCTTTTTCATCGTAGAAGCTCTCTTTGGTTCCTTCAAATCAGAAACTCTCTTTAGTTCCTTCAAATCAGAAGCTCTCTTTAGTTCTTTCTTATTGAAAATATACACATAACCATGCGTATTAAGTATTAACTGTTTCTAATAATTTTTAAGAGTTTGTGATCAAACTTATTTCTCTTAAAATCGTTTTTAATAATATTTTTAGCAATTCATACTTTTAAAAAATTTGAATTCCCTGATTCTGAGTCCTAGATCTGCCACTTTCTTTGAGTAAAGCTAAATGGTTTTTTTTTTGCTACTGAACGCAACTTTCTTTATATATAGGCATGTGCTTATGGTTTTTTATTTTTTCTTAAAAAATGAAAAAAAAAATAGTTTTATATATTATGAGTACTAGTATTTTACCCATGCATCCGCACACCGCACGAGTGACATTATATTTGTTATGAAATTATAAATACGTTTAAAGTTACAAAATGTAACAAAAGAAATAGGAAAAACTCGATAAATCACTATATTGTAAAAAGTTAAAAAAAAGCCGGTATCTTCGTATACTATTAATAATGGAGTAAAAATCAGGAAAAAAGAAAATGAAATTGAATATAAGATACGCACCCCCGTTGGCACTCCCCTTGGCACTTTCGTTGGCGCTCATGTTGTCGCTCTCGTAGTTGCTTTTGTTGGCGCTCCCGTTGGTAATAGAGAGATTACAGTAAATAGTCAATTTTAGATTATTTAATTATTGATTTTAATATGAATTTAATTATTGTTTTTTTAGAAAAAATAATTTGAGAGTTTTAGTTAGAGGTATGACTTTTTTTGACAACTAGTAGTGATTAAATTAACTGATTTTAATAGTTTTAGTAGATTATGGTAAAAAAAGGCTTAAATATGTTTAGACCCCTGCAAATATGGGGTGTTTTGGTTTAAGCCCCTACAAATTTTTCTATTATTTACAATCCCTTACAAAATGACATGTTTTGTTTTAAGCCCTTCTGTTAAAACTCCGTTAGTGTTTTGCTGACTTGTCTAACAGAGTTGTCATTTGGCTTTGCCAAATCATTATTTTTAATTTTCTTTTATTTTAATAAATAGTGACATGGATAAAAAATATGAATCCCCAAATGAATTTGATTTGTTCATCATGTTCTTCTTCCCATTTCCATTTCTATTTCCAGAAAATACAACCATCCATCTATTAATCTCCATAGCCACAGTTCTCATTCCCATCACCACATTTCCCTCTTCTTCTTCCATGCACCGAATCAATTCATTTTCTCAGTTTCTGAATCACAACTTTGCCCAAAATCAACCAAAAATCCCAACTTTTACTCTTCTCAGTTCCTGAATCGCTCAAAATCTGAGGCCAAAATTGATCTTCTTCTCTATTTCGTTTTAGATATATATGAAACGTGAAATAATATCTTAGAAGTTGAAAAGTTAGAAACTTTAAATATGAAGGGTGTTGAACTTTTCCAAGAGAAAAGTTTTGATGAAAAGAACCGTAGAAGGAAGAAAAAGAGGAAAAGAAGGAGAAAACGAAGGGAAACCCAATCTCATCACCATCAAACACCACAATCACCATCTACTCTCTATTTCCTTTATTCCTTTTCCTTTGCAGAACAATGGCTCAAGTGCCTAAGATACCAGATCTATTGTTTTTGACACTAAAAGGTTCAACCTCAAAAGAAGGGGCTGGGTTTATTTTTGGGAGATGAAAGACAAAGCCTATTCATTTGAGTTCATGAGTTATTGAGATATGGGAAAAACATAGATTAACAAATCCTAATGGAAAACCTTAATCTTCTTCTCTTCGTCTCTTCTTTTCTTTTTGGCTTAAATATATGTTGAACCCTTGCAAATATGGCCATAATTCATCTAAGCCCCTGTAAAAATAAAAACTTTAAAATGACCCTTGTAAATATTAAGCATTTACGGTTAATCCCCTCGGTCAACTTTCCATCCAAAAAAGCTTTAAAATGACCCTTGTAAATATTAATTATTTACAGTTAAGCCCCTCAGTCAACTTTCCATTCAAAAAAGTTTTAAAATGACCCTTGCAAATATTAAGCGTTTACAGTTAAGCCCCCCAGTCAATTTTCCATCCAAAAAAACTGTTATCACTACCACATGTCACCATTAAATTGGCCCTTAGTGCCACGTGGCAATGGCACGACACGCCATCCCCCATGTCAACACTAATGCGTGCCACGTCATCCCACATTTAATTGATCGTTTTTGTTTGAAATCCAGAGTTAAAACCCTAATTTCGTTTGCAATTTAAAACGAAACTAAATCTCAAATTAAAAACGAAATTAAAAACAAAAAAGATCAATTGAGTCGTTGTTTAATTCGTTTGATTCTGGGTTTCAATTAAAAAGGAAATTGCAAACGAAATTAGGGGTTTTGACTCTGGATTTCAAACAAAAATGATCAATTAAATGGGGGATGTCGTGCCATTTCCACGTGGCACTAAGGGTCAATTTCATGGTACCACGAGGCGGTGATAACAGTTTTTTTTAATGAAAAGTTGATTGGGGCTTAACTGTAAACAATTAATATTTACAAGGGTCATTTTAAAGCTTTTTTGGATGGAAAGTTGACTGAGGGGCTTAACTATAAATAATTAATATTTACAAGGGTCATTTTAAAGCTTTTTTGAATGGAAAGTTGACCGAGGGGCTTAACCGTAAATGTTTAATATTTACAAGGTTCATTTTAAAGTTTTTATTTTTACAGGGGCTTAAATGGATTATGGCCATATTTGCAAGGACTAAATATATATTTAAACCTTTCTTTTTTGTTTGTCTGTTCTTCTCTCTTTTAATTTTACCTTTTAATCTTTTAATTTTATCAACTTTTAATCTTTTAATTTTATTTCATTTTTTAATCTTTTAATATTGTACAGTCAGCTTTGGAGGGACACGTGGAATACAACTGTACATTTTTTAACATCTCACTAACAGAAGAGCTTAAAACAAAACATATCATTTTGCAAGGGCTTTTAATATTTTTTTTTGCAGGGGCTTAAACCAAAACACTCTATATTTGCAGGGGCCTAAAACATATTTAAGCCTACAAAAAAATAGTTTTAGTAGATTATAATAAATAGTAAATTATAAATTATTTACTATTAATTTTATCATTTTAATTTAAATATTGATTTTTAGTAAAAAATGAGTTTGGAAATGTTGTTCGAGGTATGACTTTTTTTGACAATTGGTAGTAGTTAAATTGATTGATTTCATAGTTTGATCGTGGTTACTTTTTTTTGACAATTGTTAGTGGTTAGATTGATTGATTTTAGTAGTTTCACTAGTATTTTATCTGTGCGTATGCACGAGTTATCTTGTATTTGTTATAATTTCTTTATGAAATCATAAATATGTTGAAAGTTCAAAATGTAATAAAAAAAGATTTTTTTTAATAAAAGCCTATATTTCCAAATTTATTAAAATAGTTGTGTTGAAAAAAGTTTAAAAAAAGTCGGTATTTTTTTATAATATTAAAAATTGAGTAAAAATGAAGAAAAATAAAAAGGAAAATGAGATTTAAGGTAAAATATGTGCTCTGTTGGCACTCCCATGGGCATTTCATGCCGCTCTCGTTGTCTCTTTCGTTGCGACTCTCGTTGCTGTTGTCGTTGCTGATTTCATTTCCAACATCTTGTTGCAACAAGCACATAACGCGTTACTTTGTAACACATTGCGCCTTACCCGATTTGAGTGATTAATCACATGTGTGCGCAGAGAATATTCTATTCAAAAAAAAGTAGCAACAAACACATAACACATTTGAACTTCAAGCAATAAAAAGGATTATTTAAAAGAGAAACGTGTTAGCATTTGTTCAAATTTAATATAAACTAAAACTTTTAATTTTTTTATTAAATTTATTATTTTCTTCGTGGGTTTAGTTAGTATAAAGTCTAACATTTTATATTTAGTTCATTTCATAATTAATTGAAGTCGTAAAAAATCTTGTACAATAAGGGCATACATAAATTAAATCATTTGTCAAATATAGTTTTAGAAATCCAAAACATTTAATAAAGCCGTTTGTCAAGAAAGAAAATCCATGTGACTTGCATTATATGCAATATTTTTATTACGAGTTTTCTCATTTATTTTTGTTTTCCCTTTCACAATTTATATCTATCTTTTCTAATAGAGCTCACAAATGCTTTTGGAAAATAACCAAGAACCTCAAGGGCTTAGTCTACTCTAGGATATGGAAGTTGACCCGTTCTCGAGTTCGATTTTCACAACGGATAAATTTAGTGTTGAATAGTCTGAAAATTTGATTTTTAAGACAAACGTATATTAGTCTTTCATATTAAAAGCATTCCGACAATCAATGGGTAGCCACACATGGTAAAAAACTCTTTTGAATAATGGACATGATCTTAAATCACGTTGCACATGTCAATAAATTTTATTCTTATGAAGTTATATGCTCATTAAACTTATGAAGAGTGTTAGCAACACATAAGACATTTGAACTTCAACCAATAAAAAAAACCAATAAAAAAGATTATTTTAAAAGAGAATGTATTGCTAGTATTTATTAAAATTTAATATAAACTAAAACATTTTAATCTTTTAATATTAATTTTATTATTTTCTTTAAAAGTTTAATTGGCATATACAATAATTAAAAAAAAGTTTAGTTAATAAGCAATTAAAATTTATGGTATGAGTGACTTTAAAGGTAATTAAAATATATATTTTTTATTTTGCATTGTTTCGTAATTAGCAAACGTTGTAAAAAATCTATACAATTATGCGAATATAAATTAGATCATTTCTTTATTGGAGAAATCCAAAACATTGAATAAAGTTATATTAATTGTACTTTTCCTTTTACAGTTTATTTATTAAAATATTGTTATATTTGTTCTATTTCACTTTTTCCTTTTTAAGATTATTTTAAAAGAGAATATTTTGTTAGCATTTATTAAAATTTAATATAAACTAATTTTTTTTTAACTTTTTAAAATTATTTTCTCTAAAAGTTTAATTAGTATACACTATCATTGTAAAAAAAAGGCTTAAATATATGTTGAACTCTTGCAAATATGACCATAATTCATCAAAGCCCCTGTAAAAATAAAAACTTTAAAATGACCCTTGTAAATATTAAACATTTACGGTTAAGTCCATCGGGTAACTTTCTATCCAAAAAAGCTTTAAAATGACCCTTGTAAATATTAATTGTTTACAGTTAAGCCCCTCAGTCAACTTTCCATCCAAAAAAGTTTTAAAATGACCTTTGCAAATATTAAGCATTTACAGTTAAGCCCCTCAGTCAATTTTCCATCCAAAAAAACTGTTATCACTACCACATGTCACCATTAAATTGGCCCTTAGTGCCACGTGGAAATGACACGACACGCCATCCCCCATGTCAACACTAACGCGTGCCACGTCATCCCACATTTAATTGATCGTTTTTGTTTGAAATCCAGAGTCAAAACCCTAATTTCGTTTGCAATTTAAAACGAAACTAAATCTGAAATTAAAAACGAAATTAAAAACAAAAAAGATCAATTGAATCGTTGTTTAATTCGTTTGATTCTGGGTTTCAATTAAAAAAGAAATTGCAAACGAAATTAGGGGTTTTGACTCTGGATTTCAAACAAAAATGATCAATTAAATGTGGGATGTCGTGCCATTTCCACGTGGCACTAAGGGTCAATTTCATGGTAACACGTGGCGGTGATAACAGTTTTTTTTTATGAAAAGTTGACTGGGGGGCTTAACTGTAAACAATTAATATTTACAAGGGTCATTTTAAAGCTTTTTTGGATGGAAAGTTGACTGAGGGGCTTAACTGTAAATAATTAATATTTACAAGGGTTATTTTAAAACTTTTTTGATTGGAAAGTTGACCGATGGGCTTAACCGTAAATGTTTAATATTTACAAGGTTTATTTTAAAAAAATTATTTTTACAGAGGCTTAAATGGATTATGGCCATATTTGCAGGGACTAAACATATAGTTAAACCTAAAAAAAAGTTACATTGATAATCAATTAAAATTTAAAGCATGAGTGGCTTTGAAGGTAATTAATTTTTTTTATTTATTTTGTATCATTTCGTGGTTAGCCGACGTTGTAAAAAATCTTATTAAATTATGATGTATATAAATTAGAAAATCCATGAAATTTAATAAGTCTAGAAAGAAAATCCAAGTGACTTGCATTCCATGCGGTTTTCCTTTTACGAGTTTTTCCATTTCTTTTCTTTTTCCATTTACAGTTTTTTTTTGACCGAAAGAAACTTACGTCAATTCAAAATCAATAATGTTTGTAACACATGTAGGAGCATTATAATGGATTTCGGAGCTAGCATAGATTCTTGATGCCCGTGCCATAGAATGAGTAATAAGATTCGCCGCTTCCTAATATAGCTAATCCTATAGCTAGAATTATGAAAAAGAAAGTTAGTACAACGGGAAATAATAAGACCAAATTAGTGCATATTATATATAATTATATGCACTTTTCCTTTTAATGATTAGTTTATTAAAATGTTATTATTATATTAAGTTTGTAACAAAAATTTAATAACTACTAAAAATTATAAAATAACTTTTTTATAATTAAATGAATATGATTAAATTATATAGAAAAAATAAGTCATAATGCGTGACAAAGAGAGAAGCAACAATAGATTGTCAATGAGATCCGCAATGAGAGTGACAACGGAACGAGAGAGACAAAAAGAGCGTCAACGGGGGTGCATATTTTAAAAAATCTCATTTTCTTTTTTCCTCATTTTTACACCGTCTAAAATTTATTATTTACTACAATCTCTTTATTAAAACTATTAAAATCAATTTAACCACTAAAAACCACTAAAATTGTAAAAACAAATTAACCACTACCAAATATTACAAAATAACTTTCTTATAATTAAATGAATATGATTTAATTAATATTAAATCATATAGAAAAATATGAGTTAGCATGCGACAACCAGAGCGACAACCAGAGACTGGCAACTAGAACGCCAACGAGAGTGCCAACGAAAGGGCCAACAACAGGGATGCAAACGGGAGGGCCAAGAGATGCATATTTGACCTAAAATCTCATTTTCATTTTTCTTTATTTTTACTCTATTATTATTAACATTGTAAGAAAATACTGACTTTTTAAAAACTTTTTCAAACAAAACTATATTAATAAATTTGAAAATATAACTTTTTATCAATTTTTATTTATTTATTATATTTTACAACTTTCAACGTATTTATAATTTCATACCAAATTATAACAACGCAGCGGTAAAATACTATTTTGTCTAGAAAGAAAATCTAAGTGACTTGCATTATATGCGGTTTTCCTTTTATGGGTTTTTCCATTTATTTTTCTTTTTCCATTTACAGTTTTATATAATTTTATGCACTTTTCCTTTTACAGTTTATTTATTAAAATATTATTATATTTGTTCTATTTGATTTTCCTTTTTTATTGTCGTAAGACATCACCCGGCCAATTGGCCAATCATATACCGCCACATTACGTTCCCAGCCACCACAACACACTTTTTCTCACTCTCACACACTCGTCACGTGTAGTGGGGGTGACACTCGTTAACTCACCGCGCCGTAGCTCTATAAAACCCGCACACACTCCCTTCCCGGATGGTTCAATCCTCCTAGAATCTTCGATCAAATTATCAAAATCCAAAAACCCCTCTTTCATAATCACGCCTAATCTCAAATGTCTCACATCTCAAACTCAAATTGAAAAACCCTAATCCCCAATTTTCCCTTCAATTTCGCTTTCTCTCTGAAGTTTTTTGTTTTTGTTTCCTCAAGAATCATTCACCATGCAAACCATGTCGCGCAACCTCGCTCCTGGGTTCCGATTCCACCCAACCGACGATGAGCTCATTCGGTTCTACCTGAAGCGATTTCTCATCGGAAAAACAAAACGTCTCGGGCACATCGCTGTTATCGATATTTATAAGTCCGAGCCATGGGACCTTCCCAGTTAGTCTATCTTTAACTCTAATCTCTCTCAATTCTATTTTACCCCCTTTCTCTGTATCAGTATGTGCCGTCTTTCATGATTTCATTTTATTTAGGGTTATCTTTATTTAGGGCTTTGATGACTTGTTATTTAATTATTTATTATTGGTGTTTTAGGTTTATCAAATATCAGGAATAGGGACATGGAATGGTACTTCTTCAGTGCGCTGGATAAGAAGTACGGTAACGGTTCAAGAACGAACCGTGCCACTGAAAAAGGGTACTGGAAAACTACCGGGAAGGATCGCTGCATTGGAACACGCGAACGCACTTACGGAATGAAGAAGACCCTTGTTTATCACTTGGGGCGGGCCCCACATGGAGACCGAAGCAATTGGGTCATGCATGAGTACAGAATGGCTGATGAGGAATTGGCCAAGCTCGGAGTAGTAGTGCAGGTAGTAGTAGTAGCAGTAGTGATATACGGTCAATTTTTTTCTTTAATTGTTAGTTTGTTACTTTTTTATTTGTTTTTATTTTGTTTGGGTGTTGATTTGATTCTTACTTAAGATGGGGTTTGCGTGTTTTTTTCTGTTTTGGTTGGGTGGAGAAGGAGCCTTTTGTGCTTTGCAGAATCTTTGAAAAGAGCGGTTCTGGGCCAAAGAATGGGGAGAAGTATGGGGCTCCTTTTGTTGAAGAGGACTGGGTGGATGACGAGGAGGAGGACGAGGTGAGAGTGGAAGCATTGCCTCCTGTTCAGAAGGACATTCTGAACGAGGGTTCCACTTCTGCTGGCTATGCTGGTGGTTGTGTTGAATCGCTTGACTTTGAACAGGTTTGTATTGTATCCCAAATATTTTGGCTTTTTCTCGTTGGAATTGGAATCTCAAAATTTTAAGCAAAGTTTCCCCTGGGTGCATTTTTATGTTTTTGCTAGTGTATTTATAATCATTTATGTTTTTTTTTTTGACACGATGATCATTTATGTTTTAACTTTGTCATGTACTGGGAGTCCTCTGTGAAATGTGATTTATTTACTTGCAATGCGATCTGTCTACATTTTTGCTATCATGTCCATCAGACCATCATTCATAGATGTATCCTTTAACAAATAACATATTTTGTCTTTGTTGTGTTTTTTTTCCCTGTCAAATGATAGTTATATGCGGGTTTCCCCTCTTCTTTTCTTTATGGTGTCTTCTTGAAGCATTTTTGACAAGATTCTTGTTTTATTAACTGTTTTTTTAAACTTCTTGGCACGGTTAATTCTGCTAATCTAGAAATATGTTTTCAATCATAAGGAGCTGGATGCTAGTGTTACAATTGGAAGTGCTGGGCCAGAATTTCCATTAAACTTCTATTATGGGGAGTGCAGTAGCCATCCCGAGGATTCCCAAGCACTCACTAATGATCAGCAGCTGTTGGAAGGAGATTTTGGAATTGCCTTACTTCAGAACGACCAGCCTTATAATATGGGGGAGCAACATGCCGCGGACACCAATTCAGTGCAAGATGGAGGCAATGGTGAGCTGAGCTATAATGAGAATCCTCTGAATTTCGACTTTGGTGAATCAGATGTGTACTTTGATGCCGCTGGTTATGATCTGAGTTTTGATGATGAATACCTGGAAACCAATGATCTTATGAATCTGGACGAGGGTAATCCCACCATGATAGCTCCGTCTGCTGCTGGAATGATAGAGCCATCTGCTGCTCAAATGATAGAGGAGTACCTTATGTGCCCTGATGAAGATATTTCCAAGTATATATCTTTTGATTTTCCTCAGGATACAGGGAGTGAAAGCCTCATTGCCAACCATGGACAACCTCTCATTGAGCAGGTTATTGCCTTTTCTAGATTATTAAGGTAATTTGTCTCGCCGAATTATAGTATAGCTCTATTAAAACTCTTTTGGGGTCATTGACAGAGTGTGGAGGGCGAAACAAATGGTAGTTTGTTGGCAAACAAGCACGTGTTTGAAGAAGCACAATCTAGTAATGAAGCTTCTTCAAAGCAGAATCCGGAGCCATCAAATTTGGTATCAGGTGACAGTCCCATTCACTTTATAGCCTGATTTCACCAGCTGTTCTTTTGATGTGTTCTTGTGGGATACAGCTCGCAAACCCGTATTCTATCCTTTCTGACTTTTGTTTTCCTCACTTTGGCAGGAGATACAAATCTTTTTGTAAAGCAGGCCCATAAATTGTTAGCTGGCATACCTGCGGCACCTGCATTTGCTTCAGAGTTCCCTACCAAGGAGTTTGCTCTTGGGCTTCATCCTGCAGCCGAGTCTTCCAATTCAGCTCATATAACTGCAGGTATGATCAGCATAACAGACATTACTTTTAGAGGCAATGCGATGGATTGGATGGTGGGCAAGAATGGAGGCTTTAATGCCATAATGTCTACTGGGTTTTCTCAACCCGGTGTTAATTCTGCTACTTTGGTCCCTATGTCTGGCTTGGTCTGTAGCAAAACTGCTTTTGTGTTATCGCATGGTTGGGTTTTCTTGATGGGTTTTTCAGTTCTGATTCTTTCAATGAGTTGCAAGATTGGAAGCTTCATGTATACTGGTAAATGACTAATGCAAGAGTAGTGGCTATGATAGAATATGACGCATTCAGTTCACATTGTGTGCCTAGGATCCCATGACTCTGTAGATTTCTTTATGGTATTTAGTCATACTTTCTGACCTGAACATTATTCATTGTAACTTACACCCCTGCATTTTGTTTTTATTTCTGAGTGCCAACAGAATCATACCGTCATTGGTACAATTAGTTCTATATATTAGTGTCACTATTTTTACTTGGTTAGCTGCTAAGTTCTGACTGATAGGTTATGCTTTGTTTATGTGTTGGATTCGTAATTTGATTCACTAGGTATTATGGTATACGAACCGAGTACAAGGTTCACCTACATTACTGGTTTCAGAGTCCAACAGACAGTAGTACTATCGATAGTGCAATTCATAATATCTATCTACTATTTACGTTCAATAGATGCAAAGTTTTGGCTGTAGGTTATGCATTGTTTTTGTTGAGTTGGACATGTGACATTCTGCGAAGTGATTCAAAATTCTCCAAGAGTGAAAGCATCAACTTCCAAGGTAAATCGTGATTTTATTGGGAGTATGATTCTCACTAGGTTGAAGCAGTAGCACCCACTGGTTAGTTCAACTTCAAAAATTTGTAGCCTGGTCTCTAACATATTGACATTTTGTTTCACCTTATTTTCATTAATTGTCTCAAAGTCTAGGTTCCCTGATTGATTGTCAGTGGCGCTGTCGAGCTGTTTCTTTTAATTCCACTGTCTGTTTCTTAACCTCAGCACCATAAAGCCATCATCACCCACTCTGTAACCATTTACCTTTGAACCACCACCTCATGTAATTGCCATCACACAAATCGTCTTCATCCGTGTTTCTTCTATCTAACTAATTGGTTCGGTATTTTCTTATATTTACCCCCATTTATTTTATTTTTTTATCTTTCACGTCTACATTTTTATCATTTTCACTACTATAACTAGCGTCTACTTGGATTCTCGCTTTGCTACCTATCAATCTAAGGCGAATCTATCAGAGAAATGGCGATGGCGGCGATGTTTACAATGAAGGGTGGAGCTTTGACCGTGGTGGTGCATATATAGGTGTTATGAAGATAGTGGACATTTTTGCAATTGTCTATAAGTTCAAGAGAACATTTTTTTTTTGATATTATAGCTTATATTTAGAGATGATAGTTATATTTGGACTCGACAAATACATGTGAAAATTTAGCCTAGAAGTAGTATAAATACTAATTGACTGTTGGCGAGTTTTAACTATTAGTGTTTTAAAAAAAAACTAGTTTCGTACCTTGCAATATATTATATTTTTTTAGATAAGCATAAATTATTTTTAAAAAGTTCTTGAGACTTATTCGGTCCTAGAAATGAAAAGAAGTACTAATTGGTTTTCAAATCTTAAATGTCAGTTAAATTAGTTTTTGATTGGGACTAAAATGTCTCTTAAAGGTGTTCAATAAACACTAATTTAACTGACATTAAAGATTGTTAAAACTAAATTGGTGATTTCTTTATAGAAGTCTCTATCGAAAGTTTACTTTGAGCTTTTACTCTATTTAATATTTAGGGGTAGGTATCATATTGTTAGTGTATGTTGTTTATAATTTCTTCGACAAGAGGGAGAGAATAGTAGAAGGGAAGAGAGTTAGGGTATATAGAAACAAATTGATCTATTATGTATTTATTCCCGAGTGAAGTGTTGACTCATTTCTAATGTGATTCTCACATTCTCTTGTCTTTTGTTTTAGTGGTTGTATCTTCTTTTGTTGGTTATCTGATTTATTTTTATACTAAAATATTTTTTTGTTAGTTTATAAAAATACACTAAATAGGAAGCATCTTTATTTAACAAAGCTATAGATAGTGAATTTGCTTTCGAGTATAAAGATACTGGGAAAGTATGCATGGACGACGAGTATGTGGACAATCTAAAACAATTTTTTTTTTGGCTTAAAAAACAATTTTTTTATTGACAAAAACAAAACTATTATTTTAGAGAAAGATTATTATAATTTGTTAATATTTTATAAAAACAATCATCTAATATGCCGTAACTTTTATTAATAATAATTATTATTGATATTATGAATTGAATAATGTCAATAATAAAAATTTAAAGGTAAAATTAGAGAAAAGATGCACTATCACATTTCAAATTCAAGTACATGTAGGGTAATTTTTTTAGAAGCCATAAATAATATTAAAAAAGGGGAAAAAACAATAAAAAAAATATGGAGGACAAAAACCAAAATCAATGCAAAACAAAAACTAAAACAAAAACAAAATTTGGTCAACAAAAAACAAACAATTATGATAATAATAATAATAATAATAATTAAAAATAAAACAACCAAGTGTATTTAAAGTTAAGTTTTCTATTCTTTCTCAGTGTATACTTCTACACTTTATATTTTACCATTGAAAACTCAAACTCAGCGTTATCAGTGTAATTACGTAATTGCACAATTTTCTCAACAAAAAAAAGGCTAATTAGACAAAGAAACAAAGAATATCAATCATGGGTCTGGACTCTGGAGGATGCAATGAAGGGTACTTTTTATTTACTATCGAAAAAAATAATTCAAACTTTTACACAAAATCATTTTTTTTCCGGATAAAAAAAATCCTTTTTTTTTTCTGTTTAAAAAAAGAGATCCTCAATTTATTATTATTTTTTTTTAAAGAATCGTAACAAAATGCTATTACATAATAATAGGGTCAAAAAAATAATATCATAGGGCCAATTGTATGAAATCGAAGGTATATCTAGTAGTATTATAATTAACATAAGCAAATTTTAAGTCTTTTTAAGAATTGCTTGTTGGGCACAATGAATTAATTTAAATAGAGCTTGGTACTTTCTACGATTCAAGTCCAAGAGACTACAAGCCTGTTTAAAAACTCTTTTTAAAAATATTTTTTAGTTTTTAAAAATTTTAATGAACAAATTTGCTCTTTGTTAAATTTAAAAAACAGAAACAATTTTTAAAACTCAATTCAGGCAGACTCTATTTATATCACTCCGTCGATCTCTAGTGCTCCTAGTTTCTTTGACTTTTGTATGACCTCTCATTTATTAGAGGTGATAAAATAAGGCAGCAAACTCATGTCATACTGAGCTACAAAGTTTATCCTATGGTTTTTTTATCATCTTGAAAGTATAGCTTGTCTGCTTATTTTCCTCTGAGTCTACAATTTTAGACACAGACATGTAGTATGTTTAGTGGTAACTGTTTGTATTATGACAAGTTCTATTTCTCTTGTCAAGCTCTTCTAACAAATGATTATAGGTGCCCTCTGCAACCCTTCATATAAGGCAGGCAGAGTGCGCACTCAAAGATGCTGGATTCTTAACCGTATCAGTCAAATTTCTTTACTTATCGAGAAAGTAGAGTAATTTTTACTATCACATCGCTGCACCCTAGTTCACCTAGATTCTTTGACATTTTTATGACCTCCCATTTATTGAAGGTAATAAGATAAGGCTGCAAAAGCATGTCACACAGACCAGACCTGCAGAATTTGTCCTATGGTTTTTTTGATGACCCTAAGAGTATAGCTAGTCTGTTTATTTTCTTCTAGGTTTACAATTTCAGAGAAAGACATGTAATATGCTTAATGGTAAATGTCTGTATTAGGACATGTTCTGTTTTTTCTTGTCAAGCTCTTTTAACATATGAGTATAGGTGCCCTCTGCAACCCTTCTTATAATATGAGTAGAGTTTGTACTCAAAGATATTGGATTCTTGACCGTATCAATAAAAGTTTCTTTACTTATCAGGAAAATAGAGAAATTTTAATTTTCACATTACTGATCCCTAGTCCACCCATAGTCTTTGACATTTTTATGACCTCCCCTTTATTGAAGGCAATAAGATAAGGCTGCAAAGGCATGTCAGACCGATCAAGTTACATAATTTTGTCCTATGGTTTTCTTATCGCTCAGAAAGAATAGCTAGTTTGTTTATTTTCTTCTAGGTTTAGATTTTTAGAGAAAGACATGTAATTAGTTTAGTGGAAAATGTTTTTATTATGACATGTTCTATTTTTTTTTCTTTTCAAGCTCTTTTAGAAAATGAGTATGGGTGCCCTCTGCAACTCTTCTTTTAAGATGAGTATAGAGGGCACTCAAAGATGCTGGATGCTTGACCGTACCAATAAAAATTTCTTTACTTATTGGTAAAGTGGAGAAATTTTTACTACCACATTGATGATCCCTAGTCCACCCAGAGTTTTGGTCAAAAAAAAATCCACCCAAAGTCTTTGACATTTTTATGACCCCCATTTATTGAAGGTAATAAGACAATGCTGCAAAGACATGTCAAACCGAGCTACAAAGTCTCTAATGGTTTTTTTATCGCCCTGAGAGTATAACTAGTTTGTTTATTTTCTTCTAGGTCCACATCTTTAGAGAAAGACATGTAATACGTTAAGTGGTAAATGTCTGTATTATGATAGACTCTACTTTTTCCTTGTCAAACTCTTCTAGCAAATGAGCATGGGTACCGTCTACAACTCTTTATATAGAATGAGTAGAGTATGCACTCAAAGATGCTGGATTATTGACCGTATCAATAAAAAATTCTTTACTTATCAGGAAAGTAAAGAATTTTTTATCACATCTATGATCCCTAGTCCACTAAGAGTCGTTGACATTTTTATGACCTCCCGTTTATTGATGGTTTTTAGATAAGATTGCAAAGGCATGTCAGACCTAGCTACATAGTTTTTCCTATGATTTTTTAATCGCCTTGAGAGCATAACTAGTCTAATTATTTTCTTCTAGGTTTACTTTTTTAGAGAAAGACATGTAATATATTCAGTGGTAAATGTCTGTATTATGGCAGGTTCTATTTTTAATTGCCAAGCTCTTTTAGCAGATGAATATGGTTACTCTCTGCAACCCTTCTTTTAAGATGAGTAGAAAGTGCACTCAAATTTTTTGGATTCTTGACTGCATCAGTAAAAATTTCTGTACTTATCGGGAAAGTAGAGAAATTTTTATTATCACATCGTTGATCCCCAGTCCACCCGAGTCTTTGACATTTTTATGACCTCCTATTTGTTGAAGGTAATAAGATATGGCTACAAAGGCTTGTCAGACCGAGCAAGTGACTTTGTCCTATGATTTTTTTATCGCCCTGAGAGTATAGCTAGTCTGTTTACTTTTTTTTTCTAGGTCTACATTTTTAGAGAAAACCATGTAATATGTTTAGTGGTAAATGTCTGTACTATGACAAGTTCTATTTTTTCTCGTCAAGCTCTTTTAGCAAATGAGTATGCCCACTTATAGGTTGAGTAGAGTGTGCACTCAAAGTTGTTGGATTCGGGAAAGTAGGGAAAGTTTTGTTATCACATCCCTGATCTCTAGTCCACCTTGAGTCTTTGACATTTTTATGACCTCCCATTTATTGAAGGTAATAAGATAGGACTGGAAACACATGTCATGTCGAGCAAAAGACTTTGTCCTATGGTTTTTTTATCGCCTTGAGAGTATAGCTAGTCTGTTTATTTTTTTCTAGGTCTACATTTTTAGAGAAAGACATGTAATATGTTTAGTGGGAAATATTTGTATTATGACAAGTTCTATTTTTTTTATTGTCAAGCTCTTTTAGCAAATGAGTATGGGTGCCCTCTGCAACCCTTCTTATAAGATGAGTAGAGTGTGTACTCAAAGATGCTGGATTTTTTACTGTAAAATTTTCTTTACATATTGGGAAAGTAGAGTAATTTTTTTATCACATCGACATCCCTAGTCTACCCAGAGTGTTTGACATTTTTATAACCTCTCACTTTTTTGATAGGCAATGTTAGTAGGGGTGGGGGAATGTTAGTTTTCGGGATTTGAACCCGAGATCTCCTTCTTGCACTCATTTGGTAGCTCGCTAACTGAAGGTAATAATATAAGTTTGCAAAGGCATGTCACAGCGAGCAACAAATTTTGTCTTAGGATTTTTTTGATCGCTTTGAAAGTATAGTTAGTCTGTTTATTTTCTTCTAGGTCTACAATTTTAGAGAAAGACATGCAATATGTTTAGTGGTAAATGTCTGTATTATGACAAGTTCTATTTTTTCTTGTCAAACTCTTTTAGGAAATGAGTATGGGTGTCATATGCAACTCTTCATATAAGATGGGCAAAGTGTGCATTCAATGTTGTTGGATTCTTGACCTTATTAATAAAATTTTCTTTACTTATCATATTACTGATCCTTAATCCACCCAGGATCCACCCAGATTCTTTGACATTTTTATGACCTCCTATTTATTGAAAGTAATAAGATAAGACTGCAAAGGCATGTCACACCGAGCTATAGAATTTGTCTTATGGTTTTTTTGATCGCTCTGAAAGTATAGCTAGTATGTTTATATTATTCTAGGTCTACAAATTTAGAGAAAGACATGTAATATGTTTACTGATAAATGTCTGTATTATGATAGGTTCTATTTTTCTTTGTCAGACTCTTTTAGCAAATGATTATGGTTGCCATATGCAACCCTTCATATATCTAACCTCTTCACATTATCTTCCTCTGCTTCCTACAATTCACAGGAATATCAAATCTGTCTTCATTCATCATTCAAATTCCCTCCCAATTGTACTAACAAGTCAAAGCAAGTGAATGATATTGCTCACCATGAGGCGATTCGAGTACTCGCCATGGTTTATTGCTCTAGAAATGACCTCTTTCTTGTGTTTCAACTCCAAATACAAGTTTTTTATAGCACTTACAACAATAGAGAACCATTTTTGAGTTCCCATTATCAGACACAAGGTTTTAAATTGCAGTCGCAGTTGAGGAGACCTCAAAAATAGTTTTGTCACGAGAAATTGTGGACAAATGCGATCAATGCGGTCAAAACTGCGGCTGCAATGAGGTTACGAAGCCACACAAATTGTTATATATGTTGCGAGCCCAGTTGCAATTGTCGACTACATTTTAAAACCGACCCTCTGGAATTAATATCCGTGCTTTTGAAGCATTCGTCAAGATGATGTCGTGTGACCTTCAATCTCCTGCCAGAAGAATATCGCAATATCTGTGACCTTTTTAACCTAGTAATGCCGCCACACTGCTTTGAGAGGTATGCCTAATCTTAGTCCATTCATTGGATCTTATGATCATACTTATCTCTCTCTCTCTCTCTCTCTCTAAACTTCCCTCTCCCCTCCTCTCCTCTCTATATCTTTGACCCTTTTAACCCAGTAATGCTGAGAGGTATACCTAATCCCAGTCATTCATTGGGTCTCATGACCATATGTATATCTCTTCCAAAACTTCTCTCTTCCCCCTCCTCTCTCTCTCTCTATGTTTCTCTCATATCTCTATCTCTCTCAAAACTTCTCTCTTTTCTCCCCCCCCTGTCCTATATCACAATTTCGATTCTTAGTTGTGATTGAAGTCTGAAGGTTTTCTCTTGTAAAAGAACCTCACAAGATCTTTGTGTGCTCTCATCTGATCCTCCTTTGCAATCTTCCTTAAAATGTTGTATTTTGTCTTTAACCCAAATATAAGATGTATATGTTTCAAAGAAGGAAAAAAATCATTTTTGTTTCTTATTTACAACCAGCATAAATGCTTCATGATCTTTAGATAGGTGATCAAATGCTACACTAGAAACAAAAGGTGCATAGGCTAGATAGATAAATTAGTGTGTTTGCAAATGATTGAATTGTATTCATGAGTGTAGATATATACCTGATTTTATCTAATATAGGAGAAATACTTGAAGGCTTCAATTAATATAGTTTGTGAATTAGCATTTGTGATGGGAGATTTGCATTCCCTGAAAGTAAGTGTACCTGTATATGTGCTTGCTGTTTAAGTTAGATATAACTAGTATTTTACTCGTGCATCCGCACGAGTGACACTGTATTGTTTATATATTGCTATGAAGTGTAGGCATACAATGGTTTAGTTGAGAGAATAAACCATTGCAATAGAGCTTATAAAAATGTTGAGTTAAATATTCCTTTATGTGGCAGTGGCAAAACCTCCATTACTTGCTTCTGATGCCTATTCATTTCCAGTCCATCGCATCTTGTATTTTCTTACTCTCTTAAATTACAATGTTCATATTTGTTCTCTGCATTTGACATTTCATTTTTTTTGTCCCGTGCAGGTTCAGTTGAGGCATGGACCGAAATCTTCGCGTATTATAATTTACCTTTTCCTTTATAATGTTAAAGTTATTGGTATTGTAATAATAGCAGCAACATTGGTTAAACATTTTGGTAACCCTGCTGCATACATTAGTTTCTGTAACTTTTTACATTGCACATTATCTTATTTATTGTTGATTTTTAGACAGCAGATGGATTTTCTCCCCTTTTTGTGTTAATTGTCTTATTCTTTGATATATTATCATTGTTATTTTACTAATAATCTAGGGTGAAGGCTAGAATAGTATGAGATATATACCCTAGTATGGACCTGGATCTTTTGCTGCTGCAACCGGGGCAACAAGTAGCAGAGCCCTTAGATTTAGAGAGAGAATTTCCTACATCTCACTCCCTCCTCTCTATTAATTTCACTATCTTATATTTTGTGATGGAGAGAAATAAGGGAAGGAGATGATCGAAACATGTATATATTTCCTCTACTTCCCACCCTTCACAGGGAATATTTCACTTCATCTTGTATTTCCATCCCAACTGTATTGTGAAGCCAAAACAAGAGAATCATGATGTTGCTCACAAATAAGTGATTCCATTAGTCGGTCACAAATACCCTTGAATAGGTGTGATTACGGTTGTTAGAACATGAAAGGGTAACAGAAAACATAATATGCAAATTCTGATACAAGTCTGAAATGAAACCATAATGTGAATTAATCTAAGGATATTTGCTAGTGTGAAAAGAAACAATACCTTTCACTTTAAGCTTTCTCAATTTCCAAGCTTAACTTTGGTTCAGAAAGCCCTATCCAAAGGAAGTGAAGAGACTTGAAACAATTAATTTCTTGAGATCCCATGATGACATGACATGACATGACATGACATGACTCTTCTCTTCAATAGCAGTAACTTCTTCAAATTTATCAGGTAAGCCGATCAACATCTTTTCGTAAAATGATACAACCCGTGACGTGTCATAGTTGGTGAGTCTTTCCTATCATCCTTAGTGTTTGTGAAAAGTCATCATAGAGTCTCTGACTGCTTGAACATTTTGTTGAAGCTGACACCTCGTCCAACAAACACCCTATCCAAATCCAATTATCAATCGGCGGCTTCCGAGGGAAATTGGATAATCCATTCCCGAGAGACCAATAATATATAGTCTTTGCCTGGATGTTACTACGTCATTGTGATTGATTGGTTTGGTTATGTGGCTTCTGAACAATCTATCTATGTGTAATGCTTATAGTGTTTGCGTAGATGAGATGACCCTAGTTTATGTATGGGTGGAAAATATCCTAACTCATTTACTTCAATTCGCTTCTACCCATGTTTATGTTATCTAGTATTGAATCAAGTTATTTTACCGTCAAAAAACAAAAAAGACCTCACCATACAACCTCAAATTTGACAAATTCATTCCTTCATTTCAATCTCTCTTTTAAGACCCAATAGCTTAATGGACCCTTACCCTTACCCTTTCATCCAATCCCATATTTGCATGGCTGTTTCGAGATGCATGATACTCGTAAACACATCATCATCATCTATAAAAGCTGAATGCAAATATGAAACCGCTTTCATCCTCTTCACCATCTCCTTATGTTTGATTCGAGTCTCCATGGAAGAACTTGCTTATCTTGAGGAACAGAAAATAATTCACACATGAACTCGTTTCTACAACCAACCCATGGGTGATAAACTTCCCGAGAAAACAACATTGCTCCCTAAACAGTAAAGCCATTTGACTACTCCTAAGTGTTTAATGCAACATAATATAAAAGTTTCAATTGTAAAACCAGCATCAACATGAATTGGTCCACATGAACATGGTTTAACACTTTTCATATTATTATGATATGATGATGACAATTGACAAGTTTTAAAGTAAATTTGCACATGTGCAACACAATAAATTGTTGAATGTGTGCTTAATTGCTTATTATGACACTAAAATTGTACTCCAATCTGTAGAACAAGATGATTTAGGCAGACTCATCTTAAGCTACATAACTAGAGATTACTCATACAACATCCTACTCACATTATTGAGGAGCTTTATGGTTATTTGAATCAAATGAATGTTTTCAAACTTACATCATTGCCAAATAATTTTTTTGTATTGCATAACAACCATTATTCTACATCAATTGGTGTGATCTTCTAAATCTGGTTTGACTTTCGGGGGATTCACTTGTTACATTTCTCCTGGAAGCATGGTATCACCAGGTAGATCACAGACAGCAATGCCCTGATAAGAGAGACCATGTATGTTCAGATGCACTGAATATGTATCATGAATATGACCAATAGGAACAACAAGTATGGTGATATGATGTTTACCTCGCCGGTTAGATGAGCAACACATCTTTTCTCGGCCAACAACTCAGCTTCCGTCTGCAAAATATGATGAGATTATAGACATAAAATTCACAGAAGATGCATTTGCTCAAGCTGTAATATGTGGGCATTAGGGACATAGTGCATTTTTAATAATTAAAAACTGCATTTCTATATATGCTTGAAAAACAACTATGCTATGTATAATATTAACTCTAACTTTTTCTTTATTTACCAAACATGGAGTTGTATTTGTTGTACGGATGAAATATATGAAGTTTCACAGTTACCTTGGCTATTCGCTGTCGTAGGTAGTCATCAAATATAACATCCTTGACAAGTTCGTAATCACCATCTCCCTAATGAATAATTTATTTGTCATAGGAGGAACAAAAGCAATTCAGAATTTAAAAAGAATGAAGAACGCAGTAGACACACTTGCCTTTGATCGACACGGCATACTGAAAACAATATCTTCAGCTATTCCATAAGGATTTCCACTGCTATACACCTGATATTGCAATAGCAAACTTTGTGATTGAAGTAGAAACTAGAAAACAGGAAAGAATATAGACAAAAACTTATATAGGCCTTTTAATTGAGCTTTAACATAACATATTTCAGATATAGAAAACTATCATTTTGATCACAAATCTAATATTTATTCATTTTAGTATGCATGAAGGAATACAATCTGCACAAACTGGTGACTTTTGCTCTTTTGCTTTTCTCACTAGCATGAATTAAAAGATAACTTTTCTCCCTCTTTTTTGTTTCTGTTAGTTCAGTTTAGTCAATTAGCAAAACAAGTTTTCTGTCTGATGTAATGCTCCTATAATACTATATAAAGTTAACATATGAGGTTATTTAAGTAATAACAACTTACACCAGAAGAAAACCAATCGCCCTCGGGAGTAGGAGTGACCAAAGATCGTATGGCATCAACTATTGACACTGAAGTTGATGCAGCTGATGATCTTCCCCATTTTTGAATAAGCAAACCACCTCTCTGCCAATCAAACAAGGAAACTATATATCTTGTATTCCACATATTTAACTATGGATGCCAATTACAATTTTTACCTTTTGAACCTTTTCAGTGAACTCTTCCTCTAACCACTTATGATCCTTAACCACTTCTTTGACGGGCACACCATCAATTTTGGCATTTAAGAAGTCCGGAACCTGTACACAAAGTTAATGTGCCTTATCATGAAAGAGAGTCAAAGAAGTTCATTTCATGCACATTATTCTGGTAAGGATCTTTCAATAACCTGAGTAGTTGAGTGGTTTCCCCATATCGTCACATTTGACACCTTGTCGTAGAAGACGCCTGCCTTGAGGGCTAGCTGCACATTTAATCAAAGCAATACAGAGAACATAGTTGTTATTTCTTCTGCTGTACAACAACTTTTCTTTGTATAAATGAAGTTTATATGCTTTGTTACCTGACATTTTGCCCTGTTCTCATCTAAACGTGTTAAAGCGTGGAAATTTTTTGCAGGAATATTCGGAGCATTCTTCAAGCATATTAATGCACTGCATTAAAATACACATGAATATTAGCAACATTAGGAACACCACGCAACTTCAAGTTAACACATGAAGCACCAAGCTGACTTTGTATTGCAAGGGTTTCCCACAACTATAACTTTGACATTGCGGGATGCCACGGCATTTAGTGCTTTTCCCTGCTTGGCATAAATCTGCCCGTTTATGTCCAACAAATCTGCGCGCTCCATTCCAGGCCCCCGAGGCTTTGCACCTATTAGCAAAGCCCAATCTGCATCTTGGAACACCTCATAAGGATCAATACCAATACTAACTTCCCTCAGCAAAGGAAACAAAGAGTCCTCCAGTTCCATTGCAACACCTGCATGTTGAATTACAACATTCATATTGAAAAGCTTTGGTAACACGTCATATCCTATGATGCATGAATACTCCAAAAACGGGGCACAATCATATAATATGCCTGCAGGAAGCTTACCTTCAAGAGCTTGCAATGACCTTTCAGATCCTAATAATTTCAGAGCAACTGGTTGATTTGGACCAAAAACTTCCCCAGATGCAAGCTGAAATAAGAAACTAACATAAGATTCTAGAATGGAACTAAAATTGCATGACCATTAAAGGTAGTAGTCTCTTGTAAAAAGAATACTAAAAGTACATGCAAAGTAAAAAATCTCTGCTCGAATAGGTATCACAGCGCAAAGTACACGCTAGCGTATAAATTTTCTAGCAAAAAGAAACTTAAACACTCACCATATAGCTTCAATTTCTATTGCATGTATAAAAGATACAAGAATACGGTGCTTCTAATAAATCTTTCATATAAAGCTTTAATGCATAAACAATTGTGAGTTTCAATAATATATAGACAAATTCAAACCCAAAGCTATGTATATGAATGTTCAACAAAATACTGCAGTGCTCATCCATCTAATAAATCCCAGAATCAATACAACTAATCACAAATTCCCAATCGGAAAAAGCTATTCTGCAACATAAACCAGATAAGAAGAAATTTTTTATGATAAGTAACAAAACAATCCAACCCTATCCAGTGACTTCAGAAATCCTAATATGAGAAAGTACTTACATAATAAGAAAACAAAAAATAGACAAATTGAGATAAGAGATAGGCAAGTTAAATAAACTTCTAATGTGCTTCACCAAACATAATCCAAGACATACTCACCTTGAAAAGTAGATGATTGGAAATCATTCCAGCAGCACCTGAGACTGCAATGTTAATTAATTTCTTCCAGGATCTTGTCTCTTCTTCCTGTAAACACATAAGCCAAATGTGTCCTCAAGACATCAACACAAAAAGTTAAGATTGAAAACTTTAGCTGCCTTCTAAAATCAAAGATCCATTAGGTTAACAAGCACATATTTATCCTCTCCCCATAGTGGTTCACAATTTAATCAGTTTTAAACTTCATTGATATTTCATCAGCAAAAGTAAGACATCTAATTGAATCACAAACTTAACAAAAGAGGCGGAATCAAGCTAAGTGCAATTTAACTATTTAATACAGACATGAATCAATTTAGTTCTACTCCAATCTATGAAGCACGAACATCTCTTCTGAATGTCGTGTCCCATGTCTATGTCCGTGTCACGGCACGCGTCTTTACGGCGTCGCTCTTAAAAAGATATTTTCTGAGTTGGACACTTCCTAGACACTGTTTAGACACCTTTTGGACACTCTTATTACACACATTCTTATGATATAAAACACTTTATCTTCAAAACAAATCTTGTAAAGCTTATCAATTTTGTTTTTAAAGTGTGAATAGATAAATCCTAATTCTCAATTTATATTTTTGTCATCTTGACCATATATGTTGTATTTATTGATTTAGTTATCTTTGTAATTACTTATCTACATGTGGTGTGCGGTGTCCTATATTTTGGACATTAGCAGTGTCTAAGTGTCTGTGTCGTGTCCGGTGTCCGTGTCTGTGCTTCATAGACTTCAATACTGACAATACATACATAGCCTAAATATATGCTGAAAGGTAAATTGTGCATCCACATGCACATATTGGCAAACACCATTGGTACTACTTATAACAATAACAAAATTCTTCTCCCAAATATCAAACAAAGCAATAACTAGTTTATTTTGGCGGTATATTCATGCATGGAATAAATACAGAAGAGTAGGGTAGGGAGGAGGGAATGAATACTTACAGCCTTCAAATCATAGGTAAGGCAGAAGACCCCATAGCACTCAGCCTTACTCTTGGGATCCTTGGTTTCAGCAGCTGGCACCTCCACTTGACTGACAAAGTAAATAAAGAAAGAAACTTCAGTGAGACCCAAATAGCTGAATTATATATATATTGAATAAAATAAAGAGTAAAGTTACTTACTTTGGTGCAACAGAGCAAGAAATCTTGGTGGCATGTTGAGTTCTATGAAGCGGTGCAAAGGCACAGTAGTGCTGCCTAGGGAGAGTTCTAGCTGTTCTAGATAGAAATGAAAGTTGAGATGAATGAAGATGAGTTTTTGAGCAAGTGGGGTTAACCTGCGTTGCAGCCATGGCAACAACAAAGAAAGAGTTCAAGAATCGAATTCAAGAAGCAGTTTTTCTGGTTTTGGTATAGAGTAAAAGAAGAACTTTCTAAAGGGTATGTTTGTATATGAAGTATGAGGAGAAAATGAGCAAAGATAAGTTTTGATTAAGAGGGGAGGGGAGGGGAGATAAGAATAGAAGGAGAGAAAAAAAGGAGGGTAAGGGAACAAAGAAGATGATTTGTTTGAAATAAGAGTATAAGGCCATGGAAATGACACTTGTCAAGGTAACTGTTAACATCATCCACAACTTGGTTAAAATCTTTTGGAGATTGGGCTGTCATTCCAATTATTCATCATGCAAATTTTTATCTTCTTATAGTTATGGAAAAATTATTGGATCAAAATTATGTAGACAAGTAGGTTATGTATTTGATTCTTAGAAAATGATTTTGAATATCCAATACATGTAAATTTTTAATAATATCAAAGTTCTTGGCTTCTTGCTATTTATTTTTGTGCTATTGGTGCGTTGCGTATTCTTTATGTCACGTGCAGAATATATATATATATATATATATATATATATATATATATATATATATATATATATCTTAATTATTAATAACTATTGAATATCGATGAAATACCAGACATAAAATAAAATACGTCATCGATGATGTCATTTCCACGTCATCGCTTCACGTATTGCATGTCATTTTGGACGGATTGGATCAAAGGATGGTGCGTGTCAATATCGATCAAGGGATGGTATTAATTTGGGACGTTATCGAAAAAAAAATTGAATCACAATCAATGGTCTTAATTTGGGACGTTACAAATTTTAATCACATTTATTAGTCATATTCTATTTTTTTCGATTATTTATCATAATAATAATAATAAATAATTTTTCATTACGAGACAGTATAATCAATACAATTAAACCCCATTCGTATTTTAAAATTTTTAAAAATCAAATTAAAATAATATTGGCACTTTTGGCTCTATTATTTGAAATTTGGAATTCGAATTTCAGAAAATTTTCCCACCCAAATTTGGTATCAACATCTGAGTGATAATCATGTTTACCTCCATGTCAAGGTATATTTTACACATTTGTCCCTATATTTTACACATAAGAAGAGTATTATACTTCACTATTATTAGACACATCTCACACTATATTTTATGCAACCAATTTTTTTAAATATTGTGCCGAATTTATATTAATTCATTTCATGGATGATATTATTTGGAGTTTATTGGTGCCAATAATTAATAGCATTTAATGTGATTTAAATGCGAATTTCACAATCAAATTTTGGTAATAACTTCTACATACTATCATTGCACCACGCCTATATCAAGGATCACATCTTAACAATTTTACTCATCACAAACATTCACACTCGAAAAAAAGTATACCGTAAAATACATTTTTACACGTATTCATTCATCATGTCTTCTAACCTAATCATGCTTTCTGTGGTTGTTCCTAAAATGATTTATATGTTTACAAATCCTTATGCTATTTTTTATAGTGGTTTTAATTTTGATTTTTAAGTTTGTAAATATGTGTAAGCAATAGATTCATCTTTCAATATCTGTGTATTTGATTTTTAGTGGCACTGTTTTTATAGAAAAATTCCTATTTTTAATGTAAATTTATCCTCGGCCGATCTGAATGGTCAACAAACAAGATGTATCTTTTGAAATTTTGGTGTTCATTTGTCAATTTCTATTTTCACTGCAGATTTATTTCTTACATTGTTCCCTTTCTTTTGTTTCAATTATTAACAAGATGTCGACATGTATTTTTTCCACTTTTTAACAGGAAATTATCCAGACATTTCAATATAAAATGGATATGAAGGTACTCTCTTTTTTTTACTCAATGAAGGTGTACTTAGGATTACATAGCATAACAGGTATTGGTTATCAAATTAGATTGTTACATGGTTTTATATTTTTAATTTACTCAGTTATTTCTGAATGTCGTTATATATTTGTTTTGTTTTTTACAGGAATTACCGTGACTTAGTCCACTACAATAGATCAACTACTAATTTGGAGTGCAAATAAATTATATTGATTATAATTTAAAGCACCTTTATTGTTATCTTCCTCTAATTTCATACAATCCTAATTAGCGCTACTTAATGCTGATTTTTTTAAGGGCGTAATTATCTCAAACCAGAGATATTATTCGGTTTAACCAATTTGGTTTTCAATAATTTGATTTTCGAAATGTCTCAACTGATAATCTTGAAACCTACTCTATTAAGCTCATTGAATGCAATTAAGTTATATTGCTTATTATTTAAAGCACCTTTATTGTTATCTTCCTCTAATTTGCGTCAATCCTCATTAACGCTACTTTCACCAAAAAAATAAAAAATTAGCACTACTTTATTTGTTTTTGGTTAAGGTGGTCATTATATGAAATTAGAGATATTATTCGATTTATTTTAATTTAGTTTTCAATAAATTGATTTTCAAAATGTCTCAATTTGTTATTCTTGAAATTTATAGTATTACTCTCAATGAATGCAATTAAATTATATGGATTATTATTTAAAGCACCTTTATTGATATCTTTGGCTAATTTGAAATTCTAATTAACGCTACTTAATCTTTGGTTGGAGCCAAATAAAAATATCGGGATCATAATAATATAGATATGCTACATATATAAAATCGGATGAAGGTCATATTAACTACAAATACATTCCACGGTTTTGAAATTCCATTTAACACCCAAATCAATTAAATTATATTGCTTATTATTTAAAGCACCTTTATTGTTTTTTTTGACAAAAAGCACTTTTATTGTTATCTTCCTCTAATTTGGCTCAATCCTAATCAACGCTACTTTGACCGAGAAAAAAATAACGCTACTTATCACAATTAATTTGGTTAACGTGGTAATTATATCAAATCGAGGTATTATTCGATTTAACCGATTTAGTTTTCAACGATTTGATTTTCAAAATGACTCAATCGTTAATCTTGAAACTTATTGAAATTTGTGGATGACATTCTGCTATAGTTGTTGACTTCTAAAAATAATTGATCATACTATTTTCGATTCATTGATAACTATTTTGAGCAAAATTTGTTGTCTTTTAATTTGATAACTACTACTTTGTATTTACAGTACCGAATTAATCTGCGTGTGATCGACTGGGGAAGATAATGTTGTTATTATTGTTTGACAGAGAAGCGTAACTCCTCCTTGGACGCACATGCTCGACTTGCTTGAGAGCATAAACCGTAATGGATTAAGAAATGGGCTCTCGGTAGATTTTATGCCACTCATTGGCAAAGAGTGTCTTTTTAAAGTGGAGGTGAAACAGCATCGGAATACGCGCTTTGTAAGGTCATTCATCGTGAGGACGTTGAGTGATGATGCTATCATAATTGATCATTTCAAAGTTAAATATCCGGTATGAGTTGACATAACATTTGAATTTGTGTAGATAACTTCCCATTTATTACTGTCTATCACACTAATTTGTTATTATTTATCAACTGGATTTTGATGTTTAATAGTCTTTTATTCAGTTTTCTTTTTGGTGTGTTTGAGAATTTTTTTAAATTACCCTTTCATACATGACAAATCTCTATTAGTTTTGTTATTATTGGCATGCTGTATAATACATATTTCTTATTCGTCTTCTGCGACACAAATTAAAAATCAAGTTCGAACTATTTTTTTTTTTGATTTCCTGCAATTGTCTTCGACCTACACAAAAATAGGTGAGACTCATAAATAATTAGTTATGCACCCCCCAAAACTGATTTCCTCTTTCACGTTGGACTTTTTTCATCACGTTGAAACCATTTGTTGAAGACTAACGTATGAAACGTGATTAATAGCCTTCCGATGTAATACAGCGTCACCAAACGCCTCATTAGTCGCTAAACAAATTATATATTCAAATAAAAAATACACGTACAACGATATCTATATACAACGAGACCTAAATATTACAATTTATAACCCACTGAATACTTATCAATCGGATCTTTGAAAATACACACATTGACAATCATCATTTTAACATCGGAAGAATGACATTAACCATTTACCCTCATTGACTAAATTCAACGCTATTAATCACAATGTCAATTATATTCTGATGCAAGTATAAGACGGTCATCACTATTATTAGTATATATATATATATATATATATATATATATATATATATATATATATATATATATATATATATATATATATATATATATATACTAGTATGTATCACTCTTCACAAAACATGGGTATACATATCATTTGAACTTATTTTGTAATATTTTTATAAAAGAAATAAAAATTAGATCTTGGTAATAAATTGAATAAAATATATGAGAGCTTTTACTCCCAACTGGTAATAAATTGAATAAAATTGAACTTATTTTGTAACATCTTCTAGTCATCTTTAATTTGTTTCTCTTTCATTTATTTATTTTACCTAAACTAAATGTGAGAGCTTTTACTCAGGTGGCTCCTTATAAGAAAGTGAGAAGGGTGAGTTTTATCACCACTATTCCAAGGTCAGCTGCCGGCAAGATATTACGCAAGGATCTTGTTTCTGAAAGCAAATATCAACTTGTGTCAAAGTTGTGAGATACTTAGGAAATAATGGTGGTGGTGATCCACAGAACCAGAATGTTTCTTTGTCTCCAACTAGTGAAGGGAGGTTCAAAACTGAAAATAAGCAACCCTATTTCAAGGGTTTTATTTTTTACACCCCCCTCATCATCAATCTCACCCCATAATATACGTTTTGGACAAAAATGCCCTCAGGAATATACAAAAATTACCTAAGGGAATTGGTAATTCCGGAAGGGGAAAAAAGGATTTCCGGAATTACCAAAAATTGAGGTAATTCCGGTTCAAAAAATGTGAACCGGAATTATCTCAATTTTTGGTAATTCCGAAAATCCTTTTAACTCTACCGGAATTACCTAGTTTTGAAGGTATTTCCGAAAAAAAAAAAATTATTAAAAACAAATTAAAATTAATTAAAGACGGCGTTTCGATCACTAAACGATACAATACATGAAATTGATGAAAAAAATAACATAATGCAACAACAAACGAAATAAAAACACGGTAGAAACTAGTGAGATGGTGGTTGGAGACGTCGAAGGACCTCAAGAACGGTCCTTACGGTTTTTCGACATATCTGGTGAATAGGACTCGTGATTCGAAATATGTCAAAACGGTCCATCATCACTCGAACGTCATCGTTGTTCTTCACATCCATGGTGGACCACTGAACACGATTATTATCGCCCATAGTCGGGTAGCGATAAATGATCCGGGTGACTTCTTGCTCGTCACCCTCCAGCTGCACCTTCGTTGTTATTTTTTTTCTTTGAGCTTGAAAGGTGATGTTGTCGTTAAGCTTTCGCATAAAATGGGGTTTGGACTCTCGAAATAGACACCATTTTCTCTGTTTGTGATTGTGCCCTGATGGTGAAGGGCAGTGAGTGCAGAATCACGAGAGTATTGTGTATTCAGAGTATCCATGAGAGTGTTGTGTGTGTGTGAAATAAGTGAAATGGAAGGTTGTATTTATAGGGAAAAATGAAACCCTTGAATGAATTTCCACCGTTGATGAAAAGTGGTCGGCAAAATCTGAACCCTTTAAAGTGTCGGCAAAATCTAGATCGTTAAAAGTTATCGGCAAGATCTAGGCCGTTAATTAGTAATCAAAAAAAAAATGTTTTATTACTTTAAAAAATGACTTTTCAACTATGTTCGGTCAATTTTACCATGCGTAATTTTTTTTAATTTTTTTTTAAAAATTACAAACTTGTAGAAAAAGTATAATACTACGATATTGAGGTTAAAAAGACGAGTTACAAAATTATTTACGAACTGTAATTGTACACCAAAGTGGCATAACAAACATGTTTTATTACTTTAAAAAAATGACTTTTTAACTATGTTCTGGTCAGTTTTTACCATGCGTAATTTTTTTTAAATTTTTTTTAAAAATTACAAACTTGTAGAAAAAGTATAATACTACGATATTGAGGTTAAAAAAACGAGTTACAAAATTATTTACGAAATTTGTAATTGTACACCAAAGTGGCCTAAAAACATGTTTTTAGTGTTAAAAATGACTTTTTTGACACTTGTTTATTATTTCTATCCGTTACTCGATTTTTTTTGACACGTGGACATATTTTTTTTCGTCGATTAAATTTCTTTGACACTTGTTTATTATTTCTATCCGTTACTCGATTTTTTTTGACACGTGGACATATTTAAAGCACATAAGAAAACAATTTGCGTACCTATTAGTCGTCGTATTTCCATAGTGTCTTACTTTATCCGTCCACGGGCCACAAAATCTTTCCTTGTGAGGATACAACCATTGCCTGTTCACATATGCAATAAGTTGGGGTATGTCAGTAGACGATTGCTCAAAATCATGCAAAGCCTCACTAAACTCATCATCAAATGTAGCATCAACTACATGATGTCAAAGTGTCATCAGTGAATCCACTCTATCTCCCTTCACCAACTTCTTAATTTGAGCATGAACATTTTTGTTGATATGATATCGACAAAGCAAATTCACGGCCTCCGAAAAGACAACCTTGATAGCAGTCATCAAAGCCTCCTCACAATCAGTGAGGATAACCTGAGAAACACAATCCACACGTTCTATTAGAAATGAAAAAAAAACAGTAATGTAATGGCAAAAACTAAAGTCATTTAGCATTGACTTACTTGAGGAAGTGCAATATCACACAGCATCAGTGTCATAAGCTGCTGCATCTCAGTCATATTACCTCTCTTTCCCTTCCGGATATTGGCGCGGGTTCTATACAACTGAGTAATGTTGCTCAAGTTGTTCTTAAATTTGGTCTTTAATGCTTCAAGACTTTTGGATGCTTTCACTCCCAAGGACATATGCTCCCCAACAACTGACCGCTCGTCCTTGCTAAACTTACCAAATATAGCTGCTCCAAACAAAGTCTTATGAGGCTCATGATTGTGAATCCCATACACCACTCTCACCTTCCAATAAGAATTAATTAGGAGGTAACATTGGTTTAGCTTTCAATTGAAACCTACAACCACATCTTTTCGAACTCTTGTGTCTACCAGCAGAACACCCAACATCTACTCGACTGTATGTGCCCCGTCTCTCACAGCCATAAACAACCTTGTTCTTTTTCCCTTTCCCATTCTCCGTCGTCTCTGTTCGAACAATAACCACAATGACTCCGTTTGCTTTCCCAGTATCTCTAACCCAACGTGTCATTGCATCACGAGTGGGAAATATCTCAGATGTAGTAAACGCACCGGTTAAATCCGTAATAACCATCTATTTAAAACAAAATTTAAATGTTAAAAAAAAATTTGAAATACCTTTTTAATAGGTATTTCGGTTCTATTTTGTGAACCGGAATTACCAAAAAAAGGTATTTCGAAAAAAATCTAATTTAAAAATACAAAATTTCGGAATTACCTTTTCTGGAGATAATTCTGGTTCAAAAATTGTGAACCGGAAATACCAATTTTCTGCGCTAATTCCGGTAAAATCACCTAGAAAATTTCGGAAATACCTCTTTTTTTTGGTAATTCCGGAATTTTTTTTTATGTAGGTCCGGTTCGTTTTTTTTTAAATGCCAGGGGCATTTTAGGCATATTGGTACTTATGGGGTGGGATAGATGATTAGGGGGGTGAAAAAATTAAAACCCCTATTTCAATTGCAACTTACTTGGAAAATGCCAGTGCTATTGATTTTACTTCTTTTTCTTTTTAGTGCACATGATGGTACATTTGCTGTGATAAAAAGTTGTTGATTTGAATGAGATGGATATATATAGTACTTAATGATATATGTTGACTTAAAATTAACACAATAATGATATATGTTGTGTAATTCAAAATTTAAACCTGTAATATAGATATTCATAGTCTAAAATTAAGTTTGGTATTCTAAACATAATTCTTTAATGGATGACAAAATAAGCCAACTAAATTTTGAGAGGAAACATTATACACATAATCAAAAAACTAATCATAAAAGAAAATGCAGAAAAATAAAGGGCTTGTTTTTTTTTTTTTGACCCCCACCCTCTCCCCTTAAACCCCCACCCACTCTGTGAAAAGACCAAAATACCCCTGCGCTT
Organism: Oxytropis ochrocephala; assembly: GCA_020916435.1. NCBI lineage: Eukaryota > Viridiplantae > Streptophyta > Magnoliopsida > Fabales > Fabaceae > Oxytropis > Oxytropis ochrocephala. Next base: position 15,855,608 of record CM037090.1, on the reverse strand, counting down.
TTACAAAATCACAATTTCTTCACATTATTGGTCATACCTACGATTGACCACCTTCACTCGCATATACGCCACAGAGACGTATATACGATCAGCCCAGAAATCCACCACTCGCATATACCCCACACCAACTCTATATACGACGAGCAATTTGTTACTCATCGCATATACCCCTTTTCAGGCGTATATACGATTAGACAGAATTCATCCACTCGCATATACACCCAGAAGACCCTGTATACGACGAGTTAAAAAGTATGCATCGTATATACCCCCTTTTTTATGTAAATATGATGAGCAATTTTATTTTTTTTGACTAATTTTTTTTTCCTTTGCTTGCAGTGTCCGGTAGGCATCGCAGAGGGACATGGGAGGTATCTCCTTTCGGAGAGAGAGGGGAGTCATCTACTGCTCCGAGTACGAGGACTCGGAGGGATAATCAGCTCCATGCTTCAACGAGGAGACAGAGACAGCTAACTCGGTGAGTATCGGGCCGATCGGTGAGCACCATGGACGCACCTCGATGATCGGGGACGGCTGGAGATTTCTATCACGGGGATTTCTTACAGCAGAGTCAGCATGAGGATTGGTATCGTGGGAGGCCGGTTCCTCAGTACCATTCACAGCCTCATCCTCAGTACCATCCACAGTATCTTCAGTACCATCCTCAACCTCTTCATTATCATCCCCCGCCTCCCGAGTATCAGCAGCAGCCTCAGACTGATTCGTCGTTCTCAGATGAGTCTATGTCTGAGCAAATTTCTCAGCGAGATCGGGAGGAGCCTCGGGAGGAGTCTCGCCCTCTCTCTTCTTCACGCACATGGCGGATAATGTCTGCGATTCTCTATATTCACGACCGGTAAGTTTTGATTTTTTTGCTTAAATAATTCATTTAACGCACATAGTCTGCATTTTTTTGCTTACATCATTTATTTATTTTTAATTCAGGAGTATCAGCGTGTTGTCAAAGTATGGGCTCATGGCAACAAAGTTCATACTAGACTCCATATTCATTACTCGGCCCTACTTCAACGCACCACTGTGGTCAGGGACTCCAGATTGGCCCCATTTCTCCAGACTGGCCACGCCACAGTAGACCATGAGTTGCTGTCGGCTTTTATCGAGAGATGGCACTCAGATACTTCATCATTTCACTTGCCATTTGGTGAAATGACGATCACTCTGGATGACATCTCCTGCCTGCTGCACCTTCCCATCCAGGGGAACTATGCCACACCTCCCACCATCATTGTGAGCTCAGAGTATGCCACACAGCTTGCTGAGACATATCTGGGTGTGTCACGGGTTGAGGTTGCTAACAACACCCGTGGGGGTCCGTATTACAGCTTCAAATGGCTGGAGCAGGTTTATGAGCGTAATTTGGAGGAGGGGGGTGATGTAACACCCCCTTCTATATTTGCTAATTAACTTAAATAAAAATCAGAGTTTTCAAAAAAAACTTTTCCACGCACCTCAAAGAGAGTGCTACATTTAATAAAAACATCATCAAGAATATTAAAATCCAAACGCATCTAGTGCGTGAAATATAAATCATATCCAAATGGGACGAACCCTCAAAAACCTGTTTTAGGTATTACAATAATCCAGAAAATGGTTCACAGCACAGCGGAAATAAAACCAAGTTTAACAGACTCAATAAACAATCCAAAGTAGTCTAATACATGACATAAAATGAAGATACTAAAACCCCATCCCTGGTGTTACTAAATCAGAGCTGACACAATAATCCCAAGAAGGCATGGTCACCTTCACTCAGAATCACCTGCATGTCGCCACGAGAGCAGACAACATAAAAATGCTAGGGTGAGTCTCTTTACGTAAATAATAACAAGTAAGATAAGCATCATATTAGGAAAGCATCTAGCAACATCAATCCACATCAATTAGGACATTTACCATTCAATTATAATGCCAAGCAAAACACAATAATAATTCAACTGAGCATCAACAAGCATCCCAAGAAAGTATGAGTGTATGCATGTATGCAATATGCATGTGGATCCATAACCACCTCAATAACCCCGTCGGGCACCCACCACGTTTGGCCGAAGCCACCCACCACGTTTGGCCGAAGCCACACCACCACGTTTATATGCATATGATTTATGTGACACCATGACAATGCATTACAACACCACAGATTTATCACATCAAGTATTAACCCACCTCATTGGCCGAAGCCCACACCAATTATTAACACACCTCTTTGGCCGAATCCCACATCAATTATTAACCCACCTCTTTGGCCGAAGCCCACATCAATTATTAACTCACCTCTTTAACATCATCTCACCACCACACCTCATTTATTAAATTAAATTCCACATTAAGGGTTAAATCTCTCTTAAGGTCATTTCACCTCTTAAGGACCTTTTCCCACACCTAAGGACCATTTCAATACACCAACTTTAATTGAGTACCTAAGGAATTATCTGACACATTATGATTAATTTGGTACTTAGGGACTTATGTTGACATATTAGGATTAATTAGACACTAAGGGATTATTTTGTCACGCCAAGGACTAATTTAATTCTTAGGGACTATTTTGTCACACAAAGGATTAAATTAATTCTTAGGGACTAAAAACATCACTTAGGCTCCATAAAGCTCAACTAGGCGCCAAGGGGCAGCCATTTTGGTGCCCCATACAAGCCGCAACTCGACCACACAAAGAACCACAACACCTCACAGCGCTAAGTTTCTAGCAACCGGCGCCAGCACCTGACACACGCCACGCACACACACGCTGGCTCACTGGCGCCAAGTTCCTAGCAACCGGCGCCTTCCTCGCCAAGCGCACGCACGACTCACCATCACCACGCAACACAGCGCCAAATTCCAAGGAATTGGCGCCCACATCTTGCACTGCCGTGCCACAACACTGACACACAGCGCCAAATTCCTAGTGAATTGGCGCCCCCCTGCACAGACACAACCCCAGGCGCCTAAATTCCCAGCATTTGGCGCCCCCCTGCACAGACACAGCACCAGGCGCCTAAATTCCCAGCATTTGGCGCCCCACTCGCCAAACCACGAAGCAGCTTGGATGGCGCCACTTTGCCTAGCAAATGGCACCCCTGCCCTGCACTAAACCCCACCTAGCCAGAAAACAGCTACTAGGCGCCATTTGCCTATGCATTTGGCGCCCCTCCCTCTAACACCCTTACCAAACCACTTCAAACCTACTTTTTACTCAACAATCCAATTACCACTTTAACATCACTCATTTAAACATTAAATCAATACCATCAAATCATCATATTCACATGCTTCTTCTCATGGAAACATTTCCTCAAACACATAACATGCATAATTAACAACTCATATCTTTCCAACAACAAGTAACATGGTATCACCAAATTAAGCATCAAATACAACAACCAACATATAAACAACATCAAAATCACACAATCAAGCCATTCCTAGAGCTATTCCACACATAATACATATCCTACAACTTATTATAAATGTAGTGGAGAATCCCCTAACCTTGAGTGAGCCAAAGCTTCAACTAACCACCAAGAATCAACAAAATAAGACCCCCACCTTTGATTTCCAGCCAAACCGAAATGTCTCCTCTCTTGGGGTGAAAATGAAATTCAAAAATGGACAAGAATGAGCTTATGGAACTTAAAGAAATGGAATGGGGAAAAGAAATGAGGAAGATTGAGACCAAAATCTCACTTACCCAACCAAGAATCCAAGCAAGCTTCCTCCTTTCCTTCTTCCCTCCTCACGCCGTCGTGTTCCTCTTCTCCTCCTCTCTATCCTTCTATTTTCTTTCTTTCACAAATGAGGGTAATGAGACCCTAGTTTAGGAACCCCTAAGTTTTAAGACTAACATTGGGCCCATTAATGGCCCTTGGGCCTTATTCCCACCTCTACAATTAATTTATTCCACCTCCTGAAATAAAAATAAATCCAACTTAAGTATCCTATTTAAATAGATTAGACCCCTTTTTGATAAAATGAACTCAACTATTTAATTAACTTAATTAAATGTTGCAAGCCTTAAATAACCTAATTAATTAAATAATTAAATTATTTTGGGCGTTACAGGTGACATCACAGTTGTTGTGAGGGCTTATTTGCTTAAACCGACCTACTGAGTATCTTCACTACGAAGAGGCGGAGGCAGTGAGGCTAAGTGATTGATCTACTGGATGATCTGAGTCCAGAAGTTCTTGGAGGCTATGCATGGGGTGCAGGTGCACTAGCTGCCATGTATGAGTCCTTGAACACTGCGTCTTTGAGGGTCACGCAGCAGTGTGGAGGGTATGCCAGCCTATTTCAGGTACACATTTTAACTTCATTTTTTTTGTTAAATCACACTGACTTTGGGTAAATTTTTGTGAATTAAATATGTTGTTTTTTTGCTTTTGTGCTTGGATTATGTGGTATTTCCCTCGGATGGCGGAGAGGTTGCCCAGTCATATCCAGGGTGCGGAGCCACTGGCTGGGCGCTACAGGAAGAAGAAGTCAAACCACCTGAAGCTGAGCCACTACAGGAGGATGATTGATGAGCTGAGGCCGGAGGATGTCTGCTGGCGACCATTTGAGGAGGGCGGTCTTTGGTAGACCTTTGAGCGGATCTCCCTACAGAGGCTTCATCACCGGGTGACTTTTAGAGTTCCATACATGCACGATAGGTGCTGCGGCGGTTTGGGTGCGCTCGGATCATCTGCGTGACCTCTCGAGGTCGTCCGAGTCATACTGACTGCGTCTTTCAGATCGTCCACTTCATGGCATCTGTGGATGACATCCTGCGCACTACTCGGGTTGCTCGTGCCGCCGGATGAGGCCGTGACGTAGGTACTTAGAGTGGTACGTCTGTGCTTCTATCGCCAGACTATTACCGGCTCCACCATCACCGAGAATGAGGCACGGACACCCTCCCAGAGCTATGATCTGGCGATCTTGCCGATTGGATGAGGAGGTTGTGGATCGCTTGTAGGGAGGATTCGTGATGGCGACATCACACATGGCGATCGGGCGATCGGACACTCCATAGGGTGGTGGGGATGGCAAAGACCGGATGACATTCTTTGGGAGCTTAGGCGAGCGGGACGAGGACGAGGGCGAGGCGGCGATGAGGCGTTAGGGATTTTTATCACTTTTTGATGTATTTGATGTTGGCACTTTATTATTAATTTTTTGGATGCTTTATTTTACGAGTTTCCATAAATTTTTGATTTCATTGATTCGATAAAACAAAGTTACACAAGCGATACAACATAAACAACTAGAATAAAAATAGATAGATAAAATGAAAATACAATAGAAACTATCGAGTTTGGTGGAGTTAATCGACGAAGGATCTCGTGACCAGTCGCCCTTACGGTTTCGACGTGCATGGATGAATATAACTCTCCCATTTAAACATAATATGATTGGACATCATCGCCGGAGGTCATCCTCGGTGTTGACATCCACGGCGAGAAAAGTAAAGACCTCCATCAGTCCATTCCGGTTTAGATAAGCGATCTGAATTATCTCATGCTCGTCGTTCTCTGGTTGAACCATCCACAGTAGTTTCTGGTTAAGAGCATCAAATGATATGCATTGTTTTAACCTACACGATACAACATCTCTCCCATCGAAACTTATACCATCATCTTTCAAGATGATGCCCTGATGATCAAGAAACCCCATATTAGAATGAGCGAGAGAGGAGGGAAGAAGGCTCGCAAGATGATATGGCATTAGTGAAGCTGCATCATCTTCACTTGTGTTGTGTGAGAGAAGGAGGAAGTTGAATTTTTGGTGTGAAAATAGTGATGGTGGGAGTGAGTATTTATAGATGAGGTAAAAGATTATCAACCGTTGATTAGTTGATCAACTTTGAAAGTGAAATCATGGCCAATTAAATTTTTTTACAAATAAAAAAAATGTAAGGCTCATCGTATATATATCATTTGGGACATATATACGATGTGTAGTTTTAACACATCGTATATATCTTGCGAAGAAGTATATACGATTGACCGTGTAACGGCCAATCGTATATACTTCTTCAGGGCATATATACGATGTGTTAAAACTACACATCGTATATATGTCCCAAATGATATATATACGATGAGTCTTTTTTAAAAAAAAAAAGATTACAAAGGACATTTTGGGGATTTCAGTGTGGGTGGGGGTTTAAGAGGAGAGGGTGGGGGTCCAAAAAAAAACCCAAAATAAAGTTACTATCATAATAGGGTGTGATAGTAACTTTATTTTTCTGCATTTTCTTTTATTGTACTTAATTATGTACTATAAGTCATTGTTTTCTTCTCTTCTTTGTTGAATGTTCACTGATAGAGAAAGTTTTTGAGAAGAAAAGAAAATAGTCAAAAATATTGTTTGATTTGGAATTAAAGAAAATAAATGGAATTTGTATTAAAAACTGCAATACACCAAAAGGTGGTTATGAAAGAAGTTTATCTATTACTACGTATAGACATAATCTTCTAAGGTGGCGGCGCCATTTAAGTGATTCATTGTGAACCATGAACCAAGAGCTACTGGATTGCACAATTCTACTACTATGAATAAGAAACCCCATTGAGGGAATAAGACTCCACCACCGTAGGAACCATGTCATTAGCATGGCGATAATAAACCCTAAATCACCTTTGCAATCTTATTTGAGTCGAACATAATGGCCATCCAAGGGAAAGTGACAAACGGGCAATGGGAGTTCCACATGTCTTGGAATCAAAGAATTCTATAAGATAATAACAAAGGTATGGCCAAAGAAGTAATCATGCTTGAAACTAAATAAAACATGTGAATATACACTCAAATGAATGACATCAAAGTAAATCCTGTAGGATTTAATGGAAACATGAATATGAAATGAACCAGACAACAGAAAACCTGTCGAAGTACGAATTACAAATACAAAAAGTTTGTATACCCATCATCTCTTAAAAGTTCCAGTCCATCAAAATTGGAGCTCAACATCTAATCCATCATGCTTTTCAACACAAGGCAACACCGCATAAGTTCTGCAACAAGGAAATGTCATTTTCTGCATGAACTAAAATAACATAATGCAATCAGCTGCTTAACAAAGTTAAAATTTGTCAGACCTAACTCCCAAATCACTTTCAGGAGGCATTTCCCTCATCATCTTTATTTTTCACTCCCACCAAACCAACGCCATCCTCCACCAGAACTCTGCCTTTGAGCAGTTGCGGCAAGCTCCATCTCCTTCTCAAAATCAGACTTCTTTTGCCGAAGAGCCTGTACCTCATCTTCCACAGACTGCATTGACTCCAGCAACTTTTGGAGTTCCGCAATTTTGGCCTGGAAACAAACATTACCAATATACTAAAATCCTACACAACCAGATACCTATAGTATACTGCAAAGATGGGAAAGTGAATTTTAACCTCCAGGTTGAAGCATCTTGATCTCTCAGCCACAAGTTGTCCCTGAACTGATTGGAGTTCCTAAAATACATATTTAAGGGTAAATAGTTGAGAAGTGAGAACTATAGATACCAATTAAATTACAGTTCACCATGACAGAAAAATTGTAATATATACCTTGGTCAACTCAGCATGAGTACTATTTACTTCAGCTATCTCACCTCCTAGCTTAGAATTTTCAGCCCTGACTTCTGCAATTGACAATTCCAATAAACGTTTTTCTTCTCTGATGGCTTCAGTTTTAACTGTGATATTGTTCTGGGGGTGACCATTTACAGATGACTTGGAATTCATACCATCTAGTTGCATAAAATCCAACTTCTCGGATTTGGACAATGCATAAGCAGAAGTAACAGAAGCTGCTGCCGCAGCAGCGGCTGGTGACTGGAAAATCTTGGGACATAAATTGTCTTTTTTGTCGCCTTGGGTCTCATAACAAAAACCTAAATATACAAGAGCCCCTACCATTAGCCATGGAAACCACTTAATGGAATACACCAAAATTTGTAATAAAAAACGTGTACTTAAAAATATGTAAAACTAGCAAATTAAGATTTTGATGCATAGCATGTCATTTGCAATACAGAATGTCACTAGAGAAATAGAGTCCAGTTTGATTGAATTCAATTCAGTCAATGTGCATGATACAACAACAAACCTTATCTAACTAGTTTCCTATGTGGATAACTAATGCCATTGGGCTTCATTATCATTAACTACTTTCCTATGTGGATAACTAATGCCATTGGGCTTCATTATCATTAACTACCAAATTTTCAATAAGACCATTTAGTGTGTGGTTTTCTGAATTGGACTGTCTTCTATTTTGACCACTTTTCTAGCAGATAACTCGAGCAAGTTTATGAAAATTATTCTCTCCAAGTTTCTACCAGATATCTTCTTGTTTATTCTTGTATGTTCACTCGTCCACCTCACCATTCTGATCTCCACAAACTTGGTCTTAGCAGATAACTCAAGCAATTTTATGAAAGTTATTCTCTCCAAGTTTCTACCAGATATCTTCTTGTTTATTCTTGTATGTTCACTCGTCCACCTCACCATTCTGATCTCCACAAACTTGGTCTTAGTTTTTGTGGAAATGCCACTTAGTGCCCAGGAGCATTGACTACCAAAGAGAATCACTGCTCTTGTAGCTATCCACAAAGTCATTCAAGTTAATTTGCAATGATATTAGCCAATGTTAACATACACAATAGCTAATTTCAATAAATCAATTCTAACAAACTGAACAGATGGTTTTGCTCCCTTTTTCCTTGACAAACTAATTTAGTCTCAATCATTTCATAGCTAGATTACTTGAATTAAACACAATCAATTGGCTAAGTATATCATCCATCGACTATAACAAAACTAATCATTGTTGACATTTTGATAACACAAAAAATGGTATCAATTATTCACTGTTAAGACAGAGATTCTTACATACCTCATTGCTATACCTCCCATTGTAGCCACCGAAAGCAAACAAATATGTTTCTCCATCAATCAATGATGAGCAGACACTGAGACCCTATCACATATAAATCAATAAAGGGCATCAATCATTATCACACTTTCTTTGGTACATGTGATTGCTCACACAACTACAACAGCAACAATAACAACAAAGTCTTATCCCATTAGGTGGGGTTGCCTATATGGAACACTAGATTGCTCACACTGTCACACAGCTATTCTCATATTTAATTATATATGAAGAGCACCTGATTCATTTTGATTGATTATTTTATTAGCAAGCTCGAAAAAGTGAAAGTCCTACTTTCTTTCTTCTCTCAAGCCTCTCTAGTTTTCATCTTCAAGGTGCACCTTTGGGGCTTTTGCTGTACCTCTCCAAGGTGGCAGTCCTTTTCGTTCTCTTGTATATATACTCTAGTTTTCTTTCAATAAATAAACCCTTTAAATCTATCTCAAACTCTGGTACACATGAGAAATTGGTAAATCACAGGTACGGCAGTCCAAGAGGACGAGAATGGGTTCAATGACCAACCCCAAGATGCCCAGTGGACAAACAGGAGTTAATCAGAAGGTTTAAAATTTGGATTGTAATAGAAAATGGTTCCCCCATTCGGGATTGAAATATGGATAAGAAAAGAACAGAATAATGTTGCACATTAACAGGTCTTGGAAAAGAGAGAACAACAATCCTCCTTACAGCTTTCCCGGAAATACTAATAAAAAATAAAAAATAAAACAAGATTGCATAAAGTAATTACCTCACTAGAAAGTGGATCTTTTGCTTCACAACAGTCAATACTGACCAAACAAGTTTAGACATGTCTAAAACAAGGGTTTCAGGGCAACCTGTTTCGAAAAATTAGATAATCAAACATCCATAAAGAACAAAGACTCATTAATGTTGAGAGTATAGTATATGCAAAATTGACACCAATAATGCATTTTCCTACCCCTCGTTTTGAAGAAGTTTCTAACGGTCCATTTAGAAATAAGGGGGCGAGATTGTGTTTGGAGTGTGGGGTTCTGATAGGTCTGTTATATAGTAGTAGTTATAGTAAATGTTTGTTATATTAGTTAAGGGTTAGTTAGTTGGTTGAATAGTTAGTTAGTCAAATAACAATAAGGCATGCTGCCTATAAATAAGAAGGTAGTGTGATAGGAATAAGGGTCTTTGTCAATTGTATACACTAGAGGGCCATTTGGCTTAGGAGAGGGTTGGATCTCTCAAATATCCAGCAAAACATTCATGTAATAGTCCTATTTCGTTCAATATACCAGTTGGTTCCTATCAACTGGTATCAGAGCAAGTTTCGATCCGCAAGGAAAATTCATTGTGTGCACTATGGATCCACAACAGTGGCAATAATTGGCGGCTAGTATACGTCAAATCATCGAAAAATACCAACGAGAAAGCAATTGGAGAATCACGAGTCTTGGTAAGTCCAATCTTGTGGAGGACAGAAGTGAAGGTACGGTTCTTGCAAAAGAACAATCTTCAAATCAAAATTCCAAGAAACACGGCGCAACTACCTTTTCAACGGGAAGCAAGAAATCAGAGGTGGAAACTGAACATTGCAACGTCCAAATATGGTCCAAGCAGAATGTTTGTTTGGCACTTAAGATGAGAGGCATCACGGTAAGGTAGAGAAGAAGGCGAGCAACTAAAAATTCAAGAATTGCTTCCAAGAACACTACACACCGGAAGGAAGTGCAGAATTCCGGAAGAAGTGGCTTGGCTTGTCGAGTCCAAGAGAGTGTCAACAGGTCGTGGTCCATCGTTGGCACCATCGGAGCCGAAACAACTTGTCGTAATAGAACGAACCAAGGCTGAACCGTCACCACCAGAACCTCTTGGTGCGTTGCCGGTGATTGGAGCTCGTGTGAGCGAAATCGTTTACACAAGATCAAGAACGCAGCGAAGGGAAGGAAAGCAAGAAGTGGGGAACAAGGCACCACCACCACCGAAACCACCCGACAATGGCACGCACATGTGGAGCAATCTCATGGATGGAGGATTTCGGAGCAGGAATAGGCGAAAAGAAGCATTCGCAAATTTGCTTGGAACATTGAGACCTGTCATCAAGAAAAGAGCCATGTTGAATACACGGAGACAGAAGCAACTCGCCGTTGCCAGAAAATTCAAGAACCTGAAACCGCCATGGTCGAGGAAGGAATATGATAAACAGGGACTGCTTGTTGGGGGAATCAGAGGGGCGATCTGGAAGAAGAAATGGAAGAGGAAAGAAACGTTGGCGAGCAGCCGACCGACCACCGAGGCGGTCGCGGAGCGTAACCGCTTGACCTTGCTCCGAGCACAGGGTCGCTGCTGATGAGAAAGAAAGGAGGTGATGATTGGTTTCGAGTCAATTGTAATTGGGAATTCACTACCCGAAACCAAATGAGTCGAGCCCGAAACCAAATGGGTCTGATCCATCCGCGTTTACGTGATCCGACCCGAATCCATCAGAAAAACGTCTCGCTGCAACGCGAAAGGACGCCGACGATGGGAGCGTCAACCGGCGAGCAAAAGGTTTTGGGAACAAAGCGGGAGGAAGAAAACGTTGCAGACTCCACCGGAGCTCTACCCATACTTCAGAAAGTTTTCTCCAAGCTTGCCGATTCCGAAACAAACACAGTTTCCTTAGAAAATTTACAGCAATGCTTCGGTTTCAATCGCGAAAGTAGAAGTTACCATGCTAAAGACGCGGTAGATTCGTTTCCGGTATTATTGGATCACTTAGGTTCAGCATTAGTTGATCACTTTTTCATGGTTGATATAGGAGGAATTAGTTGGGTTGAATTTGTGAAAGGCTATAACAAGTGTTGTGCTAGAGTAGCTGCGTCGATTGCGCTGAACAAGCTTCTCAGAGTGTTTCTTGATGCAGTAAGAAGAGCAAATTTGCCGATGAATTTTGAGTTTGAATCAGGGGATGTTGATTGCAAGATTAGTGGGTACCTTCTCCCTAGCCATGCGTTTCTGCTTCTTTCCACGTGTTGGGTTATGTCATGGGATTGTAGAAATTTGAAAGAGAGAGAAAATGTTAGTGTGCCGGATCTGAGTCATTTGGTATTGTCGGCTGTCACTTCGTGTGTTGAAGATAAGGATGGTTTGGATGTCCGGGATTGTGATGTCTCGAGCTTGGAAGTTCAACTTCTCTTTGGGAAGTTTAGTACATGGGTTATGAGTGCGATACCATGCCTCCCGGATTGCTTAAAGCGGTATTTTCATGCAAGACTTCAAATGGCAGTAGCTGCACAGGATGAATTGGCATCCTCTAATTCCTCCTCTCTTGTGGATACTTCGTCTACCACTTTGCATGTGATTATATTTTAACCCAAGGAAGGGCATGGGCAGTTTCTATCACACAGAGAAGTACAGTAAATGAAGAGATGTGTAGAGCATTTACTAGCAGGGGAGCTGGAATGAATGATAGCCTTCTTTATAGGACATCCACCCATGGAAGAGGCCTCGACAGATTTTGGTCAAATGTTGAAGGTTACAAAGGTCCATTGCTAATTTTGGTTGCTGTGAGTTCAGGGAATGCTCATGAGGGAAATTCCATGGACAGATATCTCCACCAACAACCGATCCTCTCTTACAAATCTCTCACGGGTGGCACAGCGGTGTGTGGTGGGCTCATCGTGGGAAGCAACTTGTCAACAATAATTTTCATTTTTGAGTCACCTTGAGGACAAGGTGAATGTCCGAGGGGGGAGTATTGATAGGTCTGTTATATAGTAGTAGTTATAGTAAATGTTTGTTATATTAGTTAAGGGTTAGTTAGTTGGTTGAATAGTTAGTTAGTCAAATAACAATAAGGCATGTTGCCTATAAATAAGAAGGTAGTGTGATAGGAATAAGGGTCTTTGTCAATTGTATACACTAGAGGGCCATTTGGCTTAGGAGAGGGTTGGATCTCTCAAATATCCAGCAAAACATTCATGTAATAGTCCTATTTCGTTCAATATACCAGTTGGTTCCTATCAGGTTCATGTAGTTGTCTGATATATTTGGTTGAAGCAGGATCCCACACATCCTTAAAGGGAATCATTTTTCCCCTAGAATTTGCTTTAAGATAGGATTGTGTTTATGGTTTCATGTCAGTGCTTGGCGCACTGCAGTTTCAGGTTAGTTGTTATTTCTGTCTTTGCACATGGCGCAGCTTTGGACTTCCATGCAGTATTGTTGATTCTCTATGTCACTGATTTTCCTTTTCTATTAATGTTCTGTTCAGAAAAATATTTTATCTGCTGCCTTCTAGTTGTAGTTTCACTCACTACAATACTATTTCTTTTCAAATAAAAAATGCATACCACTTCTGTTATCTCCACCACCAGCTATGAACCAGCTTTCACCAATAGTGATACCAGCATGTCCAGCCCTGGGAGATACTAAATCGCCTTGAGTTTGTGGTTGGGACCACTCCATCTGAGCCAAATGAGATTGTTAGCTCATTAGATTATTGGTGCTAAACTAGTAAGAGTGAAGGGAGGAAAAAAGGCAACTATGAATATCAATGGCAAAAACTAAAGCATTTTTCAGGATAAAGAAATAGAAATTTAAAACTATTTGACGTTTAAAGGAATATCATAATTGTTCTTTCCTTCCGTTCAATGGGAAACAGCCTCAAGGTAAACAGGGTAAGTCCACAACCCTTATGTTTCTAATGAAACATGTTCCTTCAAAAGCCAATACATGTAAACAGATCTCTAAGATAAATAGTAGTTGCGAAGCTTAAGATGCAAAAAAAGTGTAATAGTTGTAAAAATGCACGGTAGTCATCAATCATCAATGCCCAACTGCCCAAGTTTGCCAGCTAATCAGCCTTTCAACAATTAAATGAATTCTCCAATGGATGCAACTTCAGTGTCTTTTCCAATCTTCCCCCCACCATGTTTACCCCCAACCTCCACTATAAATTCATGTTCACTTTCTCTTTTTTTGATGCCACGTAGGCAATCTGTTATCAGTTATCACAGATTTTTACAAGCTCAGATTCCTCTGTTTCTGTTATCACAACAAATGAAAATGCAGTCTTCCTTTTTCTTCTGAGTGTACAGTTGGGTAATGGGAGGTTTAACGATATCATATAAAAAAAAAACACTTGTGTATGGGTAACATGCAAAAATAACCGCCCAAGAATGGAAGAAACGACCTTATTAATAATTTGATTTAATTAAACACGTGGAAAAAAAAAGTTTGAAAATAACATTCACTCACTGTTTGCAAGTCTAATAAGTGAAGATCATTGAAGAAGACGGAATGAGAGCAACCACCAAAGATAAGAAGGTACCGATTTCCATGCACGGCAGCTGCATGATCATATCTAGGAGCTGGAGGTTTCTGCCTATCAAAATGCAAGAAAGTTGTATGGTCGCGCAAAGCATATTTAAAGCATGAAAACATTTTCTGAAAGAGTAAAATATTTATACTTACGCAGTCTTTATCATATCCCAAGTCAAACTTTCAAGATCAAGAACATGGACATCGTTAAACAGTTTCCTGCTCATATCTTCGCCACCAAATAATATCACTTTTGATCCAACCAGTGATGCAGACTGTCCCACACGGGCTACCTGGAAAAACAGATGAAGAACATTCAAATATCTATTTAACCACAATCAAAGTTACTCCCGCATGGCCTAGTAGATCTTAAGAAGAAATACTGGCAAGTTGAATATCCTAAAAATATAGCTCATAAAGGAAAAGAAGTAGGATAAAGGTTATAAAACAACAGCAACAACCAATCCTATCCATTACTAGGATTGGCTGCATGAATCAATAAGCAGCATTAGCTTCTACCAAAAACTAAATTTTCAGTGAAACCATTTAGTGTAGGATATCGAAAACCTCAGCCAAACAAAATATTAACATCCAAGGATAGAACTTCAAACTTTAAAATAATGGACACACTTACCGGAACACTTCCAGAAGTTTTAATAACTCCAAACTCACGCGTTTCAATGTCAATGTATCGAACTGCAAGAAGTGTACATTGTGAGTTTCCTATGTAACATACTATGATATACTATGCTACACAGATATGAAATAAATCAGGCACCCCCATTATAAAAACTACTCTACAGATAGTAACCTGTCAATGTATCAGAAGAACCCCTTGAATTTCCACCAAGAAGTAGCAGCTTATTCCCCCACCTAATCTGCAGAAAATTCCAAGTCTTCATCAGGACAAATCAAACAACCAGATAATCACTAAAACCCAAGGTTCATCAATTGCCAAACAAAAGAAAGTAAAATTGCATAGCATATAACATATGTTCCCATATAGAGATTTGTGCATACAAATTTTTACCATATTGTGACCAGATGTGGCTGGTAGATTTTCCTGTGAGCTGTTCTCATCATCTTGTTCGGCATTTGATTTTAGTTTCAGAGAAGACCATATTAAACTTTTGAAGTCAAAAACCTGCAAACAGCTAAATTATGTCACTTACTACAAAGAGTTCAAGATTTTGAAGCATCGGAGCATACCATATACCTGAATATCAGATAAATGTCGACCATTACGACTCCCACCAACAACGTATAACTTTTCATCAACTACTGCTGCAGCATGCTACAATGAAGGGACAAAAAATGGAGTAAGTATCTTGCCCAAGGCTCAGGATGGTTTTCTGCTAAGAAACCAAGAATGACAAATGACTTTTAGCATTCAAAAGAAAAATAATCACAAGTCAACAACACCCAATTATGATTACATTCATGCCTTCATTAAAAAGGTCTTGCCTGGTCTTTGTTTTAATGGCATTCTTCCATCCATGAATGAAAATAAGGAAGAGAGAAAGAAGGAAAGAAAAAAACCTTGTAGCGAAGCGGGTGGGCGTGCACCAGATACAGTGATCGGTACCCACTCTTCATATGTAAGCTCCTTAAGCCAATTGCTGACTTCCATACCTGACTGGTTCTCCTTTAGTCCAGGAAGAACTGTTACAAATCACCTTAATTGTCACTTCAGTTTGTAAGATATCTGACAGAGACAAGCAAAGGATCTCAAATGACAAATTCTATAGAGAACACACACAAAAAGATCCAAAGGGATAAAACTTGGAAGCACAGATACAATACACCACGAACACAAGAATACGACAAATTTGTAAAATTATAAAATAAGAGAGAATATCAACATTTTAGAGGTAAGCACTAGTCACTATCACTATATACATAATCTTATGTGGATGGAATTATTCCATACTGGAAAATATAGAAGGTAATATTTCAATGAGCATTGAACACAGACACGCACACATAACATCAAAATGAGGACAACAGCCAAATGCCGTTGTAGAAGTCATTACACGAATGCCAAGAGTCCAAGACACTGAATCTATTTCTAACAATTTAATCAATCACTGAAATTAAAGAATTAAGACTCAAAAGTCAATTCATTATGCAAAAAACAAATTCCTATAGTATGCCAAACGTATGGCATTACTCCAAATCAACAAGCGTCGATATATCCACATAAACTGAGTTACTAGCGAGAAAAATCAGGGACCTAAGAAATCCTCCTAACTATTTTAAAAATTTTCCAACACAATTCAGAGACAAGTGATTTGTCGACAATGCTTAGAGAAGAAGCTACAAGTATCTGAAAATGCAAATCCAGATCGAACATACAGTAGAAAACCAATCCGAATTTCAAATCCTAACAGTCATATTACTTTCAAAACGATGATGACACAAGAAATTCGAAATTGACAGATGTAGAAATGAACGGATTGAAGCTAAATGCGAAGAGAATGAAACGGATTGAAACCTGGTATCAGATATAGATTTCAGATCTGGAAAAGGCGTTGTGGTCTGAAGCAGAGGAGGAGATGGGACGGTGGCGTATTGAGAGCCACCGTCGAGATCTCAGTCGCGGGGCGGGAGAGTGTGGGAGAGTATTGTTTGGGAGACTCTCGACTCAGCGGAACAAACGTTACGGCAAGAACATGGAGAGCATCTAGTTCGTAACTTGTCTAGTGGAATGAATATTCTGTTATTATTTTCGTTTTTCTTTTAGTTTGTTTATTATTATTTTTATCAAAGTTTATTATTATTATTTTTTACATAAGTTAGTTTATATTGGTAAAAAAATCATAAGTTAGTTTATTAATTATTAAATTAATATAAAATCAGTTTAAGATTTAATTTATACATACGGTTACCGGAAATGAGATTGTTTTTTTTAAGCAAGCAAATAAGATTGTTAACAGCATAATTTAGGATTTAGTTTATGAGTTTAATTGCAACTCATTTTCGGTGTAACTTCTCTTATCGTCAAAGTCAATAACAATTCATAATACAGGTGACATATATGTTGGCTATTTATTGGCAAAATTTATTTAATGATATGTCAATTTGTAATTAATTGATATTAATGTAAAACATATATAATGTATATAAATAAAATATTAAATAATAAAAGTAAAAAACACAAATTTTGTAGGGATCAGAAGTTGGTGGAAATTTTTTGAGGACTTAAAATAAAAAATCCAAAATTTTAGGGACCACAAACATATTTAACCCTACTGTAAAACAATCACAAATTGTTGTGTAGAGATACATGTACATCAGGATAAATCAATTTTTCACTCTTTGTTACTCTCATTAGTTGCTACTGGCTAGTATAACTAACTTTTATTATAGTGCATGCTCATTAAACTCTGATAAGTCTTGCTCTAATTACCTCAAATAAAAGTGGTGCACGTAGCTAGTTCAATTGGTGAGCTAAAACACGTTAAATAAGAAGAATACTTAGGATTCAAATCTTGAAAAAACTAACATTATCGATCCCTCTATAACAATTAACTACTAACATTTGCCTATAAAAAAATCATTAAAGTGCATTTTTGAGACCTACTCGCCTCTTAGAACAACAAGATCACCAAGAGCAAACTTCTTGGGGACGATGGTCTTGTTATACATCGTGATTCTTTGCTTCACATTCACTTCGCCGTTGCGAGTTGCCCGACCTCGATTTCCTCAATGAGATTCTTCTCTCAATCGTTGGTTGTTCAATGTCGGTGAGTGTGACATCCGGCCGACGAGGCGGGAGTGATCGTCGGTGCCAAAAAGGTGGCATGGCAAAGAGCGGCTCTGGCGGCTCAAAGCGAAGAAGGGCGCGTGAATGAACCGAATACGCGCTTTGGAATGAGAGAGAGGATCTTGAGGTTGTGCGGTATGGGGTATCTGATTGAAGGAAGACTTAAAAGAATTGATTTGGACGACCTATACCAACAAGGTGCATCTTCTTTTAGGAGCTCATCCCATAGAGAACTCAGTAGTTAAGCGTGTTTGGCTTGGAGTAGTAGTGGGATGGGTGACCTTCAGGAGTTTTTCCTAGAAAGCATGCAAGTGAGGACAAAACATGCTTTGAAAAGACTCGTGTTGGTTCGTGGGGAAGTCGAGACTTAGAAGCGATGCAGGATGTTACAAATGGTATCAAAGCGGCAGACCTCTCTCGACACGGTGTGGTTCGGGGACGAACCAAGCGGAAGTCAGTGGGCATGTGACATCCGGCCGACGAGGCGGGAGTGATCGCCGGTGCCCAAAAAGGTGGCATGGCAAAGAGCGGCTCTGGCGACTTCAAAGCGAAGGCGCGTGAATGAACCGAATACGCACTTTGGAATGAGAGGATCCCGAGGTTGTGCGGTATGGGGTCGCATAGTTGAAGGAAGACTTAAAAGAATTGATTTGGACTACCTATACCAACAAGATGCATCTTCTTTTCGAGTCCATCCCATAAGAACTCCATAGTTAAGCGTGCTTGGCTTGGAGTAGTAGTGGGATGTGTGACCTTCAGGAAGTTTTTCGAAAGCATGCAAGCAAGTGAGGACAAAGCATCTTTGAAAAGACTCGTGTTGGTTCGTGAAAGCGATCAGCGCTTCTTGAAGCGATGCAGGATGTTACAGTGAGGACATGCATCATCCTCCGGCTTAGTTCTCCAATCTCAACAGTGGTGAACTAGTGATAGCATCAATTCCATATGTATGCCAAAATGGGGTCTCATTAGTGGACGAGTGAGGAGTTGTTTGGTACACTAAAAGTTCATGGAGAAGTTCTTCAACCCAGTTTCCTATCGCATTGTTGAGACTTGACGAGTTGCTCACTCATTTGGATTAGTTCGCATTTACTACTCCCGCATACTTGCAAATAAATTTAACCATTAGAGTCTTTTCAGGTACACACCACCATCATGCGCCATTGTGAACCCCGACTTAAACCATGGCTTTCAACATGGCATATCGACATCACATATTATATACACCTTGTTTTTTTTTTTGTTTAGCTCACTTCTTATATTCCCTAAATTAGGCTACGTAATTAAAAATATTTTATAATATTAGACATATACATGCAATTATGTAACCCCTTTTTCTTTTCTAATTTTGAAGAGAATGATTATCTCTTCTGAATTAGGCTTCTCCCTGGTAATTATCTTTGGACAAGCGCATTCTACGTTGAAACACAAGTTGTAAACACAAAAATACAAGCCAGAAATTAATTCCACCAAAGGAATGACTCATTCTTTTGTTATATCAACAAAACCACCAACATCTTCATATATATGGTTAATGGTTAATTCAATTCAAATGTCTTTACACATAAAAATAGCATGTAAAAGAAATCACATTAACCATACAAAAAAAACAAAAAACAAAACATGTTAACCAACCATACAAAAATAGCAAAATCCAGAAACCAGCCAGTTAATTGAAAAATTTAACATCACAAAAATTTAAGCAAAAAAACTCCTTAAACCCCTCCCTTCCACAACTTACATCTTCCATTGTTGGCACATATGCATTCATTCTCTTCCCCTCAACCCTTTCTTTCTTCCTTCCCAAATGACTCATTAATTTCAATCTCATTTACAAACCCAAGAGAGGAGGAAAAAAATAAACAAAGCTAAACTTTTCACCCTTCTTCTCTTGGAATAATAATAATAATACTATTCCCATGGCTTTCCCTATTCTTTTCTTTCTCTTCCTTTCCCTTCCTTTTTCCTCAGCTAAACTCAACGTAGACTACTACAAAAAAACATGCCCTAACTTTGAAAAAATTGTGACAGAAAACGTTTTCACCAAACAATCCGCAAGTGTTGCAACAGCACCTGGTCTTTTACGTTTATTCTTCCATGATTGTATAACTGATGGTTGTGATGCTTCTCTCCTTGTCACTTCCAATGCCTATAACCCTCATGCAGAAAGAGATGCTGATCTCAACCTTTCTCTTTCTGGTGATGCTTTTGACATCATAGTCAAAATCAAAAACGCATTGGAATTACAATGTCCTGGTATTGTCTCATGTTCTGATATTGTAGCACAAGCAACAAGAGACCTTGTTAAAATGGTTGGTGGACCATTTTACAATGTGAGATTAGGAAGAAAAGATAGTCTTGTATCTGATGGTAAAAGAGTTAATTCAAATCTTCCACAACCAAGAATGACAATGGATGAAATCATTAACAAGTTTACTTCAAAGGGTTTTACTATTAAGGAAATGGTTGCCCTAACTGGTGCACATACCATTGGTTTCACACATTGCAAGGAATTTAGCTATAGGATTTTCAACTATAGCAAAACTTCTGATATTGACCCTACACTTCACCCTAAATTTGCTGCTGGTTTAAAAAATGTGTGTAAAAATTTTACTGTGGACCCTACAATGGCTGCATTTAATGATGTTAGGTCACCAGGGAGATTTGATAATGCTTATTTCCAAAATGTGCTTAAAGGGTTGGGACTTTTGAGTTCTGATTATCTCCTAGGTGTTGATCCAAGGACTAAGCCTATTGTGGAATTGTATGCAAAAGATGAGAAGGCATTTTTTGCTGATTTTGCAAAGGCAATGGAGAAGCTTTCTGTTTATGGTGTTAAGCTTGGTAAGAAAGGAGAAGTGAGGAGCAGGTGTGACCAGTTCAACCGTATTCCTGCATAAATTTGAGGTTTTGTGTATCTAGAGAGCCATGGGTATACATTGTCCTTAATTTTATCAAAAGAAGAATGAGACCACTACTTACCTGTATTTGAATTTTATATATATGTTGATTTCCTTTTGATATTCTTCTTTGTGAAAAAAAGAGATAGAGAAAAAAAATTATATATAGGGCTTGTGATGTGTTCATGGAATAAACTATAAACTATATTTATTCATATATATGATAATTGTATACTTGGAAAGTTAATCTTGTATTATTGATATTTTATTTTTATGTATACACACTTTGTGTGTAAGTTTTGATCTTCTGCATCTGAGGAAATTTTGGAGGTAACAGAAATAAAAACAAATTTAATATGGAAATATTCTGTGTTACTTGCAAGACATTTCCAGATTAATTTTTACCATATATGAGGTTGATAATCTTTAACATTTATGCTAAAAGATTCATTCTTTAATCATTCTATGCATCCATATTATATGGAGCATGTGATGCAGAGCCACATGACATGAGTTTTCAAATTTCCTGATATACATTTATTTCTATTCATTATTTTTACAAAAATCAGACAGCAGTTGACCATTTAAGTTAAGATTCATCTTCTAAATAAATTAGACTTTGAAAGGATTCTATCAATTATTACTTTCCAAGCGAAAAAATGGTTTTTGGAGGAGCTAAAACCAGATCATGGTTTGTTGAACAACCTCTTCTTGTCTGTTTGATCATTCCCTTTCCAAAACAAATAATGTCACTACTCACTACTATCCTTTATCACATCTCTTCTGTTCTGCCATATTTCCAAATTCCATCCTAAATATACCTTATCCATCTCCAATAATATTGAACCTAAAATGCACAACAACCTATAAAATCTCTAGATTGGATATAAATGCCAAGAAAGATGAACTAGGTTGTTTGGTTATTATTCTCGTGTACAAAGTGGGGTGGTGCTGCCCTTAAGGTGAAAAACTTGTGTAGAAAGACCTTCCAAGAGAGTGGAACAAATATCCTTAGTACAACAACAATAATATTACCTATTTATGATACCCCGGTCCCTATGATGTTCCCTCCAGCAGGGTAGCAATGTCCTCTCTCTAACATTGAAATAGTGGAATGGCCACTACTACGAGCCAATAGACCGTGGTCCTCTCTCCCTATAGTCGTATGTCGGTGTCTCTTGCTCTCCTCAGGTTATTTAATTAATTCGGTCTCAATAGGTTCATCTATTCTTTCTTAGTCCTTGAGTCCCCTGGTCGGCGGTTCAGACACTTTGGTATAGTTACACTACAAACAAACAGACTATTAGCGACGGTTAATTCACTCACTAATAGTTGTCGTTGCTTTTGGCCTTTTGCAGCGGAATTAGCTTTAGTGACACTTAATATGCCAGAGAAGATGAAGATTGGGGTGTTTTTCCAAATTTGTTAATTTTGTCAATTTGGTCCCTATGTTTTTTTTAAGCTTTATTTTGGTCTCTTATATGTCATGTCATTTAAAGAATTTCAAGTCAACAGTGACACTTAATATGTCACATTAGTAGTTAATTGTCAGTGTGATATCTATTAACAGAAACTAACAGCAGAGACTAAAATGAAACTAAAATGAAATAAGGGACTACAATGAGAGAGAGAGAGAGAGAGAAAAAAAAAGGGTTAAAATGAAATTTAGAACAAAGATGAAAGATTAAAAGTGACATTTAACCTATTTTAATGGAGGACTTAGATTCCACCGGAGAGAGAAAACTCACAAAATTAGAGTATAATGATAATGATTATATTTTGAGTTTCCTATTTTAATGGATCTTCTAGTCGTTACTTGATAGACATTGAGCCAATGACCCAGATATAATTTACTAATGTCAGAGGAGTAATATGCTAGACGTTTATCTCAAATTAACCAGTAATGATAGAGAAAATGGTACACGTACGGTTCAATCCTAGAATGATTGAAGCTGCCATTTGTCCCTTTAACAAAACAAAAGAGTAGTACAGTACACTTCAAGAAAGTAGAAAGAAACAAAACCCACCGAAAGATTTTCGATATGTGGTAATGGTGGTAGGTAGAGGAATATTTCATTTCACGGTTTGGGTGGGTGGGTGGGTTAGGAAACGAATGTGGGTTGGTGTTTGTGGTCTACAAACTATTTGATATAGGTTAGTTTTAAATGTATACCCTAATAATTAGAAGGGTACCAAATGTATGTACCAAAAAAAGGGGTACCAAATGTGCTCTGCAGACACAAATCTGAGTTGTAATTCTTTTTTTTTTTTACAAGGATCTGAGCTGTAATTCTATCCGCTTAATTTTGCCACTTTTTTTTATAAAAAAACTAGAACAGGAATGACTTTTTTTGATAATGTGATCACTAGCAATAAAAAAATAAAAATAAATATAAAAAAATTGGACAGTTTAACCTAAGTCAATTAGCAGTTCAATACGGTCCAATCTGATGATCTTGGCGGTTTAACTAGACTGCAGGCCAATTAAGGTTGAACCAACGGATGGACTGGACAGCTCCAAATTTAACCATCCGGTCCAGTCCCATCTTACAACACTCTCTAATAGGAGAATGTAGGCAGACAAATATTCTTTTCTTTAAATCTCTCATTTCTATTTAATCACTACGCCAGATTTGTCAAAAAAGAGCGCCCCTATAAGCAGCGCTTTAAGTAAAAACGCCACGGATGGCCAAAACAGCTAACACATACCCAGCGCTTTTTAAAAAACGCTGAGTATAGCTACACTCGTTCTCCCAATACCCAACGCTTTTTAAAAAATGTTGAGTATACGCGCTAGCCATACCCAGCGCTTTTTAAAAAACGCTGAGTATAGCTACACTCGTTCTCCCAATACCCAGCGCTTTTTAAAAAACGCTGAGTATACGCGCTAGCCATACCCAGCGCTTTTTAAAAAACGCTGGGTATAGCTACACTCGTTCTCCCAATACCAATCGCTTTTTAAAAAACGCTGAGTATAGTTACACTCGTTCTCCCAATACCCAGCGCTTTTAAAAAGCGCTACTTATCACTTTATTAGTATTTTTTTTTCATTTCCCTCACTCTCAACCACACATAACTGATCTCTTTTTCTCTCTCACTCTCAGCCACACTATCACTCCTTTCCTCTTCTCTCCACCGTGACTCCTCCCTCACTCTCACCTCCGCAACCATCGTTCCCGCTCTCTCTCCGTTTGCCTCCCACTTCGCCTCCGACGACTCTCTCTCCGACGCCTCCCCTCTCCCTCTCTTCGTCTTCTTTTAACACTCACACAACCCTTACTCTTGCTTATCTCTTAGATCTACTATTTCCTTTTCTTGTATCATACCATGGTTGTTAACGAGAGACCCTCCAAATTCAGAAACCCTCACGCCCAACCACTGTTAAGGCGCGCGCCTTCACCGATGTGTCTGCTCCGACGAACCCTATCAGACTCGACCGCGCGTCGCTCTACTCCAACAAGCTCCTTCCTGCTCGTTCTCGTAAGTTCTGTTTTAATTTTAGGTTTTACTTTTAGGTTTTTGATTTCTGAAATTCAAGATTCTGATTTCTGATTTTAGGTTTTAGTTTTAGTTATTGCCAAATTACTCCACTAAAGTACTCTGAACATACTGATCGCGACAAACTTTGTTTATAAGGACATGCTTGGATTAGTTGAGCATCAAGATGTCGAAATTCAATCTGGAAAGTAAGCAAAAACATTGAGTAAGCTCTATCTTGTGTTCAATTAATGAATTTGGTTTTGTATGACTCGCTTGATCTATATTTTGTTTGCATTCAAAGTTACACGCCAAGTGGTTGATTCATGTGACTTGGAGAACAAATCCTCTCTTTAATTTGCAAGAATAAAGGGTACTGATTAGATTTCTTCAATGGTACCTCCATTATTAAAAAAATGTTATCAGATTGAGATTCAATTCAATGATAACTTGTTTTTACAAATGCTAGTGCTTGTTTACTTTAGCATCCAAAATATAAGTTGAATCTCGTTAGCAAACGCATCATTGTCCTACTTAATTGGTATCTCGTTGTTTTGAGTTCAATTGTTATGTTGTTCATTTCCACTAAGTATAATATCTGAAAACATCAAGTGTATGCCTTATTGTATATTTATTATGCCTATAATCTAGATGAGTAGTATGGTTTGTTTCCTTTTTCTTAAAGTCGCAAGTTAATGTTCATTTGGATTATGCTTTAAATCGCTATTTGGTGTGCCATTTTGTATCAGTGCTTAATGATAGTGCTATGTTGGTTCTGCATCGATAATTGTTTCTGTGAAGTAATTCCCTTTGTACTTATGGTGGTTACTTGCCATTTGATGAGCCAAATCAAATGGCACTTTGTAGAGACATCATTTCAATTAGTTTGCTCCTTTATTTTTATTTTTATTGCTTTCATTTTTATATTTGAACCGAGTAGATTTTGCTTTGTTATTTCGGGTAAGTGAAAGTGCGGATGAGCATAATTTGTCAATGAATACAATGGGATCATTCAAGACTAGCAACGTTAGGCGTTTTTAAGATCCTTTAGTATAGGATTTCTTTTAAGCTTTTATGAATTTTGAGTTGTACAAAATTAGATATAATGTTAGCAATGTTTGAAATACATTTATATTATCAAAGTTATATTTTTAATGAGATTTTTAGTGTTTTGATTGAGTTTAATAAATGTTCTATAAGATATATGATGCATAATTGCTAGTAGTAAAAACATGATAATGAGATAAGACTAAAAACCATGGGCATAAGAGGAGGTTAACAAAAAAAAAAAAAAATAGACAATGGCGGCGCTTTTAATGAAGCGCGCCTATAAAGTGAAATTTTAGGCAATACCGCCGCTTTTTAACAAGTCTCGCGATCAGGAAGAGGTTTGGGCAATACCCATCGCTTTTTAACAAACGCTGCGTATCTGGGAAGACGAGATAGGCAATACCCAGCGCTTTTTAGGAAGCGCTGACTATCTGGGAAGACGAGATAGGCAATACCCAGCGCTTTTTAGGGAGCGTTGCCCATTGTTGGAGTGGAATGGGCAGCGCCACATTCAGCAGCGCTCAAAAGCGCTGCCCATGGATGAAAAAAAGCGCTGCCCATCTACTATATCTGTTGTAGTGAATCCAACTTTTTCCTTTTTTCCGCTTCGTTACGTTGTAACACCACCAAAGATTCAACTTTTTGAATAGTGTGATTTCCGTCTCTAACTTTTTTACCTTAATTTTTAATTATTATAGTTAAGTCATCACATTTTTTACATATAATCTTCCCAAATTTATTAATAAGTAAAATTCTATTAGTTTTAAAGCTGAGTGTTTATAGAGTGAGAGATCAACTAAATCCTCCACCGGTGAACCATTTGATATCGTAGGATCTAGTATAAAACATAATCACCGATTGACATTCAATAATAGTTGATTCAGTCTTAACCACTAATACAATTTTACACAATATCCTATGATTAATTTTAATGGTTACTGGTGATGGACTTAATTGATCTCTCACCCTACAAGCACCCTTTAAAACCCACCAATAAATATTTTAAATTTTACTAAAAATCAAAATACCTAATAATTCTTTTCATTCCGATCAATTCCTTTACAAAATCCTTGAGGAACCTCCTGAATTCAAGTACTCTTGTCCAGTTCATGCATGTATATAAACTACTTCTAAGCAATAAAAATTTATATATATATATATATAATTCATTTACAATTTTCCCTAAGTCTAATACTCCCTGAGTTTTGTTCTTCATATGTGTGAAAAAACTTTGTGCTCGTCGTTCGTTTTTTGTAACTTTGCAGAGAAAGGACAACCAAGTTAGGGTTTGTTCTAAGTTCGAAAACAATAAGAAAGAAAGAGTGTAACAATTGACTTTTTGTGTCACCTCGCAGAGAAAGAACAACCAAGTTAGGGTTTGTTTCATTGTGAATTCTGAGGTATAACTGAAAACTAATAAAGTTATAAAAATGAAGGGTTATGACATCACTTTTAAGCAATAAGAGCATCTCCAATGCATGTCCCTTCAGATTAGGGGTGGACAGATCAGTCCGACCCGACCGAAAACCGAGTAAACCGAAGCAAAATAGATGCATGCGGATTTGGATGTTAAACCTGTTACAACATGAACGGATTATAATGGACAAATGCGGATTATACCGTACGGATGCGGATTTGGATGATAAATCCGTTACAACTCGAAACCGACCGTTTGATTTAACTTATAGCAATAAACATATACTAATAGGCAATAAAGCATCGCAGCGGTATGCGTTCGCAACAATAAAACTCTCTGAAAGTAGAGACACTAGACAGACAAAGACAGTGAGACATATAGGCTCTGACTTTAGTCAATGACACTAATAATAATACTTTAAAATAAACTAGTGTAGAAATGACAAGAGAGAGAAAAGAAACTCAAATTAAAACGACAAGAGAGAGAAAAGCAATGTGATTTCTTTTAATTCCTTCACACACACACACACACACACACACACACACACATATATATATATATATATGAGAGAGAAAAAAAAAGCTTCAACATCTGCAGCGGCCTTTGAAGCAAAAATGGAGCTTCAACCATGAGGATAAAAGCCACCATGTGAGAAGCTGCAGACCGAACGTGACCGACCACCGCACCGTCGTAACCGCCCAACCCGCAACCGACTCTAACCGTAACTTAAATGGTCGGAGATGGGTGGACATTTCAGGTCGTCGGTTAACTTAGGGTGAGCTGTTTTCCATCCGAATCCGACTGTATCCGTCCGATGTCCACTCCTACTTCAGATGTCCTTTAAGTTTTAGTAGACATCCCTTATTTTTTTTAGCATTGGACCATTCCTACATGGAGTCTATGTGGAATTTGTTGTCCCTTATATTCTTTTAAAGTCTCTTGGGGAAGGGATGCCCCTTAGCATTAAAAAAGAATAAAAGATGCACATGCACATGCATAAGGTTGTTGAACTCAGAATCCACAGAGAGAGAAAACGATAAAAGGAAATGGAGCATTTTCATATATATGTTCAACTCAATATTGTTACATCAGGTTTGTATATATACAAAGATAATGCAGAATGAAGAATCATAGTCTAACCGATCTAAACTAGTGCTAACTAAACCAAAGCGAATTATAACTATGGTTAGATAAATAAGCTAACTATGCTAACACTAGTTAGTGGTATTCACACTAGGTAAGAGCCCCCACAAATTTGGACTATGGATGTTGAGTAGGCAAGCTTGGAAACCAAAAAGTAGAAAAACAGAAATGATAGCGCGCTGGTAAGCACATCCGCTTGGTTGTGAAGCGGAAGGAGCAGGAAGCAGATGGATCAAACCACTTTGGATCCTTTCACGAATAACGTGACAATCAATTTCAATATGTTTCGTTCGTTCGTGAAAAATGGGGTTGTGAGCAAGGTGAATTGCGCTTTTATTATCACAATACACCGAAGTAGGGCCTTCAAAACTGATGTGCGAGGTCTCAAATGTAAAACTTCAACCACGAAGTTCACAAGTTAAGCTAGCTAGAGCTCGGTATTCGCTCGAACTCGACTTGAAAGCGTAGATTGCTTCTTGGACTTCCGGGATAACAAGGAGGATCCAAGAAAGCGCGCAATAACGAGAGATAGACCTACGAGTAGAGGACAAGTGGCCCAATCCAGAAGTCCGCAAATCCGCATAGTTTCATGACAGATTCGCGAGAATAAAAAACAGCCTAAAGTCAGGCGATTTGATGTATTTAAGGACACGTAATGCAAAGACAATGATGAACTTCGCAATGGCTTGGAGATGAATTGACCGAGTTGTTGAACAATGAATGCGGATCCGGTCCAGTGGTGGTTAGATACAACAACACGCCAATTAATCTCCGATAGGAGGAGATGTCTTCAAAGGGGAGAGTCAAGATCATGTAATTTTAATGAAGTATCATAAGGTGTATTGCAAGACTTGGCGCAAGCGTGCCATTGTCTTCCAATAACTCCGAGCATATTTCCATTGGTTGAGAAAAATTCCCCTTCTTGAGCGTGCCACTTCCAAGCCTAGGAAGAACCTAAGGTTACCAAGATCCTTAATTTTAAACTTGGCATCCAAAAAATGCTTAACATGCTGAATTTCACTGAGGCAATTTCCAGCTAGGACAATGTCATCTACATACACTAATAAAGCGATAAATTGATCATTGTGTAATTTTGTGAATAAGGAGTGATCTGCAGTAGAGTGAGAATAGCCAAGAGACACTAGAGCAGATGAGAGCTTAGAATACCACGGCCTCTGCCACCACCATTGAAAGTACGCGATGGAGCTTGCGAAACCAGATTCACCGAGGATTGGTTCTCAACGGTGGAGTCAGTAGACGTATTGTGATTGAATTGCCTCTCTTGTTGAAGAACCATCGAGAAAGCATTATCTAGGGTTGCAAAGGGAAATCAACATAATCGAGAACGAACTTGAGCAAATTGTTCACTCAAGCCTTTCAGAAATTTGATAACACGATCTTGTTCTTTGAATTTCGAAGATCGATGAGTCGCGCCACAAAAAGTGCGGAATAGCACAGAACAATCGCGAATGGGGACGAAAGTTCTCAATTTCTTCCCAAAGAGTAGTTAATTTGGTGAAATAAGAAGAGATATCAAGATTACCTTGTTGAAATCGAGCTAATTCATCCTGGAGATCTGCAATTCGAAAGATATCGCCCTGTGAGAAGCGTTGCTCCAAACTCTTCCACACAATCGAGGCTCTATCGCACCACAACAATGATTTGGCAATGTTTTCGTAAATTGATCGTTTGCGACCATGAGAGGGCGAGGCTATTGCGGCGATTCCAGGATCGTAAAGAGGATCGTAAACCAGGAGGAGGAGGAAGACTTCCATCAACAAATTTGATTTTGTTCTTGAAATTAAGGCAACCTTCATCGAAGCGAGACCGGATCGATAATTTTGATTATCAAGAGGAGGTGAACCAAAATCGTGAAGGATTTTCGTTTGGATGCATATAGTAAGGGTTCGACGGATTCAAGCGAAATCGATGAAACGAAACCGCCATTGAAGTGCGATTAAGAAACGCAGAAAGATTAGGAAACAGGAATCGAAGGGGAAGATGAAGATTCAGGTTTCAATCTGATACCATGTTGAACTCAGAATCCACAGAGAGAGAAAACGATAAAAGGAAATGGAGCATTTTCATATATATGTTCAACTCAATATTGTTACATCAGTTTGTATATATACAAAGATATGCGAGAATGAAGAATCATAGTCTAACCGATCTAAACTAGTGCTAACTAAACCAAAACAGAATTATAACTATGGTTAGATAAATAAGCTAACTATGCTAACACTAGTTAGTGGTATTCACACTAGGTAAGAAAGGTATTAAAATAATATATGTGGGAGCCACTTAAGAGACTCAATATAAAGGACTAGTAATGGAGCAAAATAAGAGTATGTCTCTTAATAATGATGTGGCGCGCGCGTGTGACTCACTTAAGGGACTCAAAATGAATTAGTTAAGAGACACACCTCTAAAGGTGCTCTAACCAGGGTAAAAACTAAAAAGTCCTTTGACAAACCGATTTTAGCTTATAACATGTGTTAAACCATAAATACTGAGATTTAAAGTATATTAAAAGGTATCATCTAACACCGGATTCAATAAAATCAATGTTAAAAGTCCAATCAATTATAAGCAAATTACCCCAATATTCTTATTTCCTATATAATCAAGAGTTCAAGATAACAACTATAAGCAAACTCTTCTTATTCTTAGTTGGAAACTCACCACCATAGAAGATCGTCAATAACATAGTATGTAGGTCTGGTGGAATTGTGGAAGTATATATGACCGGATCAATCTCAATGTTCAAATTTAAGAAAATCATCTCATCATAAATGAGTTTTACCTATCAAAAAATCGGTGATTACCAACAATCAAAAATATTATTAACGCAAAAACACCGTCGAAAAATTGACATTTCCAACATGCAAAAAACCAATAGCCACCTATGTGTCAGAAATGGATAGGTGGGTAATTGTTACCCAACCATCAATTTTCTACGAAATAGATTAACATAAAGCATGAGTTAGTATCTTACAATTAACATGTTAATTGTATGTTATGAAGAAAAGAATATTCTAGACAAGAGAGTCAACCCACTAAAAATATAGTGTGATGATGCATTCATATTATACATTTAATTTGGTGGCCTTCATATGTGAACAAATTGACAAAATGGGACTTAGCTGATTGGCTCCCATTTCCTAATTTCCCATAATAATATAAAAAACGAGGAAAGCTGAAGTCAAAAGTGGAAGTAATGTTTAGTGAGTGTAGTATATAGCAAGGAATTAATGAATTACATAAGGACAACAAAAAAGCAAAGATATCGATCCCTACCACCAAATATAGTACCCACTAGTATGTGCAAATGCAATTATACCACTCCACTAACGAAGTTCCCCTCTGCAACACGTTCCTTCCAAAATGTTATATTATCATATAGTAGTGACTGATTAGGTGTTATCAAAAGGAACTTACTAGAACAAACTTTTTACTTTACAAATGGGTATAAATAGGGTCCCTTACCTTGCACTTCTTTTGCATCCAAGTTTGTGATCTCTTTCTCAAGCTTAGTATATAGAAAAATCATATTCACATATATATCATCACATTGAGTTTGTGGCAGTGTAGAGAGAGAGTACATACCAAGAAATAGAGATGGCGAGCTCTAAGTTGATAGGGGCTGTTTTCATTGCTTTGTTCGTTGTAGACATAGCATTTGGTGCTAGGTTACTTGGTGGGAGAGGTGGTGGTGGTGGTGGCGGGGAAGGAGGGGGAGGAGGTGGTGGTGGTGGTCGTCTTGGAGGACGTGGTTCTGGATATGGTTCAGGGTATGGGTCTGGTGGTGGTGAAGGGTATGGTGGAGGTGGAAGATTAGGAGGAGGAGGTGGCGGTGGTGGTGGTAAAGGTGGAGGAGGTGGTGGTGGCAGTGGTGGTTCGGGATATGGGTCTGGATATGGATCAGGGTATGGTTCTGGATATGGGTCTGGTGGTGGGAACGGTGAAGGCGGTGGTGGTGGTGGAGGAGGTGGCAGAGGTGGAGGAGGTGGTGGTGGTAGTGGTAATGGCGGTTCCGGCTATGGTTCTGGTTATGGTGAAGGAGGTGGATATGGTGAAGGAGGTGGAAGAGGAGGAAGAGGTGGTGGTGGTGGCGGTGGCGGAGGAGGAGGAGGTGGAGGTGGCGGGGGTAGTAATGGAGGTTATGGTAGTGGGAGTGGCTCTGGCTATGGTTCAGGATATGGCTCTGGCTGGGGAGGAGATGAGTCCCCTTAAATTGTCCTTAATATTTTGACAACTTAATTACTATATATATAGCATTTAATCATATGTGCAATTTCTATTAATAAGTTGCAGTGTGTGATTACGGGGTCATTTTGCCTCGTGCACCATATGCATGGTTTTATAATAGTAGTACATATTATGTATCATTGTTAGCAAAAAAATTCTGTGTATGTCATTGCAGGCGATGTTATATAAACATGACATTAATAAAAGAATATTTTTCCTTCAAAAAAATAAAACAATATTTCGTGAAGTTAACTGCTTTTCCCTTTTTTTCTTCGTTTTTTTGAAAATGAGTTAATCTTTTTCATGGTAAAATTAAGCCTTGATGTAATGATGTTGACTTGGTGACTTGGAGTGATGTAAACAATTAATCCTAAAAAATTTAGACAAATAAACCATTTGAATAATATACCATCATATTGTTTTTTTTTTGACGCAGAATATATAATATACCATCATATTGTTAATAGTATTAAAAGCTTTTAAATCCTGAGATGGAAAAAAGATTTAAAATCAAACCATACATTCCTAACGAATTAAACAAATTTAAGGTCGCTTAAATATTCTTAAACAGTACAAATGATGTATGTAAGAGGCAATTTTTTTTTTATGTATGGCTTTAAAAGGGAATGCTTCGTGCGCTTATAACTTGATATATGACAAATCCTGATCATAACAGAGCACATTGATAATGTAATCACTAGTGATTAGGTGAGGATGACCAAACCCGGAACTGATTAATTGTTTAGACTGAAGTGTAATCATTACTCGTTGAAAATTAATATTAGAACATAAAATATTCCCAAGCATGAAAATTGATAAGCACTTTGATAACGATAGTTTGACAAAACTTGTGTGTCAAACTTTAGTACTATTTTTTTTCTTCCTGCATTGATAATTTCTTCATGGTCAAAAAATAAGCTACCAAGTTTCCCTACAATTCCTATCCTCAAAAGTTCCATTATAAAATACACATACTCCCTCCGTAACAAAATATAAGTAAATTTAGAAATGCAGCAAAAAAAAATGGAATGCAGTGTGTTGTGCTGAGAAATACCAGTGGGAAGAGGTCCAAAGATTCGCAAATTGTAACCATTGCTCGAGAGAGGATACCCCCAATTAAAAAAATAGGAAAAAAAATGTCACTTTAATATCTCATTTATTAGTAACGACTTTTTTCTCCGAATTCTTACATAAATTTTCAATTTAACTGGACACTAATCCCAAGAGTGTTCAAAACCGAACAGCAAATAGTGAAATCGCAAACCGAAACCAAACTAAACCGAAACCGCAAAAACCGCTTTTGATTGGTTTAGTTCGGTTCTTTTTTCATTGTATCGCATGTGTTTTGGTTTCGGTTCGCAGATTTTGATTTCCAAACCGAACCAAACCAAACCAAACCGCAAAGAATACTCAAGGCTTGTTGAATTACAACATTCCTTACTAACCCAAATGCAACTTCAACCCAACTCTCACTCACTTACTAGCTCAAATCCAATTAATTTTTTGACTTACTTACAAACAATCCAAATTGTTATGCTATATTTAAAAATTACAACAAAATATTTAATTTAAATTCTTTTAAACATTGTCTTAAAGAATTAAAAGAGAGTGATTTATATACTATATATATTTGAGTAGATTTTTTCTTAAAGATTTATGTTAGTCTTTTTTATGTTAGTTCATTTTAACTCCGTTTTAAATTATTTTTGTCTTGGAAAAAACCGAAACCAACCGAACCAATCCAAACCGCAGCGTTGGGGTTTGGTTTGGTTTATTTGATTTTATTTGGAAGCCAACCGAACCAAACCAAACCGCATGTAATTTTACCTTGCGGTTCGGTTCACTTTTTACCTCAAAACCGAACCAAACCGCACCGCGAACACCCCTACACTAATCTAATCCTCTCTCTTTGTTACAAAAGTCCTTTTTACTCATCAGACAGCTAGCAAGGTCCACTATGAATGTGACCCTACAGATGTCAGTCCTAACGTAACAAAAAAAAAACCATGTTTGCCCACCACTTTCAAAAAGCTTCAGGAAGTGGTCGATCTCGCGTGCGTGTGCTTGCAAAGTGTGAAGAGACTTGTTGAGCAACAAAACTTTTTAAACTTCATTTCAAGAGTAGTACACCACTGAAAAGCTAGAACCTTCGGAGTCTTCAAACAAAGTCATGCGAAAATTTTAAACTTCATTTCAAAGTCATCAACTACTTTTGTCCTAAGAAACAAAAGTGACGAATTCATCAACTACTTCTGCAGAAAATTGGACAATGTGTGAAGTATTTAAGAAAATGTGTCACTCTAAGGAAGGCAGATTGATCAAATATAGATGGTAGTGGGTTCGACGAATGGAGAATAACTAATAATAACTAAAAGAAGGAAAACACGTGCAAACACAACTAGGATGTGGAATTGACAACTCACAAGTGAATTCTTAATTCTCAGTTGATATCAGAGCAAATAAATAATTCTCAAATCCTATCTCAGACCAGTAATAATTGAAGATACAGGACAACCGCGGCTAGGATAGTAAGGACTGTCCTCTCTATGATATCTTAGCAACTGTTGACTTACAACAAAAGAATATAGTTCTAAATACTACATTTGGAAAAGAACGAACGCCCTTTCCAATCGATCTTATCTTTTGAATGGGTTTGAGAAGAAATTCTGCAAGACCATTCTAAGTTCAAGAAAAAAAATCCTGCCCCCTCCCTCCCACTACAATAAAGATGTCCAAGAGTCTATCATGCCATGATAATTTATGTAAACAAATCCCAAAATTCAGCAAATTCAGCAAATGTATAAGCAATTAGCAAGCAGGTTCACCAAGCATCTTGACAGTAGACGGGTGAACTTGCAAACTACTCGACTCTCTCGGTAGCATAAGCAACCTTCTGTATTATCATAGATTCAGCTGTACGAATTGATCTCTGCGACCCACTTATAGTAACCTTCCTGTATAATAAGGAAATCGTAATTCGTATTAAAACATTTACTGTCAAGGAGTTTATGCGAAGACATTTGACTAACGAGTTTTGCTATACTGGATGTATAAGGGAAGCAAAATCTTGACTAAACAAATTTCTACCTATCAGTTGTTCCAGATATGTAGTCGCCTCTATCTGATATCTTTATCTTTGCCCCACTCATCTGAAAAGGCAAAGGTTAGTTAAGTTAGTTTATTTATTGTATAAGAGATCACATCATACAACAATACGATTAGGCATTGGCAAACCTGACTAATTTCTGTTATATTCCTGCCACCACGGCCAACAACCAACCCTATATGCTCATCTGCAACACCAATGATCATTGAGTTGCTCCGCTCCTCCTGGAAAACAACAGAAGAATACATGTGATATGTCAGTTCAAACTCAGAGCAAATAACCATTACATGAGTATGCACATAGGTAGTTATTTCATTAACTAAATTCATCATTGGTAATAGACATATAACTCATGATGATAGCATGTTTAATTTGAGAGAAAAAATTATAAAAGAATGATATGGGTGGAAAGAGAGCCTAACAAATCCCTCAAACCTGATAGTTATTTTTCATATTTACGCTCCTCTTAAGACAACATTGTATTCTACCCAACCCACCAAAACCAAAAATTACACAAGCAAACCAACCGGGTTCTTATAATCGTTTGAAATGTTGACTGAATCATTCAACTAGTTGGATTGTCGATTTATCCCAATTATTGAAAAGGCTTGCTTTAAACTGACATTTCATCAGTCAAAAACCATCTAAAGCCTGATTCAGAACAAAGGTTGAATCCTATATGCCTATGAGGTGCAGTGTCAAGAGAACTCATTTAATTTCATACCATAGTTGCACCAATGTGAACTTGGTTCTTAGCTTGAGGTATGCAATATTGCAAGTTGAATGAAGAAATTACTGGTAAAAAAAAAACTTTATAACATTTTAGGAATTATACAATTATTTTAGAGGCTTGGTGCCTAAAAATCCTAAACCCATCTAAGCAGCATCTGTCCTTCCAGTCATCCAACTTGTTAGTACCTACGACCTATTCATGTCAGCAATTAGTAGTGATGAACAAGCGTGGACCAAAAACATAAACTGCAACTTGTTTGGCTAAATAGTTACTACACTACAACATAAAACACCGGATTAAGTTTCCTAAGCAAACACTACCAATAAATTGTTTATTTCAAATGCCACTGCAACCTGTTTGGCTAATTAGTTACTACACTACAACATAGAACTCTGGATGAAGTTTCGTAAGCAAACACTCTCAAAAGAAAACGTTTATTTTGAATGCCACATCTGGTGTTATTTAGAACCATTTGTGTCGCTACATTTTTTTACCAATAAAAAAATAGCAATGACATAAAACAACCTACTCTTAATCTGCAATTACAATTACATTATTAAGTAGCAATCTAAGTATGCATAGAAAAAAGTAGCAATCTAAGAATTTAATCCCGGGGCCGAGCGCCGGACCCCAAAACTGCTAAAGCGGTACAGCCGCTATTGTGAAGTCTACAAAGCAGTATATACAAATCTCAAGAAATATACATAAATAAAAACAAAAATGAAATCCAAGGGGTAGCCATACACTTATACTTAATAATCTTAATTCATTCTACCCATACTTTATAAGTTATAATCTTAATAAATACTTTGCCAATTGTCACTAACATTAAAAATCAAGTAATCAACACCCACATAACATTTAAAAAAATTAAATTGCATTCTAAAGAGAATCAATATTCTTCGAAACAAAGCAGAACAGAAAATAACCTCTGCAGAGCAGAAACAAAGCAGAACAGAGAAGAAATTGCAGAGGAAAAACAGTGCAGCAGAGTCGCACCAGTAGAAAAAAATTGCAGAGCCACAGAGGAGAAGCAGATGTTGCAGGACAGAGCGCACACAAGCTTTGAAAAAATGAAAGCAGAAGTTGCAGAACAATCGCAAAAGAAAACGGAGAAGAAGTTGCAGAAGCCAGAAGCAGAGAAATCATGTCGCGGAACAGGACGCGCGGGTGAAGAGGTGAAGATGTGAGAGAGTGGGACGAGTTTAACGTGACATTTATTTCCCTTAAATAATATCTATGTATATGTACCCAAAAACCCTATTAATTAATAAAAATGATCAGAATTTTGGTCAAAAAAGGAATTTTGCACAGAATCAAGGATAGCGACCACGAAACCCATGATCCACCATAAATAGCGGCAGCGAACTGCGCCGGCATTCTGCAACGCTCCCCACAATCGCCTTTCGCCAGAAGTAGAATTTTAGCGGCACAATTTGCTACATAGTTAGCAGTGACTAGAGTATATAGGTTTACTCCATATTTGATTTAAATCGATAGCATGTCTGATTTATTTAATTTAACTAGACAAGTGATTATCATAACCATTAGAGAAATGGCGAAAAATCATTGTTGCCAAACATTATTCACATAAAACTATATTTCAGAAAGCTGATCAACTAAATCTGAAGGCAAAAGCAGTAGTTTACATTAAGGATGCATATCATAATCATTTTCATTCACTTTTAATGTTGGCAGTTGGTAACATAGTAAAAATATGCAAAAACATTGAGGATTATTCTTTCCATTCTGCTAGGTTGTATTTCAATGGAAACTTTTAGTATTTTCTTTTATTTCTTCTGATTCAAATCAAAACTGGAGAATGTCAGTTGCTTGTTGAATTTCTTCGATTGTGTCTTGAAGTCAGTCTCTAATCTTTACCCCTTCAAACAGTGACTACCCTCTAGATAATGTGTTTCGGTAGTTATTCCCTTTTCCTATTTTGCTATGACATTTATTCATAGACCAGTTGAAACTTTAGTTTACTCAATATTAGCATTAACACTATAAAAAACAACAGCAGCCACGCCTTAATGCACTAGGGGAAGTCACATGGATCATTGACACCATTGGGTTCTACTCTATCAAAAGTCATACTTTACCATGTTTTCAATAAACCATTTAGAAAACAAAGTCTTCATTAACAAGTCCTCTGTAAATTTCCATAGGTTTTTCACTACCCCTTTTGCTTGTACTACCTTCTATGCAAATCCAAACCAACTTAGGCAATTTTCCATCACATCCTCTCTGGTAGGTGCAAGTGCAACTCCAACTTTCTCCAAAATAAATTGATTGCTAATCTTATATTTTCTTGTATGCCAACTAATCCAACTCAGCATACAAATTACAAGCAACTATGAATGACCCCCATTGAGTATGCAGGTATAAAGGATTGTTAAGTAGCATGGAAAAATGAAATTTCGGGATATTGGAGTCTTCATGATGCAAGTTTCAATTTTTACAGCATCAATGTTGATCACCCCCTCAATAAAACATGGGAACTTTCACTTATTTAGAGAATGTGTGTGTGTGTGTGTGTAAAGTAAACTTGGCAACTTGCAGCATTAAAAACCTTTAACAAGATTAAATGGATGGAATGAGAAGAACCTTGCTGTTCTGGAACTTTCCTCCTCCAGCACCATTAGATCGGTAATTCATTGTGTTGTATGCGGGTGGTGCAACAGATGGAAGCACATATGTATATGGAACGCCTTGATAACCCGGGACATAAACACCTACAATGCAAGTTAAAAGAATTATACTTGGCATAAACTCATCAATAATGATTCGCCACAAAACACATGTTACTTATACAAGACAAAGCACATTAAATCTGGATTGCCTTCACTTCAATACCAAATAAATAAATAAATAACAATCTCATAATTATATAATTAACTCCCCAGAAGGAGCATATTATAAGTAGGTTCTCTTATGTTGTATTGATAGAGGCATTGATAGGTATAAGAAGCTTAGCTCTTTAATTAGGTTTT
The DNA here is from genome assembly GCA_020916435.1 of Oxytropis ochrocephala. Lineage (NCBI taxonomy): Eukaryota > Viridiplantae > Streptophyta > Magnoliopsida > Fabales > Fabaceae > Oxytropis > Oxytropis ochrocephala. Next base: position 15,816,576 of record CM037090.1, on the reverse strand, counting down.
GATAGAAGAAAACAGGACATGTTGCCTATAAATAGGAATAGGGGTTGAGAAGGAGAGTTTGTAAGAATTGGAATTGGGATGACGGGAAGTCCTAGATCTCTTCAATATCCAAGGAATTTATATATTTTCTCCACATTCAATTAAAATAATTTCTTTACACTGTTGATCTGAACCATTCATATCAGGGATACACGATAGTACATTGGTGCTCTATTCCAAAAAATGTCACGGTTAGAAATATAAACTAGTATTGGGCCCTTGACCTTTAGTAATACGTTCGGTTAATTGCATAGTGTTGGCATAGTTACTGCCTATTGTTTGTACAGCTGTTATTATCATCGACAGCTATCCTAGTCTATAGCTATAAATAGAATTGTTTTGTAACTGAACTCTTCAGTTTAGGGTCTTAAGTTAATCAATAACATAACTCTCTCTCTCTCTCTCTCTCATTCTAATAGTCCAGTTTCAGAAATCTGAAATTGACATGCATTTACTCCTTTTCAACTTTTCTTGTAAGTCTTCCTTGTCTAGTGAGATCAGAAGGAATTATATTCTATAAGCCACAGTTGGTACTCAAATTGATTATTAAACCATCTTAATCGCATTTTAACTTCACACTGATACACTTGGATATATTAAATATTTTGAAATAGAATATTATTGAAAGTTGTAAAGAGAACGTTTTCTTAGCATAACTATCCCTTATGTATAGGTAAATAATGCAGTTAGTGGAATGACAGAAGGGGCTCATTGAAAATGAAAAGAAAGCAATATGGTAGAAACACCCATGAACTTAAACAGACTTAACTAACAATAAGTTAGAAAAATATACTAATTAAACAATGCATCAATCTACTTTCTTCCTACAATGAAGATAAAAGAGGACTGTAATCTCAGGGATCCATACACAAAGAAAACAAGGCTAATAGAGGATATGTAAGAGTCATTTTAAGGTTAGCAACAAAGAAAACAGGGCTAATGGAGGATATGAAAGAGTCATTTTAAGATTAGCAACGACTCCCATCTTCCATATTAGGTGCTCCAAAATAAAGAAGTATTTGCAAAATCCAAAAAAGGATAAGAGATATTCCGTGGTATAAATAAATGACACTAACCAGGATATGAAAGCGGAGAATTCATGGACTGTGAATAATGGGGATCTTCTGCTAATTTAGAAACAATTAAATCAACCGCACGCATCTGCTCATCCAGAGTTCCTGTCAATGTCACTATCCTATCATTCTGTCCATAGTAATTATTATCTTGAGGAGATATCTTAATTCCAGCCTGAGAGTCTTCAATGAATGACCTGATAAAAGGCAAAGAATACATAAGAAAAGCCTTCTACTCTCATCTCTGAATAACGTAAAATCATAGAGAAAGAATCATGCAATGAAAAATAATAGTTGACCTAACAATAACATGCTTTTTTTCGCTGCTAGGGCAGCATAGGCCAGAAGAAAATAAAAGCTCTGATACCAATGAAGCAGCATTCATATAAGAAACAACCTCTTGAAGTCAAAACATATTCCCAGAACATAAAGTATAGTGCACAAGTATCAAAATGACAAAAACAACTTTGATCGATAGTAATTTCAAATACATGGAAAACACGTAGGCCCTACAATTTGATAAAGAAAAGGAATGGCACCTAATGGTAGCACCTCCCTTGCCAATTATTCCACCACAAGACCCATTGGGAACAATGAGTCTCACTTTTGTTTTTGGCTCAGCATCATTTTCATCCTCACTATGAAGCTGATTATAGAAACCAAGTTAAGCTCAAAAGAAAGCAATGCAAGACATCTTTTCTTCCAATAACTAACTAAATCAACATCATTCAGAGTACCTCACTGAGCAACTTAGAAAGAATAAGTTCTACAGCTCCTAGTATTTCATTGACTGCACCAGATACCATGATAATCCGATCAGTTGTTCCAGGAAAGAATTCATGGTTGCGTGACAACTGGATTCGTGCTCCAGTCTGTGACTGAAAATCAGTGATAGTTGAACCACCCTTTCCAATAACAGAACCAGCCGCAGAGTTCGACACGAGAAACCTAACGTATGTTGGCTTTTCTACAGAATCTGAAAGAAGTAAACATCATGTAAAAATGATCAGAGAATCAATTGAAAAATTTCACATATTTACAGGTAAAAGTATAATTGGTGCAGTAGGAAAAAGAAATTAATTGCAGATGTTTGGAAATAGAAATAAAAACACAAACTAGGGTAGTGCTAAAGTTTGGGTTGCATAGGATAAATTTCAGAACAGAAATCCAAACCATCACAGAGAATACAATAAGGCCCAATTATAACGGTATGTTTGAAGCAAAATAAGATGTTGCTGAAATTTAAATTTCATACTTTTACATGAGCACTCTGAAAATTATACCATTGCATTTTTTTTTTTGAGGAATAACATACTTCCATACCCATAAAACAAAACTAATGGAGACTGCATGCTTCAAATACCTATCTTCCAACGCAGGAAAATAACAGTATCCTATGTTAGACAAAGGCATTAAGGTTCCTTTGTCTCTCATTAACACGAAAGCTTGGTAAACAATTGAAATTTGTAATTTCACACGAGCACTAAAAAGACCAATGATGCATCTGACAAGTATAATGAGAATATAGAAAGAAGCAAACCATGTATTTAATTTTTAAAGATGATGAAAAGGAGGAAAAGAAATCAAGCCTTCACTCCATCTTTCATGAAACAATGAGCTCAGAAACCAGAAAGTCCCTTAACCACTCTGTTATATGAAGTTAACCTGACTAGACAACAGACTTACTCCTTTTAGGTCAAACCAAAACTTCTCCTTTCAAGGTTAGTGCAGTGTACGAATTAAAATACTAATGAAAATTTCTGGGATGAGATTTATATGAAAAATAAAATAAAATCGCCACACAAACTCGACACTGAATTTTTCACCCCCAATTTCAAGGGGATACCAGACTAAATCTTTGAAACATTTTTGTCAAAGATAACAGAGAAGTGAAATTTCATTAACATGATAAGCCTAAAAATCTACTTTGAAAAGAGGGTGTAGAACAATTTAACTTTATTTAAATCCAAATTAACTCCAACTGTCTCGACATAAAAACTTCCGAAAAATCATATTTATTTCTAAGTGCCTGATTGGATACATGTAGAAATTGGAAAGAATATTTTTAATTCGCAATCTCGCATCTACTAAATAAGTGAGCATATATTTCCTTCCATGTTGTTTAGCATCTTTCAAATTAAGAACTAAAGAAACATATAGAAACATCACAGTTTTTTTTTGATGAGACAAAGGGCCAAAGGCCCATAGAAACATCACAGTTTCTTCACTCATAAATTATTATGCTAATCATTCAATTACAAAAGCAGAAGTGCAAAAGATTTCAGATCTATTGAATTGGTGAGCATATTCCATGCTGTATGACATCTGTCAAATTAAGAACTGAAGAAACGTAAAGAGTCAGCACAATTACTTCACTCCAAAATCATAATGCCAATCATTCAATTACGAAATTACAAGTGCAAAAATATTTCACATCTCTTAAATTCGTCAGCATATAGATTTGCTTCCATGTTGTTTCGCATCTATCAAATTAAGAACTGAAAAAACGTATAGAGTCAGCACAATTACTTCACTCCAAAATCATAATACTAATCATTCAGTTACAAAAGCAGAAGTGCCAAAAAAAGATAAAAAATAAAACCCCAAGCAAACCAACAAAATCACATCCTCACATGAGAAATGACGAAACAGTATTTGTAATCATTTCATATAATAAATAAATAAATCTAATAGTACGAAGTAGCATTGGAGTCCATTTGTCAATAATTAGGGTTGGGAATGAAGACGTTGACCGTGCGATAGAACCACCGACATTCGGTGACGTACGTACCTGCATTACAGTCTACAAGAGAGAGCAAACGAGACAAACGATAGAAAGAAAAAAAGTAGATCAGATCGGATTAGATACCTTGAGATGGTGATATCGGAGGAGGTGAACCAGTGCGCTTCCTCGGTCCCTCCGGTGATGACACGTATGACGATTCGGTCGACTCCATTCTTTTTCAGCAACAACCTCTTTCTCCTTTCTTCGTTTCAAAGAGAGAGAGATGGAAGAGAGAGAGAGAGAGAGACAGTTAAGGAAAGGAAGAAAAGTGAGGAGAGAGTTTTGATTTATAGCAATGAGAAACGAGAGAATTGAAAAGTGTAAGAGAGGGAGAATTGAAAGAATGAAGAGTGCGGTGAGGAGGAAAGAAAAGAGAGAGGGTTGAAGAGAAGATGAGAGAGGAATGAAGGAGGGTGCCTGCAGTTTTGGTTGCTTGTTTTGCCTCTAATACTACTACATACCCAACGTCACGTTTGTTTTGTTTATCTATCTGCGTAGTAGCGTGATGTGTCAATGTGTGTTGTGAGGTAGCAGCATGAGTTGTTTGTTTTCTCTCATTTTCTCTCGTTTTCCTCTTTGTATTTTTTTCAACATTTCACCGCACTGACACAATTACAAATAGTATGTCGCACAATTACCTTATTGCCCTTCTACAGATGATTATGGTCAAATTAAAGAATTTTTTTAGGAGTAAAACTAATTAAATTATTAAAACTTGTTTTTTATATACCAAAAAATAATAATAAAACTTTTTTTCCAAGTTTCTTTTGCAGATACTATGTACTCAATACTCATATGCATGCATTATTTCACATTAATGTTATTACATAAATTTACTTCTATTTAAAAATGTGGTCATAATAATATATTCATCAGATACTATATGTGTATAGTATTACTTATCAAAAATAAAATAAATGCGTCAAAAAATAATAATAAAATAAAATATGTGTATAGTATTCTAAATAACCATTTTAAAATAAATAAAAATTAATGAGTATGTATTAGAATTATAATATGTAAATTTTATGTCACAAATTTATTTATTTATCAAAAATATAGCTCCAGTCAAAAAGCCATAAATATAGTTAATTTAATGTATTGGAATATATTTTATAAGTATTCACAATTAATGTTTTCAGAGTTTTTTATTAATTTAAAAACAAAATTCATTTAATAAAAAATTAGTATCATTTTTTTCAACAATATTAAATAAGGCTTCGTTTACTTTTTAAAAATATTTTCTGTTTTCATTTCTTAAAATTTGGATTTATTTAAATTATCATCAATATATGCAAACAAACTATCATTAAAATTACTACTTTACCAACGTTTAAAAATTTCAAATCTAAAAAGTTTTTTTCAGATAAGCGATATTTCATTGAATGAAAGACTAAAAGGTGCTCAAAACCAAAAAAACACAAGAAAAATTACGAGTTTAGGTAGTCAAGATGATTAGACCACTTTGGTCAAAAAAAAATGGATTAAACTACCAATTGGTAATACAAGTATTAGAAACAAAACTACAATTACCACTCACAACATCTAAAAGTGTATCGCTTTAGACATTTTGTATTTTCTTTTTCATAATTTTTTACTCATATTTTTTTATTTTATACTTTTTTATACATCTCTTTCGTAATAGAGAAATGATATTATTCTTAAAAAGATTAAAATATCTTTCATCTTAAAAAAATATCATTTTTGGAACATTTAAAAAAGAGGTCATTTAATTTTTTTTATTCATGTTAATTTGATTAATGAATGTAATTAAACTAATTAACCAATTTAAATTAGTTTACTTAGATTATGTTACATAAGCCTCCATTTCTTCTACCATCAACTAATACATTGTAACTCTCTTTTTTTAAGGAAATGTATTCAGTTTATATGACTTTCTTAATTGTCAAAAAGCAACATGGTTCAAATGTACTACGCAGATAATAAAAATAACTAAAACATCGAAAAACGGAAGGGCCACCAGTCCACCACTAGGGACAATTTGATTTGCGACTGTCAGTGACATAAAAAGACTACAAAATCGATTCAGTATTTTCTTGATTTGCTTAACCTTAAATCAGGAAACTGAAGAGGGACAGGAAGTGTAGCACAGTTGTACCGCTTGCCAGTGTCTACGCAACCCAAATGCTCATAGTGACCCTTAACATCTTGAGGATTCATCTTAAGATCCTTTCTTATATCTTTGTAGTCAGTTTGGAAATCATCTGCGAAAAGTGTCAGTACCAAGACATAAGAAACAAGAAGATGGATCTTTTCCTCAGGAAGCCTTTTGGTGTTAGAAACATCAAACATTGATGTAAATTTATGACGGAGAATGTTGGGAATTCTATGGTTCTTTGATGTGGAAGCATCATCCATGGAGTGCTGATCTTTGAATTTGATAAGATGATTTATGTAAGAGAATATGCAAGAAAGCTTCTTCTTTTCTGACTCATCCTGGAAACATAGACAATAGATAACCAAAATAATAATTTTATCAGGAAATACAAATCTCAGAGAACTAAGCTAGAGAGCACAAGGTTATGTTCGTATAAAATATAAATACCTGAATCTTCTTTAATTTCTCTATTCTGGTTTGAATAAAACTCGGGTAACTACTAAAGTTTGCTGCTTCTCCCTGTTGCAAAATATTATAAATGTCTTCAAGGTGATCCCATTCTCCTTTAAGGATGATTTGGTCCAATACATAGGCCTCCTGAGGTGTAGTCGCAGAAGCATTATATGGTGGTATATTGCGACTAACATGAGATTCTGTACTTTCAAGTGCTTTTTTGTTTACAAGAACATTTTGCATTTTCAATTCCAAATTCTTTTGAGAATCAGGTTCTTCATCTTGTCTGAGTGCCTGCCTCTTTTTAGCCTGCAGCATGATACAAATTCCAATAAAAATCGCATGGACATTGTTAAATGATAACTAACCGAAGACACAGTCAATTAAACTCACCTGTAATATCCTGGCTTACAAATACAAATTTGACAAAATACAATTATTAGTTATTCAACATTATCCAAAACTATATTTTTCATCTCTAATTTTACTATTCCCATGAAACAGTAAATATTCTGGTCTATTTCAAGCCAAATATATCCTGCATGTATTGGATTCTGGGCCTTTTTATCCTTGAATGTCTCTGTCTCATGTAAATTTATGACTTTGACATTGACCAGAATTTGTGAGTTTCATGGTCTATACATGTTATGATTTAAACCAGAAAGTCAATTATATCATACTGCTTTGGTAACTTTGAATGTTTTGCCTGAGAACAAGTTGACCCTTTTGGGTGCTGATTTCATCCATGAAGCTATTACTGCTAAGATGAAGATTTAGGTGGGATTGTAATTTTGAATCTTGGAAATGCAAAAAGGGTTTGGGGGAATTAGACACCTTGCGCATCTAAGGCATAATGTTTTTTCGAAAAAAAGATTATAGACTTAACAGGACTTGGACTGATTCTAGCTGATGTATTAACCCCCTTATCTATATCAGCATGTTTATGTTTATGAATACTAAACCTCAAATTATAGTTTGCACTTTTCATCTCACGGAAGACTCTATTAAAATGCGTTTCTCCTAATTTTCTGTACTTGTGAATGGATCATTGTGGGTAAATTTTGTAATCACAGGCATTGGTTTCAGTCATATATTCTGACCCTTCCGATAATCACGAGATCAAGCATGTACTCTATCTACTATCTAGAAAATTTACTCTAAGAAAATGGCATAGGGAGTAAAACCAGAATTAGCAGTTTTTATTCTAAGTTTAGCAACATGCAATGAATTGTGTTATCTAACTTGGATTTGTGGAACTCTACTGTCATTAGACTGGTATCATTAGAAAGCTAAGAGGTAGAGTTTTAAAGTTGAATATGTTGCACTTGTATGCAGTGGCGGATCCAGGACCTTGTTTCAAGTAGTGCAAAAAAAAACTACTATCAAAAGTATCAAGAGTTTAGGTACAATGAAAACAATAATTAAAGAACATTTCATCAAACACTGTTTAATACACTACAATATACAAAAATGGAAGTGGAAAAACAAAAGTAAGATTAAACTTAAAACATAACAAAATTATTATGTACAGAAAAAAACAAAACTGAAATATTATAAATTCAAACTTAGGAGATGAAAGACTCTTTCAGTGGATAATTGCGATCGAAAGGAGCTGGAAGACTAACTAGATAGATCGTAGAAAATAATAAGAAATAATTAAATTAGGAGTAGAATAGCTTATTAGTATACCTAATTTAAACATTTTATTTTATTTTTGGGAATCAATGGCTACACGATTGTTATTGTTATATATGAAAGAAGTCATCGCAAAGTAGTGCAATTCATTTAAAAGTGTTTTTCCAGCCATAGACATGTGGCATTCGGTGTTCTCCAATTCTCACCTCTAAGCTATGATTTGTGCATATACTAAACTTACAAAATTCTCCACAATGAAATCATGATTTTGTTATAGTTATTAGCAAAGCCAGCAAAAGGGTTTAGCAAGAGTCGAAATATACCTTCTCAATGGCCTTCTTTGTAGCAAATGTAAGCTCTTTCACCGTTGAGATAGCAGGCTTCCTATTAACAGCCTCCAACCCTTTAATCTTAGGATCCAATCTAAATATCTACACAATATCAACAAATCAGCACAATACACAAAGAAATTCCAAACAAAAAAAAAAACTCTTCCCTTCTTCACAATTTACCTTATTAGCAGCCATGGGGACAATCTTAAGAGTCTGAGCATCCTTATCGAAGACTCCAAGTGCATAAGTTGCTCGGTTTCCAGCAGTAGCCTCGCCGGAATAACTCGTTCCGACGAATTCAACAGGGCAGTCAGGAGGCTTGACTACGAGCTGAAGCCTCTTGGTCATGTTCTTGTTTCGGTAAACTTGGAAACAAGTACCAGCATGGTTGAGTGGATCAAAGCTAGAAGGGAAATAGCCAATAAATGGAGAGGTTTTGTGTGGGTTTTCACGGACAACTTGAACCTTGACCTGAACTGATTCAGTATCATGTTCAGATTGTTCAGCGATGTTTTTCTTTCTTTTCTTACTCTTCTTCTTGGATTGGAATTGGGAATTTGAGTTTTCGGTGGTAGAGTCCATTATGCTACAAAATCAAATTAAATGGGGGGAGTTGAGAATCGCATACGTTGGACATGCTAATAACCAAAAACAAGTAAACACGGACTAAAATAAATAAGAATTGGAAAGGAGATTGTGTATGAGAACCTATGTAGTCGATAGCGGTGTGAAGTGCTGGTGCTGAGCGATTTTCAGGTACGGTGATCGCGGCCGTTTGAAGCGTCCTGCTGCGGTTTTCGGGCGAAAAACGGAACAGAGAAGCGAAATAGAAGAAAGGAGAGAAGTTACAGAGAGAGGTAAGAGAAGTAAATGTGCACCCAATGAGTGTAAGTGAGTGAGAGGGACGAGAGAACCAACCTTAAGAACTGGGTTGGCCCAATATCATTTTGGATGTTATTTTTAGGCCATTACTTTTTCCACACCCCCTCCTACTCTTTCACATCCCATAAAACCTTTAAACCCCAAAATACCCTTAATTAAAAACACATTTCCTCCCTCCCAAACCCCTCACACCCCCTCCTCCTCTCACCTCAACCGAAACCTCTTCTTCCTCTTCCTCAGTGTTACCGAAACCTCCTCCTCCAACCCACACCTTTTCCCTTTCCCAAACCAGCTTCAATCATCGATTTCAACTTCCAAAATCGTTTTTGGAACATAAGGTACACGATTACTAACCCTCTTTTACTTGCATTTCGATTGTTTTGGTGTTTTTTAGCGTATTTTATTTTCTGCAAATCGCGAAGCATTCGGTTGAGGACAACCGAATGCTCCTGGGAACGAAGGCCAATATGAAGCCATTCAAATGAGCATAACCGAATCCATTCGAATGAGGCCAACCGAATAGGACTGTCATTTTTAAAATAGTTTTATTTCAATTTCTAAATTTGTTTATAATGTGTTGTGGTTATTTTTTTGATTATGGCAAAGTCTCAGAGGTGGTAATTCTCGAGACACGACTGAGGGTCGGGCAACAAGCCACCCCCAGCGGTTTCAAATCAGTAAGCGGAAGGAGGATGCACGTCTTTGCCGTGATGGGCCTAGCGAGAGGCGGGGGTAGGGGTAGGCGTGCTCGTTTTGCGGCCCCGGTTCCTCGGTAGTGCGGGAGGATGACATTGTGCGGAGAGGATGACATTGGGCAAGACATTGAGAGAGATGCTTACCATCCTGCGGTGACTTGGTTGGTCGTCTTTGAGGACTTGAGTGCGATTGATCCTTCTACTTCTCACGATGTTATTGCTGCTCCTCGTGCCACATTTCCTTTTTCTGGTGGCCCGGAGGATAGATCGTTGTTACCGACTTACGGGGCTCACATTGCTAGAGCCATATGGGATGACAATGTAAGTAACTTAGTTTTTTTTCGTAAATAATTTAATCATTAAATTGTTTGTAATCATTTACTTAATATAGCATTCGATATTGCGGGATCGTGACCCGTTGAGGCTTATTACACATGGAGTCCCACGGATAGGGGACCTCATCCAAACATTCTACGATTCCTACAGACTTCTAAATTGCTATCTTTGAAGGACATTGGATTCCCAACAATCATTCAATGATTTGGTCAATGCATTTGTTGAGAGGTGGCATTCAGACACATCATCATTTCACCTACCTATAGGTGAGATGACCATCACTCTAGATGATGTCTCTGCATTGCTCCATATCCGTGTGTGGGAAATTTTTATGATTTTCCGGACTACACCAAGTATCGGGGAGAGGAGATGTTGATTGAGTTATTGGAGTGCGAGACCCTCGGGACGCACATGACCGGACTTCAACCCGGGGTTATACGCTGACCCTCAAATGGTGAGGAGACGGTGTACCCTAGGGCTATCTGAGGAGGAGCTGCTGGGAGGATCGCTAGGGGCATATCCGCTCTACTTGTTGGGTTGGGGTCCATTCTCACGATAAGTCAGAAACAAGGTAAATTTGGGGTGGTTGGGAGCTCTGGTTGACTTGGAGGTTCTTTGGAGATTACACATGGGGAGGGATGGCGCTAGCCCATATATATCGACCAACTTGGGGAATCGGTGAAGCCCAAAACAAAGCAGATGGGTGGCTATCGGCTCTAATTCAAGTATCTATTAAATTTAAATTTTTAAGTTAATTTTGTTGTTTTCGCATTGCTCTACTAAATGATTTCATTTATTAGATTCTGAGGCATGGATCTTTGAACACTTTTGGGGATCCCCCATTGGCTTGAAGACGGTGGACCCAGCTTATGACGAAAGTCAGCCACGTGCGAAGAGGTGGGTCGCTAATACCACCACCCCTCTTACTAGGGATGCTATTCGAGTATCTCTGGATAGGCTGCACCCTGATGAGGTAACCTGGCGACCATACACCGCCCATGTAGAGATACTTGGCCGTTTGAGCTCATCAGCCTATTTAGAGGGCACTTGCATGAAAGGTCGGGGTGTATGGTACCGTACATGTCAGATCGTGTCATGAGACAGTTTGGCAATGTCCAGGGGATACCAGAGGACCCAAAACCCAAAACTAGAGCCGTAGTTACAAGAGAGTTGGCTGACGAGAGGTGGGCCAATTTTGACCAGTGGTTGGTGGAGAGGGGGGCCTATATTACCCAGGGTGCACCATACATAGTGGTACGCCTATTGGTTTGGGAGGTCTCACACCCTTTTATTGACAAGGCTAATTATGTAATGCTAATGGAGGGCCAGCGTAGGATTTGTAGATGTGTATGTGTCTTTTAAACATTCCTTTTAAATTTGTTACTTAATTAAAATTTGTAACTTAATTCAAATTGGTTATTTCACAGGTCATGCCAAATGTGGTTTAGATGGTAAATGATATGGAGCGAGCGAAACACCATACCAGGGTGCACCAAACACCATACCAATTTTGACCAGTGGTTGGTGGAGAGGGGGGCCTATATTACCCAACCAATTTTGACCAACCAATTTTGACCAGTGGTTGGTGGAAAGGGGGGCCTATATTACCCAGGGTGCACCAAACACCATACCAGGGTACGCCTATTGGTTTGGGAGGGTCTCACACCCTTTTATTGACAAGGCTAATTACGTGCGGTGGAGGATCTGAGCGGATTGTAGGCAGCACGTGTCTTTTAAACATTCCTTTTAAATTTGTTACTTAATTAAAATTTGTAACTTAATTCAAATTGGTTATTTCACAGGTCATGCCAAATGTGGTTTAGATGGTAAATGATATGGAGCGAGCGATGGAGGGCACCGTTCCAAAAGACACACAGCCATGGCGAGTACTCGAGGGCTTAAAACTCCTAGTGAGGCCATTCCGTAGGCTTAGGAAGTATGGTTGTGTGTATAGTAGGAGGAGGAACCGCACCACTCGATGAATTACTATATGACATTTATGGACTTAATTATCTATTTGGTGAATGTATTGTACGAATTTTATTTTGTGGACTTATGTATAACATTTATGTTTACTTAGTTATCTGTATATTTCTGTTGTTTCAGCTTTAATTTTTTAAGTTAATAACGCAGGTTTAGTTTGTTAAGTATTTTTCCTTCAGTTTTAAGAAAATTACACCTATTCGGTTGCCCTGACCCGAATCCATTCGAATGGGGTAAACCGAATACCCAAAAAATGAAAAGTGGGGTGTGTTTCAAAAATTGCCCTTGGTTGTGCCTAGCAAGAATAGTTTGATGCTGCCTCTTAACCGAATCGGTGAAAAATCGTGTTTCATTAATGACCTTTTGGTCTTTTCCCACCCTTAGGGGGTGTGTTTTGAGTAGGAGGGGGAGTGTGAAAAGCAAGCGCCCATTTTTACACCCCCAAACTTAGGCACTATATACCCCCACACACACAATATGTGAAATTCTCATTTTACCCCTCTTATTTACGGCGTTTGGAAAAAAAATTGATTTCCGGATTTACCATTAGTATATAAATCTGGTATACAATTTTTTTATGGATTTATCTATAAGTCAGTAATATAATAATACTTTACGGATTTATCTATTTAATTGAAAAATCTGTAATGTATTTTTAATTTTTGGATTTACGGATTAAATAGATATATCCGTAATTATTTCTAATTTGTTAAAAAATTAAAATTATTATTATTTTTTAAAATAAAATAGCTTCGTATACCGATGATCTTTTGATTATGTTAAGCTACGGGTACATGTGAAGATGTTGTACTCTGATTGTCGGGATAGATAATCTAGGAAAAAATCATTTTTTGAACAACTTACTCTAATTGTCCTGAAACCACAACCAATAAATCCGAAAAAAAAATCAATGACCAGCAGTGACGGATCCAGAACCTTGGGTTAGAGGGTGCAAAAAAATTCATTATCAAAATTGTTAGTTCATGTCTTTAAATTTTTTCTCAACTATCTCCACTTAATTTTTTAATTAAAAATTCAAAAGATGTTTAGGCGCACGACGTTGAAAAACTCCCTCCAAAACAAAATGATCCACGTCATCAATCCGCGGACTCTATAATCCAACCAATCACCTCCCACCAACCATTCTTATATAAATCTTCCCAACCACCCATCAGCCTAACAACAAATCAATTTTCCTCTTTCTCTCTTTCGCTCCCAACTCCCGCTCTTCCATTCTCTATCCCTCGCTTCGCTCACTCACTATTCCCACAATGGCCAAGGGCGAGAAGAAACCCGCAGAGAAGAAGCCAGCAGAGAAGGCACCGGCAGAGAAGACGAAGGCCGAGAAGAAGATTCCAAAGGACGCTACCTCCGGTGACAAGAAAAAGAAGAGGAAGGCGAAGAGTGTTGAGACCTACAAGATCTACATCTTCAAGGTTCTCAAGCAAGTCCACCCTGACATCGGGATTTCCAGCAAGGCTATGGGGATCATGAACAGCTTCATCAACGACATCTTCGAGAAACTCGCTCAGGAATCTTCTAGACTTGCTCGCTACAACAAGAAGCCTACAATCACATCTCGCGAGATTCAGACTGCTGTCCGCCTTGTTCTCCCCGGTGAGCTTGCCAAGCATGCCGTCTCTGAGGGAACTAAGGCCGTTACTAAATTTACCAGTTCTTGAATGCACTTCTTTAAATTTAGGGTTCAGATAATGTATACTTAGACATCGTCTTCTTTCGATGTAGCGATGTAGTTACCTCTCTAATGAAATATCATGATCGCTTTAACTCTTCTTGCAACTCTGTTTCAATGTTTCGACGTTAATTTTTCTTTCTTATTCTTTATTTTTCATCTTCGATCCATTCAAAATGCCATCTATTTAAGCCGCATCTTTAACCCGATCAAGGTTTATCATTGTGCGTGTGTTTCAATGAATGAATTCGCTAATTGGACATTGGAACTGTTGCACATGTTGAATTAAAAAGGTGGCAATTCTTTATGCATTTTAGATTTGTTGTTATCAGCGGCATTTTAATCCTTTTCTTTTGTTTTATTTTGATTTGAGATGTCTTAATCTTATGATTTTTTTAATGTACAATTACTGGTTTTGTGAAGTAAAGAAGTTGGAGGTAAAAATGGGATTGATAACACGAGGAAATTTTCTGTTTATGTATTATTGATATATATTGCATACGTCTGCTAGTCTTTGATGTTCGGCAATATGGTATTAAGGTTAGACAAAATGGTTGAAATGTTAACAGTGGGCTACTGATGAATGGAATGGAATTAAAGATAAAGCTGCTTTAGTTGAACTTGCATAGTTGACAGTAATTGCATAGCAGTGGATACTGGATTGCAATGGTTAAATCTTTAGCCATGGTTACCATTACCATGTTCTTAAACATGATACTTTAGCTTTTGCAAATTTACACTGGATTACTTGTTTAATATGAAACTTTCAGAGCGACCTGAATTGAAGGGATTGCCTTCAATCATGAAATCAATAGTCACTGCAGTCACACCAATCTACCACATGACGGAGATTGGATAGCTTACAATCAGCATGGATTGTGCTGCAGCAACTAGTCAGGGTTACAACAAATCTTCCTGATAGAACAGATTGCTTCCGGATCTTTACTAGCCTATATATGCTTAATGTAAGTGATATTGTTTTCGAGTCATACATTATAAATTACTATATATGCATTAAAGAATCTGTTGGTCTTCTGGCTTTTTGTAATTCTGATTGTTAAGGAAACGGATGTTCTTACTCTAGGAAGGAAAAAACATGGTTCTTTTATGTGGGTAAATTACTCATTGGTCATAAGCTGCTTGTTTTAGTTCTGTGGTAAGAATGTCACTCATTGGTCTGTATCGTGTTCGCAGCATTGGTTCGATTTATTAAAGCTTGATAGACCCGTGACAAAGTGAACTGAGGGATGAGATATAGAGAGAAAAGCTTAGAAGAGAGGGGAAATCCTCTCCTATTTTCTGCAGTTTTATCTTTCAAAATGAGTTTGCAGTGGAACTTTTCTGTTTGTGAGGAGCAAACCTCCGTTATTTCATTATTTCTGATGTCTGTCAGTATATCTGGTGCCTATGGCTTTATTGCACTTTTTGAAAAAAAATGCTAGTTTATCCTTACTTGGGTCCTTTTACTATGCTTCTCTTTTAAGTTTATCCTTGTGTTTATGACCCGATGGAGAAGCTTTTGGAGCAGGGCAGCAGACACAACTTTTTATAAGAAACCGCTGTTTTTTAACCGATGAAATTGCAGGGAGAGATAGAATTGGTAACCTGAGGAATAGTGTTGTATTCAGGTATGCTTTCTCTAAGTATGTTGTTATATTGTTGCATGTTTTCATGCTTTTAAGGTATTGTTCTCTATGATTATACGATAATGTGGTACTGTTAGTTTGACAATATTTTAAGTATATGCAAACTTTGGGCAAATCTCTACGTTTTAAGGTTGGACAAATTGTTTTAAGTCTTAAAAAGTGGGCTACTGTTGGATGGCATAGCAGTCAAACGGTGATTCTTACTGAACCATATAATGGAGAATGTGATCTTCCAAACTTGAAATGTACATGATAGAATCACAGTGGTTTTGTTACGATCTAATACGATTCATTGAACTGAGATCTGTTTAGTGGAAATTTACTTTAGAATCTGAACCACATAATTTTTTAGTCAACAAATCAATGGTTGAAAGAGTCACTTGTTCATTATGCACAAAATACCAACTTGTGCAGGTGATCCGCCACCTACGATGTCTGAACTTCCAAATATTTTATATGTCAATATTTATTTGCATAAGATGGTTGATTTATACATGATCGATTCAAAGGCAACAGATATTAAATACTTAACTTAGATTCATTCTGTGTGTTAAAATATTTGGAGTGTATGGGGTGTATAAGAAAAAATTATGGCTGAAAAAAGCTAGAGTCAAACCCGGGCAATTATCAGTTTTGGGCTTACATAGAACAGGTATCTTCTTTCCTGGGCTGTTCTTCGTTTTCTAACATGAAGGGTTTTAATTTTCCCACTCCCCCTCCTACTCTTTTACACCCCTTAACAAATTTTATTCAAAAAATAACCTCGCGTGAAACGCTGGGAGGACGTATTTAATGATGGTTCGAACGACTTTGTTTGAACACGTTCGAACAACATCATGCGAACGTAATAAAATTGGTGAATGTGGTGTGAGTGTCCATTTTTTGTATATAAATAGGGTGTTCGAACAAGGTTATGCGAACAGGTTCGAGTGACCCCATTCGAATAGGTGAAATTACGCACAAGAGGGTGTGAAGTCAAGATTTAACACACTCGAGCGATGTCGTTCGAACCTGTTCGAAGCCCCGTGTTCGAACACGTGAAAATTCTTGAAAAAAAAGACGCTTTGGCTGACTTTTTGGTCATTTCACACCCTTATGGGGTGTGTTTTGAGTAGGAGGGGGCGTGGGAAAAGCAACACACAACATGAATATCATCAGTTCACCATGTGCAACTTTCCTTTTTTTTTGATTGAAGATTCATGTGGCCAAATGCCTATCAAATACTATCAATAAGTCGTAAATTCCTTCATTAATACCAGTCTCAACACTTGTGCTGGCTTTTATTAAACAATCTTCAGTTGCCCATATTAACTTGCACTGTATTTAATATTTTGAAAACGGAATCGGTGAGACTCTCGGGTCATGATCTTTAAACCACTCACATTCAAATGAAACTGCGGTTGAACCGCTCAAATAATTGAATTAGAGACCGTCTTGGATCATAGTTTAATCGATTGAACTGTTCGATTGATTCGATTTTTCAAACACCAACTATATCACATGTTTCAAGGCTCTTAAATTACTGTCGGTGAACTTCCATATCATGTTGGTGATAATTTACGGAATAGAGAAATTATCCGCTAGACAAAGCAGTAGGCATGGCAGTAAAACCCGGACCCGCGGGTACCCGCCCGAACCCGTCCCGATTTTGTCGGGGAAAACCCGGGGTCGGGGACGGGGATGGGTTTTCCCCGATTTACTAAGTCGGGGGACGGGACGGGAGGAGATGGAGTATGATACCAGCCCGAGCCCGAACCCGCCCGCTAATTGTTCACTACTTAAAATGCTAATAATGTTAAATTACTTAAATATCCCACACACATATATATATATATATATATATATATATATATATATATATATATATATATATATATATATATATATATATATTACTTCGAGAATAGAAACCCTAGAAAGCCTCTCGACTCTCTCTCCTTCGGCCTTCCTTCGGCGCCTCTCACTCACTCACCTCTCTCGACTCTCCCTTCCAGCCAGATCTCTCACTCTCTTCGCGACCAGCCACCGTCAACCTGACAACCTCCTCCTCCCTTCGCGACCAGATCTTCTTCCAGTTTTTTAGGTGAGGTTTCGTTTTCTTCTTCCAGTTTTTTTATTGTATTGGCTGGATTTTATGGCATCTCTGAGATTTCATTGGTTTTCTTTGATGTTTCTTGTGTTGATGGTTATGTTGAGTTATTCATTCTTTGTTTGCAGATACTTTTCATGAGGTTAGAAGGAGGCGAGACAGAAAGAAGGAGGTAAGATTTCATGTTAGTTCTCTGCGTGGTAATTATTTTATGATGCTATATATATTTGGATGCTATATATATGTCTCTTCGTTTAATTATTTCTTTGGATGCTATATATATGTCTCTGCGTGATTGTTAGTAATATTTTTGGATGGTCACAGATAGTTGAGTTTGGATGCTATATATATTTGGATGCTATATATATGTCTCTGCGTGGTAATTCATTCTTTGAGTTATTCATTTCTTTGATGTTTCTTCGTTTTTATTCATTCTTTTAATTATTTTTGGATGGTCACAGATAGTTGAGTTTATTCTCTGCGTGGTAATTATTTTTGGATGCTATATATATGTCTCTGCGTGATTGTTAGTAATATTTTTGTTAGGAGATAATTATTCATGTTAGTTCCCTGCTAGTTGCTCATTTCTCTCTTTTGGATGGTCACATTTGCTAAGATAACTATTAAAAACAAAGACTTTTTAGATGTAAATTCTGAGATATGTTTCAATTATCTATCATTTCTGAATATATCACAGGACATAAAAACGATGAAGTTATTAGACAGTCTTCAAGGAAGAGTGGCAATTACATCTGATATGTGGACTTCGAGCAATCAAAAGAGAGGGTATATGGCTGTAACGGCTCATTATATTGATGGATCTTGGACTCTCCAAAGTCACGTTTTGAGGTAATAACTTTTTTTATATTTATTATAGCTTTAATAATCATAAATGATATTAAATATTGTTTTAGTTATTTATATGGCATAGTGACTAAATGTGAATTTTATTATATTAGGTTCATTTATGTTCCAGCTCCTCACACTAGTGATAGACTTAGTAATGCCTTGGTTGAATGTTTGATGGATTGGAACATTGACACAAAATTGTCAACTATCACTCTAGATAATTGTAGCACAAATGATTGATAAATATTGGAATGTTATTCATGATATAATGGGAGTTGCTAGTGTCTTGGATCCTAGATTCAAAATGGATTTGGTGGAGTATTATTATGAACAAATGTATGGATATGATTCTTGTGCTACTGAAATCCAAAAGATCAAAGATTTGTGTTATGCTTTGATTTCCGACTATCAATCTCAAATGAATCAAGGATCCAACAACAACTCTTCAATGTTGGTCTTTGGTGGTGATGCTCTCGATGATTTTGATGTGTTTGTTCGGAGGAAAAAAGAGCAAAAACATCATTTGTTAAGACCGAGTTGGACCGTTATTTAGAGGAAGATGTTATTCCTAGAAAAGGTTTGATTTTGATATTTTAATGTGGTGGAAATTGAATGGTGTCAAGTATCCAACACTTCAAGCAATGCGAAGGATGTATTAGCAATTCTGTTTCTACCGTAGTAACCACGAATCATCATTCAAAGACTAGCGGTATTATCTTAAGTCCCCATCGCGATCGACTTCATTGGACTACTTTAGAGGCTTTGATGTGTGCTAGAAGTTGGTTATGGAGTCTTTGAGAAAGCGAGTATGTATTAAATTATTCATTCTAATATCCCCATAATTGCCAAACATTTTTATATAATTTAATTAGGAATTGATTATAATTTAGTATATTTTATATTAATGAGTTGTTCTAATTCTAAATTATGCAACGCATATGCTACTTTACTCGATGAAATGGAGTCGATGATGAAGGTATTCTCTACTTTATTTGCTTCAAATTTTGTAAGGTTTAATGTTTATATTTTAACACTTGTTTTGTCTTAATATTAATACTGGTGAACTTGCAAGCTCTATTACAACTTATTTTGAAGAATGAAGACGATCGCCTATTTCTCGCCATGTCTATCAATAGATGTCTTCTTATGAGACAATTTTCTTTTGAATATGCTAATTTGTAACACTTGTTTTTACTTGTTGGGTTGTATTTTGAATTGTTTGTTGTTTTGATAATTCGAATTTGGTTTGGTTGTGTGGTGATCGGTGGCGGATCTTTATAGAAATGGGAGCCACTGTACTTCTCGACTCCCATTAAGTTAATATATACATAGATATATTTTATACTCAAAATTAGAATATATAGAACCAAATGAACACTAAGCAACAAAGGTATTAGTAGTCAAACGGTTAAAAGCATTATTTGTGTATTTAGGGTCCCCAGTTCAATTCTTGTGATGGTCAAACCTCTTTTTTGTAGTTATTTGTATATTTTTCTCAAAAATTAATATAAAAAACTGCACTAAGCAATATTTGAACTTAGGACATTAAAATTGACATAGATAATTTTGACCACTAAACCAAACAAACTATTATAAATACACCATTAATTTTATTTTATATATTTGTTACTATTTTGGCTCCCTCCAATTTTTTTGGCAAGATCCGCCACTGGTGGTGATAGATTAGTCTTGAACTTATTTTGTAACCAAAAAAGTCTGGAGCTTACTTTGAACATTTTAATGATTATGTAGTTCTTTCAACAATTTTAATAAATTACAATGCAGAATATAGAATTAAACACAGGTTTGAAACAAGTACTTTTCCCCAAGGAAATCGAATTTGGAGTCAGTTTTTTTCCCGCAGAATGAATTTTTTTTTTTTTGGTCAACATAGGAGTCGGGGGGCGGGGACGGCGGAAACCCGACCCCATCGGGGCGGGGATGGGGATCTGATTTCATGCCTGCTGGGTTTTGGGGTCGGGGTCGGGGATCGGGTATTGTGTCGGGGTCGGGGGGTGTAAAAACCGGCCCCGCCCCGCCCCGTTGCCATGTCTACAAAGCAGAATCCGTAAATTTTTAATATTCAATGCTAATAATTAGAGAAATGTCTGTCACTCTCTAAAATACTTTCTTCATTATTGGGTGATATATCATGTTGGATAGTGGATACAGTCATAACACATAAGAAGTGGGCATAGGTTATTTAATGGGTGAATAAGAAAACTTATTAAAATTAAAGAGACTGACAAAAGCCCCAAGAAAACAACACATGTTCGATTTTTTTGAGTCACATTTGGGAGTTAGCTCAGCTCTCTGTATAATAATCCAACGTTTGAAGAACCGTGCAAAATTTGCTCTAAGTACAAACAGATATCGATATTTCGTTGAAAACGTTGAAACGCTTTGTGAGTAGCTAGCAATGGTCCGAATCAAAAAATATATGAAACACTTAGCTGCCATTGCGGAGATTTTAAGCTTCACAAAGGCTCAAAGGACCTCAACTTGTGGAAATACCGTAAAACGTTTATTAGGGAGTCAAAAACCCTAATAGGGTGCATTTAGAGAGAGTTGTAAAAAGGAGCATAAAAAATTTCTAGCATGTTTTTCTAACAAAGAGCAAAACTATGTCGTGCAAAACGAAACCTACGATTTAGTTTAAGAAATGTGAAGTGGGATTAATAATAATACATGGATGATCGGTTATTGAAAAACTGTGATTTTCTTCAAAATTCGTACTATCTAACATTTCTGTTCAAACAAATTAGTATTTGTATAATTAAGTAGAGAGAGAGAGAGAGAGATTTGGTTTGGAAAGAAATAGGGAGGACTCCCACACCATGTTTTTTCAGTCTCTCCTACAATGAGAAGTAGATGAGAATTCTTATTGTTTTCTCAATTTCCATTTATACCCTTAATTACAAGTGTATTGATGTTGTAGTTAAAGATATTTTTGTAATTTTTCAAATAATTATAGGCTTAAATACGTTTTTACCTCCTGCAAATAGGAGGTGTTTTGCTTTTACCCCCTGCAAATTTTTTTAAAAAAAAAATCCCTTGATCAACTTTTTTGGTTTTAGTCCTTCCGTTAGATGGACGTTACAAAAAATGTCTATGTAGCATTTTTAAATACGTTTTTACCCCCTGTAAATAGGGGGTGTTTTGCTTTTACCCCCTGCAAAAAAATCTAAATCTCCTTCTTCTTCCTCAGCACCATCCAACCTCATATCAACTTTTTCATCTCCAACACAAACCAACGCTTCCATATCAAACCAGAAGTCATCTTCTCATCTTCTCTCTCTCTCTCTCTCTCACAGAACCGACAAACGATGAACACAACATGTAATTAACTTTTATTGCGATTATGATTTTAGGGTTTGTTTCAAGTTTTATGGATTGTTGTTTATGGATTGTTCTTCATCTCAAAATCAAGGTTTTATGGGTTTAATAAATGTGTGTGGTTTAATTAAACTGTGTGCTGGTTCTGTGAGAAAGAAAAGATGAGTTCTAGTTTGAGATTTGGAATGAGAAGAAATAATGGTGGTGAAGAACGAGAGAGAGAGAGAGATGAAATATGAGGTTTGGACCATTTTGTTCTGTTGAATATTAGGGATTTGATTGTGGAAGTAAGAGTTGAATGGAGAAGAATATATTGATATAAGAAGTGAGAGATAGAGATAAGATGAGGTGGGGGAGAGAGGATAATGGATGAATTTGTGGAAGAGATGAATGAAACGTGAGGTGGGGGATAGGATAATGGAAAATTTTGGAGGGGGTAAAAGCAAAACACCTCCTATTTGCGAGAGGAGTAAAACGTATTTAAAAATGCCACATACACGTTTTTTGTAACGTCCATCTAACAGAAGGACTAAAACAAAAAAAGTTGATTTTACAAGGGGTTTTTAAAAAAAAAATTTGCAAGGGTTAAAAGCCAAACATATTTATAGGGAGTTAAAACATATTTAAGCCATAATTATATTTCTCACTTTCTATTTAACCAAACAAAGGAAAGAGAGACAACATATTTCTTTCTAGGCTTAAATATGTTTTTACCCCTGCAAATATGGAGTATTTTGCTTTTACCCCCTGAATTTTTTTTTTTTAAAAACCCCTTGCAAAATCAACTTTTTTGGTTTTAGTCCTTCTGTTAGATGGACGTTACAAAAAACATCTATATGGCATTTTTAAATACGTTTTTACCCCCTGCAAATAGGGGTGTTTTGCTTTTACCCCCTGCAAAATTTTTCATTATCCTCTCCCCCACCTCACGTTTCATTCATCTCTTCCACAAATTCCTCCATTATCCTCTCTCCCCCACCTCATCTCTATCTCTCACTTCTTATCACTATATTCTTCTCCATTCAACTCTTACTTCCACAATCAAATTCCAAATATTCAACAAAACAAAATGGTCCAAACCTCAAACTTTGTTGCCAAGACCTTGATCCGAATAGGGAAATCCATAGTTGCACCAAGAACCGTAGCTCTCTCTCTCTGTCTCGTTCTTCACCACCATTATTTATTCTCATTTCAAATCTCAAACAAGAACCCATCTTCTCTTTCTCACAGAACCAACACACAGTTTAATTAAACCACACATGTTATACCCCAATTTTGTCCGTATTCTTTTTCTTGTTCTAGTCGTTTATTTCTAGTAAGGGCCTTATTCTTTTTCTTGTCGTTTATTTTTAACGCGCCCATTTCTTTTATTTTTGGTCTAGTCTCAGCGCAGTCGTCAAGTCCGGTTCGTTTTCGTCTTTATATTTAGTCTTTTTTTTTTCCTATTATTATTTTTTCGTACTTTGTTCACTTAATTTATTTAAGCACTTAATAAATCTAAAAATGTCAAAAATCCAATTTAATTTTAAAATACCATAAATCCAAAAAATGTCAAAAAATAGTATTTAGTTTAATTTAGAAATTAAAAGCACTTAATAGTCCAAAGAGACCAAAAATACAAAAATCATAATACTAAAAATACAAAAAGGGAATCCAAAATAATAAGGAAAAATGCAAAAAAAAAAAAAACGCAGAGTGCAATTAGAAATTTTCATTTGCTTCTCCATCTCTTGAGTTGAAAGCATGCAGATCTGAAAAAAAAAGCAAAGAAGGTCAAAATTAGTCAAAGCCCAAGAAAAAAATTAAATGCTAAACCTAGAATTTTTAATATAAAAATGGGATCGGACCTCGACCAAAACACTGAATTCGACATAGAAAAGTGCGAAAATCACGAGAAAAATAAGGATTAGAGTTTCACATCGAAACCCTAATCCATAAAACACTGTTTTCGAGTTTTCGGGTCTTAAGGGAGGAACAACAACAGTCGATAGGAGCAGTTGCAGTGGTCACTATTGTTCAAACAGATACATAAGGAGTCAAAACAGAGGCTGGAATAAAAGTAGGTATTACTAAATGCATTCTCAATTCTGAAATTGATGTAATAATGTTCAAGTTTCATAAATCTGTTTGTGTCAAAATCTATGCATGTGTATTCAGATCTGTCAAAACGTGTTAATATATATTCGTGTCAACAAATCAGTTTATGTCAAAGAAATATATATACGCATGTATGAAATTCGGATTTGTAAAGACATGCTGATATGTGTTCATGTGCTGTGTATTGTCTAAATCAAATATAGCCACTCGTTCATGATCATAAAAAATCAAAATACGTTTTTGAACAAATAAGAATCAGATCCGTTAAAAAAAAGGGGTCAAGAATAAATTAGTAAATAAACAGAGACAAAAGGGGTAGAAGAGAACCAGACCAGAGAAAGCTCTTAAAAATCAAACAGAAACAAAAAATAAATAAAAAAAAAAAATCACCTCCGGCGACGCTCCGGTCGTCTTCTCCGCGAAGCTCGGCGAGCTCGCCCCGCAAACCGACCCAAAACCGTAAAAGAAACCACCTTTCCACCACCACCGAAACCGACCCGCCGCTAAAACGAAACCCATGGCCACGAACTCCTCCAAAATCGAAGCTTCCTCCGAACCCAGAAACCAACACAGTGGGTCAGAAACAAGGGGAGGGAGAGAAACGAAAGAAAGAAGAACCGAGAAGAAAAGAAACTCACCTTCGCCAGCGCCACCCCTGTCACCACCTTCACCGCCACCTCACCACCTATCACCAAACGAAACCGTCCTCTCTCCCACTTTAGGAACCGATCGTCACTCTCTCTCCCTAAAAGCAGGCGAACCCTTCGCTCTGTAGCTCTCTCTCCCACGGATCTTGGCCGAAAATCTCGCCTCTCTCTCTCTACATGTCTTTGCATGTGCAGCAGTGATGGGTAGGAAGGAGGGAGTAAATTAGGTCCGATTGTTTAGGGTTTGTCATATATAGTGGGCCTTTTATTTTAATTATTTTTTTTATTATTCAGAATGCTAATTACACCCTTGAATTCACGCGCGCGCCCCTCAACTTGAGCTCCGCCAGATTCGGGCCTCCGGATGCGAACCGGGCTTTCCTTTTCACACCACTTATTATTCATACAGCCCCCTGCGAATAATAAAACCCCCACTTTAATAGGTTCACCCCCTATTTCGTTTTTTTTTCTTTTCCAACAAAAATATAAATAATTTTTATCGCAAAATTAAATAAACGGCTAAGTCGGTTGTACAACCGGGTTAGTCATCATTTTAGGGCCAATGAGCTGTACAGTTCAGTAACCCTACAAACCTAACAAATAAATTATTTTTCTAAAAATAAAACGGCCAAGTCGGTTGTACAACCGGGTTAGCCATTATTTTAGGGCCAATGAGCTGTACAGTTTAGTAACCCTACAAACTTAATAAATAAACCATTTTTCCAAAAATAGGGATTAAGTCGGTACAGATGATCGGGTTAGTCAATGCGTTCTAGAACTAATAAGTCACATGCGATTCAGAGTTCTAGAATACCTATTCTAAAACGAACCCACCTCACACCAAACCACTTTCTTTCAAGAACCCTAAAATTATTTTCAAAAGTAGGGGCTAAGTCGGTTGTACAATCGGGTTAGCCAAGCGTCTAGGAATCATGATGGTACATGCAGTTCAAGGAATCCTAGGATCCCTACATTAAAAACACCAACCCACAAACTTTTTCAGGAAGAACTACGTGGCTTTGATTCCTCCATTGCATCTGGAGGTACGTAGGAGCAAGACTCAACCCTTGTCAAGCACTAAAAAACGAAAACCTAAATAAGTCACTTTCTTTACAAATAAAAGGGTAACTATTAAATAAATCCTAAATTAATTAGACAATAGAATGTCGTGGGGTGCTAATACCTTCCCCACACATAACGACTCCCGAACCCTAACAATGCCTTATCTTAAAACTTAAAGGGATTTTCCGAATTTGCTCTTAAACTAAAATTTGGTGGCGGCTTCCTAAAGAACCATTTCGAAGAATCCATTCCCGGATTTTTCGGTCGCTACAGCTGGCGACTCCACTGGGGATTTATTTATTTTTAGAGAGTCAAACCTAGTCTAATTAATTTAGGATTAATTCAATTTTTACCCTTTCATTTATTTATTTGCTTTTGCATAAATATGTTATTTATTTGTGTAAAACCCTAGGATAAGGCGAATTTGTATATGTGTTTGTTTGTCTGCTTTTTATGACTTTTGGGTTGTTTTTAAATTTGCTCCTACACACACTTCACAATTACACTTCTGCACACACATGTGAGAAAGGTCCTCTACCCGGACTTGAGTGTACCCTAAGTTAGAACGAGATTGTGTAATGATGGCTGCTGGGGACGACGTCTCGTTGGGTGGTCATGAAAATCTCACCTAGAGTTTGATTCCTTTTAAGGATGTTATCCCTTCTAATAGCTTGCCTATTGTTGGGGTCGATGTTCTCTTGATTTGGAGTCCTGGCTCACAGGACCATGTGTAGGATTCTTTAGAACCACCCTTGTGAGGTTCACGATAAAAGTACCTTAGACCCACTCCGTAGGGTACCCTTCTAGGGTCACAGAGGAGCTCTATACCCTTGCATTCAAACAAACATTAACGCATACCGTCTTTTATCCAAAAAAATCAAAATTGTTATTTCCGCAAAGTTTTTTAGAAAGTATATTACATGCATTCTTTCTTTTTGTCGCATTACAAATTTTTTTGAAATAAACGTCAGGGAGTTAAAAAGTTTTATTTTGGAGAGAAGCCATGCATGCTAAAGTCAAAATCAAATTTTGTTCTTTACTCTCCAAATGAAAGTTTATAACTCCCCAATGTGATAAAATTAAATCATATGTTATCATCTCATGCACATACATCTCATACATTTCATGCGCATACATTACCATTTCATACTAACATCATGCATCGAAAAAAAAACAGAAAAACAGAAAAAAGGCAAGCTGGTTCATCAAACATCGTTATTGGACTCGCTCTCAAGCAAGGAACATGGCCGAAAACCAAGACAATCAGATATTGAAGGATGAGGTTGAAAAGTGAAAGAACAAATGAAAGACATCTTTGGGTTTGAAAGATCGGATGACCGAGATTTTGAAGCTTCTCACCGAGAAGAATGCGAGCGACAACATTTCAAATTGGGGCATCAATGACCGGACCACAAACATGCCCCCGTCCACATAACTCGGGTCCCAACACTCGGGGTGTGCAATGGCCTCAATGGGGTCTACCACAAGGTTACACGCCCGACCATGGACGTTGTCAATGAAGAAGATATTTACGGGGTTCACGCACGTAATCAAGATGGAATAGCGAGAAACAATGTTGGCGATGAGACGAGAACAAATCCAAAGACAAAACTTATGGCACCACCCGAGGGCTTTCTCAAATCCTCGGACGACTTCAAGAATCATACTCATACTGTGGCTACCAAGTGAAGATCCTCAAGCAAGCAGAGAAGTTTGCAAATGCTAGAAGAGCGTCTAAGAGCGGTGGAAGGATCCAATGTGGAAATAAGTGGACGATATGACCTATGTCTCGCCCCCAATGTGGCCATTCCTTATAAGTTCAAAGTGCGGACTTTGATAAGTATCGAGGGCAACATGTCCTCTTAATCATCCGACTATGTACTCGCAGAAAATGGCTCATTTTTGCGCGCAATGATCACCGCTTATTCATTACTTCCAAGACGATCTAATTTGGGCGACTTTGAGTGGTGGTATACTGCAGATTGGAACGTGCTCATATCAATGTTGGAAAGATCCGCCGATGCTTTCCTTAAAGCAAAGATACAAATATAACATCGATATGGCTCTCGACGGGACACAGTGCAACATATGACCAAAAGAGACAACGAGTCCTTCAAGGAATACGCCTTGTATTTGGAGAGGTTTGGCGCATTGGGTAGCACCACCTCTATTAGAAAAAGAAATGGTCGCCATGTTCATGGAAACTCTTCCATCCTCCTACTATGACAAGCGACAGGGAGTATCTTCAAACTTCTCGGACATGGTAACTATAGGAGGAAGAATAGAAAATGCAATGAGGGACGGGAAGATCACTCATAATTCGACGGGACTCCTACAATGTTCAATAAGAAGAAGGGGAAGTCAACGCTATAGTAAAGAATCAAGGAAATTCACACTATAATTCCTCAAAGACCATCAAGCCATCAAGTGGTCATCCCAATACGACCCCATTCCCATATCATACACGGACCTGTGCAACCAACTTATCAGCCACAATGTGATCTCTCCCCGTCAGATGAGACCAGTTCAGCCTCCATTCCCAAGAGGACACGACCTAAAAAGCGATTTTGTGAGTTCCACGCCAAGGCGATCAGTCACTCGGAAAAAATTGTTATCCCTTAAAGCACATCATTCAAGACCTCATTGACACAAAGCAACTGAACTTTGAGGAAGGTGATGATTAAATAGCAGTTGGCGAGAGTTATCAAAGTACCGCAGACGGTGTCGTCAATCATGTGCGATTTTCTCCTACAAATAAAGAGTTCAAGAACCGAGAGACTGTTGATTTTTTCTGTGATTTTCAATTCAAAGTAATTTTCTGTAATGCAAATCCTACGGCTCTGCCCAAGGCCTTAGGAAATTTCAATAAGGGCACACATGTTTCATTTCAGTATCATTATTAATAAAATAGCATTTTGAATTCTCTAATAAATTCTCATTCTATCTCCCTCATTTGTTTGCTTTGCTTTCTTCTCTATCCGCTTTCACTTTCAACTAATGCAGATCAAAAAATCTCAAAAATAGCAATATCGGTGACTCATAGCATAACCTTGATCACCTCATTAATCAAACTGAGGAAAATGTCGAAGATGACTGGGAGGCCCCATGAGAATCTAGCTGGAAGCAACTAAGTCTACTAGGCTGGGGCACGAAAGAAGAAAAAGATAATACAAACAATTAAGGACAATGAACCAAGAAAACTCGCACGAATCTTATCGATTGGGTGGCGTCATGGCATGGATACATCAAGTCACAAGAGGCTATTAAAAGCCCACCGGTGTAACAAGATCTGTGATTGTTAACGATTTAGTCGACCATTCTGATCTTCAAAAAAAAAAAAAAAAAAAAAAAACATCATGGTGGCAGAGTTGTTTGGAGACCTCGAGTCGTGCTCATAGCCCTCCCCATACCACCCAAAGGTAAATGGGGCAAGCTGCAAGCAAGCAAGCAAAGAATATCAAAGAGATCATGAGAACGCGATCCACAAACACTCCCTTTGGCCTCACATGGAGGGTGGACCTCATTTCCCACCTCAACGGGGGCAACCCAACGCAACAAACGAAGTCATCAAACAAAATGGTTGCCCGTGTCATGACCAATTTGTATCGGATGAGAACAAGGAAAGGTTAAGAATGTTTGTCTTCAGCAATTTCGAGAAAGAGACACGGTGCCCAAGGAAATCTTACCTATTCAAAAGGATTCTCAACCTCAAATTACGAAGAACCCTTACGTGGTGAAGAAATCGTTCTCAGGAGAGCCTTAATTCTCACGACGGTGAAGACCTCCCGATCAACTCGGATGCGATCAAGAAAAAGGAATGATATAGAAAAAGAGAAAAATGAGCCAAGCAAGAATAAGCTCGCTAGGTCGAAACCCGAAAGGCGACCTAGGCAAAAGTTAAAGCGACCGATGGATCGAAAACCCAAAAGGCGATCCAGGCAAAATTAGGGTCAAGAGATTGGACCAAAGTACCGAGACAAACAACACTTACGAAAGTCGGACAATGAGGGGATCAAGGTTGTGAACATGAGTAGCCGATGGCGCTATCTCAAGGAGATTAGCTACCAACAAATCCGCTTAGTATTTTTGGCTTTTCTATGTCTTTCATTTCGATTCATCGATGTAATCTTGATCGAGTGTGCCTTACGCATACTCGGCTTCCAATATCAAACATCAAACACTTTCCTTCTCTTTCATTCTCTCTTTGAAATGAGGTTTTATGATAAACGATCTTTGAATTGTGAAACATGTGGCATAAACATAAGCATTACTATCATTACGAAATTTTTGCTAATCACAGAAATGACACAATCTCCTACAAAAGCGACTCTTATGACAATTCACGAGCACCAAAGATGTCGACCCAAACCAGATACAAATACACAAGGTGGCTTCATATCTCACATTGGAAGTCCCATGAGTTGATGAAACAAGATAAAAAGAGATTGCCAAAAAAAAAGAGTAAAAAAAAAATAAAAAATAAAAAATAAAAAAATTTCATCCCACATTTCATTCATCATCCCACCACATGTCAATCATTACACGTGCATACATCACATACAAGCATATCAATTTTATTGCATTATTAAATACGCCAAATGAAGATTTCCTTCTCATTTTCTAATGCGCTTACTAAGTTTTCGATTGACACGACAAGTGTCAATCCCTATGTTTTGTTTCCTTTAAAATCGGGCGCTTTAAGCGTTGATCTCATATCACATCACAGATCACCAAGTTGATCCTCGCACTCCGAGTGGTCCTTCGAGCACTACGCTCCTTGATGCCCTAAGTGGCCCAGTCGCAAACGTCGAGTCGAGCGGCGGACCTTCCGACTCCGCGTGGTCGCTTCGGACTAGTTGTGTCACCTAAGACACGGTGTAGTACGTCCTTCATGGTCAACATATCGATTCTAGACCGATCTTGACCCACCATGGCCGCTTCGAGTATAAAGGCCCCCTCGGCCGTTTAATTAGCATCAGTAGCTAGTTGCGCTTTCGCACCACGATGGTCCTTCAATTAAGGCAGCAAGCGACCTTTCGGACCTTAAGTGGTCCTTCAGAGCCTTATCGCTCCTTCAGACCTTAAGTGGTCCTTCAGAGACTTAGCGCTCCTTCAGGTCCTTGATGACCCTTCATTTAAATTCTGGGTAATGCACCGAGTGTTAACCCTTCCTTGCTCTCTCAAACCTTCACTTCCCTTAAACGGACAAAATTAGCGTCTATCTTATCTTTATTTCTATTTCTACTACGAAAGTTCTAGAGCTAAGCACTTTCTAGTAAAATATTAATAAAGAGAGGCGGTATTATACCCCAATTTTGTCCGTATTCTTTTTTCTTGTTCTAGTCGTTT
The DNA here is from genome assembly GCA_020916435.1 of Oxytropis ochrocephala. Taxonomy (NCBI): domain Eukaryota; kingdom Viridiplantae; phylum Streptophyta; class Magnoliopsida; order Fabales; family Fabaceae; genus Oxytropis; species Oxytropis ochrocephala. The sequence goes on along the minus strand of CM037090.1, from coordinate 15,785,476 downwards.
ATTTCTAGTAAGGGCCTTATTCTTTTCTTTGTCGTTTATTTTTAACGCGCCCATTTCTTTTATTTTTGGTCTAGTCTCATTGTGATCGTCAAGTCAGGTTCGTTTCGTCTTTATATTTAGTCTTTTTTTTCCTATTATTATTTTTTTCGTACTTTGTTCACTTAATTTATTTAAGCACTTAATAAATCTAAAAATGTCAAAAATCCAATTTAATTTAAAAATACCATATGATCCAAAAAATGTCAAAAATAGTATTTAGTTTAATTTAGAAATTAAAAGCACTTAATAGTCCAAAGAGTCCAAAAATACAAAAATCATAATACTAAAAATACAAAAAGGGGAATCAGAAAATAATAAGGAAAAATGCAAAAAAAAACGAGAGAGTGCAATTAGAAATTTTCATTTGCTCTCCATCTCTTGAGTTAAGTTGCAGATCTGAAAAAAAAAACAAAGAAGGTCAAAATTAGTCAAAGCCCAAGAAAAAAATTAAATGCTAAACCTAGAATTTTTAATATAAAAATGGGATCAGACCTCAGTCAAAACACACAGAATTCAGCATAGAAAAGCTGCGAAAATCACCAGAAAAATAAGGATTAGAGTTTCACATCGAAACCCTAATCCATAAAACACTGTTTTCGAGTTTTCGGGTCTTAAGGGAGGAACAACAGCAGTCGATAGGAGCAGTTGCAGTGGTCACTATTGTTCAAACAGATACATAAGGAGTCAAAACAGAGGCTGGAATAAAAGTAGGTATTACTAAATGCATTCTCAATTCTGAAATTGATGTAATAATGTTCAAGTTTCATAAATCTGTTTGTGTCAAAATCTATGCATGTGTATTCAGATCTGTCAAAACGTATTAATATATATTCGTGTCAACAAATCAGTTTATGTCAAAGAAATATATATACGCATGTATGAAATTCGGATTTGTAAAGACATGCTGATATGTGTTCATGTGCTGTGTATTGTCTAAATCAAATATAGCCACTCGTTTATGATCATAAAAAATCAAAATACGTTTTTGAACAAATAAGAATCAGATCCGTTAAAAAAAAAGGGGTCAAGAATAAATTAGTAAATAAACAGAGACAAAAGGGGTAGAAGAGAACCAGACCAGAGAAAGCTCTTAAAAATCAAACAGAAACAAAAAATAAATAAAAAAAAAAAATCACCTCCGGCGACGCTCCGGTCGTCTTCTCCGGCGAAGCTCCGGCGAGCTCGCCGGCAAACCGACCCAAAACCGTAAAAGAAACCACCTTTCCACCACCACTGAAACCGACCGCCGCTAAAACGAAACCCATGGCCACGAACTCCTCCAAAATCGAAGCTTCCTCCGAACCCAGAAACCAACACAGTGGGTCAGAAACAAGGGGAGGGAGAGAAACGAAAGAAAGAAGAACCGAGAAGAAAAGAAACTCACCTTCGCCAGCGCCACCCCTGTCACCACCTTCACCGCCACCCTCACCACCTATCACCGAAACGAAACCGTCCCTCTCTCCCACTTTAGGAACCGATCGTCACTCTCTCCCCTAAAACCGGTGAACCCTTCGCCTGTAGCCTCTCTCTCTCCCCTGGATCTTGGCCGAAAATCTCGCCTCTCTCTCTCTATGTCTTTGCAAGGCCACATGTGCAGTGGGTAGGAAGGAGGGAGTAAATTAGGTCCGATTGTTTAGGGTTTGTCATATATAGTGGGCCTTTTATTTTAATAATTTTTTTATTATTCAGAATGCTAATTACACCCTTGAATTCACGCGCGCCCCTCAACTTGAGCCGGTTTCGCTCGGGCCTCCGGATCTGAACTGGGCTTTCCTTTTCACACCACTTATTATTCATCTGACCCCTGCGAATAATAAAACCCCACTTTAATAGGTTCACCCCTATTTTTTTTTTTTTTTCTTTTCCAACAAAAATATAAATAATTTTTATCGCAAAATTAAATAAACGGCTAAGTCGGTTGTACAACCGGGTTAGTCATCATTTTAGGGCCAATGAGTATTGCATGCACTCAAGTAACCTACAAACCTAACAAATAAATTATTTTTCTAAAAATAAAGCGGCCAAGTCGGTTGTACAACCCAGGTTAGCCATTATTTTAGGGCCAATGAGTCATGCTGATTCGGTAACCTACAAACTTAATAAATAAACCATTTTTCAAAAAATAGGGGATTAAGTCGGTTTATCTGATCGGGTTAGTCAGCGTTCTAGAACTAATGAGCTGTACAGTTCAGGAGTTCTAGAATACCTATTCTAAAACGAACCCACCTCACACCAAACCACTTTCTTTCAAGAACCCTAAAATTATTTTCAAAAGTAGGGGGCTAAGTCGGTTGTACAATCGGGTTAGCAAGCGTCCCCTAGAATCGATGAGTCATGCAGTTCAAGGAATCCTAGGATCCCTACATTAAAAACACCAACCCACAAACTTTTTGGGAAGAACTACGTGGCTTTGATTCCTCCATTGCATCCGGAGTGCGTAGGAGCAAGACTCAACCCTTGTCAAGCACTAAAAAACGAAAACCTAAATAAGTCACTTTCTTTACAAATAAAAGGGTAACTATTAAATAAATCCTAAATTAATTAGACAATAGAATGTCGTGGGGTGCTAATACCTTCCCCACACATAATGACTCAGAACCCTAACAATGCCTTATCTTAAAACTTAAAGGGATTTTCCGAATTTGCCCTTAAACTAAAATTTGGTGGCGGCTTCCTAAAGAACCATTTCGAAGAATCCATTCCCGGATTTTTCGGTCGCTACAACACACATTTATTAAACCCATAAAACCTTGATTTTGAGATGAAGAACAATCCATAAAACTTGAAACAAACCCTAAAATCAGAATCGCAATAAAAGTTAATACATGTTGTGCTCATGGTTTGTTGGCTCTGTGAGAGAGAGAGAGACGAAGAAGATGAGAAGATGAGTTCTGGTTTGATGTGGAAACGTTGGTTTGTGTTGGAGATGGAAAAGTTGATATGAGGTTGGATGGGTGCTGAGGAAGAAGAAGGGGATTTAGTCTTTTTTTTTGTAGGGGGTAAAAGCAAAACACCCCCTATTTGCAGGGGGTAAAAACATATTTAAAAATGCTACATAGACGTTTTTGTAACGTCCATCTAACAGAATGACTAAAACCAAAAAAGTTGATTTTGCAAGGGGTTTTTTTAAAAAAAATAATTTTGCAGGGGGTAAAAGCAAAACACCCCATATTTGCAGGGGGTAAAAACATATTTAAGTCTTCTTTCTATTATATTTCTTGTCTATTTCTCTCAAACAAAACAATACCTCAAATCTACTCTATTTCTCATCTCTTTCTCTCTTCCCATACTCTTTCTCACATCTTTCTCTCTTCTCAGTTTCTTGTCACAACCAGACAAAGCATTATTTCCTCATTTTTTGACAACATTTCCTCATCTTTCTTATGTACAACTATTCCCTTATTTTTTTTCTTTTTGTTCCTTCCTCTCCATTGCAAATTAGCACATGCACCATTAATTTGTTTTTCTTATCTATGCTATATTATGCAAAAATAATTGGCTTCACCGGCCTTTCTCAATTTTGTCTTGTTCTCGTGGCTTTTTCTATTTGTTTACCACAAGTAGGAATGGGTAAGAACCGAAGAAAAGGGTGGCATGTTCACCTAATAGAACTAGACGTTTGCAAATCTCCCAGGTGATGGATTATATGTGGACCCAACTCAGCATTGCTGCTCACAATAACCTATCAATAATAACACAGGATTCTAAATGCATGCTCCCATATTAACTAACGTGAAACCTTATAGAAAATATAAAATTGAATAAAAGAACATACATGCAAATCCAAATTGAACAAATGCAATGCTACACGTTTCCCAGAGTGTCCAACAATTTGAGCCCAATCTAAGGCTATCGTGCTTGATAAGATCTTCTTTGGATCACTACCAAGGGAACATAGCTTAATGGGCGAAATGATGTTTATGGCTTCTTGGAGATGGAGTTTTGTGGAAAACTGTAATGCATGATGGAAGGGACAAGATGAGTAGAGATAAAACATTGTGTATGATGGATTACCTAACAGTAACATAACCAACACGCTTTCAATTTTACATACCAATGTCATTGTCTTCATACAAGTGGAAATGTTGATGTACTATTAATTAAAAGCAACCCCACGTGTTAAATATATACCTAATCCCCATATTGGGATGGATATATGGTTCCATGTGACTACCCTACTCTCTAGACTTTACGAAATGAAAATTTGTTTCATCCTTTTGTTGCAAGGTGTTAGTAGTAGTTGTTTTTGTCGGGAATTCAACTGAGTGGTGGTTAGTTTCTGTTCGGTACCTAGACTTTGGAGGAGCTACTCGGTCAGGGGTACTTAGTTGTCCTGAGATTGTCGTGTTGTCCCTTAGTGCTCGGAATACCGGCTTAAGTCGTTGAGGTCCGAGCATGCCCACGTCGGGTGGGGGGTACCTGCAAAACACTCCAACGCTCAAGTCAGTTTGTGCACGAGTATATGCAGACGAGCAAGATAAGCATGCAGAGAGTAGAGAGAGAGAGAGAAGGCTCAGAAGGCACGATGTAGCAAATGAGTCAGACGTACCGGGGTAGAGGGGTGGACCTCTATTTATAGGGAAAGGAGGCGTAACGTAGTCGTCGGATCGACGGAAGGATCCTGGCAGTCGGCCTCTCGAAGAGATGGAGAAGTGCAGATTGGGCGAAGTGTTGGGTCGTCCCAATGCTCACTCGGGCGTTGCAGCCCAGATCGAAACAGTTTCAAATCGATTATGAATGAACTAAATTAAGAATATATAGAAGATATGTGTTGGGGAGTTCAGAGGAGCATACCATAGCTAGCCAATGAACCAGACCACCGAGAGACTTGGATGCCGAATCTCCACCCAAAATCTTAAGACATTTTTGAGTGGTGCATCTTGTAATGAAGAACTTGAGTCCATTATATAGCCCTGGTCTCCCCTTCCTTCACAAAACTAAGCAATGTGATACTTTTTAAAGATACAAATTTCAATCAACTCCAACAAGATGATCTATATACTCAATGGCACCATAAGGTTCTAGGTAGAGATGTGACATCTGGATCTCTTGGTGGTCCTTATCGTTAGCTCGTTGTTGCTCCCCGATGCTTCTAGGACTCCCCAACAAGTGGTACCAGGTATTAGCTTGGTGAGAGAGCGAGAAGTGGATCCTGATTTGGATCATCAAGTCCAACGATGGGCTGACTCACACTTGAGGGAGAAATTGTTGGAAATTCAAGTGTGAGTGGGTCCCACATCGACTGTGAATGACCTAAATAAAAGATATTTAAGAGAGGTGACTCATATACTCAATGTTTTAAGATTTTAGGTGGAGACGTGCTATCCATGTCTCTTGGTGGTCCTTGTTGTTAGCTCATCGTTGCTCTAAGTGCACCTCCAAACTCCAAAAAAAAGGACATGCTATAGGTTAACCAAACTGAATTTTAGATCAAGTAGTTTCTTGTTTATAAATGAACTATAACATAAGAAGTTATTGATTTTAACTATGCATATGTGTGTATTGTGTAATATACATGTCAAATTTTTATATTTATATTACTAAAGTATACTTAACTATATGAATGGGTTATGGGTGGATTATATGTTTGATAATTAACTATATTAATTTTTACAACTGATACTAATAAAACCTAATTGATACTAATTAATACTAACTGATGTGGAAAATCATATCTAGTAGTCTAACATATACTAATAAATACTAATTGATATGACAAATCATAAGTGATATTTTAACAAATATCAAAATCCGAACTCGCACGTAGTCACCCGATTCTGACTCAAGTTTGACAGAGAAAATCCATTTTGACTGGGTGCGGGGGTGAGTGTGGGGATGTCAATACCCGTCTCGAGTCCGCTCGACAAAACATTGATTAATCATTTTAAACATCATGTTTCATCAATGTTGTTTATTTGTTATTTTTGATATATTTTCAATAAAAATATCTATTTTAATAATTTTAACTTTATATTATCATCGTATAAAAATTATGATTTTATTCTATTAACTATCACAAATATAAATTTCTTTTTTCTCTTTAAATTAGTAACGAAAACAAGTACCCGCGCGCGTAGAACTTGACCACCCCATTTAGGATGAAAATGAAGGATGTAAAACACGACCCCATTAGAAATAGAGGCAGAGATAATGAATGTAAACTACTCCCTTCCCGCCACGTTGCCCTGCCTACTCACATTTTTATGGTATGTCTTTGAGTAAAGTAAGTGTGATTCATTTTGATGAAAATCTCGAATACACCGATGAAAATTGAGTTTGTTGACTAGCCTTAGGATATTATCACTAATTGAGATGATTATTTGATTGAGTAGAATGATTGTTATATTCTATAATATCAATTTGGTTGAAACTTAGGTGTTGGAAAAAGATTTTTATTACTTGTTAGTATTTCTCTTGTTTAAAATATAGAAGTGGGGCAACACCTCTCATATCAACACAAGCTTAATTAGGTTTTTGGTATGTAGTAACAAAAATGGTTAATAGGATTAGGAAACAATTTTCGTTTGGTCAAAAAAAAAAAAGAAAACAACTTTAGTGATTAATAGCAACAATTTTCGTGTTAAGTTAAGATTAGATTAAAGAACACACCCCGTCTCGCCACACACACAATCACTCTCTCTCTTGTTTCTCTCTCCTCTATAAATTTTGACATCATTAGCTCCTCTCATCTCTTCTCTCTGTCTTCTCTCTTTCTTTCCTTTTTCTGTTTCTGTTTTGCGTCTTTTCTTCTTTCACCATATTTTCTTACCACTTTTTTCTCTCTTTCAATTCCCAATTTACCTTCATTGCCACGAAATTTAGGGTTTCCTTTTTCCCTTCATCATCATAACCACACGCTAACGCACTACCAGGTACGTATCTGCCGCCTCCTTCTTCTGCAATTCGCTTTCCATTTATTGCCCTAGTTTGATTTCGACGCTATCTCCTTGTTCCCCTTTTCGGTGATCCCAATTTTGAATTGGATAATTGGATTTAGCGCTTGATTTTGACAAATTCTTTATATTTTTTGTAATCTGAATATTTTTATGGTTATGTTGTTGAGTTTGACTAGTATCATTTATCAGGTGGCATGTGTGGTGGGACTTTCAATTTCAATTTGATTAGGGAATTCCTTTTATTGTTTTTCCCTCGTTTTCCTATGGGCTTGACTCTCAGATTGGGCTTCCATTTTTTCTTTTTCTTTTTTGTTTTCCTTTTCGGTTTTCGGGAGATTGAAAGGGTGGTTTAGCACACTGGGTTGTATTTATTTTAGCCAAACGAATGGTGTTTTCTTGGGGTATATTTATACTGGTGACTTGATACAGGGATAGAGGTTGGGTGGGTTCTATTTTTCTATAGTTGAGGGGTGAAAAGGGTGGTGGTGGTGATTTTGTGAGGATGACAGATTTTCAGCCTCTTCAGCAGAAGCCTGAACCTGCTGATGCTCATGCCGAGTTTGAGCATGGATTGGAGGACTTTATGCGTGGCCACATGGATGATTGCATGTCATTTGCTTCGTGTAGCTCTTCCCGGGCACAGGATGATGAGGACGATGAGGGTGATCAGCTGGTTCGGAGAAGACGGAGGTCTGATCTTGAAGGGGACGATTTAGCAGAGTCATCAGCAGCACGGAGACGCCATTCACGTATTTTGAGCAGATGGGCTGCCCGGCAGGCACAGGAGATGATAACTACTATTGAGAGGAGGAACCGGGAGTCTGAGTTGATGGCGCTCGCAGGATTACATACAGTCTCGATGTTGGACTCCTCTTTTCTTAGGGGATCACAGTCTCCTACTTCTGGCCAAGAGGGGACTGTGGAGAGGCCAAGTACTCAGGCATCTTCCATTATGCAGATGTGGCGTGAGTTGGAGGACGAACATATGTTGAATCGGGCTCGTGAAAGGATGAGGGAAAGGTTGCGACAGCAAAGGAGTTCCGATGCTAATACTAATGTTTCAAGTACTATGTCTGGCAGTCGAGGAAGTGAGAATCAGGGGAGTTTGGGGGATGCAAGTGAAAGTGAAAATGATTACAGTACTTGGTCACATGGTCAGATTGGATCAGAAAATGTACATGGGAATCATAATAGGTCTAGCAGGGAGCAATCTCCTGATCTCGGCGAAGTTGAGAGGGAGAGAGTTAGACAGATTGTTCGGGGATGGATGGAAAGTGGTATTAGTGATCATTCATCTAACGTGAGCCAGAGAAACAATAACCATAGATCAGAATGGCTCGGAGAAACAGAGCGTGAGAGGGTAAGAATTGTCAGGGAATGGGTGCAAATGACTAGCCAGCAGAGAGGTTCACGTGGAAGCCGTAGGGATGCTCAAGTAAGTGAATCTGCTCAAGCTGATCAGACCCGTGATGTGGTAGCTGATCATGATGAGGGTCAGCCAGAGCATGTTCGGCGTGACATGTTGAGGCTGCGTGGAAGACAGGCTCTAGTTGATTTACTTGTGAGGATAGAAAGGGAAAGACAAAGAGAGCTGCAGGGCTTGTTGGAGCACCGTGCTGTTTCTGATTTCGCTCATCGCAATCGTATTCAGGTCTGTTGGGTACCCTTTCAGAATTATCTTACCATTTATGTTTCCTTGGTCATGATTAATTCACTTGATTGGAAAACATTAGCAGATTATGAAAGTAACAAAATCTTACGAGAACTCATGTTTAGTTCAAGGCTCCAAAAATTTGTATTATGACTACGATTTCAACTTTATTAAACTCTGTTTAGATAAGCGTTATGTTTTGTCTTAATACTGAATAATAAGCACAACATGTTTGCCAGTATTCTCTGATGTGTCTAGTTTGGGTTGTGGCTTTTCCCTCCTCATATACAGCTATAGATTGTTATTGGTTTCAGTATTTAAGGTTGCTACATGTGCTGGAAACTTTAATATTCCTTTTTCCTCTGGTAATCATTGTTGTGGATAATGGGCGAATTTATGGTTCAATAGTGTGCTTATTATGACATATCTCCTTTGTTGTACATGCGCCATTGCTTCTTGTTTCGACTTTTGTTTCTTCAGTTGATTATTTCATTTTACTTACTTTTTCACTAGAAAATTAATAAGCAGCAAGACAAAAAGATATTTATATGCGTATCACATGTTTTTACTTTTCTCACCAAGTATACTACCTTCCTTTGGTTGTAAATTGACTAAATATACAAAGATTACCATTTTCAGTCATTGCTCAGAGGTAGGTTCCTTCGAAATGAAAGAACTGTTGAAGATCAGAGGCCTCCTTCTTTGGCTGCAAATGAATTAGTTCAGTTAAGACAACGACACACAGTTTCTGGTATAAGGTATGCAATTCAATATTTACTTTCAAAGATGTTCTTTTCACAGTGTTTTAATTTGATCAATCTAATTAGGAATATAATTTTTAAAATCTAGACTGGTATAACTTAGAAAAACTTGGGTTTTGTGTCTTAGAAACCTTACGAAATGAAATTATCATGCTTTCTTGTGATATTAAAAATAAATAAATCCCTATTCCTTACCTTAAATCCATGTTGTGCATTGCTTGTGTTATACTAAAAAATTATAACTGTTGGTATAGAAATAAGATTAAAAGTGGTTGAGATGCTCGCTCTACCATATGTGTCAAGAAGTAACTTGTACACGCACAATGGTGGTTTTCTATTTGTCTCTTATGCATTCTTTAATAATTAACTTTGAGACACAATTGTGGATTTTCAGTTTACTCATTATCTTATTCAGTTAGTCTTGGTATGGGAAAGTATATCTTTATCTATTTGTTTATTAATGATATCAAATGAATTATGTTATTATTTAGCAAAAAACAGTTGTCGCTTCTGTTCTCAATGACAATACTTTTTTTTTTTGGTTTTATTGTGGTAGGATAATCATTAGGTTTTACGTGTTTCAATAAAATTAATGTATTGTTTGTCTAGAATTTGGGCTTAGGGCCTAACTCAACCCCACATAACCGTTTTGTTAGGTAAGAACTGTCCAAACTTTTTATGCTATACTTAGGTCATAATTGTAGTTGATGTAGCACTCTCAAATCTCAACACACTCCCTCACGCCATGGACCAAACATCCAAACTTTTTAAGCTATACTTAGGCCATAATTGTAGTTGATGTAGGACTCTCAAATCTCAATACACTCCCTCACGCCATGAACCGAACATCTAAAGCGTGAACTTATATGCTAATGAAATAACAAGGATCTCAACACAGCCCTCATGCTTAATATTGGATATATCATGAGCGTAGACAATTGTAGACGGGATAACAAAGATTTTGGCCCAATACTATACCTAGGATAGACATTGATACCATCTAGAATTTGTGCTTAAGGCCTAACTTAAACCCACAAAGCAGGCTTGTATGATGAAGATGGCTAAAGCTTTATCAGTACTACTTAAGCCATATCTCTAGTCAACGCAGGATTCTCACCTTTTTGTTATGTGGCTGAGCGCATGCATATAAATAAGAAGATAATAGATATTTTAAATCAGGTTTTTGCTCGTTTCTCAATATTTGATGAGCTTATTTATGTTTTGCAGTTCAATAAGACAGTGTTATACTAAGTGGTCCCCTTGGCTTGTGTCTTCTTCTGTAAAAAAACCGTTTAAAATTTTTATATGGCTATCATAAGGTAGTTTTTTTTTATGATCATGGATCTATTCAAATACGGTATGTTGATGATTTTTGTTGGGTGCAACTCGTGATTGTTATTGACACTTGAACGGTGTGATTCAGGGAGGGGTTTCGTTCAAGATTAGAAAATATTGTTCGTGGTCAAGCAGGTACCAATCCTGATGCCACGCCAGATAATAACATCAATGAAACAAGACACGAAGAGAATCAATCAAGCAATCTGGTAGATGCCCAACAAGAAAATTATGACCAAGAGCCGATTAGGAGCCTGGAAACTGATGCACGTCAGTTGCATAATCAACCAGGAGCTTTGGAAAGTAGCACAAGTGAGACTATTAGTTGGCAAGAAGCTAGTAATCAAGGAGGGGCTTGGCAGGAACCAATTGCTGAAAATGGGGGAGGAAACTGGCAGCAAAGTCCATTCAATCAACTCAGGGATGAAAGGGCAGTCAGTGATTGGCCACAGGAAACTCCCAGAAATTCAGCTGGGGAAGATCCTCAACCAAGGGAAGCTCAAAGAATATGGCATGAGGATAACACAAGGGAAGGTGTTGGTAATTGGTCTGAAGGACCTTCTGGAGCTTCAAGAAATCGCCGTGGTGTTCCTTTTAGAAGATTCAGTAGATTTCATCCCCCTGATGATGATAATGTATACAGTATGGAACTTAGAGAGCTTCTGAGCCGGTAATTTCAACCCTCTAACACTTTACAAAATTTAAAACAAATAGGACAGTTCTACCTTTAGATTGTTCAGAACATGCTCAATACTTCATTTATTGGCTTTCATTTCTTTCAGGCAGTAAGCCTTCTGATTGTGATGGATTTTTATATTTATGTTTCAGGAGAAGTGTATCAAACCTTCTTCGAAGTGGTTTCCGTGAAAGTCTGGATCAACTAATACAGTCATATGTGGAAAGGCAAGGTCGTGCACCAATTGACTGGGATTTGCATCGGAACTTGCCAACACCGACTCCTGCCTCACCTGATCGGGACCCTGACCAGCAGGGTGATGAACGTAATGAGGGTCGGCATGAAGCCACTAACAGACCTCCACTGGTGTTGCCTTCTCCACCAGTGCCTCCACCACAACCACTTTGGCACCAAGATTTGCATCAAACTGGGTGGTCGCGTCATAGCATGCATCGCTCTGAAATTGTGAGCAGTTTTCTAATATTAATTCCTTAATTATATATATATATATATATGTATATATAATTATATAATTATATATTATATGTATATTTTGGTTATTTTCCCAGCCGTTTTTGAGTCCTCAACAATATATTATTATTACCTGTGAAAATGCATATGAATATAGTAGTGTGTTGCTTCTTTTCATCATTTTTTGACATGCAGTGAATTGGGCTTCTATGCAAATGCTTCAGTAGTTGCTGCTAAGATACCAATGGAAGCTATGAAAAATAAAAATTATTAAATTTGATGGGATTCAGGATATTAATAAATCCCCCTCTATCATATTAATGGAAGCTATAAAAATACCATTGGATGATAAAAAAAATCATCAAATTTGATGGGGTTCAGGATATTAATAAATCCTCCTCTATCATATTATTTATGATGATTACCATGCAAAATGATAATAGTATATTTCATAAGACATTGAAGTAGAGCATCGTATTGAATTTTAGTAAATGAGAGTTTCTAAGTAGCTTTAAAGCTAGTGGCTAGTCTACCTTTTGTGATCTTTGTTGCCATATTCAGTGATATGCCTTTCAGACAATAGGTCAACTTAGTTACCTTTTCTTTTACTCCGGTGTTCATCCATTTGTCTAAATCCTTTACATACTTATGTGTACCCAGCTTATATGGTTTCATACTATATAATATGTTATTAGAATCCTTTTTGAAGTACTGGTTTTGGATTCTGACTGGGAGCAGGAATGGGAGATAATGAATGATTTAAGATCAGATATGGCAAGACTTCAGCAAGGCATGAATCACATGCAGAGGATGTTGGAGGCATGCATGGATATGCAACTGGAATTGCAGCGTTCTGTCAGACAGGAGGTCTCTGCAGCTCTGAACCGCTCAGCTGGTGAAGGTGGTATGTGATTTTTTTCTGCTTCATTCAATGCACTTGAATGTCATGTGTCTTGTTTTATTTGAAGAAATTTACTCTTTTGGTAATAAAACAGCTTCGTTGGTTGCATTTCTTCAAATGTTTGTCGCTAGTTTGGGTTTGTCTTTCTTTTATCTTTAGTCGCTCATTATGCGTTAAATTATTTTGTAGGATTTGGTGTTGAGACATCTGACGATGGGTCTAAGTGGGGGCATGTGAAAAAAGGAACTTGCTGTGTCTGTTGTGATAACCACATTGATTCGCTTTTGTACAGGTATTTATACATTATGCATACAAAGTTTGTGCTAACGAACCAAATTCAACCCTATATTTTTTGTGGGGATCTAAATTTATATTGGTTGCTTTTCCTAAGGTGGTTTAGTTTCTTGATTTGTTTGTTCCTTTCTCCAAATTGCAATTTTTGCAGATGTGGACACATGTGTACATGTTCAAAATGTGCCAATGAGTTGGTTCGTAGCGGAGGTAAATGTCCTTTATGCCGAGCACCAATTGTTGAGGTGGTTCGAGCATATTCCATACTGTAAAAAGGATAGTTGAGAGGACATGGCAAAGAAGAAAAGACCTCAAGGGAATTAATCTCAGTTCTGGATGTCTCGAGGTTATTATTTATAAGTGTCCAGTAGATGCCTTTGTTTTTCTGATTATATATGATGGAACTTCACAAATTGTATGATTGGATTAGCAAATGGCGCTGTTTATTCTTCATTCTTGCGTAAATAAATAGTTGGCCCGATTATTCTTTCTAAATCCTTTATTTTAGCTATATTTTTCTTTGAAAATTCCGAGCCTGTATAGTGTATGTTTTTATTATTTTACTTTGAAAATCCGAGTCGGAGGAGTGTATCTGTGTATATGTAAAACTAAAACAGAGGACTTCCAAAAAAAGCTGATCATTCTATACCTATGATATTCTGGCTCAATTAACCATGAACAAGAACTACTTCAAACAACCAATGTTCAATTTTATGTTTTTTTTTGTTTCTGTAAATGTTTGTTGTGTTTGTTTATTTTCTTATCATATAATCTTCATCATTTTAGGAACTACATTTGGGAGATTTATACATTACAAAAACAAATTGTAATAAACACTTATGCGGAATTCAGATTTAAAACTATGGTTATAAGTTTATAACAGTCCAAAATTAAATATTAAAGGAACTTTGTTGTGTTTTTAACCCTCTCAAAGTTTGCAAATCAATTTAAGATATGCTGATCTTGGCTGCTAGTTAATTCGAATTGAGGGCTTGCCTGAGATCCAATGTACTCTATAATTAGTCGTTAGTTCAATTGATTATAGCAACAATGTCTTATGTTCAATCTATTTTTTGGCTTCGGCTCAAAGATTGTAGCAATTAAATTTTGTTAAACAAAGCATCCTAAGCACAAAGATTAATCGAAGTCGACGTTAAAAGTGGAAAAATAAAAAATGTTGGAGCAACGTAAGCTCAAAGTAGAATGACGTGGGTTTCCCTTAGAAATACAAGAAACTCACGTCTAAAGCTGTTTGGTTACTACCTCAGCCGAAGGTAATTTCGTGCCTATTTATTTATTTGTTTATTTATTATTTATTAAGGTGAGTTTAGTTTTTGTTATTGATGTCCATGCCACAAGTAGGAAAATGAGAAATGTTATATAGCCAGAATTTTGTTGCCAGGAATAGGATATCAAGCCAGAGTAACTTAACATTGTTAGAGTTTTGGATGGTTCCTGTTGCTTAAACCTGTATAATAATTACCCTTAAATTTTTGTAAGGTGGGGCTAAATTTTCTGTCAAATAATTCTAGCTGACTAGCTGTGTAGCGTGGCTATGACTAACAAGTTACAAATGCAGGAAAGATAAGTGGTGGCAATTAAAGGAGAAAAAATTGGTGTGAAGGAGAAAATGAATACAGATCTCAACTTTGAAAGAACTACTAGAAGTGCAGTTTCATGCACCTGAAAACAATGTTTTAGATTTGAAAATTCCTAGAATCTTGGTCTTTGAAATCAATAAAAGCTCAAATCAGCTACAATCCTATGACTTATAGTATTGTAAGGCAAAACAAACAATTAAGTCTATTATTATCCCAGCTTGTGATATTGTTCAGTCAGAAAGCTTGTTGTGACATTGGAAAGGTGTGGCAGTAAAAATTTCCCCTCACTGGACTTGATACTGCTACAGTCATTCTCTTCCTGCAAGTGAAAGCTAAAGTCATTAGTTATTATGAACTCCATTTTATTTTGGGTGTCAACTTTAACAGATCAAAGCAAAACAATTAAAGATCTGTTACCTGTAGTACATACCTTTGAGAGCTTTAAATCTTCCTGGGCAGTTGTAGAAGTACTGTATTCCTTGGGAATGTACTGGTCTTGTTTTGCATCATTTTGTTTCAGCTTCTCTTCAAGAGCCTTAACTTTCTTCTGGTACCCTTCATTCTCTTGTTGAAGAGAATTTTTCTTCTTTCGTAGCTCGCCGTTTTCTCTGGTCATCTGGGCAAGTTCATACTTTAACTGAGCATTATTGCGCCAAGAAGCTTCTTTTGTTGTTAGATCCCATTCTAGGCGAAAAACTTTTTCCTCGAGCAAAGCTTTACTACGCTTGCAGTCCTCCAACTCTGATGTAACTTTGTCAGTGCTCAAGAGTCTTTGCATGTAATATGTTTTCTTAGCTTTCAGCTCTTCGTACTCTAAGGATAGCTCCTGATATGAAGTTCCCAGTTTTCTGCATTCAGATTCTGCTTCATATAGTGAGCTCTTGAGTACGAAGAGTTCGTCTTGAAGCGCTTCCGTTTTCTGAAGTTGAACTTCAATTTCAGAAATTTCCTCTGTTGCTTGTAGCCTCTCAAGTTCAGAGGCTTTCAGCTCAACTTCCAGCCTTCTAACATTCCTCTTCAGTTTCTCTTCATTTGATTTGGAGTTTTCCAACAAAAGAACTACCTTTTCATGATTTACCATCAAAGTTTCTTGATTTTCCCTTGTAGAGGCTAGCTCTTCAAAGATAATTTTGCACCATGACTTCATATTCTGCTTGAAGATTATCAAGCTTGGCTCCATATAGCTTTACTTTCTCCTCTTCTTCTTGAAGAGCAGCTTCAGTCATAGCTTTTTCAGCACATAAATCATAGACATCAAGTAGAACATTAGAAGCTATTTTGTTGTGTCTATCAAAGATGTCAGATATCTGGTCTCTTAGGTGTTCAACCTCTCTCTGCAAGTTACTCGCTTCAGCTGCTTTTTCCAAATACATCTGTGTTAGATACCTCTCTTCTATAGCAAACCTTTCATCTTGCTTTATGCTTTCCTGGATAAGTTCTTCTAGGTCTACTTTGATGGATTTTTCTTTCAAAGCAATTTCATCCAGCATTGAAGTAAACTTGCATTCCAAGTCTTCAATTAGTTTCAAAATATTAGAAAATGCATTTTGTGATCGCCCTAGTTTAGATTCCAGTACTGTATATCTGTTATGCAACTCCAAGTTTTGCATTCGTAGCTCACCATTTGATGTCTGAAGAGTTTTGGATACCTCAATCAAGTTTTCATTTGTAGCTTGTAATTTTAAGTTGGCTTCTTTCAGAAAACGACACTCCTCTTGAGCTTCTGTCGATTTTTTCTGCATGCTCTCCCCCATTATTTTCGGATCAACTTTTTGCGCCTCATTTTTAGTTTCCATTCTCCGATCTCAGCTGGAGATATATGACATTATTCTCGGAATTCTCCGATTGCCAAATGACGTAGCTCCCTTTCTTCACTCAAATGTTTCACTTGACTTCTAAGCCAAGTATCCTTTCTGATAACTGTACAATTTCTGCTTCTTGTTCAAACAGAGCATTTTGTGCATCATTTTCAAAGGAAGTAGGCTTTGATTCAAGCAACTTCTTTAATAGGAAATTGGTACACAAGATTGCCTCATTCAATTCCTTCAAATCTATTTTACCTGCACCTTTTGAAAGCTCAAATATATTGAAACAACTCTCATTTTTTGTGAATGTCATTTGATCTGGAAGAGAACCTTGATCCTTGAGGTTTTCTACTGAAAGTTGAAGCTGTTCATACAACTCAACGAATGCTTCAGTGAAGTTGATAGCAGTCTCAGTGTCAAATGGAAGAAAGTTAGAAGCAAAGTAACTAGAAATGACAAGATCCTTTGTGGACTCTTCATGCTTCTCATGAAATTCAACTTCAAGATCTTGTGCCCTTTCTGTTAGAGATAAGATTGCATTGCTGAAAGCATTGAAACCATCATATAACTTCGTTTCGAAGTTGATGATCTGTTTCTCTTTCTCAAACAGCCTATTACTCCATTTTTCCTCATTTTCTTCTAAAGCTTGAGCCATAAAATATCTTGCAGTTTGCATCCCTTGACCTTTCTCATCCATGGTTTTCTCTAGAAACTTGATAGAACTTTCCATGTTTTTTTGTTTCTCCCACATGACTTGGCGTTCAAGTTCCATGTTCCTGAATTCCTGTAGTTCAATCCCTTCATGCAGACATCTTATTGCATTTTCATTAGTGCTGAGATCAACACCTGGACGACGAAACTCCTTTCTTATTTTCTCTGGAAAAACATCTATGCTCAAACTAAAGTCTTCTTCATCACTGTCCTCAAGCCCATGGCGATTACTTTCACCATCTTGAAACTGAAAAGTAGTCACTGATAGATCAGAAATCTCCATTTTCTGCTTTTCTATTATCTTTTCTGATTTCCTGAGAGTGGAAACAAGATTGTTGTTTGACTCCTGTGCTTTATTTAGCTTCACTTCCAAGTCATAATTAAGTCCTTTCTGATACTCTATCTCATCTTTCAACTCCTTTATGACATTTTCCATCTCTTCTATCTGAAACCGGAGACTTCTACTGTCATTTTGTTTCGCCATAGCTGTTAGTCGTTGAATTTCTTCCTTCAAATCATCGTTCTCTTTACGCGATGCTGATAACTCCATTTCAAGATCTTTTTTGTTCTTCGACTTCTTGTTTAAATCTTTCCGCAGTCTTTTCACATCAACCATCAGCTTTGTAGCATTTTCTTCCCACATCTTCACCTCACCATGAAGTAACTCAATTGTTACTTGTGCTGCTCCCAACATATCTTTAGATGAACACACACTCCTTGCTGGTGTTGAGTCACTGGCATGCGAAACTTGCTCAAAATCTTCACTGTTATCTTGATGTTGTATACCTAAATTTGAGGTTACTGAAGTAAAGGATGAATATTTTGACTTGTAGGTATCATGGAGTGAATAGGGGCTCTTTTTAGAGTATATTGAATCTTGTCTCTCTGGCATATTAGTCTTCCATCCAATACTGACATTACTTTGTTGTGGAAAGCTTTCAATCCAAGAGGGAATGGAACTCTCCAAAGAGCCAATATCATGATCTGAACATGTTGTCTGAGGAACTCTTTTCTGTAACATCAGAAGATGACAGTCACTGAAATTATAAAGTTTGATGACTAATTCCAAAATATTAAACTTCTCATTTACAAGTCATGCAGGAACACTAAATATTCCACTCTTGTTAAATTGATTGGCTAAAGACTGGAGCACAGAATAGTAGTAGCTACAGAAGTTTGATTACATAAAAGTTAAGTAGCTAAAAATCTTGGTACCTTACTTCTAAGTTCTCCATGACAATCTGTATTTTCTAACAGATCACACAGTGATGAGCTACTGATCCTGCTTAATGTAGTGTCGGATACATCGGATATACTGTCCACATCATCATAGCCAACACTCATTTCTTCCCCATATGAGTTTGCATTGTTCCTTTTTATTATCCCATAAGAAGAGTGAGTACATATTTCATGATATAAGCAAGCATAAAGTTAAAAAAGGATAATGTCATTCCGTAAACAGCAGACCTCTGATTTCTTCTTGGTGTCAAGCACTGAATTTTAACCTGGAAAAAAAAAGAGGGTCGGTTATTCAACAATCATCAACTGTACAAGAAACTAGCAGGAGGTTCTTGGTTCAAACTCGGGAAACTAACATTCATTCCTCCCCACTAACATTCCCTATCAAAAGGAAAAACTGTACAATAAACTTGAGTTCTACTTGATACATCTGAAAGGGGGAAAGTAGATCATTGATTAATTATTATTTTAGGTGCTATTTGTTTCAAGTTCAGCTCCTCTGATGTACTTGCTCCTCTGATGTACTTGTTGTATTAACAAGGAGAGATAGTGACACGTACATTTTTTTTAAATATTTATTTCATTTATTATTATTTTGTATGTGTCACTCTCTCCCCTCCTTTAAACAATAAGTACTAGAGATGATCTAAACTTGTTTGTTTCCACTTGCTTAGAAAATGATATAGGAGTATTATTAAGGTGTGGTAGATAAGGAGGGTGAAAATCCTTATTAATTGGTAGAAAAAGTGGATTATCGACATTAAACTTTTCTTATACCTAGCTTGTGTTTAGAACCACGGCCGCCATGCGACATAGTGTACACTATTAGTTGTAGCGGCTGTCTAAACTCACGTTTAAGGATATTCCAATGCGGTTCCAAACGGCCTAGTAGTATTAGAGGTATAAATCCAAACCAAATCTAGCTTATTAAGTGAGAAACTTTCTTTAATGCACAAAGTATATTATATGCAGATACATAACAAATCTATTTATTTTTCCATGGAACCTTGTCTACAGACTGGCTTTTAGTATATTTTATTCTTGACACCAGGCAAGTGTAAGAGAAGTTGCATTCGAAGTTTGGGTTGGTATCCAATTTCTCCATTTCAAAGAGAACCATGCAATGCAAGCTTTATTGTCTCTAGTGAATTGTAGCTTATAATTCAGTATAAGTTATTTATACAACAAAATGGAACACTTGAGACAGCAACATTTGCATGATGGTTAATGGTTAATACATCTCAAAATCATGGTTAGTATGCTAATAATACTTCATCTAATTTTAGATTCATTGAATAACTGATATATCTAGTTTGTTTTATAAGAAAAATGTGTAGTTTTAGATTCATTGAATAATTGATATAGCTAGTCAGTATTTATTCAAGAAATAAAGGCCTTACTTGTAAGATCGCCGCCCCTTGGGAAGAATGTTGTAACAAAGGCAATGATGCAGCACAAGTTTCTGGGCCAACATAACTTGCTAAATTAATGGTTGCCTCTCCAAGGGTCCCAAACCTAGGAGATCCCTATATTATTATCAAATTAGGTAAGTCAACATAGAGAATAAACAAAAGAAAATGTGAAGTTTTTCTTAAACAAAATAATCAAGCAACAAAGGTAACAACATAACATACCATGGCTACAAGAAACTTAAGGAGGCAGGCTTGATTATGTTGTAGTGAATAATCAGAAATCCATAAAGTACTTAACATCGATTCTTCCCAATGACACTCTCCATTTTGAACTAATGTCTTACCAGACTTGGCTATGGTTTCCCCTGTTTCTATAGATATAATAGAAACAAAAAGCTGATTCCACCCCTTTTCTATTTCAAGAACCTTGAAGTCATAGAACTTGAAATCCATTCTCTCCTCAAATCTAGTATCTCTGCTATGCCCACTAGAATTGTATATTTTCCTCTTTGATTTTCTCTCCTTCAATTCTTTCTCATAGCCTTCCTCACTGTCACAAGTAAAATTTCATATTGTATGTTTGAAATAATGGTCTATATATTATATGGTAAAATGTAAAATGACAAACAATGTATGCATATTATTTTAGAAGTAACACAAAAGAGATTACCTTGACATGGCCATGGCACTTGTTGTATAGAAAGTAAAATGTAGAGTTATACCACAAAACAAGAGACATGAAAAAGTGCTTTATATAATCCGTTGAAAGAGAATATTATTTTTTTGTTCTCGCGGTCCAATTATACCAGTTTCTTACTTTTCATTCCTCCCAAGGATCGGTCGGGGGTGGTATATAGTAACTTTATGTATCTTCTTCCTTCTTCAATCTTCCACTATCAACAAACAGCTTCATTGATTGATCAGATCCTGCAGGCTATACTATATTTAATTTTTATTAATGTAGTAGCATTATTTTCTTAATTTGCCATTATAAATATATATGCTAAGTATAACTAAGTTTTCGAATTTTAAATCACATATAGGAATACTAAAAGCATTTCATTTTAGTTGGTACGTTGGATAAATTAAAAGCATTTGCAGTCCAAGTAGAGGAAATCCCATTATTATCATTATATATAAAGCAAAACATAAAGTAAGCCGTCCAAGTAGAGAAATGCAAAAGAAAATGAAAAATGGGAATCATTTTCTCTTAACTTATGCAGCTTCCACGTGGGGAAAAGTAGAGCTATGCATAGAATTGGGAACGCCTTTTTGTAGTACTTTGTGTTTTGAAAAAAAGAAAATGCTGAGAAGTCGTTTTAAGCTTAATAAACTCTTCAAAATGATAAGAAGTTTTTTTTTGACTGGAAAAGTTGAAATAAACTATCTACAGGTTCTATCACAATTGACTAAGTCAATGGTGCTGGATTGAACATGTTTGGTGATTATTCGAGTTCAAATTTAGGATGGGTGAGTTTACGAGTAATATTTATCAATTATCACTTATCTGCCAACACGAAAATTGAAATAAGCTTGAAGTTAAAAATTCGTGATCATTTCAAAAATGTTCCAGAAACATAAAATATGCTCTATATAATTGATAAAGTGACTATGTAAATATTAAGAGTTAAACTCTATCTATGAATTGAATATAAATTTTATTTAAATAAATGGTGAAGTAAAAACTTAGTACAATATGAAGAGGTGATCACTATATATAGTGCACCTTCTAGTGAAAGTAAACACAAAAATCCAACTAACTAACTAACTAAGAAAAGTAGTTACAATTGAAAGCTAATTTAACTAACTTGTAAACTAACTTTCTAATAGTAAAAGGTGAAGAACCAAAATATTTAAAAAATATAATTCCATTTAGTTATAGAAAATAGTCAAATACCATAAAGAGTAAAGAATCTGCGCTATAAGCAGAGCTGTTAATGGGCCAAGCCCGGCCCGACCCTTTGGGCCAAACAACGTTGGCACTTCACTACCAACCCAATATTCTAACAGTGCATATTTCATGCCCGGCCGACCCGATTTAGCAATTAGTGGCCCAATGGGCCACAAATCATTGAATTTTTGGAATCTTGGCCATAGTCTTTTTCTACAAATGAAAGCAACATACATAAAAACAATATTTTGGAGAAGATAACATAAAAATCTGTTTTGGCTCAAACAATGTCAATATAAAGTCGCTGTTTAGGCTCTACAAATCACCATCGATAATACATTAACACTTTGTCCATAACCATGTTAGTCAAAAACCAAACTCAAATTTAAATTTGTCTTGATCAGACAAAACACTGTCGTCATGTTATGACAAAATAAATTTCAACTACACAAATATATTGGTCGAAAAACTAAAGCTTAACAACATTAAAGCAAAAAACTATATATTCAACGAACACATCAAGAACTTCAACAAATACAGACATTTAACTAATATCGACAACTTTATCTCTCTCTGAGTTAGCACATCCGAATTGGACATGTATTTTTTTAGTGGAATGTATTTTTTTGTTATTAACACTCAAATGAAATTTAGTTTTTTTTGTTAGAATTGAAAATAAAAAAACAAATCTGCTGCATTGGGCTAAGCCCACGGGCCCATGGACCAAATTTCGACCATATAAATGATTGGCCATGTGTCTTACGCCAAAAACTTACCATTGGTTTTGGTATTTATGAAAGGCCACCCAACCAAAAAAGTGTCATGTGGACTTGCATTGCGCGCCAAAATTGACAGCTCTAGCTATACACGATCCTATTTTGGAGTTTTTTTTTTGTTTTAACATGTCCAACCTTGCACATGTTAAGCACATGTTAAAGTTTATTAAGCTTATTTACGTTTGGATCCACAAAAAAGTGTCGTGCAAAATTGCTCATAAGCTACAAGTTGTAATTTCGTTGTTGACTTGACTCTCTACCACAGAAATATAGTTTATCCAATTTTCTATTTGGTGAGAAGAAAGAGATTATAGGAAGGAGTCTATTTGTACAAGCAATATATTAATGTCGGGTTGCGTCGGCAACTTCCGGCATAGGGACGGTCGGATTCAAACTTGGGTGTGACCTATGAATATGATATTGTGTGTATAGTATTTATTTATCATTTCGTCTAAATTGACAAAAAAAGAGTAAAAAACTACAAAATTTATGGACCACGATTCTGTAGAATTCAACTGCAGAGCTCTACATCATAAGTAATGTAAATCACGAATAACTCCACCTAAGTGTCCACCTAAGAAAAGCCACGTAGATCTCTTCAAATATGTGGCTTTACACATCATTAACTGTGGAGCCCACAAATACACGTTGGATGTCAGTAATTTAATAAAATAAAATGAAGGAATGTCTCATATGGGAGTTGAACACTTGATCTTCAAGTGCCAAACAACAACAAGAACCACTGCACCATGCACAACTCTTGATACAAATTTCACACGCACCCTTAATTAACTCACTAAATGCATACAGATTTCACACACACTTATGATACAATTTTTAAACCAAATTTCATTTAAAAAATAACTGTCATTACGTTTTTAAAATGTGGATCTACAATTATTCCTATTGATTCCATTGTCTTCAGAATTAAAGAAATCAAGAGAATTCAAAATTGGGATACCTGAAATACATAGTAAGCAGCTCAAATATTGCTTGCACGGATTTCGCAAATCGTTCGGCCAGGATCCACCTATATCGGCTCTATTTTAATCCCACGATTCTGGTTCATTTACACTTCAAATGCTTAGTTACTAATCGATTTCGCAAATATTCCGATCATCTCATCTCTCTCTCTCTCTCTCTCTCTCATACCAATCTCTCTTGCTTCTCTCATCATCTTTCTTTCTCAGCTTTCAAAAAAATTCAATGACCATCTCTTTCATTCTCATTTCTCTCAACTCTTTCTTTAATTCTCTCATCTCTCACATAAATTCAAAAACCATCCTCTTTCAAAAACCATCAACTTTTTTACACACAAATCTGTCCAGAACCCAAACCAAAACCTAAACTTCTCATCGAGAAATCAAGGAAGCACTAAACGGAAGAAGAAGATCGGATCTGTGACTGACAACGAAACCACTCTGAACAATAGGTAGTTTGCTTTCCAACTCTTCCTCTGAAAATGTTCTTCAATAGTTTTTCCCTATAACTAATCTTCATCTAATTTTGGTTTTGTTTTGGTTTTACCCACATTTTTTTTTGCTGAAATCCACCCAAACCCTAAACCCCATCTTCTCTCTGATTTTGTCTTTCTACATTTTATTTCTGCAAAGTTTTTCTTATCGTGGTTTTTTTAATATTGTTTGATTTTCAATCATTGATATGGGGTGCAGTTTCCATTATTGATTTATTTGGTTTTAACTTTTCGATTTGGCGTATTTCATGTTTCAGGAGCTTCAACAATATTGGCTTCGAGATTTGGCAAGACAGGATTTGATTCAAGGTATTTTCATCATAATTTTTCAAGAATTTTATTTGATTGTTTCACATTACAATCTTCATTTTGATACATTTACTGATTAGTATTTCGTAGTTTTAGTTTTGTTGATGTTATTGTTGTTGGTTGTGTTTTCTTTATTATTCATGACATAATAAAGACGGTGTACAAAGGGGAATTTTCATTCGGGACATGGGTTGTTTCTCCCTCTGGCCAATACAAGCTTTCCCAATGAAACTCAAGTCGTGGTAGGAAACCATTTTAGGCTTTTAGATAATAACCCAATGTCCTCATTTTTAATAGTTAATTGTTTCTCCTAAATCATTACTTCAATTTCTCCCGTCTATATAGAATTTATCAGAACATACTAAATACCCACATGAGTATTTTCGAGATTATGGAATATACATATTTTAATCAAAAATCAATGTATATAATTGACTAAAATAATTATATTTAAATATATATATATATATATATATATATATATATATATATATATATATATATATCTTAACTATATTAATTCATGAGTTGTCCATGTAAGCGTCCACATAGGACCAATAGAAAAATGCCACACACATTTAGATAAAAATAAATCGTGACTAATAAAATCCACATAATCATTTGGTTCCATATCACCCATAACCGTGCAAGCTGTCTTTGATCCGACGGATAGAATTAAGCAGGTGACTTAAGATTATCTATCAATGGTGGAGGTCCCTCAAAATTTCGGCTCCTATTGCTTTGTATAGTTAATAGCTTTAAATGTAAATAAGACCAGCCCATTTTATGAATAAATTGTGATTTATTTAGAATTAATTGATAAAAACTGTCATCACGCTTAATTCCCCAAATTAATGACTATAAATTGTATACTGTGATATTGAATTATATTGTATAAACTTCTGCGGTTCCTTTTCTCTTTTCCTTCGAAATCCTCTAGGTGGAAAACCAGTGGTAAAGCTGACTATCTTCTTTTCAATCAATGGATGCAAAACTAGGTGCCTTTGAAAGTTTCATTTTCCATCAAGAAGCTACAATCCAGGACATCAATAGTAATATTCCACTTCCTGTAAGTTTTCTTGCATTACTGATTATACAGTCAGGATCAAATGTTATATATATTGTTGCAACCCATTCATTTATCATTTTGCTTTTATAGGAATCCTCATACGTTGTTATGACACACATCTATGGGATTGTAGCATCGTCAGGATTTGATATCTTTTTTCAAACTTAAATTAAGTTCATAAATTTATTCACATACTCAAAACTATAATTATTATCTTACTATTATAAACAAATTTATATTGTTAAACAGAATTTTGTAATGATAATTAACGAGGTCTTTAATTATTTCAATATCTCCTTTAATAAATCACATTTTTTCACTCAAAAAAGTTCACAATTAACAACACAATAATTACTCAAACCATGAAGTCTAACATGTCCCTTATTTTCTACCTACCTGACGCTGACTTGGTAATTAAAAAATTAAAAATTAAATCAGTTTATATGCATATATATTAAGCTCTATTGACATTCGATGGTTTTTTTAGATATGGAAATTTTGCACGATTGCCTCAATGTGTCCCATTCTCATCTCATCAAATGCAACTGATATCTTAATCTTAATAATAATCAAATATGAAGTAGTGACGTGTACCTAAAACGTTACCAGACAAAAAAATTACGTCAGTTCTGAAGTCAAATCCACATCATCATCCGTGAATTATATGGCTGTCCAAATCAGCATATCGAAAAAATAAACGGACGAGATTTGATCAAATTGTGGAAGAAAAAATCAACGGATGTGAGCTATTTAAATTTCGACTGGAATCTATAAACATCAATGGGACAAAACAACACAGTTAATTATCCTTCACTATTGTAATTAATTGTAATGAATTGAAATAAATTATTGTTTGTTGATTTGAAAAACATAATTTGGCAAATTAACCGTAATGCCCATAACCTACAATTAGTGAAAATACTGCAACCTCTCTCATGATATTCGATAGCTGGCTATTAATTAAAAAAAACTGTCATTCAATGACCCATTAAGGCAATTAAATAAATTGCATTAAAACCTACCCGTAAAATCCTTCTAATATAAATAGGCAGTCTGCCTCAGTCAAAAGAGGACAACAATTAGACGGCAAAAATCACCTAAACTGGATTGGGATTCAACATCAGAATCCTAATCCAATGAGATACACATATTCAAACTTTTGGGTTCAAAAAGTAGATCAAGAAAAGAAGCGGTGGTGAAGGTATAAACTCTCACCTCATTTCCACTCTAACTTCTATTTGCTTCTCCTTTATTGTTCATCCCCCGACTATTCGATTAACTTTGAATTTACAATGACAATTGCAGAATTTTTTCTTATTATATTCATTTTGTTGGTGGTTTCTTTAATCCCCTATATACTAATTTAAATATGCAGTTTGTGTTAGTTTGGTAAAACAAAACGAGGGATTATTCTTGAATCTAATTTGCATATCCCCTATATATTAATACAACAACTACATTTAGGCGGCAAAATATTTTTTCCCTTTTTTCTTTATTTTTTTTTTCCTTCTTTTTTGACCATATTTTTTTCTTTTTATAAGTCAATTTATGTGTGTTACTTAGTCATGTATATGTTATAGTATGATACACTTTACATTGACGATTTTAATTTTTTTTAATAAGTCTCTTTATGTATGTTATTTGGTCATGTATGTGTTATAGTATGATACACTTTACACTGACTACTTTATTAATCAATTGGGGAGACATTTTTTGATAACATTAGTTGCAAATAATACAAACTTTATGTCCATTATTAATCTAGCAAAAATTAATGTCTCACTCTTTTTTTTCAGCACTCATTGCTTTTTATTATCAAAATGTATCCCTCATTGTTAAATACATATTATTTTGGTTTTTTTTGTACTTCCACTGTTACCAATATATCCCCACTCTATATTTTTAGACGAACATACTCCTGACATAAATTGAACCAACCAGATTTATGTTTGTAATAGGTAAATACGATTTATGTTTTTTCAAGTCGTATTTACCTATATATACGATTTCCCTGACAAAAAACAAAAAATTTAAAAAAATGAATCCTATTTATCTCAGAATAAGGTAAATACGATGCAATTTTTTAAGGAAAATTGGATTTATGTTTGATGAAGGTAAATACGACCTACTATTTTTGAAGCTTCTGGGAGAGAATCGTATCTAGATAAATACGATCACGAAATTTCTTTGGAATTCGTATCTATCTCCTGGAAGGTAAATACGACAAGCTCTAAATTATATATAACATAACCGTTGGTTAGTTAATATCCACAACGAAATTTCAATGCCATTTTTTAACCAATAGTTGACATCCATTTTTTTTTGAACTATCTTGCCCTCATTATTGTTAAAGAGTGTTTTTATTACATTTCTCACATTCTAAATCACCATCATGCATTGGTTCGTATCTTCGCAAATATATCATATATTCTCTATATATTAATACACAATCGCATCTTTTAGCCATTTTGGTGAGAAAGTTTTATTCCCACCATTTACCAATATACCCCTCATTTTGTACCCCACTATTTACCAATATACCCCCACTTTATATTTTTGGACCGACATACCCCCACTCTATATTTTGTACCCCACCATTTACCAATATACCCCTCATTTTGTACCTCACTGTTTACCAATATACCCCCACTCTATATTTTTGGACCGACATACCCCTGATAATTTTTTTATTTGTTCAACACTTTTTTTATCCACTTTTGGTGGGAACCATTTACCAATATACCCCTCATTTTGTGCCCCACTGTTTACCAATATACCCCCACTTTATATTTTTGGACCGACATACCCCCGCTCTATATTTTGTACCCCACCATTTACCAATATACCCCTCATTTTGTACCTCACTGTTTACCAATATACCCCACTCTATATTTTTGGACCGACATACCTCGACAAATTTTTTTATTTGTCCAACACTCTTTTTTTTATCCACTTTTGGTGGGAAAATTTTATTCCCACCATTTACCAATATACCCCTCATTTTGTACCCCACTCCAATATACCTCCACTCTATATTTTTGGACCGACATACCCCTGACAATTATTTTTTTGTCCAACACATTTTTTTTTATCAACTTTTGGTGGGAAAATTTTATTCCCACCATTTACCAATATACCCCTCATTTGTACCCCACTGTTTACCAATATACCCCCACTCTATATTTTTGGACCGACATACCCCCACTCTATATTTTGTACCCACCATTTACCAATATACCCCTCATTTTGTACCTCACTGTTTACCAATATACCCCCACTGTATATTTTTGGACCGACATACCCCTGCCAATTTTTTTTTGTCCAACACTTTTTTTTTGTTATCAAAATGTACCCCTCATTTTGTACCCCACTGTTTACCAATATACTCCCACTCTATATTTTTGGACCGACATTGTTGCCTCATCCCACCAAGGGCTATTGTTGCCTCTTCGTCTTATATATATGTGTTGCGTATTTTTATACCCCCTTATAAAATGTTGATGTTTTTTCGAAATTACATCTATAGGCCTCTTAATCACCTCCCCGTGCATAGCACGGGCGTGTGTCCTAGTCTTCTCTAATGAATTCAACCTAAGGTTATTGTTACCTTTTACTCTAATTTAAATATGCGATTTACATATAATACGCATCTTAATATACAAATGAATGTTTCTAAATCCATTTTTCTTTATGGCATATTCTTATTTGCAAATGACGAAAATAAATAATAATTGGATTATAGATGGCGCTAGCACATACAAGAAATTAGAAGAGAACAAAAATTAAACAAACCATTGTGTAGATGTCTTTCTCCGAAAATTCAATCGAATTCAAAAAAGTGTTCGTTAGAGGGTTTTTTTTTTAATATATCTATTGAAAATTAATATCATGTTAAAGATACTAAAGGTCCATATTAAGAAGTCTCTCAAAGTCTCTGTCTCCATCCCCAATCCTGCCATGGGAAGATTTTCCCCCATAGCCCCGTCCCCCTAGACTCCCACAGTCCTTGCGGGGACCTTGAAAGTTTACCAAAGGTTAGCAACTGTGTAAATTAAAAATATATAAAAACTAGAAAAAAATATAAAAGTATGAAAGTAGAACAAATAACATTTTAATATAAAAGTTTGTCTTACTTTTGTATTTTAACATGTTAAACATATATAAGCAATAATAAAAATAGAAAAAGTCACACTAATTAATATTTTACTAATACTTTTAATAACATATAAAAGACCAAAAAAATTGATTAGTTATAATATTATATATATATATATATATATATATATATATATATATATATATATATATATATATATATCTATTATATATAACCATTGATCTTCCATGTCATCATCCACATAGTATGACACATCACTAATTACATCATTAACGATTTTATTCCAAGTCAGCTTAAGTTAATTCGCTAAAATATATACCAAAAATGTCAAAACGGGGAATTGAACTCATCCCCTCCTAAATTCAATGCAATTCTTAATCAAGTCGGCTACCTAGCTCTGTTGTTTCATAAGCGTAACACATTATTGTTAAACCATTCTTCATTATTATTTTAAATAAAAACCTTAGTACATTATTTTATATTTTTGAAAATGTTATGGCTTGAAAATTGTTCAAATCTTACCTACTTTTTCACGTGTTTAATGGTTGTTAGGTACCTATTTTATATTTAGGGATTTGATTTAAATTTGATGAGTAATGAGTTTAGTTAAGTTATCATCAATAGACAGATTATGTATTACTATTTAGGTTTTTAGATATTAATCTTTATATAATCTTAAATATTTTTATATAAAAATTGCATCTACGAATAACACTAGATTTTTCATATTCTAACAACCTCCTGAAGTGTTAGTTTGATTTTTCCCGTTTATAGTTTCTTTATAGGAATATACAAAATACCATAAGGGTTATCTCGCAATATGGAACATACATATATTAAATCAAAATTAACAATTAAATAGTCAAATATTATAAAAAATACTCACTATATTGGCAAAAGTAGGATGATAATTTATAGATAAAAATACTCACTATAAAAAAATTCTTTAATAACCCATATAAAAAAATTCTTTAGGACGAGATTATAAAAAAATACTCACAATAAAAAAAATACTCACTATATATATAAAAATAAATAAATGCATAAACATATATATTATATATCATAATGAATGGATAAAAGATTTACAGATAAAAAAATCGATGGGTCATATAACCTACTTAAAACATACAACTGCATTTTTAAAAGGTGCCAATTTTTATTTTAAAATTTTATGATAAAATGAGATGTATGCTCGTGTTGCTTACAAAACATTATAAGACGGGAAACAAAATTCTTTCCTGGACAAAACCCCACATCCCATTTGAAATTATAATATATAATTATATTATATATATATATATATAAATTTAAATTTAATTTCCTACTATTATATAAATATTTAAAATAGTTGAAGTAATTACCTACGATTGTTTAACAATGATCTGACTCGTCTTTGACGAAATAAATTATACTAGTTTAGTACAAACGTGGGTAAGAGAGAGAATAATGAGAGATACTTAACATTATGAAAAAATCTAAATATCCTTTATGATAGTGCAAATGCAGTGGATATTGACGGCTGAGAATCACAATCCTAAATTTACCTTTTTAGATATTTTATACTATTGATACCTATTAATTTTTAGGATCAAAAGTGCCATTTTAATTTGTTCTCGTTTCCTCTCCCCCACTTCAAATTTTTCTCTCTCCCACTTTTCCTTCTAATAACATTATGTATATTTTGCTTTTCGGTTCCAATGGAAAAACATTACATTGATTCTCAACAATAAACATTATACATGATCAAAATAAATATTTTGTGTATTTTATCTTTATAATATTTTTGTTTGTTATAAATGAATATTTAACTTTTGAGTCTTGACGTGAAAATGCTATGCGTTGTTAATATAATTACATTATTTTTAAGTTGGTAGAAAGATATTATATATTGTATGTATAGTTATTTTTTATATTTATCTTTTATCTTTATAAATGTAGTTATTTTAAAAAGGCTAAAAGGTACTTTTAGTCCCTGCAAATGTCAAGAAAATCCAGTTTAGTCCCTGCAATTCCAAAGTTTTTAAAATAGTCCCTGCAATTAGTAAACGTTACTACTTTAGTCCTTGCTGTTACTTTACTCTTAAAAAAGGAGGGACTAAACTGGATTTTCTTGACATTTGCAGGGACTAAAAGTACCTTTTAAATGGAATTGCAGGGACTAAAGTAGTAACGTTTACTAATTGCAGAGACTATTTTAAAATTTTTGGAATTGCAGGGACTAAACTGAATTTTCTTCACATTTGCAGGGACTAAAAGTACCTTTTAGCCTTTTAAAAAAGGATAATTTTAAGTTTAAGTTGCGATAGAAAAATATTACTTATTGTCGATATGATTATTTTTTATTTTTCCCTCAAGAATGCCTTTATTTCTATATAAATGATTATTCTGCTTTTGATTCTCAACTGGAAAATATACATGTTATTGATGCATTTATTTTTGTATTTTTTTCTTTATAAATATCTTTTTGTTCTAAGTAAATATACTTCAGATTCTTTATAGACAAAAATCTAATTATAATAGAAACGATAAGACATACAAATTTTTTTTACGATTCATATTCAATTCCACAATCATTCATAGCAAATAATGTGGCACAATCCATACGTATACACGAGTATACTACTAGTTTAATATAAAGTTTATTAGGATTAAATAAAAAGTATAGGTATTTAACGAACCTTAACACGTGCTACAAAATCCTTTAATAAAAATAAAATTATTACTCAGTTCAAGTTACACACTGGTTTGTCTATAAGTTTAGATCAATCATCACTTGGTAATCAATTTGGATCATATCTCACAAGGACATAAGTTCAAATCTTACTACAATGTGAGGACATCTTTTGTGAATACATAAGTACCTCGTATATACTTTTTGAATCTTGAAGCTTTCTTGCCCTATACTCAGGTCTTTTAATTTTGTTTTTTCTATGATAAAAATTTTAAAGCGAGGGTTGGCACCTCAATCCAATATAAGAAAAACCTTCGAGTTTTTGAGCATTTACGAAAGAAATTACATTCAACTTACTCCGAGGGTTTAGCAGCCACTTGAAAGGTTGGGTTTTCTTTTTAAGGGGATAAGGGTAGTTTGGTCATTTTCAAGGGTTGGGTGGGGGTGTTTAAATGAAAAACATGGAGTGTAGGAATCAGCAGCTAACCTTTTACCAGATGAGCCCCATTCCC
This sequence comes from Oxytropis ochrocephala, assembly GCA_020916435.1. Taxonomy (NCBI): domain Eukaryota; kingdom Viridiplantae; phylum Streptophyta; class Magnoliopsida; order Fabales; family Fabaceae; genus Oxytropis; species Oxytropis ochrocephala. Next base: position 15,752,865 of record CM037090.1, on the reverse strand, counting down.
TTAGGTTGTTACTTTTACCACACCCCCTCCTACTCCAAACACACCCCCTCACCCTACACATTTACCAAACTAACCCCACTTACAATTCTATTTCCTCTCTATCCCTCTCCTCTTCTTCTCCAACACCCAAAAACACTCCCTCTCCAACACCAAAACCTCCCCTCTCCACTCCAAAACCCACCCATCCTCACCTTCATCATTCACTCCCATTCAACTACCCATCATTGGCAACTAGCTCAAGGTAATAACCCTACCAAACATTTTTCATTTTGGTTCTGTTTTGAGTTTTTTACGCCATTTTTTTTTCTGCAAACGCGCTCGGTTCGAACAAGGTCGTTCGAACACGTTCGCATGAACGTGTTCGAACAAGTGTTAGCCGGGTGTGAATTTGATTTGTTCGAATAGCCTCATTCGAACATGTTCGCATGAGGCCGTTCGAGCAGCGTATGACAAAGAATCGATAAGTTGCGGCTTCTCGTGCGTGTTTTTTGGTTATTGGATGAAAATGAGGGTGCATCTGGAGCAGTTGAGTTGTCAACTGTAGAAGCTGAGATGTCAACTGTCGCAGTTGACATCTCAACTGACGTCGTTGAATCCCAAGACTTTACTAGTTCCTTCCAAACCGATACGGTAAGAATGAATTAGTTGTTTTAATTTTAGCTAACTATTCAAATTATGTAATCGACACATGGTAATTGAATTTCGCTTATTTCCTACCGTGGAGAGCTGGCGACTTGAGTGCGTGCGGTTGGGAAATCTCTTGGGATGGTGATTGTTATAGGAAGATCGACACGGACGGCGATCGTAAACAATATCGCATTTGATTTGTGATAAAGCTGGATCATATAAGACAAATGTTGAGGAAGGCACAAACACTAGAAAATGTTGTTGTCCCTTCAGACTGAAAGGGAAATTTATTAAGAAGCTTGGAGGATGGATTTTGAGGGTTATGAATGGAACTCATAACCACGGGATGGTTACTTATCATGATGGACGTCCGTACATTGGTAGGTTAACTTCAGAAGAGAAGGAACTAGTGGCTAGAATGACTAGGAATCATACTCGGCCTAAATTGATCCTTAATGAGCTGAAATTGATGAAGCCTGATGATAACTATACGGTTGTGAAACAAATATACAACTGTCGTCAAAGGCAACGGTCGGCTATGCGTGAGGGTAGGACTGAGCTCCAACAACTCATGTTTTATTTAGGAAACAGGATGAACTTCCGCAAGTCATACTTCTTTGGCGAGAGACATGGTATGATGAATGCTCGCAAAGCAATATTTCCAACATCCGCAAACTTGTTGTGCCAATTTCACATTAAGAAAAATGTGAGGGCCAAAGCAAGGCTCATTGTGAAAGACCAAGCTGTTGTTAATGACATTATGGGTGCATTTCTATCTGTTGTCCATGCGAAGACTACGGAAGAGTATGATTATGAGTTGGGTCTGTTTAACGACTTGAGTTGTTGGTCACCTAATTGTTGTTACACAATTTTTCCCTTCAATGTTGCGCCATTCGAAGTGCCCGACGATTCAACATCCTTTTCGCATTGTAACACAAACACTTTGTACAGTAACGTGTCTTCTATTTAGATTCGGTGTAGTCATTCCAAAACATTACATAACATTATGTTTTTGTTGTCTTTTGAAGATCTTTATGAAGCCCGAAGTCCAATGCCCCTCACGGATTTGATGTGGATGACTAATAGGGCACCCATAAAGAAAGGTTGGGACTCGCTTTTTATTAGCCGAATGCAAAAGTGGAAGTGTTTGCTCATACAATCACAACCCCATCCCCCCTTCCTTGTGTAGATTTAAGTAAAGATACTGATGGTAGTCAATGTTAAATTAGATTTATACTTTTGGTACACAGCGTTGTATATGAATATTGGTAGGCAATTTTGAAATCAAAAAAACCGGGTTTCTGTTTTTAAACTGAAATCACCACAACTGTGTTTCATTTTATTAAGTTTCTGTTTCTGCATAACAATAGTTCGAATGATACCATTCGAACGCCTGTTCGAACGCAACCCTTCGAACAGGTTCGAATAAAGCCAATCGAGGCAATCAAAACACACCCTCACACCATCAGTTGGCAATATTCCTTTACACGCATGAGGTCGTTCGAACATCATAAATTCCTTAACACGGACAAGGTCGTTCGAACCTGTTCGCACAACGTCGTTCGAACAGTCACTTAAACCACGCAACACGAGCGTTCCACGCGAGGTCATTTTTGGAAAAAAAAATATTTAGGGGCGTGCATAAAGTAGGAGGGGGTGTGGGAAAAGTAAAAGCCTTCCCTTATTCTAGTCGAGTCAAGAGGCCCAGAATAGGGTTCTGATTTCTCTCTTCTTCGCAAACTCTTGTTTTATTTGACCAAAAAAAAAAAAAAACTCTTGTTTTGAGTAGGGTTTTGCATAGTCTAGCTATTCTTCTTCTTCTTCTTCTTCTTCTTCTTCTTCTTCTTCTTCTGCTGCTGCAATGGGTAAAGCTAAAAAGGGACCCAAATTTGCGGTTATGAAGAAGCTCGTCTCTTCAAAAGCAATCAAAAAGTGAGTTTTATTTTTCGTTCTCCTCTCTTATGCTTCGTTTTGCTCTATAATATTCAATGTTTGAAGTTTTGTTAAATTAAATTCAGCTATAAAGAAGAGATTTTAAACCCAGAAAAGAAGAACCCTCTAAAGGGGAATTTACCCAGAAACGTGTAAGTCTTCTTTCTCACTTCTCATTCCTTGTGACTATATCAATTTTTCCCATACTTTTTTTTGGTTTTAATAATCTGTTTTGAATTTGTATTATTTAGCCCGGTTCATTCTTCGGCTCTTTTCTTTCATTACAATACCGCGTTGGGACCCCCTTATCGTGTTTTGGTGGATACCAACTTCATCAATTTCTCTATCCAGAATAAAGTAAGTATGCTGTATGCTTAGTTTCCTTGTTATATTTTATTCTTTCTTATGTGCTTTTCCTCAAACACTTGGAATGTTAAATCAAATATTCAATCTCTTTCCGGAAATTACAACATGAAAGCATTTTAGTGTGTGGTTGATTAATTAAACTTGTTGAGTTTTACCAACAAAGAGTGGGTCTAGTGGAAGGGGCTAGTCTCCTATAATGTGGCAAAACGAGTTTCAAATCCCCGATGGGAGAGGTGCTCGCATTTAGTGTCCAACAGTGCCTTGAACAGAATTGCCTCTGATGGAGGGAACATGTTGAAAACCAAAAAATATATTTAGTATGAGTTTGATAATTTTCTTTTTAAACTTTATTTGTTGGTGGCTCACAATTCACAAACAATTCTTTGGTTTTGTTGATGCAGTTGGATCTGGAGAAAGGAATGATGGACTGCTTATATGCAAAATGTGAGTTTGAATAGATGATTACTTGACTCAGTTTATGAATTTCATGTTTAATTTTAGTTGAATGCCGGGTTCTTATTGAACTTTTGAGCTTATGTTGTGATAGCCTTTGCAATGATTGAAAATCTGGTCTTTCAATATTTGACTATAACATCATGAACTCTATTCTTACGCTTGTTCTATCGACACTTTGGATTTTCAGGCACCCCGTGTATCACAGACTGTGTGATGGCAGAGCTAGAGAAGTTAGGCCAAAAATATCGTGTAGCTCTAAGGTAGATGTTATGTCACGTGCCTTGATTATTATTTGGTCAATATTTTCATACACTTGGGATGGTCGTGCAAGAAATTAAAAATCTGTATGCATGCTATTGCTGGATTTTCCATATCCTTTGCAAGTTTTCTTCGTCACTATGTGCTTTGTAGATTGAATTTTTGGTTGGAATAAATCTATGCTAAATCCCTAAAAGACAAGAGAAATCAGATACCCAACTTATAATTTCATCCATTTTCAAATTCTGTTGAAACGAAAGCAGAAAAAATAGAACTCATTCGAGAGAGCTTGGTGGTCTTAAGAATGGTTCGGGTGGGGTAATAATTGGTGGCTCTTTGAAAACTAAAAGTGGATTAAATTACATAGGGCATTACTTTTCTCTTTAAAATACAAAAATGAAGGGAATGCAAATAATAGAGTGCCCTGACTTTATTTTCCTTAGAAAAATCATGGTTTTGCTGCCATCATATTTTTTCATGCTTACAATCCTATATATATGCATGTATGTATTTATATTATATTTATAAAATCCATCTCTAAGTTTAGTAGAGAAAATAAATTCTATTATTCCAGTTTTTTACGTTTGTATTGGTGTATCCCTTATATAATATAATGACAGGATTGCAAAGGATCCTCGATTTCAGAGACTACTCTGTGACCATAAGGGGACCTATGCTGATGACTGCCTTGTTGAGAGAGTTACTGAGGTGTGATTTATTTTTTTAAGTTTCTGTTAAATTCTAATAGCATATAGGATTTATTTTTAAGGATGACACGCACAAATAATGGCATATAGGATTAATTTTTCTACCAAAAAAATATAGGATAAATTTGATAGTTTGAATTTATTTATGGATTTTAAACTGGACTAAAAATTATCCTTCTACCAAAATCCTATTGACCTTTTGAGATGGTAATAGAACCAACCATAATTTACTGAGAAAGAGGGAACAATTCTATTTTACTACCAACTCAGGAAAATTCCTTTGTTCAATGGCAATAAAACAGTAAATGACAATGGATTGGAGAATGATCTCCTTGCAGAAATGATAAAAAGAAAATGATACTCTCAATGAAGAGAGCACCCATTACTGAAATTGGAATTGCTCCCAATACCCAGCACCCACAATTTCCTTCAACAACTTTTCTGATCTCCATGCCGTTACTCCCCCTTCTTATATTCACCATTTTCTCTCCCATTCCCTAATTCTAGAATATTCTCCCCTCAAATTAATAAGGAGCCTATCACTAATAGTTGGCGTAACAGTTGGAAATTGAATTAATAGGATATTGGGTTGCTCACACTTTGGTATTGCATTTCCTCTCTCCATCTTGTAGTTTTCAACTTTGGTTTACTGCAACAATGCTTATATTTGAAATTCAGAATGTTGCAACTGTTTTCTTTTTAAAAAGGTTGAATTCATAGCTAAGCTAATGGATACGATGAAGTATTATTTGCTTCATTCTTGGATGAGTGGCAAGACTAGATGAGACAAGATTAGGAATGGCAAGACTAGACGACACAAGATTAAAAATGAAAGCATCACATAGAGAGTTGGAGTGGCACTGACACCTATTTTTGAAAAGATGGTTGAATCTCGGCTTAGGGGGTTTGAGCATGGATGGAGGACTTAGAGGCTAATCGTTTCATCATTGACATGCTTTATACTATAACCCGAGTCATCCATGTAACCGATCTCATCTAGTGGGGTAAAGCTTGTTGTTGTTGTATTGGCTTTTGCAATGTATATTCATTAAAGTGAACACTTTTAGGAATAATTTATAGTTAGATTAACAGTAAGGGCAACACACATCTGCATATTTTATTGTTGGCAACACACGCCTGTATATTTTATTGTTTGTTCCAATTTATTCACGCTTTTTTTTTCTTGGAAGCAGCACAAGTGCTTTATTGTTGCAACATGTGATCGGGACTTAAAGAGGAGGATACGGAAGGTAAAATCATTAATCATTTCTCTGTCTCATTGTTTTGATATTTGGACCATGATGCATGACCCTTGAGCTGAATATCTGTATTGCAGATTCCTGGTGTGCCGATAATGTACATCACCAAACACAAGTACTCAATCGAGCGGTTGCCTGAAGCAACAATGGGTGGAGGTAGATACCTCGTATACACACACAGACACGTACACAATTAAGTTTCAGTGACTACCAAAAACATATACGGCTAGCCGCTAATTATGGATTTGAGCTCAGTTTATTAGTCAAACCAATCTTATATTTCTCCTTTCATAAACAAGAAAATCAAAGTTTCATTAAATTTGGCCTAGTTACTCCCTGGCTGTTTTGTTTTAAGGTACAACAACATAATACAAGCAAACACGCCTTTGAGACCTGCAGAAACATACTGCTTGGAGTCATGTGAATTTGGATTATATGAATGACTTTTAGGTTCTTTGTCTATGGCTCTGGTCAGTACGATCATGCTTTAATCATAGAAGTTTACAGACCCCAATTTGTCACATTCATACTAAAGCACTTTAAAAGACAATTTTTAAATAAAACCAAACAGAACTTTTTGCACCTTAACGCAGTGCAGTTCATTGACCCACCCATATAAAAGGTAATTTTTTTGGTTGTGAATAATCAAGTGTCTCGTCAGGCAGTCATGAATGAAAATGAACTATTAATCCTATTAGCAGTTTGAAATACTGAACTGTTCTATGCATATTTCTCAGTAGCTGCATCTTTTGGTTTATATATTTTTTCTGGCACTCACTCAACTAATGTTCCTATGTTTCTTAATGCAGCACCTAGAATATGACGCGGTATTACTAGCAAGGCTGTTCATACCAATAGTATTGACACTAATTTCCTGCTTCGGTGCCATGTATCTTTGATCCTTCTGCTAGACCTGAATCTTATGGAAGCTTGACACTGAAGAAGAAGCAACTCTTCAATGGTTAAAACCTGAAATTTCCCTAGTGTTGCCTCAGTAACGTATCAAGGTGAACCTTGAAGAGTACCTGTATTAGTATATTTATAGCATTTTTCATTGTTCTAGCCATATAAATCTCTTGAAAGTAGTAACACTATTGGGCTTAATATGAACATCAGTACTAAAAACCATTGGAACATCAGTATTAAAGATACCAAATTTAAATCTCAAAGAAAAGTACAGAAGTTTGTTTAACAAGTTTTCATGAAATATAAATTTGATTATTTACTAAACTTGTTTATTATAGTTTGATTATAACTTCACCAACTCATTGCTTTTTTAATTACAGCAGCCAATTCCTCATAGGCTATGCTCCATGCCTCGCCTAACTCCTCGCTCCATTTATCTCCCGTCGCTTCTTTTATTGTTTTCAGTAATGCTTCTTTAAACACCTATAATATATATATATATATATATATATATATATATATATATATATATATATATATATATATATATATATATATATTGGTTTAGCTATGAAGAAACATTAATTAAACTTTTAATTTCTAAAACAGTAATGGTTTTCAAAGGAAAAACTAAAATAGTTGTAGACATGGAATGGAATATAGGGAGGATCACAAAGCATACCAGAAAATGGGGATCAATGACTCCTCTCTGAACGTGTACATAACCCAGATAATCTAATGTAACTTCATCTACCACTTCTACCTTTCCCTTCACTCGTAGTTGAATGGCTGAATCTCGAGTCTACAATTCATAAGGCTTTATATATCATATGGCAAGAGTGACAAATTATATGGATAACGAGTTTTAATGAACTTATATAATTTTAGATAGTAATTCAAAATGCCTCAAACCAAATGTGTGTTTGGATGAGATATTTTAATTAGGTAATATACACCTTAAACTAAATTATCTTGTTTGGATAAAAATTTTGGAGAATTTTCATATTAAAAGTATTTTACTAAGACTAAATTTTGAGAACTTATAATGCCACCTAAAAGTGAAGAAGTAAATTCCGTTTGAAATGTTTTTTAAAAAATTTTGTTTGAATTTTTATGGATTACTTTTTTTAAAAAAATAATTTATAGAAAAAATTATCTTAAGAAAATAATTTTTGATTTTTTCTGAATATTTTTTGAAAATTATTTTGTATACTTCTTAAAAAAAGTTGGTAACTTTTTTGAAAATATTTTTTTCCCTAAGAAAGGTGGGAAATAATTTTAAAAAATATTCATGAGAAGCTTTTTTATGTTTATAGATTACTTTATTTAATTACTAGGACCAAACAAAAAAAATTAAGAAGGAAGAAAAAAATATAAATTTACAAATTTAGGAGTAGTATTTGATTAGATACATGTACAGATCTAAGTTCTATGTGTTTGTTTTCTTTTTGACAGTAAAAATATGTGTTTGTTGAAGAATTATATATATTTTTAAAATTGTAATCAAATAAATTTATACTTTGTCATTATATATATTTGCATTGCACTTACCATTTCAAAAATCTTTTCAGCATGGACCTCAAGGGTTGGATTGTTGTGTGGTATTCCATCAAAGTCTTTTAAAAACGAAAACATGTCCTTTGATTCTGGTACTTTCTCCAATATCCTATTTTTCAATAAAAAGAAAAAGGCAAAATTATATCGGAAGTCTTTTAAGTTATTTAATTGTAACACGTTGGTCCTTTAAGTTTTTTTCGTAACACTTAAGTCCTTTAAGTTACATAATGTGTGCATACATAGTTAGTTCTTTTTCATTTTTATTACAAAAACTCAATTCGCACTACTTGAGAGATGATGTGGCGTGATGGAGGCTACCTATCATTTTTCTGTAAAAATTTGGTCTTTTAAGACAATCTGTAATGTAATAATTTGGAACTTTCAACTTAATTTTTTAAAAATGGATGGTTCATTTTTTTTTTTTTTTTTAAGTTAAAATGACTAAATTTTTAAATGACAAATTGTTGTTGCATGCACGGATGACATGTAGGATCCATCACGCCCACGTTTATTTCTGTTAGTGCGAATTGAGTTTTTGTATCGAAAATGAAAAAAAGACTAATGATGTACACATTATGTAACTTAAGCGACCAACTTCATTACAATTGAATAACTTAAAAGAGCACCAAGTGATACGAAAAAAACTTAAAAGCACCAAACTTATTGTAATTAAATAACTTAAACGACCTCGGTGTAATTTTTGCCAAAGAAAAGAAAGAAAGTGTCACACTTTTTCCAAATCACAAGGGAAATTAAATTAATATAGAAAAACTTACGAGCTATAGAAAAGAATGCTGAGGTGAGGAATGTTTTGCTTGAATGCTTCCCATGAACTATTCACCAAAGCCTCTTGCTTCTCAGTGAAAATACTCATACTCTTTTTTTTTTTTTTTTTTGCTTATTGTTATCTGTATTCTAAAATGTAGCAATTTTATATCTAATACTTGTTTATGTAGGAGGCTTGTAGAAAGGGCCAAGAGCTGAAGGTGATTATTTATTCCAAGTAATTTTTGGCCAATTGGCATGATTGATTAATAAGAGACAATAAAATAATCAAATAATTTATTTAATCAATTAAACTAATGGTAGTTATTATTTTTTTTTAAATTTAATAGAAACTACCATTACAAAAAGTTTGACAATAACCCACGAATAAATATTGTCATTAAATGTCAAGCGTCTATAAGTAAAAGTAGATCTGATATTTACTCACAATCATTCCTTCCACACATTAAGCACAACGTTTAACAACACAATTTGTTCATAGGAACATATTTTACCTACCACATAATATCTGTACACACATTTTTTAAGTCTCATTTTATCTTTTATTACTTAAAGTTCACTACCTTTTTGAGGATCAAAATGATTAACAAAAAACATGTTTGAGAATGGGGATTTATTTGCAATTTCAATACATTCAAGAACTATAATGACAACGCCTCGCACATTCGAGGACTAAAATGATTATTTGCCCATATATTATTAGGTGAAGTGAAGTCATATGTTAATTAACTCCACTAATACTTGTTAACCCAAATTATTATTTAGTGAAATCATCTTGACATTTCACTCAATAATAGTTAATTCAAAACTTGGTTTGGCTTCTCAATCATTCTAATGGATGGGATTCGAAGCACCTTGCAGAGTTGCATAAAGCCGTTTCGAGTAATTTTGGTCTAAAGACAATGAAAAATTAAAATTAATTAAAACTCCAATTTTTTAAATCTCATGTCTAATTGAGGCTTTGATAATTTCTACTGGTGTGTTGTGCATGATAAAATTCAATGTGTCAAAAGAGTGAAAATTCAAGAGTTTGATAGTTTTCTAGAAGATATCTGTATTGGTAATTTACTATTTTCTCTAGTTATAACTATAAGAGAATTTTTGGAGAATTTTCTAATCTCATTTATAAGAAAAAGTTACAACTTTTAAGGTGTATATATTGAACAAAATATTCAAAAAGTTAAAACAATAAATGACTTAATTGATTTTGATTTTGTTATATTTTCTCTTATAAGCGAGACAGGATAGAGAATTATTGGGCAAGAAATATAACTCGTTCCAAGCATGGATCGAATGCTTGTTTTAGAAGAAGGGTCTTTTTTTCGTACTCCCACTTTCCCATATACCCCACGCTCTCTGCGAAAAGACACACAAATACCTTTTACAAAATAAAAAAACCTCAACATATCCACAACTCAAAAAAAAGAAAGGAAATCACATATACCTAAGGTGGGGTATATACGATTTTCCCTAAAAATTTAAAAATTTAAATCGTATATATGTATATACGATTATCCCTAAAAATTTAAAAAATAAAGTCGTATATACATAAGGTGGGGTATATATGATTTGTTAAATTACAAAGTCGTGTACACCCCCATGCCTACGTATATACGATTTTGTAACCCAAATAAAAAATAAATAAATAAATTATTTAAAAATTTAAAAATATATTTTTTTAGAAAAATAAATTAGATATGAATAATATGAATATTGGGTGTTTTTTGGTTCTGTATAGGGTGTAGTTCGTTAACACGTGACGATGTTATACGTCGAGAGAATAATTTAGGCTAAAAAATCGGTTTTCGGGCAACTTTATTTTGGTTATATTAGATTTTTAGTGGTGTTTTTATAATTTTTTTGATTAGTTTTGACTCTTTAACAGATTTTTAGTAGCATTTTTATACCTTTTTTAAAAATTTATATAAATTAATATTAACAAATCGTATATACCTTTGTTAAATTACAAATAGTATGTATCCCCACACGAATTTGGATCCTCTAACTTCTCATCCTCTACATTTCCCTAACTTTAGTGTTTTTTTGATGAGAGAGAAAAATAAAAATGGAGGGAAATAGAGAGAAATAAGATAAGAGAGAATGTATTAAAGAGAGAGAGACATACAAAGTTAGAGGAAGTTCCTCCAAAAGTTAGAGGATCCTTCCCCATCCCCACACCTAGGTATATACGATTTGTATTTTAACAAATCGTATATACCTCAAGCAATACATATATACGATTTGGTTTTTAAATATAATCGTATTAAAAAAACTTATGTATATACGATTTTTTAATTTTCAAAGTCATATATATCTAAGGGTGAGATATATACGATTTTGTCCAATTTTTTGGGGTATTTTCGTCAAAAAAAGTCTTGTGGGAGTATATAGGAAGATGGTGGGGGTAAAAAAAACCTTAGAAGAATGGTTAGATAATTAGGGCCAAATTAGCCCGTGGGCATTTTCTAGAGATGTACTTGATCACTGTTGTTTGGTGCTTAGGTATGATTCTCTTGATTGGGGTTAGAAACCTTTTTGTTTCAATTCTCACTAACTTCAACAAGGTAAATCGTTTTGAGATGTAATTTGAGAGTTTGTATTCTTTTTGTTAAAAAATTTTAGAGTGGGGAGATAGCACTCCAATCTAACTTAGGAAAAGCTTTGGGCCTCTTTCAGCACTTACAAAGGCAATTAGATTTAGGGTTTTTTTTTGGACCCCCACCCCATCCCCATAAACCCCCACTCAATAACAAAAACTCCAAAATGCCCTTTGAAACTTAATTTTTTTTTTAAAAAATAAATAAATCGTATATACCCCTTGAGTATGTATATACGATGGGTATTTTTTGTCCAATCGTATATATGTACTCAAAGGGGTATATACGATGCACTTTTTATTTTTTTTTAATAATTTGTTTTAATTTTTATTACTAAAAGGCTACTAAAAATTCGTTAAAATAGTCAAAACTACTCCAAAAAATTATAAAAACACCACTAAAAATCTAACAAAACCAAAATAAGGCTATACAAATTTTTTTAGATTTTTTGGAGACTATGAAAAATTAAAAAAAATCGTAAAAAATAGTAAACGATGGAATTTGGGATTTTGAGGCTGTAGTCCCGTAAGAAGTTCCTTCTAAGAGAGTCTTGATTCTTGATTTTTTTTCGGATTTAATGGCTGTGGTTTCATTACGATCGGAGTATGTTTCCCGAAAACCGATTTTTTAGCCTAAATTCGTTCGTTTTAACGAACTACACACAAAACATATTTTCAGGACTTATATAATTTTTATTTGACTTAAAAAAATTTAAAAAATACAATGGGGGTCGTATATACACCTGAGGGGGGTATATATACGACCCTATTTTTTGCCCATCGTATATACACATACCAAGGCGTATATACGATTAAGGTGGGGGTTTTCCAATCGTATATACGCCTTGGGGGGTGTATATACGATGGCCAAATGTAAAGGTCGTATATATACCCCCTGTGTGTATATACGACACAAAAATTTTAAAAAAAATACGTTTTCAGAAGGGCATTTTGGGGTTTTCAGTGTGGGTGGGGTTTTATGGGGATGGGGTGGGGGTACAAAAAAAAACCCTTAGATTTACCTCACCTCAAGGGGGCTAGTGAGAATTTGAACCTAGAACCTCCCAGATACAAATCTTGTCATTCTCCACTAGGCCAACCCCTTAGGATTAGGGGTGGAATAGGCCAAGCTGATCAATAGGAGTCAACGACTCAGCCTACGTTAGGCCAGACTAAGCCAGACTTTTTCAATAACAGATAAGGCTTAGGCTTTTTTAAAACCCTATTTACTTAAAAATGTCAGACTACATGCTATTGAAAAAGCCTTTTAGGCCTACCAAACTGTTCTATTTAAGTAAAAATAAATAATATTTTTATTACTGTTATTATTCTATTAAATTTGTATTTTGTGTTAAATCATAAGTTTACTAATATTTTCTGTTAATTTAAACATATTGTCATGCATAATTTTTTGATACATTTAAAGTCATTTTTTTAATTTTATTTAAAGAAGATCAATAGTGTTCTGCACTTCCCTTTATGACTAGAACTCACAACCATTTAGGTGTAAGTGAAAAGTCTTACCAACTGAGCTGCACTTCGTTGTCGACATATTTAATTATTATTATAAAATAGAATTTAAATTGAATGTCATATAAAATAAAACTTTAATATCACTGATCTATTAGCTTCTTAGTGTATTTAGAGAAACATACACCACTTTTGTAGGCTTTTGAAAAAAGAAATTGTGAAATAGGCTTTTAAACAGACTTTCAAACCTTGTTAGTAGGGATGACAATGGGTACCCTATGGGCAGTGTACCATAGTACTTGTACCCAAGCCCGCAAATGTATGAGCAGACTACTATAGTGCTCAACCCCGTACCCTTTGAGCACCAAGTGCCCATGGGCATGCCCATTACCATTACCTGCACTTTAACAACTAAAAATAATATATAACATAAAAAGCATTATAATTCAATTTAAAATGTAAATATTTTCTTCGCATCTACTAATTAAAATATTTCACACAATAGCATTTAGTGAATTAAAAATATTCAAAATGTTATTTAATAGTTAGATTTAGTGTTTTATGAAAAATGAATAATTTTTAAAAATTGTACATATGAAAAAAGAATATATACGGGTGTGTGACATCCGTGGCTCATGAGGGCGGGGAGTGATCGTCGGTGCCCAAAATGGTGGCATGGCAAAGAGCGGCTCCTGGTAGCTTCAAAGCGAAGGGGCGCGTGAATGAACTGAATACGCACCGGAATAAGAGGGATCCTGATGTTGTGCGGGTATGAGACTGTACAGTTGAACGAAGGCTTAAAAGAATTGATTTAGCCTACCTATACCAACAAGATGCATCTTCTATTTGGGAGCCCTTCCTATAAGAACTCCATAGTTAAGTGTGCTTGATTTGGAGTAGTAGTGAGATGAGTGACCTTCTGTGAAGTTTCCCGGAAAGCATGCAGGTGAGGACAACGCATGCTGAAAAGACTCGTATTGGATTGTGGGGGTAGCCTACAGTTCTGAAAGCAATCTGGGATGTTATAGGGTGCGGGATGGGCGCCATAGTGCCCGTACCCGCACCCATGTGTGCGGGTAATTTTGCAGGTACCCTATGAGTTTGGGCTCAATTGCCATCCCTACTTGTTAGGCTTTCTGAAAGGCCAGACAAGACCTAAAAGTTGGGCCAATGTGAGCACAAGTCAAGTTAGGCTTAACACTTTCAACATAGGCTAAGCCCAAGCCTTGCAAAGCCCATCCCGGCCCAACCTATTCCCACCATTTCTTAGGGTTAGAGTGTTGGTATTCCTAATCTTGCTTTGGGTGAATAATTTTTTTTTTTTCTAAAAGAAAAGTTAAATACATGTTGCCAAAAAACCACCTATGTATGTGCCCATGCTTTAGCGTGGCACTTTCCGCGCTTAAACATGGAACTTAGTTTCCCAATTCTCCTATTGTTTGCTTCTATTCCTCAACCTGAACCCAAATCCCTTAAACACTTGATCAAACACACAATCAAATCCAAGTGATCTAGATTGGATTTCATCCCTCCTACAAAACGAGAGTAATATCATTGTGGCTCTCAAAAGACTAAAACGATAAAATTCTAGTGCTGAGGTGAGTCAATATGAGATATTGAGATTACATCCTATTTTGTGTTTACTCAAGTATCGAGTTTAAGTCTTACGATATTTGGAAAAAGGGACAACAAGACATTATATGATTAATTGTAATGAAGTTGGGTCAAATGTCTCACACTCTCATTACTTGGATAACAATCATATTTAAGAGGCAATTTTCCCTAATAGAAGGCTATGCTCATTCGTTGGCCAATAAGCTCGTCCAGTTGTTGGTGAAGACTAATCAACTGGACCAACTTTCATTGGTTAATTTGATTTTAATTTGTTGTTGAACTCGCCACTCATGATGATGATTTAAGTCTGAAAATAATGTAGATGTTACTAGGTGGGTGTGGGTAATTTATTTCAACTTATCGACATGTTAGCCATTGATATATTTAAATTATTAATAGATCATTGGTCACCGAGAATGAGAACAAATTTGTAAAACACGACTTACTTCTTAAACTATACAATGAAATTGCATACCTAGTTACGTCTTTATAAAATTCGGAAATAACATAAACACCCGAACAATATATTTATTGATTATATTTAGAACAACATTTACTATAATAACTTGTTTAACAAGTTTTAGTGATATTCGTTTTATTTTAAACTTTTTTATTTTAACATATCTTGAGATTTTTAACTCATAGCTTTCTTAATTTCAGCTGCCAATCCATCATAGGCTACTTCCCAAGCAGTACTCAGTTCCCCACTCCAAGTGCCTCCTGCTACTTCCTTTATTGTTTTCAAGAGTGCTTCTTTAACCGCCTGTAAGGCAATGAAAGTATTAAGAACACTTATAAAAGATAGGTCAACAAAAATGACAAATCTATAATGA
Organism: Oxytropis ochrocephala; assembly: GCA_020916435.1. Lineage (NCBI taxonomy): Eukaryota > Viridiplantae > Streptophyta > Magnoliopsida > Fabales > Fabaceae > Oxytropis > Oxytropis ochrocephala. The sequence goes on along the minus strand of CM037090.1, from coordinate 15,737,498 downwards.
AAAAGGTTATTATCCTATAAAACTATGATAAATATCTTTCTAACATATTTTTATCCTTGTACGTATCTTTATTAATAGTACCATAATAAATTTAAATTGAAATATATTTTTATCTTTGAAAATATAATTTTCTCTTAATAATTAATTTTTCTTCAAATTTTATTCATTTTTAGTCTTCAAAAATATAAAAATATATACTTTTAATTCTTACCAAGGAACTAAAACACACTATTTTTTTACATATAGAAATTGGAAATAAGCATATTAAATAGATATAACAAATAAAAATATCATTTCTTCTGAGATCCAAATTATATTTATTTTTTAAAATACATTTTCCAAATCAGAAATTGTAATAAACATGGGAGTTTAATATCTGTTCACTAAAGTGCAAATTTTTTTAACACAAATATCTAATGATATCGCAGTGATACTAAGTTAATTTATTTCTCCAAAACATTTTTCATAAATATCTATATATAATTATATGTATGATAGAACATATATTTGTTAAAAAAAATACATTCTCAGTACATTGTATATAATAATTTGATCTTAACAATTTATATAATATTCCTTCATTGTTTATTCTAATGCTTTTTTGACAAATATTTTTTAATGTTGAAATCTTAATATATACAAATTGAATGACAAATGAAAAATGCTTATTTATCAATAGTTGAATTAGAGAAAATGTGAGACAGCCACACCATCTACATATTTATGAATGCACTTTTGCAATATTTAGTTTAGATATTGTACCACAAAATGGGGATCGGCAACTCCCTTCTGAACATGGACACCACCCAATGAGGCATCTCCTAGAGTTACGGCTCCCTTCGCTCCAAGCTGAACAGCTGAATCACGTACCTATAATTCAAAAAGTATGGATCATCTTATCACATAATAGCCACTTTATGCTTTATAAAGAAAATGATAGTTCTTCACTCAAAAATACTTTAAAATGATAGCTCTGTCAAAAGAAATTTATAGGCTAAATAACTTCCGAAACACAATTCTTAAATAGGCTAAATAACACTTTTGGTCCTTTTTCTTTGATCAAAGTTTCAGTTTTGTCTTTTATATTTTTTTCTTGTTTTGGTTATTTATCTTTCATTTTTGTATCAGTTTGGTCCTTTATAACTATTTGCCTAAAAAGTACTTGTACTTATAACTATACTTTATATGATTCATTGAGATCATATTTATACAAGAGCAAATTTAAAAAATAAGGAAAGTACAAAATAAAAGTATTTAAAAAGTTATTATTATTAATTTTAAGAGCAGTGTCGACATTAGAAAGAAAAGAAAAAACAAAAATAAATACATTGATTGAAGTTGGATTGCACTCACCAATCCAAAAACTTTTTCAGCATGAGCCTGGAGTTCGGGATTACCCTTAGGTACTCCATCAGAATTCTTTAAAAAAGAGAATAAGCCTTTTGCTGCCGGAGCTTTCTCCAATATACTATTTTAATCAAACCAACCAAAATTACTTATGCTTACATCATCACCTTCAAAACCCAACAAATATAAAAAAGGAAAAACGTGAAAAGGGAGACACATTGAGAGAGAGAATACTTACAAAGTGTAGAATAAAACACTATAGTGAGGCAGGTTTTGCTTGAATGCTTCCCATGAACTATTCACCAAAACCACTTGCGCCTCAGTGAAACCCATATTTTTCCCCTTTTTTTAATCTTGTATTGTTCTGTAATGATTTTACATCAAACGTTTGTTTATATAGAAAGTATTGAGAGTGCAAAGAGATTTATTTATTAATATGATTCTTTTTTTTAATGAATTTGTCGTTCGAGAAGATGGCCATTAGCATTATTAAGAGACAAGGATCTTTTCAAAATTTTAATTAAATAGCTTACAAATTAATTAAAAATTCAAAAAAAATTGATATATATATATATATATATATATATATATATATATATATATTCATTTAGTCAATGTATTTATTTAGCTGTAGAGACTTTTTTTATAATTTAAACAACTGCACCATCAGTTATATTAGGCGACAAGTCAATTGTGTAGCTCATAGTCTTTTTTTTAGATAAGCAAGAGATATATTGAAACCGAGCACAAGTCGTGCCCAAGAGTTACAATGGTAAGGGGAGGGCCTCCTCAAAACCTCCCAGGGCCAAAACCCCCTTGGGAAAAAGACCCTGGTAGGAAAAAGAGTACCTCACACAAAAGATGTGCTACAATGGCTAGCCCATTGCTTCTCCCCTTTCTAAACAATGTCAAAATTATTACACCAACCTTACATAGAATTATAACATAGATAAACACCCAATTGGGCAGTTATACCACTCCGCCCAAGAAACCTTGCATTTCCTCCCCTTCCTTGCCTTGAACCAGCTCCAAGCCAAGACCTTAGTCCCCAACACTATGTTAGAAACAGAAGCAACCTCGCCATTGAATATTACCTTATTCCTTGCCGTCCAAATGCTCCAAATTACCGCCATCCAGATAAGATGTTTAACCCCTTTCTGCTTTTTTCCTTTTACCAACCCCCAAATTCTACAAAATGAGAAACTACACTAGCTACTTCATCAACCGAAGACCCCATCCAATTGAAAATATTTCTCCAAATGCACTTAGTCACCCCACACGATACAAACAAATGATCCACCGTCTCCTCTTCTCTAGAGCACAACACGCAACTGAGCTCAAATTGTGACTGAATAATTTCCCTTCAATGCAATGCAACTCTGGTAGCAATCCTCTGCAACAAAACCCTCCAAGCAAATATTTGGACTTTGGACGGAACGTCACATGTGTAGCTCATAGTCTACCTAGGACGGCTCAATGTTTTGCTAGTCACCAGCTCCATGAGCGGATTCCACGTTATATTTTCTCTTTATTAATGAATGAAATGTCATAAGTTTGTTTGCTTCAAAAAAAATGAAAAATGTAAACAAATTGCAAAATATGTTTAATGAGATTATTATAAAACGTCTTAGTTCATACGATAACAATAACATGTTTAATGCATAAATTTTACATCTAATAATTGTTTATGTAGGAGGCTTGTAGAAACTGCCAAGAGCTGAAGGTGATATTCCAAATATTTTTTTGGCCAATTGGCACGATTGATTGATTAATAATAGACAATAAAATAATCTAATGATTTATTTAATAAATTAAATTAAATTAATAACGCAAACACATTTTCAAAAATTAAATTATTCTTAGCATATTCTCATTTTACTAGTGATAGTTATTCTTTTTAAAAAATTAAATACTAACTACTATTACAAAAAGTTTGACATTTTTTTTAAGGGTTTTTTCTTTTGTACCCCCACCCTGTCCCCTTAAACCCCCACCCAAAACGAAATCCCCAAAATGCCCTTTGTCATCTTTTTTTTTTTTTTTTTAAAAAGGCGCATCGTATATATGTCAATTGGGACATATATACGATGTGCATTTTTAAGACATCGTATATATGCTCTGAAGAAGTATATACGATTGGCCGTTGCACGGTCAATCGTAAATTTTGTTTTTTTTTAAATTTGTAAAAAAAAATTTAACGCTCATGATTTAACGTTCAAAGTTGATCAACGGTGTAGATTGCACGCCAAAATCAACGGTTGATAATCTTTTACCTCATCTATAAATACTCACTCCCACCATCACTATTTTCACACCAAAAATTCAAATACTCACTCCTCCTTCTCTCACACATCACAAGTGAAGATGATGCAGGCTTCGCTAATGTCATACTACGAGCCTTCTTCCCTCACTCTTGTTCATTCTAATATGGGGTTTGTTGATCATCGGGTATCATCTTGAAAGATGATGGTATAAGTTTCGATGGGAGAGATGTTGTTTCGTGTAGGTTAAAACACGATATATCATTTTCTCGCTCTTAGCGAAACTACTCATGGATGGTTCAACCAGAGAACAGCGAACATGAGATAATTCGTATCGTTTATCGGAAACCAAACGACTAGTGGAGGTATTTATTTGGTCTACCATGGATGTCAACAACGAGGATGACGTCCCGAGACATGATGTCCATTCATATTACAATTAAATGGAGGAGTTACATTCATGCATGCGTCGAAACGGAAGGACCGTCGCCGAGATCCTTCGTCGATTAACTCCACCACATTTCGAAGAGTTTCTATTGTATTTTCATTTTATCCATCTATTTTTATTCAAGTTGTTTATGTTTTATCGATTGTGTAACATTGTTTTATCGAATCAATGAAATCAAAAATTCATGGAAACTCGTAAAATAAATAAAACATCCGAAAAAAGTTAATAATATAATAAAGTGCCAATATAATATCAAATACATCAAAAACAAATAAAAATCCCTAACGGCGTCCCCAAATCCTCGCCCCCGCTGCCTAAGCTCCCCACCACGCCATCCGGTCTTCGCCATCCCCACCACCTATGGATTGTCCGATCACGCCGGACCGCCATGCGCGATGTCGCGCGCCACGAATCCCCTCTCTACAAGCCCTCACAAGCTCCCTAATCCGGTCATGATCGTCGAGCGTATCTCGGGGAGGTGTCTGTGGTGAGCTCTAGGTGATGGTGGAGCGGTAATAGTCCGGGGATAGAAGCCCGAACGTACCATCGTAAGTACCTACGCATACCGATCCGCCACGAGCAACCCGAGTAGTGCGCATGATGTCCTCCACGGATGCCATGAAGTGGATGATTCAAACACGCTGCGATCGAGTATGACTCGGACGGCCACCGGAGAGGTCACGCGGGATGATCTGCGTGTACCCAAACCGCCGCAGCAGCCTATCGGGCATGTAAGGAACTCGAAGTCGGCCCGGTGATGAAGCCTCTGTAGAGGAGATCTCGCTCAAAAGGTCTACCACCGTCCTCCTCAAATGGTCGCCGGCAGAGACATCCTCGGCCTCGGCTCATCAAGCATCCTCCCGTAGTGGTGAGCTTGGTGGTCGACTTCTTCTTCCTAGGTAGCGCCAAAGAAGTGGCTCCGCACCGGGATATGACCGGCAACCTCTCCGCCATCCGAGGAAATACCACATAATCCAAGCTGAAATGCGAAATAAACAACATATTTAATTCACAAGAATTTACCAAAAGTCAGTGCGATTTAACAAAAATACAAGAAGTTAAAATGTGTACTGAAATAGGTGGCATACCCTCCACATCTGCTGCGTAGTCCTTAAAGACGCGCAGTGTTCAAGGACTCATACATGGCGGCTAGTGCACCGCACCCCATGCATAGCCTCCAAGAACCTCTCGGACTCGGATCATCCAGTAGATCAACCACTTAGCCTCGCCCACTGTCTCCGGTCTTCGTGAGTGAAGATATCAGAGGTCGGAAGGCGAAGAAGCGATAAGCCCGGCGACAAAGAATCGTGATGTCACCCCCTCCTCCAAGTTACGCTCATAAACCCGCTCCACCATTTGAAGTCGTAATATGGACCCCACGGGTGTTGTTAGCGACCTCAACCCGTGACACCCAAATATGTCTCGCCAGTGTGTGGCAAACTCGAGCTAACGGTGGAGGCGGGAGGTGTGGCATAGTTCCCCTGGATGGGAAGGTGCAAAGAGACAAGAGACGTCATCTCACCAAATGGCAAGTGAAATGACGAAGTGTCTGAGTGCCATCTCTCAATAAAAGCCGACAAAGAACTCATGGTCTCATCGTGGCGTGGCGATCCGAGAAGTGGGGCCAATCTGGAGTCCCCGACCACGGTGGTGCATTTCAAGTAGGTCGGGGTAATGAAGATGGAGTCTAGTATGGACTTTGTTGCCATGAGCCCATACTTTGACAACACGATACTCACGAAATAAAAATAAATAAATAATGTAAGCAAAAAGTGCGGACTATGTGACTTAAATAAATTATTTAAGCAAAAATGCAAAACTTACAGGGTCAACGAGTATAGAAGCTGCAGACATGATCCGCCAAGTCGGTGAAAAGAGAGGGTGAGGCTCCTCCGAGGCTCCTCCCGATCATCTTTGAGGCACCTCATGATACTCGGACATGGGTCGGTTCGAGTAATAAGCATCGACACAGGCTGCTGCTGGCGATACTCGGGAGGTGGGGATGGTAATGAAGAGGTTGAGGATCGTCATCGGGATATCGTGGATGATATCGAGAGAGTAGTGGGAATGATCTTGAAACCGCCTCCTCTATGCCAATCCTCTGCTGCGTCTGCTGCAGTAATCCCCGAGATAGAAAGCTCCAGCTGGCCGACATCTTGGTGGCTCGAGCTCATACTCGGTCAGCTCGGTGTGCTGTCTCTCTCTCCGCTATTTGAAGCATGCAATCGATTATGCCTCGAGTCCTCGTACTCGGGCGAAGATGACTCCCCTATCTCTCGATCGGAGAGACCTCACGTCTCCTCTATACTCACAGGACACCGCAAGCGAAGAAAAAATTAGTAAAAAAAAAAAAAAAATTGCTCATCGTATTTACATCAAAACAGGTGTATATACGATGCTTACTTTTTCTTCGTCGTATATAGGGTCTGCTGGCGTATTTACGAGTGGATGAATTTCTGGCTAATCGTATATACGCCTGAATAGGGGTATATACGGTGAGTAAATTTTTGCTCGTCGTATATAGGGCTGTGGTGGGGTATATACGATTGGTTGATTTCTGGGCTGATCGTATATACGTCTCTCTGGCGTATATGCGAGTGAAGGTGGTCAAACGTAGGTATGACCAATTATGTGAAGAAATGGTGATTTTGTAAACAGGCAGGGGTATTTTGGTATTTTCACACGGTGGGTGGGGGTGTTAGAGGAATGGGTGGGGGTCCAAAAGAAAAAACCATTTTTTTAATTAGTAGAGGGCCTAAGCCCAACAAATTACACGGAAATAACCCTTGGAGTAGGGACTCCACTTAAATCATTTACAACAAATTGTTCAAGTCCTCTTGGGACACTAGTGTGAATCACAAAATCATCCAACTACATACAAGCTAAGAAGGCTAATGCATGTGCAAACTTGTTAGCTTCCCTGTAGACGTGACATAGCTAAACTTCCCAAGCCCCATCTGATAAAATTTGAACGATACAGAGAAGATTAACACGCCCCCCGCGCAAAGATGACACCCACAAATTGAGAAATGGTTCAAAAAGTTTGAAATTTCCTCACAGATAAAACTGTCACTAAATTTGAAACGTCTGTAGATAAAAATAGATTTGATATTTACCCACAATCATTCCTTCCACACATTACAATCATTCCTTCCTCACATTATTTTTACCACGTTTTTTTAACTCTCACCATATCTTTATACTTAAAGTTAGTACATTTACTCACAATTTTTTTAGGGACACTAAAACCATCTGTAGGAAAAAGTCATTTTTTTAGTATCACATTCGTTAATATAAAGACACTATCTTCTATATATTAATTATTAGGTGTAGTGAAGTCATATGTTAATTAACTCCACTAATACATGTAAAGCCCAAATTATTATTTAGTGAAATCACCTTAACATTTCACTCAATAATTATTAATTTATAACTTGGTTTGTCTTCTCAATCATTCTAATGGATGTGATTCGAAGCACTTGTAGAGTTGCATAAAGCCGTGGTAACCAATTCGAGGCTTTGATAATTTCTATTCGCGTGTTGTTGATGACTTAAATTCAACGTGCCACAAGTGAAGGCCCGTTTCGATGAACTTGTTTTTGAGCTTAGGAGAAAAATTAAGATAAACAAATTTTTATGTTAATTCATAAGCTCTCCCTAACAAAAGTTATATATCCATATATAAGTTGTTTTTCCACAAACTACCTTGACAAGCTTGTGAATAATACATAAAAGTTTATTTATTTGCATATATTGTTTTTCATAAGCTTAAAAATAAGGTCATCCAAACAGTACCTGAACCTCGTGGTGTCTCATCTTGTGACGGAGTTTGAAACTTCAATAGTTTATTAGTTTTCTAGATGACGTATGCATATTAGCAATTTACTATTTACTCTAGTCCTAATTATAAGAAGATTTTTAGAGAATTTTCTAATCTCATTTATAAGAAAAAGTTACAACTTTTAAGGTGTATATATGAGACAAAATATTCAAAAAAGTTAAAACAATAAATGACTTAATTAATTTTGATTTGTTATATTTTTCTCTTATAATTGAAACGATATAGATAATTATTGGGCAAGAGATATATCTCATTCCAAGCGTGGATTGAATGCTTGTTTTAGAAGAATGGTTAGATAATTAGAGAAAAATTAGCCAGTGGGCATTTTCTCAATATCTCTTTGACCACTGTTGTTTAGTGCTTAACTAGATATGATTCTTTTGATTGTGGTTGTAAACCTTTTCGATTCGATTCTTATTAGCTTCAACGTAGATGGTTTTGAGATGTAATTTGAGAGTTGGTATTTTTTTTTTTTTTTACAAAATTTTTGGGTGAGTGGATGGCGCCTCAGTCTAAGGTAGGAAAGACTTTCGGGTTCTTTAAACACTTATGAAATGAATTACATCTGCCTCACCCCAAGGGAATTAGTGTAACATCCTATTTTTCTTCTTCATATGTGTGCATATAATAATAATTTTGTGTGTGCTTATTTTAGTAGTTAACATAATTTAATGGTATGCTATTTTTTTTTAAATATTACCCAATGATTTTTTTTATTTATGTAAAGTATAGGATTAATGATTTTAAAGCCTTATGTGTATTATTTACGAAAAAAAGAGCCTAATGTGTATTTGAATTATTAAAATAAGTTAAATTAGTATTTAATTGTGTTTTAAAATAATATTGACAACATATTATTATTTTATTTATTAAATAATTAGTATTTGAAATGTTATTTATTTGGAAAATTTATTGTGAACTATAGTGATATTACATAAAATTGCTAATCCACAAAATTCTTTTCGTGTGCACTAACTAAATAGATGCATAGTTGCTTGTGTGTTGCTCCAGTGATATTTCAAGAGGCAAATTTTCCAAATAGAAGGTCATGCTCATTCGTTGGCCAATAAAGCTCCTCTAATTGTTGGTGAAGATTTATCCATTGGACCACCTTTCATTGGTTAATTTAATTTTAATTTTCCGAAGAACTCGCCATCCATGTAGATGTTACAAGGTAGGTGTGGGTAATTTATTTCAACTTACCAACATGTTAGTCATTGATATATTTAAATTAGAAACTCGAGTCTTCTTCTCCACATAAATTAGTTAACTAGATCATTGGTACCTGGGCAAGTCAACAAAACATGAGAGAGAAAGAAGAGAGAGAAGGAGTGCTAGGGCTAGGGGAAGTTGAAGGGAGGCAGGAGAGAGAAAAGAAAAAAGAGAGAGAAAACGCAGAAAACGCGCAGGAGAAAGCTAACAGTCGCGACGGTAACAACCAAGAAACACTCAACGGACTCGACGGGAATGGCAAGGAGAAGCCCAGCAGAGAGAGAGAGAGCGTGAAAGGCCAGGATGGAAGCTTGAACGTTCAGGCTGGAAATCTGAATGGTCACGAAGGAGGAAGAGGGAGGGACGAAGGATGGCAACCGAGAGAGAGCGTGCAAGGCCAGGCTGGAAGCTTGAAGGTGCAGGCTGGAAATCTGAACGGTCACGAAGGAGGAAGAGGGAGGGACGAAGGATGGCAAACGGTAGAAAGGAAGAAAAAGAGGGCGGTGATCAACACAGACAGAACAGATGTAGCAGGTTTGTGGAATGGAAGGGTAGAAGGTACCGTATCTTTCTACTTCTCTGATTTTCCAGATTCTCATGGTGCCAAGGAAATGCTTCGGGCTTTTGCTTTGTATGGGAAGGTAGTGGAGGTAGTCATCCCCCCAAAGAAGAACAAATGGGGAAAACGGTTTGGTTTTGCTCGGTTTGTAGAGGTTGATAATCCACATTTTTTCGCGGTGAAACTGGACAATATAATCTTTGGTGCAGACAAGATTCATGTTAACATTCCGCGCTTTGAACGTAACACTGCTGAGGCCGAAAGGAGAAGCTTCTTGCAACAGGAAGGTAGACGGAAGCCATTGTTGAACGCGCACAAGGCTTGAGACCGATTCACGATAGAGAGCAAGGAAAGGGAAGTGAAAGGTCTTTGTGTGGTCAGCAGTCGGTGATGGGGTATCGGAGGGGTTGGATAGTAAGGCGGTGAAAGGGAAATTTGCTGAAAGGAATGCGAAGAGGCTAGTCAATGAGAATCAAAGGATCGGTTGGGGGGCTGGTTCGGCGTCAGGGAAGCATGTGGTAGGGAAGACGTGGAGGTCTGCAGCTGAAAATCATGGCTGGTTCAAGGAGGGGAGGCGAAGAGGCATCTTTGAAAAAAAGAAGGTGGGTCTTGAAATGGTAAAGGAATCACTCTAGCAGCGACTTCAAAATCCCACACGGTGGTGGTAAAAGGTACGCTAATCATTTTCTGCATGATCAAAAAATAGTTTACTTCAGGAAAAAGAACTTGAGTGAGGTAGTTTATAATGCCCCTAATGAAGAAATGGAGAGATATAAGAAAATGTACGTAGGAATTGTCAAGAATCCAGGTACTACTCATATGATTCAGGAGTGGTTCAGCATGCAAGGCTTCTTCTCCGTTAAGGTGACACCTATGGGTGCAAACCGTGCCCTTCTTGAAGAAATGGAGGAAGGAATAATACAGGATTTAATAGAAAATGCTGACGACTGGTTAAATGAGAAATTTGATGACGTTAGGAAATGGGAGCCATCGGATGTGGACAATGAGAGATTGGTGTGGGTTCGATGCCACGGAATCCCGGTTCATGCTTGGATTAACGATTTTTTCTCTTCACTGGCAAGGAGCTTTGGATCGTTCATGGGTGTTGATGAGAATACTAGGCTGAAAAGATCAATGGATGTGGCTCGTATCTTAATTCGAACGGGAAGCTTCGACGTATGTAATATGGTTTTAGACGCTAATATCAACGACTCAAGCTTCATCATTAAGGTCCTTGAAGAGTGGTGTGGGCCAAGGCATTGGGAGGGATTAACATCGGCATATGAAGCTGAGAAAGGGGATGGGTCTGTTAGTAGTGATTCAGAAGAAGGAGATGAAGAACATCCATTGTTTTATGACGATCCTATCCAAGGTAATGAGGTAGAGGAGGAAGAAGACGATATAGTGGAAAGATTAATTGAGATAGAAAAAATGAACCAAGAGGAGGACATAGGGGGATCTAGTGGGGAAGCGCATACATGGCGTAGTTGGGGAGGAAGGAGTTGTCGTTGATCTGGGGTGTGAAGGTGGATAAACCAGTCGTTGATAACGTAGCGGAGGATAACAAAGAGGAGAATAAAAAGGATGGGACCAACAAAGAGGAGGCTAAGGAGGATGATAGAATTAAGGAGATCTCTATGGGGCAGGTGGGCCAGCAATTAGCAATTACTCCAACAGAGACAGCTAGAGAAATAGTAGCAACTAACCAAGATTCATTACTAGGCGGTGTGAAGGATCGGATCATTGTAGTATTTTGTGTTGGAGGCGGATGATTCTTTGTTCAGGGGTTGGATAATAGAGGATGGTAGCAACGCTGAAAAGGAGGTTAATGGGCATGCCAAGATTAAATCCAATAGTAGGGGGTTTAAATTTGGTGGCTTTGCGGGGCCGTCTCTCAGCAATTCTTTTGGGCCCCTATCGAGAAACAAGAAGAAGGATTCAAGCGAGCAAGCCAAGTCCAAAGAATTGTATCAAGGGCGGTGAGGAGGAAGTGAACCAAGGTATCATAGTCGAATTGTGAATGAGGAGGCACGAAGCTTAATCCCATCCGTCGATCTTTCTAGGGGTCAAAAGGGAGAATCACGGTTGCACGTTGTCACTAGAAAGCCTCCCGGTACTAATTTATCTATGTCTATTAATAGTAAAATGAACAAGTGAGGTATTGGTGAAGTATCGGTAGGAGATTCGGGTATTCAAAATTGCAACGAAAGATTCTTAATTGATCATGAGGTGTTTGTGGCCAACAATATGTGGAGTTTTGTTAAAGATAAGTTAGGAGTTAGTGGCAAAGGAGTGATGAGGAATATGCAGTAAAATAAAATCTATGGAGGCCGAGGATCAATTGGGCAGGAAGGAGGGGAAAAGAAAGCGGTTCTCAATGAAGATCGCAACATTCAATATGAGAGGGGGGCGCGCGCTAAAAGAAAGCGCTTAAGAGGTTAATAGCAAAGGAGAAGTTCGGCGTTTGCATGATTCAAGAAACTAAAAATAATAACTTATCAAAACGAATGGTTGGTAGTATTTGGGGCGACTACGATTATGGTGGATTAGTAAAAATGCAAATGGGCTATCGGGAGAGGCTACCGAGCATTTGGAGATCACAAGTAATGGAGATTATGTTTTCCTTCTCAGGGAGCATTTTATTGGGTTTTGTGCGAAAGTGCGGTGGTAACTATGTTTACATAGTGAACGTGTATTCGAGTGCAATATGGCTTCGTGAAAAGGAGAATGTGGGATAATCGAGGAATCTTAAGGAGGGTTTTGAGCAAGGAGAATGGTGTATAGTGGGGACTTCAATGCCGCAGTCACATCTAGAAAGTGAGAGAAGTTGTTGCTCAACAAGGTTCAATAGTTTGGAGGCTAGGGAATTCTTATCTTTTATGGAGGATATGGAACCGGTGGATGTACCTACTTTGGGTAAGAAGTTCACATGCTTTTGGTACGGATGGGAGGGCTAGTAGACTAGACAGGATCTTATTGGATCGAGGGGCTAATATCTAGATGGGATATTAAGGCACGAGTGGATAAAGCGAAAAAGAGACATCTCCGATCAGCATGTCAGGTATGGGTGGTATGCTTCGACACGTAATTGGGGGCCTAAGCCATTTAGGTTCAATAATTCTTTGGATTGAACATGAGAATTTTAAGGAGTTTGTCAAAAGTCGTTGGGCATCATTTCGTAGTAGGAGTGCTTCCTTTGTGGTAAAGGAAAAATTGAAAGCAGATTGAAGGAGAAGTTGAAAGTCAGGCGAGTGAAGTGTTTGGATATAAAGATCTCAAGATTGAAAATATTATTCGGAACTGAATGAGGTGGAAAAAATGGCACGGTGAAGGGGCGATGTAGATGACGAGAGAGAGTGGTCACGCTCAATGACGAGTTCGGAAGGAATTGCATGCGAAAGAGAGTCTCTCATCGCACAAAAAGCAAGAGTAAAATGGCTAGTGAAGGTGACTCGAATAGTCGGTTCTTTCATGCATGCATAAAAGGAAATAGGAGAAGAACACAAATCGTGAAGCTAAAGGTGGATGGGGAATGGGTAGAAGATGTAGATGCTGTGAAGAACGCGGTCAAAGTTCATTTTGAAGAGAAATTCAAAGAGGAGGATCATCATAGGCCTACATTAGACGGGGTTAATTTCAATCAAATATCTGGGCTTGAAAACGAGATGCTAATTGAACCCTTTAGCTCGGAGGAAATTAAAGATGTGGTATGGGAGTGCGATGGAAATAAGAGTCCAGGACCGGATGGGTTCAATTTTAAATTCATAAAGGAGAGAAATTTGGGATGTCATTGGAGTAGAGGTGGTAAAATTCTTTGAAGAATTCCATAGGTGTGCACGTCTTCCCAAGGCGGTAAGTGCGGCCTTTATCGCACTTATCCCAAAGAATAGCAATCCACAAGAGCTTGGGGAGTATAGACCTATTTCCCTCATTGGATGCTTGTACAAGATGCTGGCGAAAGTATTAGCGGGACGGCTGAAGAAGGTCTTGAAAGGGTGATCTCGGATAATCAAAGCGCTTTTCTCACGCGCGAAATATTCGGATGGAGTGGTAGTGGTTAATGAGATTGTGGACATGGCAAAGAGAAGAAAAAAGAAATGTGTGGTTATGAAAGCGGACTTCGAGAAGGCATACGACTCGGTCAGCTGGATGTACTTGGAATATATGCTGAGTAGAATGGGATTTGGTGAGAAATGGATGAAATGGATGAAGGCGTGCATAGCATCAAACTCCATCTCGGTCTTAGTCAATGGGAGTCCAACGGGGAGTTCTGACACGAAAGGATTGAGACAAGGGGATCCGTTAGCACCTTTCTTGTTTTTGATTGCGGCAGAAGGCCTAGCCGGGCTGGTGAGGAAAGCTGTAGAATCAAATCAACTTAATGGGTATAGCGTAAGTAATTCTATAAAGGTGGAACTTTTGCAATTTGCCGACGATACCATCCTCTTTTGTGACGGGGATAAGAGCATCCCGGTCTTTGGAAGGCGATTTTGAGAAGTTTCGAATTGGTATCGGGGCTAAGGGTGAACTTTGCGAAAAGTAGCGTCTTCGGGCTGAATATAGATGAAAGAATGATGGAACGCTTTTCTCAATTTCTGGCTTGCAAAGAGGGGGCACTGCCATTCAAATTTTTGGGGGTGCCGGTTGGTGCAAACCCACGTAGATTTTGCACCTGGCAACCAATTATAGACTCACTGAGAGCAAGACTGAACAATTGGAAGAGTAGGCAATTATCCATAGGGGGTAGAGTAACGCTCATAAACTCGGTACTAGCATCCCTCCCTCTATATCTATTCTCCTTTTATAAAGCTCCCAAAAATGTTATTGCGGAAATCACAAAGCTTCGAGAGAAGATTCTTATGGGGATGAAGAGAATAGGAAAGCGCTTTGGGTGAAGTGGGAGACAGTTTGCTTACCCAAAGAAAATGGGGGCTTGGGCATAAAGAACTTGGAATTGTTTAATATAGCATTACTAACTAAATGGAGATGGAGATTCTTTGGGTGAAGACGATTCACATAATATGGAAGGAAGTTGTAAAAGAGAAGTATGGGTGGAGGGGAGGTGGCCCGATATGGTGAGAATAGAAGAGGGTGGGAGAGGAAGTCAATTTGGTGGAGGATTTATGCTTGTTAGGATCGGATAGCAATTTACAAGAAGGCGGTTTCATCAAATAGTAAAAATTAAAGTGGGAAGCGGTAATTTGGCGAGGTTCGGAAGGATGATTGGCTAGGGAGGACACCTTGGAGGATTTATTTCAAAGATTGTATAATGCTTGCGAGTCCAAGGAGGAAACGATTGACAAATTTGGCGGATGGGAGAAGCGGCGGGTGGGAGTGGAAGTCGCTCCGGTCCGAAGCGGTTTCTTTGCACTCTCTGAGACCGTTCGTTTGCAGCAGCGAAATGCTGCGCAGAATGCAACAGCGATTGCAGCAATTGCCGCTTTGCACTTTGTTATCTTTGTCCGAGCGCGGATAGATGGTCTGAGTGCGGGACGCGGAGGGTTCTCGGTGAGGAAATGCTATGATTTTATGTTGAATTTTTTTGCGGTAGGAGCAATTTGCGTGACTCGATACAATTTCTGCGTGCAGGAAAATATGGAAATGTGACGTCCCGTCTAAAATACAAGTATTCGCTTGGAGGGTGTTATTGCAGCGGATAGCCACTAGAATTGAGTTGCACAGAAGGGGAATTATTCAGTCTAACCTTGAGCTCAGCTGCGTGTTGTGTTTTAGGGATGAGGAAACAGTGGATCACTTGTTTGTCTCTTGTGGGGTGGCAAGCGCATTTGGGAAAATATTCTCACTTGGATGGAGTCTTCAGTTGATGATGCAGATGATATAGTTTCTCACTTTGTGGAATTTGGGAGGGTGATAAAAGGTAAAAGACAAAAAGGGGTTAAACATCTCATTTGGATGGCGGTAATTTGGAGCATTTGGATGGCACGAAATAAGGTAATATTCAATGGCGAGGTTGCTTCTGTTACAAACATAGTGTTGGGGGCTAAGGTACTGGCTTGGAGTTGGTTCAAGGCTAGGAGGGGGAGGAAATGTAAGGCGTCTTGGGCAGAGTGGTTTAACTGCCCGGTTGGGTGCTTATCTATGTTGTAATTAAATGTATGGTTGTAATAATAATGTTGTCTATGTCTTAGAAAGGGGAGAAGCAATGGGTTAGGACGATTTTGTCCCATTGTTGCACAGATTTGTGCGAGGTACTCTTTTTCCTACCAGAGTCTTTTTCCCAAGGGGGTTTTGGCTCTGGGAGGTTTTGAGGAGGCCCTCCCCTTACCATTGTAATTTGTGGGCACGATTTGTGCTCGGTTGCAATATATATCTTGCTTATCTAAAAAAAAAAAAATTGGTCACCACGAATAAAAGCAAATTTGTAAAACACGGTTTACTTCAGTAAACTATATAATGAAATCACATGCATAGTACACTTTTATAAAATTTAAAATTAACATAAACACCCGAATAATATTTATTGATTGTTTAAAACAACATTTATTTTTGTAACTTGTTTGTCAAGTTTTAGTGATATTAGTTTTATTTAAACTTCTTTTTAATAACATATCTTGAGATTTTTAACTCATAGCTTTCTTAATTTCAGTTGCCAATCCATCATAAGCTACTTCCCAAGCAGTACTCAGTTCCTCACTCCAATTGCCCCCTGCTACTTCCTTTACTGTTTTCAAGAGTGCTTCTTTAACCACCTATAAGACAACAAAAGTATTAAAGCATATCAACACTTATAAAAGAAAGGTCAAAGTCTCTCTTGTCAAAAAAAGATAGGTCAAAGTCAAAAAATAAATAAAAAACTCATATTGAAAAAATTATTATCCTTTATATAAAACTATAATAAATATCTTTTTAACATATTTTTTATCCCCATATCGTTACTAATAGGATCCTAATAAATATAAATTTAAATATATTTTTGTCGTTAAAAATATAATTTTCTTTTAATAGTTAATCTTTCTTCAAACTTTGTTCATTTTTAGTCTTCAAAAATGTAATAGATATATACTTTTAATTCTTATCAATGAACCAAATTATATTTACTTTACCAGATAAGTTATCAGAAATTGTAATAAACATTGGAGTTTAATATATATTTTTTGACCAAAGTTTGGAGCTTAATATTTGTTCACTAAAGTGCAAATTTTTTACACAAATATCTAAATGATATCGCAGTGATATTAAGTTGTATTATTTATTCAAAATATTTTGTAAATATCTATATATAATTAAATGTATGATTGAACATATATTTGGTAAAAAAAATATATATTGTCAATACGTTGTATATCATAATTTGATCTTAACTCTTACTTTATATAAGAGACAGCTACACCATCTAAAAATATAAGAATGTACTTTTGCAAATTTAATTTAGATATTGTACCACAAAATGGGGATCAACAACTCCCTTCTGGACATGTACACCACCCAATGAGGCATCTCCTAGAGTTACGGCTCCTTTTGCTCGAAGTTGAGCTGCTGAATCACGTACCTATATATAATTCAAAAAGTATAGATTATCTTATCACATAATAGTCACTTTAAGCTTTATAAAGAAAATGATAGTTCTTGAGTAAGAAATTTATAGTCATGTCAAAATAAATAAATACTAATAGAATTTGATAATAAAAGTACGTGTTATTTACATAGCTGTCCTTAATACAAATATTATTTTTAAGACATTTTTTAATCTATTTGGATTAAAATAACTTTTGAAATACAATTCTTAAAAATAGGCTAAATAGCCCTTTTGATCTTTTATTTTTGACCAATGTTTCAGTTTGGTCCTTTATTTTCTTTTTTTTTCGTTTTGGTCATTTATCTTTCTTTTCTGTGTCAGTTTGGTCCATTATAACTATTGGCCTAAAAAGCACTTGTACTTATAACTATTCTTTATATGATTCAATTAGATCATATTTATATAAGAGAAAATTTTTAAAAACAAGGAAAGTAAAAAATAAAAGTATTTAAAAAGTTATTATTATTAATCGTTTGAGTAGCATCAACATTAAAAATAAGAATATAAAACAAAAAGAAATACTTGATTGAAGTTGGATAGCACTCACCATTCCAAAAACTTTTTCAGCATGAGCCTGGAGTTCGGGATTACCCTTAGGTACTCCATCAGAATTCTTTAAAAAAGAGAACAAGCCTTTTGCTGCTGGTGCTTTCTCTAATATACTATTTTAATCAAACCAACCAAAATTACTCATGAACCCAACAAATAGAAATAAGGAAAAACGCGAAAGGAGGGACACATTGAGAGACAATACTTACAAAGTGTAGAACAAAACACTATAGTGAGGAAGGTTTTGCTTGAATGCTTCCCATGAGCTATTTACCAAAACCTCTTGCGCCTCAGTGAAACCCATATTTATTTTTTTTTCCTTTTTTTAATCTTGTATTGTTTTGTAATGATTTTGCATCCAAGATTTGTTTATATAGAAAGTTTTGAGAGTGCAAAGAGAATTATTTATTAATATGATTCTTTTTTTAATGAATTTGTTGTTTGAGAAGATGGCCATTAGCATTATTAAGAGACAATTAATGATCTTTTCAAAATTTTAATTAAATATATAGCTTAAAAATTAATGAAAAAAATTCTAAAAATTGATATATATATATATATATATATATATATATATATATATATTCATTTAGTCAATGTAATTATTAATCTAATGAAAAATTGAAACAAATTGCAAAACATGTTTAATCATTATAAAACTTCTTAGTTCATACAATAACGATAACAATAACATGTTTAGTGCAGCAATTTTACATCTAATACTTGTTTAGTACCACACAATATCTTTACCCACATTTTTATTACTTTATGTTTAGTACCTTTAATCACGATTTTTAGTATACACATTTTTTAATATTATTTTATAAAGACACTATCTTCTATATATTATTAGGTAATAAAGTGAAGTCATATGTTAATAAACTCCACTAATACATGTTAACCCCAATTATTTCATTAGTGATATCACCTTAACATTTC
This sequence comes from Oxytropis ochrocephala, assembly GCA_020916435.1. NCBI lineage: Eukaryota > Viridiplantae > Streptophyta > Magnoliopsida > Fabales > Fabaceae > Oxytropis > Oxytropis ochrocephala. The sequence continues at coordinate 15,718,805 of CM037090.1, read as the reverse complement.
ACTCAATAATATTAATTTAAAACTTGGTTTGGCTTCTCAATCATTCTAATGGATGGGATTCGGAGCACTTTGCACAGTTGCAAAAAGCCGTGGTAACCAATTCGAATAATCTTGGTCTAAAAACATGAAAATTTAAAACTAATTAAAACTCTAATTTTTTAAATCTCATGTCTAATGAGGCTTTGATAATTTCTACTTGTGTGTTGTGGATGACTTAAATTCAATGTGCCACAAGAGTCAAGACCTATTTGGATAAACTTATTTTTGAGCTTATGAAAAAAAAACTTATGAAGATAAATAAGTTTAATTATGTTAATTTATAAGTTCTTTCTAACAAAAGTTATATATGTAGTGGCAGATCCAGGACCCTGGGTCATGGGTGCAAAAATTTTCAAACACACACATCGCTAAAAATATAATAAAAATAATAATTTAACAGGTTCACAACTTATGTTACACTAGACAAACTCAAATTAAATACAACTAACAAGTTCATAAATACAAATTAAATAGCACTAAGAGAATCAACATATTCACAAAATGAAGAACATATTCAAAAGATATTTGGTGCAAAACTAAGGACTTGAATGCAAAAGATATTTTTCAAAACTAGGGACTTTGGTGCAAAACTAAAAACTTTGGTGTAAAACTAGGGACTTGGTGCAAAACTAATGACTTGAATGCAAAAGATATTTTTCAGGGTGTGTAAATACATTTTTTCCTAGGGTATCTATGCTACTTTTATTTTTTCAGGGAGTACATGTAGGTCCGCCACTGTATATATCTATATGTAACTTATTTTTTCCATAAACTACATTGACAAGCTTATGAATAATACATAAAAACTTATTTATTTACATAATTTTTTTCATAAGTTCAAAAATAAGCTCATCCAAATAGTACCTGAATCTCGTGGCGCCTCATCTTGTGACGAGTTTGAAAATTCAAGAGTTTGATAGTTTTCTAGAAGATATGAATATTAGTAATTTACTATTTCCTCTAGTCCTAATTATAAGAAGATTTTTAGAGAATTTTCTAATCTCATTTATAAGAAAAATTATAACTTTTACGGTACATATATGAAACAAAATATTCAAAAAGTTAAAACAATAAATGACTTAATTGATTTTGATTTTGTTATATTTTCTGTTATAATTGAAACGAGATAGAGAATTATTGGGCAAGAGATATACCCCGTTCCAAACGTGGATTGAATGCTTGTTTTAGAAGAATGGTTAGATTGTAACGCCCAAAGCAGTTCAATTACTTTATTTTGTATGTGAATAAATTCTAAATTCTTTTGTGTGCTTGGTTGCCATGAAGTAGATGCATAGTTGCTTGTACGTTGCTCAAGTGATATTTCAATAGGCAATTGTTCCAAATAGAAGGCCATGCTCATTCGTTGGCCAATAAAGTTTGTCCAATTGTTGGTGAAGATTAATCAATTGAACCACTTTCATTGGTTAATTTTATTTTAATTTATTGATGAACTCGTCATTCCATGATGATGACTCAAGTCTGAAAATAATGTAGATGTTCCTCCACCACCTGCCACTATACCACCTCAACCAGACATTACATCTGTCCCTGCCAACCTCTCCAATTCATCACAGTCTGTTCCTGCTACTTCTGTTGAGTCAGACACTGTCCCTGCAGCTCCAATACCTTCACCACCCCCTCCAACAAACACTCACCCTATGCTTACCCGAGCCAAAACTGGACACCTTAAACCCAGACTATTCCTTGCTCACACTGAGCCTACATCTGTCAAAGAAGCTCTTTCCAAACCGCCTTGGCTTGAAGCCATGAAACAAGAATATGATGCTCTGGTAAGAAACCAAACATGGATCCTCACTCACCTACCCCCTAATAGGAAAGCAATTGGTTGCAAATGGGTCTTCAGGATAAAAGAAAACCCTGATGGCTCAATTAACAAATACAAGGCTAGACTTGTAGCTAAGGGCTACAACCAAGAGGCTGGTACGGACTATGGTGAAACCTTTTCACCTGTTGTCAAACCTACTACCATTAGACTGATCTTAACTCTAGCCATCACTCATAAGTGGGATATACAACAAATTGACATTAACAATGCCTTTATAAATGGGCATTTGGAGGAGGATATTTACATGTCACAACCCCCGTGCTTTATAGCAAGTGATAAATCTACGGTTTGCAAATTAAAAAGGTCCTCTATGGCCTTAAACAGCACCTAGGGCACGGTATGAAACTCTGCATGTGGCACTCATTGATTCGGGTTTAAACACGATCGGTGTGATCATTCTCTGTTTATTTACAACTCCAGAGGCATTCATCTTTATGCCCCGTGTATGTAGACGACATCTTAATTACGGTACCTCTGCAACTCTTATTCAGACTCGATTGTCAAACCGCATACTCAATTTGCCTTAAAACACATTGGTAAACTGAATATTTTACGGGGTTAGAGGTGAAATATACATCGATGGTTCTATGTTACTTACACAAGGTAAATACATTAATGATCTGTTTGTCGAGGGCAAAAATCTTTTGACTGCACTCAATGTCAACACCTATGGTGGCTAATGTGAAACTCAGTCGCTTTGGCACTGATAAACTACCTGATGCTACTCAGTACAGGTCCATAGTGGGAGCACTACAATATATTACACTTACCAGGCCTGAGATTGCCTTCAGTGTAAATAAAGTTTGTCAGTTTTTGTCTTCTCCTCTAGAAAGTCACTGGAGGGCTGTCAAACGTATACTTAGATATTTGAGTGGTACTTCTAGTTATGGTTTACTGCTGCAGGGTGCTCCAACTGATGTCCCTTACTCTCTAAGGGTTTATTGTGATTCCGACTGGGCAAGTGACCCAGATGACAGGAGGTCTACCTCCGGTTCCTGCTTATTTTTTGGTCCAAACTTGATCTCATGGAGTTCAAAGAAGCAATCCCTTGTGGCCAGGTCCAGTGCAGAAGCAGAATACCGAAGTATGGCAAATGCAACTGCTGATCTCTTGTGGGTTCAGTCCCTACTTGCTGAGTTGCATATCACCACACAGACACCTAAGCTTCTCTGTGATAACTTAAGTGCTGTGTTGTTGTCTCACAATCCAATACTACATGCTAGGACAAAGCATTTGGAGCTAGACATCCACTTTGTCCGAGAAAAAGTAGCTGCAAAGAAGCTCATGGTTCAGCACATTCCAGGAACTACTCAAATAGCTGATGCTCTTACTAAACCCTTAGCAGCTGCTAGCTTTAATGATTTTAGATTCAAACTCAAAGTTGTCAAATATGTTAGACAACCTTTGAGTTTGAAGGGGGAGTAATAGAGAAAATGAGTAATTGTATAATTGTGTGTCTCATTTTCCCTCAGGTTCCCTCAAGTTAGATGTTTACAATAGTGTCTTTGTAGCCAATACCTTTTCGCCATGTGGCGGCTCATTGCTTCTCTTGATATAAATATCAAGATCTGATGTATCTCATATTAGATTGAATAATACAGATGAATATTCAATTCAGTTACACGGTTACAACTGATTTACCCTTTCTCTTCAACAAGGTCGGTGTGGGTTATTTATTTCAACTTACCGACATGTTAACCGGATCATTGGTCACCGTGAATAAGAGAAAATTTGTAAAACACGATTTACTTCTGTAAACTATATAATGAATTCACATACATAGTTCGTCTTTATAAAATTCAAAAATAACATAAACACCCAAACAATATTTATTGATTATTTAGAACAATATTTATTACACTAACTTGTTTATCAAGTTTTAGTGATATTAGTTTTATTTAAACTTTTTTATCATAACATATCTTGAGATTTTTAACTCATAGCTTTCTTAATTTCAGCTGCCAATCCATCATAGGATACTTCCCAAGCAGTACTCAATTCCTCACTCCAACTGCCCCCTGCTACTTCCTTTATTGTTTTCAAGAGTGCTTCTTTAACAGCCTATATGACAACAAAAGTGTTAAAGGAGATCAACACTTATAAAAGATAGGTCAAGGTCAACAAAAATGAAAAACCCATATCGAAAATATTATTATCCTATAAAAATTACAATAAATATCTTTTTAACATATCTTTTTATCCTCGTATCTTTATTAATAGGACCCTAACAATTTATCAATCTAACAATTTTTCAATGCACTTTTGCAATATTAAATTTAGATATTGTACCACAAAATGGGGATCGGTAACTCCATTCTGGACATGGACACCACCCAATGAGGCATCTCCTAGAGTTACAGCTCCTTTTGCCCGAAGTTGAACAGCTGAATCACGTACCTATGATTCAAAAAGTATGGATTATCTTATAGCCACTTTATGCTTTATAAAGAAAATGATAGTTCTTAGGTCAAAAAATGAAAATGATAGTATATCAAGAGAAACTTATAGTCATGTTAAAATAAAAATATTCTAATAGAATTTGATAATGAAAGTACGTGTTATTTACATATTTGTCCTTACTACAAGTATCATTTTTAAGAAAAAAATTAATCCATATGGATTAACATAATTTCCGAAATACAATTATTAAAAATATGCTAAATAGCATTTTTTGCCTTTTTTCTTTAACAAAAGTGTCAGTTTGGTCTTTTTTTTTTTTTTCCCGTTTTGTTCATTTTTCTGTCAGTTTGGTCCTTTATAACTATTAGTCTAAAAAGTACTTGAACTTATAACTATTCTTTATATGATTCAATGAGATCATATATAGAAGAGAAATTTCTAAAAAATAAGTAAAGTACAAAATAAAAATATTTAAAAAGTTATTATTATTGATTTTAAGAGTAGCATCAAAATTAAAAAGAAACTAAAAAACAAAAGAAATACATTGATTGAAGTTGGATTGCACTCACCAATCCAAAAACTTTTTCAGCATGAGCTTGGAGTTCGAGATTACCCTTAGGTACTCCATCAGAATTTTTTAAAAAAGAGAACAAGCCTTTTGCTGCTGGTGCTTTCTCCAATATACTATTTTAATCAAACCAACCAAAATCACGCATGTTTACATCATCTCCTTCAAAACCCAACAAATAAAAAAAGAAAAACGTGAAAGGAAAGACACTTTGAGAGAATACTTACAAAGTGTAGAACAAAACACTATAGTGAGGAAGGTTTTGCTTGAATGCTTCCCATGAGCTATTCACCAAAACCTCTTGTGCCTCTGTGAAACCCATATTTATTTTTATTTTATTTTTTATTTTTTAATCTTGTAATGTTCTGTAATGGTTTTACATCCAACATTTGTTATATAGAAAGTTTTGAGAGTGCAAAGAGATTTATTTATTAATGTGATTTTTTTTTTATGAAATTTGTCCTTTGAGAATATGACCATTAGCATTATTAAGAGACAATGATCTTTTCAAAAATTTAATTCAATAACTTCAAAATTAATGAAGAAATTCTAAAAAAATGATATATATATATATATATATATATATATATAAATATATATATATATAAATATATATATATATATATATATATATATATATATATTCATTTAGTTGCTATAATTTCTTTACTATTAATTCTCTATGGTGGAACGGTAAACATTATCAGAATAATTATTTATATTCTGCTATTGAGTTACAACGGGAAAATGTTACATGTTGTTAGTATAATTTTATTGTTGATAAAATATATTTCGTGTATTTATTCGCAATAGGGGCTTCATTATTATTACATGACTAGTAATTACCTAACGATAAAAAATGTCAATTAATGAAAATATTCTAAAGTTATGAAAATTTTATCTTTCTCAAATTAAAAGATTTATTGTATTTGAATTCTATTTGAGTTTAATTATACAGGGAATATGATATTACTCGTGTGTATGCACTTAATCTAATGAAAAGTGTAAACAAATTGGAAAACATATGTTTAATGGGGCAATTTTAAAACTTCTTAGTTCATACAATAACAAATACTTTTGAGAAGCCATACTCTTTGAAAAGGTATTGATTAAAAAAGTATAAAATAAGCTAAATACAAATATAGATATTATGTTTAAAATTCAAAGGCATGTGTTACTTATTTATTGAGGTAATTCAAATTATTTATCAATGTTTTAAGTCAAAAAAAGAAATATTCAATGTTTTAGATCGTTGGCTTAATATCCGTCGTTAGTTTCTTTGTTTTTGGGGCTTTAGCCCCCGTTTAATACCAAAAAAAAATTCATATCTTATTATTTTGAGTAAACATATAATCATTTCTGCCATATGATTTTTCTAAAATTAAAATTTTGAATACAAAATTTCAAGAGTGTTTGTGAAAAAAAAAGTATTAAAAAATATCAAATAAAAGTATAGTATAATATAATAAGAATTAAAAAATATTTTCTCTTCATCTTATTTCAGTTTCCTATTTACAAACCCAAATAACACTTAGATAAGATAGTATGAATCTCTTTCAGCTTAACTAAGGTCTTGGTTTCGCATCTAGCATTAAGCATGCAGCAATGTTAAATCTCTTGAGAGAGGGTTTTGCAGCCCATTGTGGTACTATCCGACTCGAGGGATTAGTCTCTACAGTTGTGCGTAGATTAGAAGATATTTGCTTTATTAAAAAAAATCTTATTTGCGAAAACAAAAAAACTAACTAAACTTTATAGTAAAAAATTGCACAAGAATCTCTTGGGAAACCGAAAAGATAACTAGACACAATGTATGCTTCACAATTGTGGCTTTTCTGTTTGTTAACTTATTAAACAATAATTATATTTTGGCTTCCCAACGCTTTCATTAGCCATTTAGGCATCGTCTTCATTTGGTGTTTGTTACTACTTTGATAATTTGAATTCTTTCAAGTACTTGGTTTTTGTTACTACTATAATTTGAATTCTTTCAAGTACTTGTTAAGTATGAGAGAAAGTGACATTTAATAGGAATTTATGCGTGTATGAACACAAAAAGCTAAGGTCTTCTATTTTTTTAAAAACATATGAAGAGATTTTCAACACATTTAGGTGCATGCAAGACAATTTATTTAGAGTTTATTAACATATATTTCGTGATATAAATAGTTTTGTAAGAATTTAGAACAACTTATAAAAATAGGTGGTATTTCTTTTACGGCAAAATAGTTAATATTAATAACTTGTTTTATACTCAGTCAAAAAAAAAGTTGTTTTATACTTATTTTGATAAGTCATCTCCTACCACTACAACAAAAAGTGGTTTTACCGGCAATAAAAAATGATTCTAGCGGCCACTAAAATGGCTGCTAAAAGTTTTCCCAGCAATTTCACAATGGTCGGTGTATGTGGGGTCGGTAAAAGCTTTACCGACATTTAATACCATTGTTGGTAAAAGCCCCATTTATTGCCGGTAGAAATGTATAGTTTTAGCGGCAACTCATGACTTTGGCCGACACTAGTTATTAATGAATGCGGTGGTGACTGTCCATAGTGGACGTCGATTACTAAGAAATAAACTTTGCATATTTACACAATTAATATGTATCAGTTTGTATAGCGTTACACTTTTTATAATTTGTTACGAAATTAATGTTCGATTCCAAAAATTTGATTATGGAGGTACATTTTCTATTTAATCGTAAAGTACCACTAAAATATAAAATATGAAAGAAGAGAGGAAAGAGGAGAAAAGAGAAATAAAAATATGGGAAAAAAGGAAAGAAAAAGGGGGGGGTTGGGGTTTGGGAGAGGAAGGGGTGGAATTTTGGAGGAAATCTCAGAGGCCCTGAAACTGAGAGGCTACTGAGATGTATATATAAAGGTTAAATGTATCTTCTTTTTTTTTTTAGATAAGCAATTGGCTACTAGCGTACACCACAAACACACACACACACAAGGGGACGGGATGGGGAGTGGCAAGACCGATTATTATTTGCGGGATCGAACCCCATGATAAGCAACAACACCACAAATATGTCCCCGCAACTTTTACCAACGATGAGGTACAAATGAGGGGTATATTGGTAAATGGTGGGAATAAAATTTTTCCACAAGTGGGGACGGTTAAATGTATCCTTAATTTACATTGTATCCTTCATATTCAACAACCATTACTATTGCCGCTAAAAGTATTAAAAATATTTCCATCTCATAACATGATCATCAAATTATTCCTCTTCTAATGGAAATATATATTTAGTCTAAATCTGTATCAAATTAAAATTCCAAATTATGTGACAAGACTATACCATAAGTAACCATATGCTTAAACAATCATTTAGTACAATAATAATGAAATAAAAATCATATATACCATAGAGTTAAATAATATCATAGGCATAGACCAATGGTTTGATTTCAGTAAGTACAAAGAAAGGACTATGCAAAATAAACGATTGGTAAGCAGAACAAGTTATAGATGGCCATGATTTTCCAGCGGCTAAGAGATTCTTAGGAAAAGATAGATTTGCATCCAACGCAACAAGGGGAACCTGTAAATAAAAATAGAGCAAATAAGTTCTAATATACTTATACAAACAGAACACAGTAACAGAGAAAGAACAGAGTAATTTGCAAGTGGGAATTGATTGATTTGTATTATTGAATCAATTCAAAGGATCACTTTGAATTGAGTAAGGTAATTACAAAATGAAGTAGAAAATGAATAGAATAGTGAACCACAACAGTCCTACTTCTCTCCCATTCCCAGTACAATTCCCAAAACTTGCCTAAAAGATAATGCTCACGCCATAGGTGCTATATGCATCAGAATCACAATTTTCTCTCTCCAATCATATGAGATCCTCCCCCTCCACTCTAGAATTGCCACGTGGCAATTCTGTTACTTCATTAGTGTGCATTATAGTGGTTCCCCAATCCTTGGTTTCCACTTTCCTCTCACAAACTTTCTACCAAACTTCCTATCTTGCCCCTCACTTGAATTACCCGTATCATATACAATAGAATACCTACACACAAGTAACTAAAAGTGACAGAACAGAGGTTATCTACACATGGTCCCAGCTCCCAACCCAAATAAATCAAGAGGTTAACAGACACATAAAAGTTAAAACACATACATATAAATGAATCTGTGTACATACCTTGTATTTGTCAACATAAATAGATCAAGAAATTAAAAAAAAACAGAGAAAAACGAAATCACGTATAATATAAATGATTTCATATACATACCTGGATATAAAAACTGTTGGAGTTAATGAGCAAAGAAACATGTTAATGGATGCAAACCTTCATTTTTTTATCTTGAGGAAAGGAAGCTCTTGATTTGATATAATTTGCTTGACTTAAACTAAGAAGCCAACTGGAAATATCTGCCACAATAAAAAAAAAAGATGCATACAACAAAAGTTAAGCCAATCAATCATATCTATCACTAGTACGCTTTTTGGTTATGTCAAAATTCTGCACTTGATAAATGAATAAGAACCATCATCAATTTGTCACCATTGAACTGGAATAACAAGCATTGAAGTTCAGTTACATACATGCAAAAAGAATGTTGTAAAGGCCAATCTTGCTAACCTTCGTTGTGAGCATGCATGATTTTCTGCTCTTGTTTTTATCGTATGCTTGAGTCTGCCATTATTTTTATAACAGTAGCCATCACTTCAGTATGCTACACTCACTTGCATCACAACATTGAATACAAGAACAAGCAGAATGCATAACATTATATAGAATGGCAGAAATTTGAGAGTACCCTCTATAATTAATTTTATAAAGTTGAGTTTCTTTGTAGGTGTAATTTCATCGATAGAATTCGCCACACGTAAAAAATTAACAACTAATTTGTCAAAAAAAATAAATTAACTTGACTTTATGTCTATATATTTTACATCGCTTTTACAAAATTTTGAAACCAACAAAATCAGATGAACAAGTTATGTTGACATATTGCCTAGTAGCATCTATATTTTGAAATAAAAAAAAGGGATAAATATGTTTTTAATCTCTATAAAATTTCAAATTTTTTGTTTTAGTCCCTAAAAAAATTTCACCAATTTTTGGTCCCTATAAAATCCGGGTTTTTTTGCTTTTAGTCTCTCATGACTTTTAATAGCTCGTTTTTAACTTTTTATAAGTATTATTAAAAGTCTTGAAGCGTTATTAAAAGTCATGAGCGACTAAAAGCAAAAAACTCAAATTTATGACCAAAAGTTGAAATTTTTTTGAGCGACTAAAATCAAAAAACCCAAATTTTATAGAGACCAAAAATATATTTAACACAAAAATAAATGATGAACAGTTAAATGCTTAGCCATCCTATCCTATAAGCAAACCAAAATCATTTCGCATATGAAATTTTTGGACAAAACATAAGGGGCAAAAATTAAGCAAGTTAATACATTCAGAAAAATGAAAATAACATAAAAGATTAAAAAAATCTAATAGAGAGACCATCGTTATATCGAAGTATTTAGTTGACAAAATTAATTATTAGTTTTTTTTGGGTTTAAATGAATACTTTTTGTTTTCAAGAAGGATTTTAGGAGAGTGAAGGAGAAATTTAACTAGTCGTGTTGTTGAGAAGAGACGAAAGATAACCTTTTGTTTAATTAAAGAGGAAAGAGTTTTTAAAGAAATAAGCAAATACACATTTTATATCTAAATGATTTATTATTATTTATTTTTGGGGTAATTGCAGTTTTAGAGCTTATCGCACTTCAGTGGGTGCCTCAGGGTATTTCCATAGGCTTGGTTTCTTTAAACCTACACATGATATGAGACTAATTCCCAAGTCAACAGCCAAACTTCCAGTTCAATAGAATTGTTTATGTAAATGATTTATATATCAGTTACATTTTCAAAAAAGGACAAGTTTAAATGAAAGTTTAGAAAGTAGCAAACTGTATGAATTCGTAGGGGTAAATGGATTTCGGTACACACCTAGAGGCCATATAAGTAAATTACATGGAATGACAATCAAAGTAATAACTCACATAGAAACAAAATGATTCTTGTAACCAAGGGACTGAAGCTCGACTGAAGACACATAATATGCACTTTGCCAAACAAAAACGCACGTCTTGCATAACCCAACACTATCATTTGATCCAAGTACAACCTTCACTTTCTTGTGTGTATGAAAAACTAACAAACCTCGATCGAGATACGAAATGGATTTATTACATAGAAAATAATTTCCAACTAAACAAAAAGGTAAGCTGAAGAACAAAAGTAATTCCTCTTGAATTTTTCTTGCTTATACCACAGTCCCATTAAATATTAACTAAACAATAGGGATCTATCTAGTGATGAAAATTGACCTGAAACAAAAGGTGAGAAAAATGCTCCTGGTCTTGTTGGCTCAATCAGCGTATCTGGGAAGGTGAACAGAGCAGTCCAGAAGCATCTGCCCCTATCACTGCAAGATCACAAACAGTACAAAGCTGCCCCTCCTGGGTTGGCACAAAACGAGAAGTACAATATGGGCAAGACGCATCCTTCTGTCCACGATAGATTGGCACATAGGTTGCACCACAAACTACAAATGGGTTCCGGAAATCATAGTTCAACTGTGTCGCATCAGTCATATTTCTTTCCGCTGCTGCCAGCACTTGCCTTGCTGTCTTAGCTTGGTTCTCGATGGTAGGATTTGTCTCAAGTAGCCTCCTAGCAAAATTAGCTGCAGTGGCAAGGTTCTTTGCCTTGTAGCAGACACTCATCGCACTCAGCAAAGCTAACCTCATGTGAGGTGTCTGAAGGTTGCAGTGAGTGAAATAAGCAGCAAGTTCCTGCTGGCTTGTTGGATTGTCCTTAATTTCCCTCCTTTTCAGCTCCATCTGCAGACCCAATACATATTCTTTGACTATGATAACCAGTTCCTTCACATCATCCACTTCCCTCCTTGACTCAACCACAATCAAAGGAATTGTATGAAGAATATTAACAAATGTTCTAAGAGCATCGTTGAATTTTCCAGCAGTAAAAAACTTATAACCAGCTCTAAGTTTTTCATCCAGCTGGGACAATTTGAAAGGAAGTGCAGGTGGTCCCCTCACATTTGCACTAGACGACTCGGTCCAGCCTCTTTCAACTGCAAGTGATATGATTGGAGCAGAAGAAAATGCACGCAGATAGGAATGACTACCTGTGTGAAGGTCAAGAAACAAGGATTTCAAGGGAGCAAAATTTTTTATCCCAAGTTGCCGGTTCAGCAACCTCATTGCAGTATCGAAATTTCCAGCAGCTGCATGTTCAGCCGCAAGAGAAGATCTCTGACTCCATATATGGCTTACCGGCAAGCCAGGTGTTGGGGTGACAAAAACTGAAGATTGTGTGCCAGTAGAAGTTTTGGGGGTGTCAGCTTCAGGGCCCAACTCTAAATCCTCCATCTCCCATCCACCCTCTTCATCATTTTCTTCAGCCACTTCTCCATCTGCCAAAATTGCTTCAACATCTCCATTTTGTAAGGCATCTCCATCAACTATGTCAAGCTCCTCACCCCAATCACCATCAACAGCCTCATACTCTTCCTCATCAGCAACTCCCCGACCTGCATTGTCAAATGCACCATCAAACATGCCCCGCATGACCCTGAGAAGGGGCCAATCACTTCCACACATGACAGGTGACGGGGGCATCAAAAGAGACGGGACTTTTCCCTCTGGCAAAGATGGAACATTATCTCCAAGTTCAGCTGCAAGCCGTTCTGCAACATCATGTAGCCCATGGACTGATGCAGTGATGTAAGCAAGAGGCAAATGGCCCACATTCTCCAAGATCTTGATGCGCTCTCGAACATCACCCATATATAAGGCATTGTGGAACTGGCCCATCACATCATTCTTCACTTCAGCAATTTTCAACATCTTTGATAGTTTCTCCAAGTTACCAGTTACAAGATAAAGGAAAGACAACCTCTCAAAATTTTTTGTCCTCTGATATGCGTACTCTACTATACCAGCATTGCCTTGGCGAAGAGCCTCAACCCCTAAACGATACCAGTAATCTTTCTCATCAATTGCTGTAGCTGATGCAACTGCAATTTGAATGTTCCCACTCTCTAAAGCCAAATTGAACCGAATTTTCTCATTTTTCACGAAATGCAGAGCAACCTCAGGAAAGCCCTTCTGTTGTAGATAAGCAATCATAGCTTGCCCACAGAGCTGTGAGTTCCTTATCATGGTCATAACATGGTCGTATCTTTTCTTCAAGAGGGAAAGCTTAAAAATATATTCAGTTGCATCAATAATTATTGATCTGCTCTTTCCATCCCGATCCAAGCAGAAGATTGTGTTCCCAGAAACCTTTGTGATATAAATTGGAAGGTCCAGTGTTTTTATTATCCCATTATCTCCATTGGGTAGGCAGTATTTGATGTGGTTTAGTGTTGTATAAATGAAAACACCGTTGTCATCCCAAGCTCCACTTTTTACACGGATTGTTTCATGGAGAGTGCATTGGTGCACAAGTTTCTTGCTAGCTATTATAATGGCATGTTTGCTGAGCAGAGCAACATGTTCCATATCATTAGACCAGACAACATATTTGATAAAAGGGGTTTGAAGATCACCAAGAACAATTCTCTGCTGAAGATCAAACACAACCACCCTATCCTCTGATCTACAAAGTAAGTTGCCTGTTCCAGCATAGAATATGGCATCAGTGGCAATTGGAAGGGCACTCTTTTTAACAATCTCATTCTTCAAATTTTTGATAAGAACTTGATTGCTGCTCTTCTCAAGCACAGCAAACCGATTACGAGCCACAAAGACAGCTGATCCTCCATGGCCTCTTTTTGCATCTTGCACATCACCCCTACCATAACCATCCTTCGATATGCAATACAACTCATAAGATCCACCATCTACATCCGAACACAAAAGAAATGCATTTTCAGTTGGGCTATAGGAAAGAGTCTTTGGACTTTGATTCAAGCTTAAAGATCCCGGTCGCCGAAATGGAAGTACTTGCACGTCTCTTTGTGTTGAAAAGTCATAGAAACACAAGAACCGATCTTTTGTGTAGAACAGAGACTCCCCACTAACCACAAATGCGGGCCTTTCCCTCTCCAGCTTAAAAACAATCATGCCACTGTCATGACCAGCCGCTAGCAGGTTCATTTCAGGATGTGCAGCAAGCATCCAAAACCTATCATGCTCCCGGCGAAATGTTTGAATTCCAGTACGCTTTGTTGCATCCCATATGCGAATACTTTTGTCTTCAGAATTCGACACAATGATATCCTGTTTGGCATGGAACATGACACATGAAACATTATTCATGTGCCCTCTCAAAGTGTCCACTTCCCATGCCTTTGTGTCTGCAAAGAGATAGACACTTTATTAACAGCACAAACAAAACAAAAAACCACTTCATATACTACCAACCAAGTTTATGTTTTCACTAAACACTCCAAGTTAATATGATGATTGGACTATCACAGAAGAACCAACCGAACCTAAGTTTTTGCTCTCATCCCAACAAATACATGTAATGTAAGTTCCTCCACACACACACAAACAAACACATGCTTTAATATGATAATCAGAATAGCATCAATACAATACGAAAATCCAATCAATTTATTTAGCATTTAAAACAAGAAATGTAAATCCAGATATGTCTCTAATCATGTCCCTATTTACTGATAACTTAGAAATGTATTATGTGTTTGATATTTACCATTCATCCTCCAAAGCTTGATTTGCCTATCATCAGCACAAGAGACAATAAGAGGCAATGTAGGATGAAAGGAAGCCCAATTGGCACCACGATCATGACCTTCCAAAACATACTTAACCACTGCATCAACACCACCAAAAAGATCAGTATTCATCTGACTCAACCGCATCATATCATCAGCAGGAGAAGAATTCTTCCTCTTGAGAGAACCAATATCCCAAACACGAATAGTCTGATCCAACGAAGACGATACAACAAGATCGTCCTTGGGATGGAACAGAGCAGACATAACATAATGATTATGACCAGTCAAAACGGAAATGCAGGTACGTGACTGCCAATTCCAGATGCGAATTGTTTGATCATCACTGGAACTAACAATCCAAGGATTCTCGTGATGAAATTGAACAGTACGGATGTAATCAAGATGACCTAAAAGAGTGAACAAACACCTATGTAGCTTATAGTTCCACACCTTGATCTTGTAATCGTCACCTGCCATTAGAAATGTCGAATTTGAAAAGGATCGAATCTAATTGAATCGAATTGATAACAGTTAAGAAGATTCAGATCTAATATTATTAAGGTGTTAATTGAAATGAATTGTACCTCCGGAGACAAAAAGAGGTTGGGAATTGTGGAAATGGACGCCGCGAACGGGACCGTCGTGTTCGTCGAACTTGTCGATGAGGGTTCCCATGCGGTAATCCCATAACTGAATGACGCCGCTGTGGAGACTGGCGAGGATCCATGGTCTCTTTGGATGGAAACTCAGGCCTTTCACTCTGTTACTCTTCGTCTCGAACTTGGTCAACATCTTCTTTGTTGTTGTTCTTCTTCTTCAAGGTTGGTTATATTAAATGTGAGGGGTGTGATTAGAAATTAGGGGTTAATAACAAAGTGAATAATGGAGATCCAGAAATGAAAGAAGGAGGAAAGAATGAGATCTGGGCACTCAAAATTGAGATCGACGCCCTCTTCTCTTGATCTTCTCAAACATATCCGCGTTACTGTCTCTTCTTACAAACTTAATGTAATTTACTGATTTCAATAAATCATTTTTTTTGGTAAAAAAAAATCATTTTTTTTGACAAAAAACTTCAATAAATCATTAAAAATAAATATTATATTTTTTATGGTGAACACTACTCATTGAATTTTGATAGATATGATACTCACATCCAATCACTCAATAACACCTCATTTTTTCTATTTAAATATTTTAAAATAAAATTGAATATTGAACTAATTTTGCCTAAAAGGTTTGGGTGTATTTTTTGAGACAGAAATCAGAAGCATGTGATGCCTTCAAGACGTTCAAACCATTTGTAGAAAGGCAAAATGGTTGTAGAATCAAAGCACTGAGGACATATAGAGGCCAAGAATACCTTCCCTGTAAAAATTTCTTTGAGCAACATGGAATTCAACATCAACTAGATATA
Source organism: Oxytropis ochrocephala (assembly GCA_020916435.1). Lineage (NCBI taxonomy): Eukaryota > Viridiplantae > Streptophyta > Magnoliopsida > Fabales > Fabaceae > Oxytropis > Oxytropis ochrocephala. The sequence continues at coordinate 15,702,796 of CM037090.1, read as the reverse complement.
CACCTCAACAGAATGGAGTTGCAGAAAGGAAGAACAGAACAATCATGGATATGGTGAGATTGATGCATGTTGAAAGCCAAACAAATGCCTAAGGAATTTTGGGCCGAAGTAGCTGCTATTGCAGTTTGCATTTTAAACAGGTGTCCTACAAAGAGTGTTCAGAACAAGACTCCTGAAGAAGCTTGGAGTGGGAGGAAGCCATCAATCCAACACCTCTGAGTTTTTGGATGTGTTGCATATGCTCATGTACCACATCGAATCAAGAAGTTAGATGACAAAGGAGAAATATGTATCTTTTTAGGATATAGCTCAAACTCAAAGGCCTACAAGTTGTACAATCCATACGCAAAGAAGGTGATTATCAGCCGAGATGTACAAGTTGTACAATCCATACACAAAGAAGGTGATTATCAGCCGAGATGTGATGTTTGATGAATGAGAAATGTGGGATTGGTCATCAAAGTCCCAAAAGGAGACAATAGCAATTTCAAATAACTATGAAGAGGATATTGAACATGGAGATGCAATTTCTGAAAAGCCGGAATCATCTAATAGACCACGGAGGCGGCGCCAACCACCCTCCAGACTGGGGGATTATGTTGTGGGTAACGATAATGACCCATCTGATGAGGAGATTATCAACTTTGCTTTGTTTGCAGATTGTGAGCCAGTTACTTTCAAAAAAGCAGTGATAAGTCTCAAATTTAGTGTCTTTTTAGTGTTCATTTTCATATAGTTAGTATAGCAATTTAGTTCTATTTTTGAGTTATTTTACTACATAGTGTTTGTTTTAATTTCAGGTCTATCTTTGAGGAAAATGAAGGATTTAAGCTTAAAAAAAGCAAAAACAAAGTTTCAAGTCAAAAAGAGAAACAAAGAGCTGAAAAATATAAGAAAAGACAAGCAAAGTCGTTTCTACGATAGTTTGCACGACCGTCTTTGGATTTGGCACGACCCGTCTTGAACTTTTTTTCTTCCTTTGCATTTGAAAGTCTACACGATAGTTGCACGACGACGTCTTTTTGGATTTGGCACGACCCGTGCGACTGCATCAGATTCCAAAGATGTTACAGTTTGCTCTTTAATGGCTTGTAAATTGTCTTAAGTGACTTGTCTCTTCTCTTTGGCTATATAAAGCACGAAATTCTGAGTGCTTAGAACATCTTAGGCTATTGCAAACACTACTCAAAGTTTATTTCTAAGATTTTATGCAATTTACTTTCTTCATTTTAAGTTCTTGTTCTTTATAATTCTTGCACTTTACATTCTTGCAACTTTACTTTCTGTCCTTATTTTCCAAAGACTTTATTTTTCGTGACTTTACATTTTGTCATTTATCTTCTTGTTATTTATCTTTTATGTCTTCTTATTCTTCTTCTTTTTCTAAGCTTTTGTCTACTATGATCATGTGTGAGTAGACCTCTTTAGTCTTGGGATTGTGGGAAACAATTCAATGATGGATCCCTAAACAATTCCAAGACTAAACTCTATCTTATTAGAACTTGATTTTTAATCTAGTCTCATCATTCTTATTTCATAAATCAAATATCAAACGAGGCAGAGAGGTGAAGTTTGATATTGGACCTATGAGGTTAGACAAGGCAATCAAAGCATGAGAATAGCTTTGAGTGTCTTGGGACAATAAGGTTGGGCTTAATGGGTCTCTGCGATGATCAACCATGAGAATAGGCTTGATCATTGTTTGAGACACATTCTTGTATTCCGAGAGGAAACTTGAATTACACTAAAAGAATACCTTGTCCTTAAAAACAATTTCAATATAAGATAGAGGATAGTTAAAGGATTGTTAAATTTTCATCGTTGTGATTTGTCCCATAATCACGAGACACTTTTATATTCTACATATTAATTAAACAAATATTCCTTTTTCCTAAAAATCATTTCCTTTTAGCTAATCACCTTTGAAAAATAAATTGGTAATCACAAAAGTCTCGTGGGATCGATACTTTTTATTACGCGATAGAACCGTACATACTGCGGCCTATCAAGTTTTTGGCGCCGTAGTTGCGGGGACTTTTGTGATATTGATTTATTTTTTTGGTATCGGTTAGACTAAATGTTTTCTTTTTCTTGTTAATATGAATAATCATGTATTTACATTCTCCAAGGAGGAATGAGAATATTTTGAGGAATCTTTGCCACCACCACCACGTTGCTATAAAGGGTTTCATAAAAATGTATTTACATTCTCCAAGGAGGAATGGGAATCTTTTGAGTCATCTTTGCCGCCACCACCACCTTGCTTAAGAGGGTTATTCAAAAAACTACAAGAAACACAATTTGAGAAAAATATTGTAGTTGAGGTAGATCGAAATAATACTAAAGTGGTAGTGCCAGATGATTCACAAGAGATATACCATGAGATGGAGAACATAATGGAAACTGAAATTTCTTCATTGGATAAATATATGGGTTTAAATGAATGTGTTGATGTCAAGATCTTGTGCCCTTTATCTTATTTTTCACATTCCTTTGTAAAAATAACATTTGATCTAGGAGGAATTGAAAATAGGATTTTATTGCTTACACAACTTCCTTTTTACAAGCCATGGGATCTGGAATATGTTTTCATTCTTCATGTGTCACTTGGTCTTTATGCTTCAAGCAATGGGACCGGGAATAAGTCTATAAAGGGCAAAAGTCAAGCTAATGACCATAAAAAAATGCTGCGTGGGAGAAGCTGACCACGAGTTTACCTTTTGCATTGTTGGAATAAGAAGGAAAGGCTGCAAATGCTAGTCAATGTGAGCTTTCTTTACCCTTCTCATGTGCTTTTCATTTTTATACATTGAGGACAATGTCTAGTCCAAGCATGGGGGTGCTTTAATCTTTTCTTCTTCTTTATTTGGTAGTTGAGTCATCTTCTCCTCCTCCTATGTGATAGATCCTTGTGAAACTTTAAAGAATTTTTTTATGGCATTTTTGTGATAATTTTTTGATTTTCAGCAATTTGAATGTTATGGATGGTGTTCAACTATTAGATATGCTTGTTGATATTTACTGTTGGGTTCACACACACACACACACACACACACTGCTAAGACAAGTTTCTGGTACTAGGATCTCTTAGAAAGATTGAAAAAAAAAAACCACTTAGTTCCCTTGATGACAATTCATTGCATTTTGGTTCTTTGGAGAAATGTCGTGTTGAAATTTTCGCTTAAAAAGAGCAAGAAAATGGAAAGATCTTGAAAAGAGATAAAAATGAAAAAAAAAAATAATTTAAGCAATTTAGCCCAACATCCCTTTGAGGTCATAGGTTACTAGGGAAATACTTTGAGTAACCCTTTTGAGGCTTCATAAGTTACTAGGGAAATACTTTGAGTACCCCTTTTGAGACCAATTGACTCTTTGGGAAAAAGAGGCACTCCTTTGAGACCAAGTGTGGCAATTGCATTGTTTGCATATAAGTGGATGACCCAAGCAAAAGATGCTAGGGAATTTGACTGTTGATATCTAACTTGTTGTTCTAGTACCACAAAACCGATCTTCTCTGCACATAAAGCTCAACAGAAAAGTTTCTTAAGCTGAGAAGAAAAATGTTGTTGGATCTGCTTGGATCATTTCTAATTCATGCTAAGCCGATAATTTTCATTCAAAGATTTGCCAAATAAATTGTAATGTTTTGCTTGAGGACAAGCAAAGACTCAAGCATGGGGGAGTTTGATAAGTCTCAAATTTAGTGTCTTTTTAGTGTTCATTTTCATATAGTTAGTATAACAATTTAGTTCTATTTTTGAGTTATTTTACTACATAGTGTTTGTTTTAATTTCAGGTCTATCTTTGAGGAAAATGAAGGATTTAAGCTTAAAAAGAGCAAAAACAAAGTTTCAAGTCAAAAAGAGAAACAAAAAGTGAAAAATATAAGAAAAGGCAAACAAAAGTTGTTTACTGACGATAGTTGCGACGACCGTCTTTGGATTTGTACGACCCGTCTTTGAACTTTTTTCTTCTTTTTGCGCTAAAAGTCTGCTTTCGATAGTTGCACGACCGTCTTTGGATTTGGCACGACCGTGCTGATCGCATCGATTCCAAAGATGTTACTGTTTGCTCTTTAATGGCTTGTAAATTGTCTTAAGTGACTTGTCTCTTCTCTTTGGCTATATAAAGCACGAAATTCTGAGTGCTTAGAACATCTTAGGCTATTGCAAACACTACTCAAAGTTTATTTCTAAGATTTTATGCAATTTACTTTCTTCATTTTAAGTTCTTGTTCTTTATAATTCTTGCACTTTACATTCTTGCAACTTTACTTTCTGTCCTTATTTTCCAAAGACCTTTATTTTTCGCACTTTACATTTTGTCATTTATCTTCTTGTTATTTATCTTTTATGTCTTCTTCTTCTTCTTCTTTTTCTAAGCTTTTGTCTACTATGATCATGTGTGAGTAGACCTCTTTAGTCTTGGGATTGTGGGAAACAATTCAATGATGGATCCCTAAACAATTCCAAGACTAAACTCTATCTTATTAGAACTTGATTTTTAATCTAGCCTCATCATTCTTATTTCATAAATCAAATATCAAGCGAAGTGCAGAGAGGTGAAGTTTGATATTTGACCTATGAGGTTAGACAAGGCAATCAAAGCATGAGAATAGCTTTGAGTGTCTTGGGACAATAAGGTTGGGCTTAATGGGTCTCTACGATGATCAACCATGAGAATAGGCTTGATCATTGTTTCGAGACACATTCTTGTATTCCGAGAGGAAACTTGAATTACACTATAAGAATACCTTGTCCTTAAAAACAATTTCAATATAAGATAGAGGATAGTTAAGGGATTGTTAAATTTCCATCGTTGTGATTTGTCCCATAATCCTGAGACACTTTTATATTCTACATATTAATTAAACAAATATTCCTTTTTCCTAAAAATCATTTCCTTTTAGCTAATCACCACTGAAAAATAAATTGGTAATCACAAAAGTCTCTGTGGGATCGATACTTTTTATTACGCGATAGAACCGTACACTTGCGGCCTATCAAGCAGCAGGTGATGAGAATTGGAGAAAAGTCAAATGAAGAGATATATGCTATTGAGAAGAACAAATCGTGGGAGCTGACAGATTTACTAGCAGATAAGAAGCCAATAGGAGTAAAGTGGGTGTACAAGACAAAGTACAAATCCAGTAGCGAGATTGACCGCTTCAAAGCAAGGTTAGTGGCAAAAGGATACAAGCAAAAATCAGGTATTGATTATTTTGAGGTATTTGCTCATGTTGCAAGGTTAGATACAATTCGAATGGTTATCTCCCTCTCAGCTCAGAATAATTGGAAAATATATCAAATGGATGTTAATTCTGCATTTCTTAATGATACTTTGGAAGAAGAAGTATATGTTGAGCAACCTGCAGGGTATGAAATCAAAGGAAAACAAGTGGTGATCGAATACTGTCCCAGTGAAGAACAAATTACATATCTATATTTTTACGAAGCCGTTGAAGATCGAGTTGTTTTACAAGTTAAAGAAGATGCTTAGAATGATTGATTTACAAGCTTGATTTAAGGGAGACCATGTAAGATATTAAATCAAGCAAAAATAAAATTAGCTCCTAGAACATTGAAGAAGATGCAGCATCGCCTAAGAAGACTGCAGAACAATTTAGAAATAACTAGTTGAATGGAAATTAGCAACACAAAGGAAGCAAAACATATTTAAAGAATAGACAATTTTCCCAACCTCTCTACAGAATAGACAATTTTGAATTTGTTATAGCAAATCCTATTTTCAAAACTTGTAAAAATATTAATTAATTGTACCTCTATCGTTGTGAATACGTCCTATATATCTACAAACGAATGAACTTTATGATGACCAATATTCATATATGTTTCATTCAAATAAAAATAAAAATAGTTAGTATTATTAGACATTAAAATTAAAATTAAATAATTAATTTGGGAATAATGTTATTTTTTTATAGAAACATGTTTTTTATATTATAGAAACATGTTTTTTATAAAATCCAGAATATATTCAGGAATTATGTTTTTCTAAGAGTCCGAAATATATATTTATATTCTGTTAATAACTTTTAATACATAAATCCAGGAGAAATTTTTTTAAAAACAGATTCCGGAAATATGTTTTGCACATAAATTCAGGATTTACCTAAAAAATTTGTTTTTGAAGTTAAAAAACCGGTGAATTGTCGTAAGAGTAAAATACAATAAAATTAAAATGGGGGGTGTATAATCCAGCTGGGGTCTGAAAGGCAACAGCCTATTTTGCTTTGTTTTCCATCGCTAAACAAACGAATGGGCCATAATATGGTCCATGCTTTGTACAACCCCCTCTACTCACTAGACACCCCAGACAACCCTTTATTCCAAAAAGTACCCCTAAATTTAAAACATTATTTTTAAACATTAAGTACGGTTCGGCCAAGTGTGTGCCGAACCTGTTAAGTGTGGTTCGACCATGCGTGCGCCGAACTTGTTCGCACTTGGCAGGGCCGAACCTCCCTGATTGTTGCTGGATATTGAATTGTTTAATTTTAACTGATTTTTAACGATTCAATTTATTCTTTGCTAACACTAGTATGGCTAACACTAGTTGTTTAATTTTAACGGTTTTTTAACGATTCGATTTATTCTTTACTAACACTAGTATGGCTAACACTAGTTGTTTAATTTTAACTGATTTTTAACGATTCGATTTATTTATTGCACGAATTGTTTTTTTAGACTTTTTCGGTTTGTATGACTTGTTGCACTTATCTATAATAGGTGTGATCAAACATGAGCCGTTGATTTAAAACAATCGAAACCGTTAAAATTATAACTATTGGGGAGAATTCAAAAATTTAGTCGTTGACTGGACGGTGGAGAGGGTTCGGCGCACGGCTGATCAATTTGGATCGGCCCACGCTTGGTCGAACCTGGTAAAAACATAATTTGGGGTGTCGAGTAAACTTTGGTAGTTTTGTGTAATGAGATTCGATCAGGTTCGATCAAGCGTGCGCCGAACCGTATTTATTGTTTAAAAAAAATATAAAATCCAATTTTCAGTAAGGGCTTTTGGTCTTTTCACACCAAAAATGGGTGTCTAGTGAGTAGGGGGTTGTACAAAGCATGGGCTTATAATATATCCAGTTCCACTCTTCACAGTCTTTGCACCGATATGTATTTTAGGGTGTTTTTTTTTCAACCCCCACCATCACCACTTATACCCTTCCAATTTTACCCCTTGATTTTGGCTAAAATGAATTTACCTAAAAATTGATAAATCTGGTTTGATTAAGACAACGGATTTATCTATTTGTTAGATAACTCCGTAGTGAAATATCCAAAATAGATTTACCTAACAAATAGATAAATCTGTTGTCTAAAATTAACACACCAGATTTATCTATTTTTTAGGTAAACTCGTTTTGGATAAAAAAATTAAAAAGGAATTATGATTTAGCTACGGAAGTATGGTGACATATTTATGTTTAAGATCCATTTTGTAATAAATAAAACCACAGGTGTATATTTGTTTATGTACTTTCGTTTTTGAATTTTTTTTATCCAAAACGGGTTTTCCTACTAAATAGATTAATCTATTGTATTAATTTTAGACAACAGATTTATCTATTTAATAGGTAAATCTGTTTTGGATAAAATTAAGGGGTAAAACTGGAAGAAAAATGTTGGGTGGGGTATAGGTAGTGATGGTGGGGGTTGAAAAAAAAAACACCCTGGATTCTAACGTGAAAATGGGTCTGAAAACAATGAAGATGGTTTGGGCTAAATTTAAGCTTGAAAATGTTTGGTGTTTTTTTTTTCAACCCCCACAATCATCCCTCATACCCCCCACACCCTACGAAAGGTCTATATTACCCCTGAAATTTTGCAAATTGAATTTACCTATTGTACATCGGATTTATCTATTGTACAACAGATTTATCTAATAACTACGGATTTATTTATTGTACATCGTCAGATTTATCTATTGTACATCGAATTTATCTATTGTACATCGAATTTATATCGTCGGATTTATCTATTGTACATAGGATTTATCTATTGTACGTCGGATTTATCTATTGTACATCAGATTTATCTATTGTAGGAAGTGTGAGGGGTATTGTGGGAATATTGAAAATGGTGGGGGTATGGGGGGTGATTGTGGGGGGTTAAAAAAAACACCCAAATGATTTTGGGTCAATATGGTGTGAATGTAAGTCAGTAAACCTAGCATTCTTAGGCTCATACTTCCTACAACCCCCAAGTATTCACTAGACACCCCCAAACCCTGGGAAAAGACCAATGCCATTAATAAAATGTTCGCGTCCCCTTTTTTCTGGGATTAAGAAGGTTTGGAACTATACTTCTCAGCCAGTTCGAAAAGTATAGTTCCGAACCAAGCAGACACCCCCATTTGCAAGATTTTTAACAGGTGCAGAAGTATAGTTCCGAACCAAGCTAAAATGCATGTGGGGGCGTTTCATGTTACGGTATTTTTGAAATATTTGAAGGTTGGAGGTGTCCGATGAGTAGGAGGAGTTGTTGGAAGTATGGACCAATAGTAATGACAAACAAAAGTCATAGAGGAAAAAAAGTTATTACTTTGTCTTTGTGGAACTTTATTAATTTTACTCTCTCATTTTTTAGTTACTTTTAGTCAAAGAAGTTATTCATTTCTTGATCCACTACATTGTGGGGGTGATCAGTCCCTTCCGCCTAACCCAACATCGCATTGGGGTGTGCTCTCTACAACTCTTCATAAAAGGTAGGTAGAGTTTAGGGGTGTTTAAAATTGAACCAACCCAAACTGAAAACCACAAAAACTGATATTTATCTGATCTACTCGTTTAATTTTTTCAACCAGCTACACATTTCGGTTTGCCCGCAGTTTTTGTTCCACCAACCGAACCGAACCAAACTGAACCACAAGTAACACTAAGGTTTATTGACTTACAACCTTCCTTATTAAATTACTAGCCCAAATCCAACTACAACTCAACTCTCACTTACTTACTAGCCAAAATTCAATTAATTCTTTGACTTACTTACAAATAATCCATACTGTTATGTTATATTTAAAAATTACAATAAAATATTTATTTCAAATTCTTTTAAACATGACTGTAACTATCTTAAACGAATTAAAAGAGAGTAATTTATATACATATTTGAGCAGTTTTTTCCTTAAAGATTTATATTAGCCGTTTTTTATGTTAGCTAATTTTAACGTTGTTTTAAATTATGTTTGTCTCAGAAAAAATCGAACCAATCGAACCAGTCCAAACCGTATTGATATGATTTGGTTTTGTTGGTTTTGTTAGGAAGTCAACCAAGCGAAACCAAACCGCATGCAGTTTTACCTTGCGATTTGATTCACTTTTTATCTCAAAATCGAACCAAACCGCGCCGAGAACACCCCAATCTACGCCTATATGCCGAAACAAGAGCATAAACAAAGCATTTTTAATTATAAAAAAACACCCAACATCGCGTTGTTACTAACCTACAAGCCAAAAAGTATCTTTTCTTAAAATTTGTTTCAAGACAACATAAAACTGTTAAAGAATAAACTTTTACAATACATAAAGTACACATTCAGGGGGTGTTGGTTAGCAGAAAAATTGTGTTAATAGTTACTCCTAATGAAAAAGTGTAACATCGACAAAGCAGATGCTAATCAAGGTTCATAAGATATGGTTTGCGCCTGACCTATTATTTCGGTGAAATGAAAATTATAGTCCTGTTGACCAAAAAAAAAGTTCATAAGATATTGGTGATAAAAAAAAAAAGTTTCATAAGATATTGCAGCTTTGAAAATTATTATTGCACCAAATGCTGTGTTTTTAATTAACTTGTTGATTTTTTTAACCAATATATATGATTGGTGCAACGCAATTAATCCCTTGAAGAATTATTTATAAAAATATCTTTTTGGGTTACTATTTTATTGGTGCCCAGTTACCATCAACTTTGTCAATATCTGACTGTCCACGAGTACTCGACTTTACCGTTTCGTGTGGTTCTTCACTCCTAACAGAGTTTTTACTACACCCAAATTTGAACTTAAAATTTTAGAGTAGGATACGAGTTCAGTTACGACTCGTACCAAAAAACAATATCTTTAGTAAGGCCGGTAGTAGGCAATGCATATACTACTTTAACACAAATAAATTCCATGTCTGCTGACAGCTACTGATCAGTTTCCATTCCTCATTGAAACATCTTCCTCCACGTTCCTTCTTTACTACAGAATATGTGTTGCGTGTCTAGCCTAGGCAAAAACAAAAGGAATCTTAGCATAGCGTAAGTATAACATGGCAAGTTTTGAGACACCTTTTCTTTAACTTTCCCAAGATTTCCTATTCTTTCTTGGTTACTCATATACACGTCATGTGGTCTCTGATTTCTCTCTTTCTCATTCTATTTCTCTTTATCCTTTGATTTCCTTTACTCACTTATATAACTTCTTCTTCTCTTTCGGCAATATAAAGAGATCCAACATAACACACACAATAACAACCCTATCAGAAAGTACAATAACGCCATTCTTTTGATCAATAACATTACTATCACGTTTCTTGAAATAGCTACTCCTTTTTGAATGGAACACAAAATTCATGTATTTTTAGGTTAACGTGTTATCGATGCGCAGTACTATTTACCGACTTTACTGATTACTAATCTATGTCTAAAAGCTTGACTGACCATGTGTATCCAGTTTTGTCCGTCTGTGTGGTTCCCTCCTCTTAATGCGTATCAGATAAGAAGTAGTGCTTACTATGAGAAATGCGAACTCTTAATTACAACTATTAGATTAAAATTAATAGTTCAAATTATGTCATTAATTATAAGATCTCATATGATTATTTCCTTATTAATTAAAGATCACACAAGATCTTGCAATTAATAATGTAATCTAAATCGTTAATTTTAATCTAACGATTATAATTAAGAGTTCTCATGGGATACTCAACCCAATACATCATAGGAACATGGCAAACCACAAAAGCCGAGCAAAAATACTATCTCCTAGAGATATAATCAATAGAATCTATCGGCCACTTATAGCATAAATAAGATGGACATGTACTTCTATCCAGAAACCATCTCCAAGAAAGAGATATAATGCGTATTGGGAGATACAAGTCCTACATCGACTAAAGATAAGGTCTCAAAAGATTATACAATGAAAGGACATCCCCCGCCTTACAAGTCAGTTTGGTAGGGTTGAGTTAGACCCAACCCACATTCTAAAAGGGTATCAGAGTCTATCCTAAATCAATCGGGCCACCCACCATTATTAACTATCAGCGCACCTAGCCCAATAGTGTTGGGCGTGAGAAAGTGTATTGAGAGAAACCCAAGTCTCATATCAACTAGAGGTAAGGTTTCAAAAGAGTATATAATGAAAGGGCATCCCTCAGCTTACAAGTCGATTTCGTAGGGTTGAGTTAGACCCAACCAAAATTATAAGTATTCGGTCGATGGATTCCCTAAAATCAGAAATAACTCTAGAAAAGATGCAATGATTTCTCAAATCCCTAATGACCAACAAAACTCTGTGTCATATAAGTGTCGAGCTTGTCTGCGCCTAGATGTGCCACCTACATGAGTAAACTATCAAAACAATGAGAAAATATCCTGCAGAATCACAAAGTCAAAACCAATCAGTTGACTATAGAATATCATACAGCAGAAGAGAAGAGAAGACACATCCACATCCACATCCACATAAAAGCTATAGTGAACTCCTAGATATTTTCGCAAAATATACAATTGTTGCGGCAAAATTTGAGATTGCCGCTCTACCAAAAAAGTTAGTCCAAGTCGATAATAGCCTCATCGAAAATACTAATTCCCTAAACAAGCAACACTTAAAAGTAAATCTCTATGACACACATGCACATACAGAGTATCTTATCTTATGCCATACTAGTGCATTTCATGAAAACTAAGTAAAAGTATTTAAGTAGTACTATTGAGTAATTAATGCATTTAGATGAGATGGAAGAAAGCAATATGTGCATTAATATTGGGTCGGCACACATAGTAATATGGTACTCCATCTCCATGTACACGAAGAACATCTTGTTGGGCGTAGTCCCCACCTGGCGGTTGATCAGCACTCCTGGAATCATTTTCATGACAATGACCCATCCTATGCTACTACTATCCTCTCTCTCTCTCTCTCTCTCTCTCCAAGTATTAATATTCCTTCCCAATCAGAGTTGTGAACTCGTTGAAAATTGTGCTCAATTAGTTGTTCACCTTTCTTTTCTTACAATGATGCTCAATTAGTTGTTCACCTTTCTTTTCTAAATCATAGTAATACCGTCTTTCTCTCACTCTTTGCATTGCCACTGTTGTTTACGCCTCTTTATTCCTTATCCAAGTTACTCTACAAAGTTAATTAATAGTATTAGTGGCTTCTACATTAAGTCCCTTTCTTTATACTCTATCATAGTATCATGTTCATCGACGGTGACTATTTTATATAACTATGCCCACCTTTTAGGACATCTTAAAGAGTAAAGACAAAGAGACGTAAAAATGAAGCCTTGGGATTAATTAATTATATGCGTGTGCACAGAAGAACATGCATGTTACTAGCAAAATACTATAGTTTAATTCACATGGATTAATTAATTAGTTTAATTTCGCCTCTCTTCACCGCCGATATTTTACTTCAGGGAAAAAAACTAAATAAATGTCGCGATCCTATGTAATTCATGTTTGGATGGATTTTGAAAAGAAACTAGCAAGTATCACTAACAATATACAAGTAGTAAAAAATGCCCTGCTTATCCAAAAAAAAAAAAAGTAAAAAATTCCCCATTTCCCTTCTTGTAGTTGTTTGTTTAATAAAGCGGTGATGGACTCCTTCCTTATCATGCCTAACCAATATGACATTCATCCGAGGTAGACAAATTCTAGGCGAGGTGGTGAACCTCGCGAAGAAAAGGGGGAAGGATGTTTAATTTTCAATTAATGTGGACTTTGAAAAGGCCTATAATTCAATCGATCGAGGGTTCCTCGACTATGTGCCTTTAAGATTTGGCTTCAACGACTAGGGACTAAATCCAAGCATGCATTTGCACGAAAAATCTATTGATTCTAGTAAATGTTACCCTGGTTGAAGAGGTGAATATTCATTGGGGACATAAACAAGGAGATTCCCTTGTTCCCTTTTTGTTTCTTTGGTGAGCTCATGAGGCAAGTTGTGGCTCAAGACAAGTTTAAACGGTTTAATTCGAGTTAGGACATTAGATGTGGTAGCTCTCACTTATAGTATGTGTAGATGATACTCTCTTTATAGTTCAGGTTAACACACAAAATTTGTGATATATATATGAAGACGGTTCTCCGATGTTTTGAGCTGGTGCTAGGTCGAAAGGTTAATTTCCACAAAAGAAGACTTGTTAGGGTGAATGTGCGACTACCTTCCCTCAATTTGCCTATAAGTTCCTTAATTATAACATTAGGTTGAGGTCGTTTAAGTATTTTGGGATTCCTATTGGTGTTGACGAAAACTAAAATGTGGGACTTACTCAAGATGCTGATCAATTCCAATCAACTCCAATATATAGAAGGTGGTGTTCGAAGATATAGCTTTAGTCTGACAAGGTAAGGGTATGGGATGGTGGTTCACGGAGGGAGAGTGGTCAGGAGAAGGAAAGTGTGGTAGTGGCTTGCAGTTTTGGACGGTTACAGGTGGGTATTATGGTGAATATGTGAGGGACGACGGCGATGAAGATTATAAGTGGATCTCGAGCGAGATTGGGAGTTGAGAGGAAGATGAAGATAGATGGTGGTCAGTGGTCATTCATAATTTTATGGACGGTTGCATTGGGCATTTGCTTCTTCTTCAAAGGCGGGGAGAAAAATCTAGGTGCAATAGATTTATGATGGATAAAATGAAAGATCCAATGATGGGAAAAAAAGGATAAAATGAGTTGTGTACTATATTGTAACTCATTCGTTTCAAACTGAATGTCGTTTGAGGTTGTTACACACATATTAAGATAAGAAATGATTAGAAGAAAAATAATAGACATTTTACCAAATTATCTTTATCAACTTTGGTGTCTTTTCCACTATCATTAAGTTGAAATATAATTGAAAAAGAAGTATTTAATATTGCTTTGAAAATTGAAAATGACATTCATTTTGAAGTAATTTTATTAAAGTGACACTCATTTTGAAACACAGGAATTAATTTGTAAAAAATGTACTCCCTCCATTTTTAATCTTTGGTACCTTTTGACTTGTTACACTTGAGGTCTTTATTTAAGTGGAAAGAAGCTGATCGTGTTTCCTCGAGTCTTTGAGTTCAAATCCAGCCGAGGATAGTTGTAAAATGACCATTAGTGTCACTTTAACTAATAAAAATGTTCCCTTTCCCCAATTTTTTTTTAAAAAAAACTTGTTATACACCAATTATGGTACAATTAATTTGTGTTAGTTAGGTATTAAAATATTGAGATAACTGAAATCAAAATAAAAAAAGTTAATAGTTGTCTTGAGTTTCTTTTTTTTAGATAAGCAATTGATTCATTGATAAAGAGCACAAGGCGTGCCCAATCCTTTACAATGGGAAGGGGAAGGGCCTCTTCAAAACCTTCCTGAGCCAAAACCCAGTGGAAAAAAGACTCAGGAAGGAAAAAGAGTACCCTGCGCAGAAAAGAAAACTGCACAACAATGGGAAAAAACATCCTAGCCCATTACTTCTCCCCCACCTACATAAGTGACGAAAAAAAAAGTTCAAGACCAAATACAACCATAAGAAATTACAACATGGAAAAACAACCCAAGGGACAACTAAACCAATCTGACCACTCCACCCTGCACCTCCTTCCTTTTCTGGCTTTAAACCAGCTCCACGCACAAAACTTGACTCCGCTAATAATCTCTGACGTCGTACATATCCCTCCCTTGAAAATGATCTTGTTCCTCGCCAACCACAAATTCCAAATTACTGCCAACCAAATTAGATGCCTCACACTTTTACTCTTCTTTCCCTTTATCAACTTGCCAAACTCTTCAAAGTGTGAAACTCTTCAAAGTTGTCTTGAGTTTCTAAAAGAGTCACAAAATATAAATGTTATATAAAAAAAATTGATAAATTGTTACGTACATCGAATTTTCAATAATTATTGTTGTGGGACAATAATAAAATGCCCAAAATACCAAACATTAAGAACGGAAGGTGTATTGGTACTGATTTTTCTTTTCTTTTTTTTCTCATAAAAACAAACCTCTTTTTTTTCACCCAATGGTTTGGTTAAACAAAGTTGGGAGGTGAATAGGAGATATGCGGCAGCATGTCTCGTTAGAGTTGGACTAGTGTTTGTTTGAAGTATGTGTTGCGGGAGGTTACGTGGACTGCAGATGGTTTGCATCTCTTGTGGTGACTCGGTTGAAGGAGGAGGTATTAGGGATAGACATAGGTAGTGGTGGTAGCCGTGTCATTGTAGTACTAGTGGTTAAGGTGAGAGATGGCTTAGAGGTGTTGAAAAGGGTAGGATATGGGAATTTAGTTTCACAAATATGACATCCTTAGTGATGTATATTGCGCCTTCAAAGACTCAAGCACTTATAGCCTTTGTGTTGTGGTGACAATCCAAGATTCACACACTGCACTTACGAATTGTAACTTATCTTTGGTTATATGGTCTAAGTGAGGGTAAGCAGTGCTGACCAAATACTCTGAGCACTTTGTAGTCGGTGTATTTTGTTGTGAAGAGCTTGGTAGGGTGAGATGTGGTTGTGCTGAGAGCGTTGTTGGCGATCTATTTATGAGGTGAGTAAGCTGTTGTGAATGCATGGTCCCAAGTATGTAATAGGTAAGGAAGCATGAGATAACAAGGCTAGCCCCATTTCCACTATCCGCCTATGTTTTCTCTCAACTGTTCCATTCGATGGGATGTATATAGGCGTGAGTCGATCGTGTATGATGCCAGAGAGGTTAAATGATTGGTGAATGGCCTAAACTCACCACCAAAATCGGTATCAGACACTTTTAACAGAGGCATTAAAGCGAGTTTTAACTAAAGCATGAAATTTAGTAAAAGCGATCAATGCATCAGACTTGTGTTTTAGAAAGTAAATCCAAGTGAATTTAGTGTAAGTGTCTACAAAGGCTATATAGTAGCTATAACTTGACCTTGAAGGTGAGGTGAGGACCCCACAAATCAGTGTGAATCAATTCGAAGGGCTGGGTGTAAACAGTGTCAGAAGGTGGAGCATGCAATTTGTGTGCTTTGCCTATACAACAAGACTTGCAAACATTTGACTCAGCTTTATTAGATGAGGAAATCTTACACAATTTAGAATCGAGTTAACTGTTTTTACATTTGTATGACCTAGTCTATAGTGCCACAATTTATACACATTAGCAAACCTTAGTCGAAGACTCTACAAGTGTGTGCACTATTGATCGTAGGGATGTACTTATCTTTGAGTTTTCAACTTAAATTTCATTCTAGGTTTAGCAGATACATGAAGAGGATAAGTCTTGAAGAAATACTGATCCATCTTTGCCTCTTGATAGCTTTTGAGCAATGTTCTCTTAGTTTTCTGTGATTTCATTGAGGCAATGCTTCGAGTGAAACTCAAAGAACACATTATTATCTTCGTAAAATTTGGACAGCGATAAGAAATTCTTAGTGATACTGGGCACATGTAATAGCTTATTTAGCTTTAGAATAACTTTAGGGTTGGTTTTAGATGCAATCCTAGCAAAGGTTTATTGATTTTATAGGCATTTCATGGCCATTAGCAATGCAGAATCGATGGTAGTGGTGCGGTGTATGGTGTACTAGTTTCAAGTAATTCACTATCGGGTGTAATGTGGTGACGCACACTGTGTGTCTTCAAACCACGCTTCATTGTCCACATCGCCGGCATCAATGTCACGGTGGTGCGAAGCAAAATTCACACGAGGTTTAAGGGATATACCTTCCGATGAAGCGGGTTCTTTGCCTTGTCGATTCCTTTGCCTTGGCTTGTTTTCCACTTGAAGTAGCGGTGGATGAGGCTCAAAATTTTCATCAAAGCGATACCAACAATCTTTGACAACATGCCCGGACTTGCCACACACAACCGACGTTGGCCTTGATTCCGCAAGACTTGTGGTAGTATCGCCGATTGTAAAATCTTCCACGGCCACGGCCTCTTCCACGATCGCTTCATCCTCTCCCTCGATATCCACATTATTACCGATCGACGACTCCATTGTTGGTGTGAGCAACGCGTTAGCGATGGCCGAGTGTTTGACAATTCTTGGACGGTGTTTATCAAGTTGTGCTTCTTGCATGCGAGGAGAAGCGCTTCAATCTCCGAGATGGAGGTAGTATCGAATACGGACGCCCATAAATCATCATTACGACGCGTTGTACTCTCGGCGAGCCATCGAGGATGACGTCAACCTTATCTTGATCGGTAATATTGACTCGATTGCAATTAGCGAATCGGCCCAGAGTGAATGTGACTAAGATACTCCGTAATGAACGACCGCTTTCTTTGTGTTCTTCACTCCGGCGAATCGCGGCGAATCTTCGCTTTCAGATGAGCGTAGTAATGTTTGTGAATCCGATCCCAAATCTGATGAGAATGCTTACACGATAGTACGCGAGGTAGCACAAGAATCGGACAATGTTGAGAGTAACCAGTGAAGAGAAGTTGATCTTGCACCAACCATCGCTCATACGCTTCCGGATACATTGTCATCAAGGCGATCTTGCTCCGAGTTGAACCACGTGGTATCTCGGATTCACCAAGAAACGATGAAGCTTGTATGACGTGATGATGCCTTCAACCTGTTGGTTCCATAGGAGGAAATTTTTGTCCTCAAGTTTGATCGAAAGTTTGGGAGCGGCGGCGAAGCCATGTGAAGAATTCGAAGACGGAGTCGAGAGGAGAAGATGTTGTTATTGATGAGTTCCGCCATGGAAACCGCTTGCACGCACAGCAAAGGGGATCTAGTGAGGGAAGCGTAGTGAAGGAACGAAAATGGCGATTGATACCATGATTGAACTCAAGGTTCATTGATAGAGAGAAACTGATCTGAGAATTTCATTATGATTGAATCAATTACACTATTACACAGTGAGTTTTGTATTTATACAATGAGCTTTGCTCTTTGAATCTAACAACAACTGAATGATAACAAATAAAATGCCCACAATTGTTACTTCTTAAACATTAAGCTTGAAAGCGAAGGTGCATTGTGTACTGATTTTACCTTTACTCTTTTTTTTCATCAGTGTGGTTAAAACATTATACTTTTGACTTGTATTCTTTTTTAATAAAATCACAAAAACAAACATTAAGAACGAGGTGATGGTGATTTTTCTTTTCTTTTTTTTCTCATAAAAACAAACCTCTTTTTTTTTTTTCACAAAAACAAACACCTGATTGATGGTGAAATCCTCTTGTATGTCTGAACTCGATGTAATTGACTTTTTGCTCGTTCTTCCTTATGTACTCTTTTTCCTCCTTGGATCTTTTTCTCTTAGAGTTTTGGCCCAAAGAGGTTTTAATTAGGCTCATTGTATTTGTAAGAGTTGGGGTACCCTGTTTAATACTCCCTTCGGTCTACAATATAAGAGGAAAATAGTGAGTTTTGGTGACTGACAATATAAAAAACATACACAATTTTTAAGGTATATTAAATGATTAATCCCAAATTTACCCCTATTTAAGGGGCGTAGTTAAAAATGATATCATTAGCTATTAGGAGTGTAAATCATCATTTGATGAAAAAGACAATATTGGAAAGAAGATAAACTTTTAGCCTTATTAAATGATAATAGTTGATTTCAATGTCATTCATTAATTTGTGTAATGTTACGTTGCATTTTTTTTCCTTATATTGTGGACCAGATGGAGTATTATCGGGAAAAAAACTCAAGTCCCTCATTGACTAGTGATATGGTCTCAAAAGAGCTTATAAGTGGGAGACATCTCTCATCTTATAAGCTGATTTTGTAGGGCTGAGTTAGCCTCAACCCAAATTTAAAGATGGTATCAAAGTCTATCTTATACTCGGATCACCCACAATTATTATCTATGCACCAAGTCCTACAATGCTGGGCGTGAGCGGGTTATTGGAAATAACCCAAGTCCCACATTAACTTGAGATGTGGTCTTAAAAAAGTTTATAAGTGAAAGACATTCTGCACTTTACAAGTCGGTTTTTTAAGAATGAATTTAGGCTCAATCCAAATTTTAAGAAGTATAATATTTTGCTTATAAAAAAGAAATCTCTTAGTAAAACCATTTTTTTATATAAGCGATTTGTTGTATTAAAGGGCACGTAAGGGGTGCACCAACCCTTTACATCTAGGGGTCTCATTAAAACCTCGAAGAGCCAAAATTCATTGGAAAAAAGACACAAGGAGGGAAAAAGAGTACTCCGACTACATATGAGAAGAAATACCTCTTGTTGTTTTTATATAATTGGCAAGAGATTTTACTCCCTCCGTCCCATTTTGTTTGCAGTTTAAGGTTTTGACACACTCTTTAAGAAAAATGATTAGGAGTATAGATTCTTTAAAAAGTGTTGTCAAATTTACTATTTAACCTTGTATCTCTCTACCTAGATAAATGTGAAACTTTTATTAGAGGTAAAAAAAGTTGTCATGATTAATAATAGTATAAGTGTAAAAGAACATTAAAAGTTTCATTGAAAATCTAAAAGGACAATCAATTTGAGACAAATTGAATTTGCTAAAACAACAAACAATTTAGGACAGATGAAGTATTAAATTGAGTATAATGAGTACTCCAAACTAAATAAAAAGTACTCGGTCTACAATCAATTGCGAGAGGCCTGGTTAAAGCCATTTGTTGTTGTCTAGAAGAGTAGTTGCAATGCAAGGTTATAAAATTGGGAGACACCATCATGGAAAACATCCCTAAATTTGCGATCCCTATCCATAAGGTTGTCATATTCGAGGTAAACGTTGCATTTTCCAATCCCGATCGTGAAGCCTGATCGCAAGCTAACCGATAGATGGTTCACATTTAAGCCTGATTTAAAAAAATATCTTGCAAATAATGAGAACATTTGTTTTGACTTTGTAATAATGTATCTAAATCTTTTTCTTCTATTTTTTGATGATTATTTTTTGTTCTAGTCACAAGGATGCCTATGAATTGGGTACCAATTCCTGGAATAATTTAGCTTCCCAAGTTAAACGAGGTCAATTCATTTATTGAAACATTATCCTTAAGTTCATTTTTTTGACAGTATTATCCTTAAGTACATATACTACTACTAGCTAGTAAAACAAAATAGTTTACCAACATCGAGAGAACAACAACGCTTAGCTTAAAAATATTGCCATTAGCTGATTAGCATGATATATTTTGCAAAAAAAAAAATAAAAAAATTCACGAGATAATCTCAAAGGAAAAATTATTGAACAAATTTTCGTACAAGTAATTTCTTATTTATTAGGTAATGATCATACATTATATTATAAAAATAAGTCACTTACTGCCAAAATAATATAAAGACAAAAGAAATCTCTTTCAGCTGATTGAGTTGCATCGAGCTGCCAAAAATTTCAGAAAAAAACTATAGAACTGATTTGGAGTGGATAATATTCAAATAAGGCATCTATAAAAAATAATAGTAATTGTTTTATTATTAATGAAATTTATTGATGAGATTTATTACATCTCTATCTATTAATCCAAGATCGCATCTTATAGCATTTTGGTGGGAAATTTTTTTTCCCCCATTTACCAATATATCCCTTATTTTGTATCCCACTGTGTACTAATATACCCACACTTTATATTTTTAATCGACATACACCCACTCTATATTTCAGACCCCACCATTTACCAATATACCCTCATTTTGTACTCCCACTGTTTACCAATATACCCCCACTATATATTTTGTACCGACATACACTCTGATAATTTTTTTTTCTCCAACACTCTTTTTTTAATTATTATCAAAATGCACTTCTCATTTTCAGTCTCAATGTGCTTACCAATATACCCCCACTCTATCCGAGAACTATGAATACACAATCGTTGACTTTTCACTTTTGGTGGGAAAAATTTATTCCCACCATTTACCAATATACCCTCATTTCAGACTCACTGTTTACCAATATACCCCCACTCTATATTTTCAGACCCCACCATTTACCAATATACCCTCATTTCAGACTCTCATCATTTACCAATATACCCCCACTCTATATTTTTGGGACCGACATAACCCTAAAAAAATTTTTGGTCCAACACTCTTTTTTATCCACTTTTGGTGGGAAAATTTTATTCCCACCATTTACCAATATACCCTCATTTGTACTCCCACTGCTTACCAATATACCCCACTCTATATATTTTTGATCGACATACCCCACTCTATATTTTCATGACTCCCACCATTTACCAATATACCCTCATTTGTCTCTCATCACTTTTACCAACGTGTCTTCACTCTATATTTTTTGACCGACGTATTCTCGACAAAATTTTTATTTGTCCAACACTTTTTTTATTATCAAAATGCACTTCATTTTATCATTTCATCGCTTATTCAATATACCCCCACTCTATATTTTGGACCGACATTGTTGCTTTCATACCACCGCGCTATTGTTGCTTCTTCGCCTTATATATATGTGTTGCGTATTTTTATCCCCTTATATAATGTTGATGTTTTTCAAAGCTACATCCAGAAAGACGTATTAATCACCTCCACGTGCATCGCACGGGTAATCGTCCTAGTTTATCATAAAAAGACAAAACTTAGCTAGTGTTTTAAAATCAAGGGGTACACATGTGTGATGTGTCACCACATACCCAATACATCCCCGTCGGCCATCGTGATGATAATTCTCTAATTTATTTATTTATTCCATTCCTCAATCTCTCTCATCTCTCAAAAAAAAATACAATAGTAAAGTTCTCAACCGTATAGATGCCTGCCTCTTTAATTATACAATCAGAGTAATTAAAAATTCACCAAGAGTAAACTAACCAAAAGGGTCCAAAATGCAAACACGCAAAAACCATGCTTTGTTAGTTATTAATTCCATTACGTAACTCAATCCACCAACCTCATCTACCCTATCTTCTTCCATTTTTCATAACATTAATTAATTAATTCAATAATTATAATACTTTCTTTGATAGGCAAAAATATAATTGTAAGTGAAATAACCTGTAAACGTAACATTCTAATCAGAAACCAGAAAAGGGAATTACTATACATACATACATACATACATACAATACATACGGCCGCAAAAAACAATCCGCATAATATTCTGACAATTCATCTCTTTCAGTTAGTACGAACAACGATCCTTCATAGAAATCACATAATTTGAGAAGATCATAGAATTAAACCATAGAAACAGATGAAAATTAATCAACAACGATATGTTGATTGATTGCGTTATAATTCACATATAATTCGGATCCAATATTTCACATCTTATACAAAGTGAAATATTTTTTATATATATTTTTTCAACATATAAATTAAAAAACAGAAAGTTAAAAAGAAAGAAAGAAAGAAAGAAAGATGAAAGGAGTGGAAATATTGGACATTAAATTATATAAATAAATAAAAAAAAAGAACAAAAATTGGTGTAATAATTTACTTAGTTTTCAGGGTCTCTCGATGGTTGAATTGTGATATTCATGTACAGGGACAGGTCCTCTTAGGAAAAGTGGATCTGAAAAACGCATCCATATCTTCATTTGTGACTTCAAAGAATTGAAATTCATCAAGAAGCTTCCTCTTGCAAGAAACAAATGGCTTTGGCTTTTTCGGTGCCGGCGGACAACTCAGAATTTCTGGAATCTTGCTTTCTTTTGACGTCGGTGTCTTGTAACTCTCGTCGTTTTCTGAATCGGCGATGATAGCAGGTACGGCGACATCATCTACCACGACGGGGACATCGTTGGCGACGGTGTCGTTTTGGTTGATCTCGGTTTCGGCGGTTGTGATTTCGGAGGAGGAGGAGGAGGACATGTTGTTGTGGCGGTGGTTTGGGGTTTGATTGGAATCGGAGGAGGAGATGATGACGTGTTGGTTGTTGTCGGAATTGGCGGCGGTGATTGGGAGGTTGGGTAATTGTTGATCGAGGTGGAGGTGAGTGGACATGGCCCGCCGGAGATGGTGGGTGGGAGAGAAAAAATTAGAGAAAAGTGAGTGCGTGAAACTGCGTTTGTTTGTTTATATATATAGAGCGGTGGCCAAAAGCTTTACGGAAAGAAAGCTTTGAAAGCGTGCTTTAGAAGGTGTTAGGAGGGTGAGTTAGTGTGATAGAGAGAGAAAGTGTTTTGGTTGGAGGTGGGGCATCACTATCACTACACTACAACACCATAACTAGTTTAATTTTACAGTTCACGCAACCCCCTTATTCTATTTATTTTTTGCAAAAAAAAAAAGTTTAGGTGAGTTCGTCTGCCGTTTCACTAAGATCTAAGATTAGAGTATATTTCAAGCCTCTTTGATAGCTAAGGAAGGTATTTACAGATCCCCAACAAAAATTGAACTCATACTCTTATAGATAGGAATCAATCATAATTCAATTATTTTAAACAGTTAGAATTGACATGAATTTGTATATATATGAGAAATTTTACTATCTGAGGAATTGATTTACATTTTATATTAGTTTTAGCAATTTTCTTGTTCACGAATGTATTAACTCAGTAGTAAGAGTTTGATTTTGTAATCTAAAATAATAGAGTTTGAATCCTTTTAGGATAAAATTGTAAAATAACTATTAGTTTCACCGTAATTAATATTAATATTAATTAACCACTCCTCAATTTTAAAAACAAATTAAGTCAAGTATATTACAAAATTTACTTATAGTACATTTATGTATATATAAAGTTGTCCGAATTTGTAAATGAGTATGGAATGTTCTCCCAATTTTAGAACAAACCATAGTTTTACACATTTTGATATTGTACTATTTTGTTTTGGTACAACATATTGTAGTACTAATTTTTAGAGATAACATTAACTAGTGTGATTATAAAAAATGAAAAACAATAACTAGTGTTGTACAATGTGTAAGTATCATTGTTAGTGTAAGCTTTACACTTTCCAGCTAACTCATTTTTCATTATCTAAGTCAGTTACCTAAATTTTTGTGTGTACAACTGGAGTTGACAAAGAGATCAAAAGATTTGTTTCAGATCATGAGGCAGTACTACTATAGTTAATTTTATTTATGTTTTTATTTCATCAATTAGTTTCACATTTAAAAGTCTTAACTAGATACAATTACTTGTATAAATTCCTGATCTAAATTAATTAATAGGAGAACTTTCGTTTTCTATGTGACACAGAGTAAAGGGAGATCGATACTAACAATAATGGTATTAATAAGAATAAACCTTATTTAATTCCTGGCCCATTATTATATATATTTTTGATTGTGGCCCATTATATTTAATATATGGTACTTCTAATCTAACAGCGTTTTCGCTAAACGACAGGCGGAACTGTTTCACGTGTAAAAAGTTTTGATAGACTCGGGTGTACTGGATTAAAGTGCTTCCCGGAACGGAAATCATGGCCCCCTTGCTTTTACGAGCAGTCATTAGTGCCGGTGGAACGTTCATCTTACGTTAGGCAAAAACTGTAAAAGGATTGTCATTGCAGCAAAGGTTTTTTCCACGCTCCTTAAATAGCGCGTGAGTACAATTGCTGAAATTAATATCACTTTTTTTTTGTTCTTCTCAATTTAACATTTAATTACTTTAAAAAATAAGTGTTCAGTTTTCATAGCTGTATTTTTTTTCCTCTTTCCCGTGAATGTTGTTCTCTTGATTATTCACATCCGCCTTTATAAAATACTTTTTAATAATGGGGTTTTAATAAAAAAATAGAAGAACATTCTAACAAAAATTTAAAAAATAGGAGATGAATAGATTATTCCAAACACACTCCATCGACAAAAGAATTACTAGCTACAAGAAATAGAGGGCGGCTTTGAAGTTTTATCTTAAATTAAAAGAAGAATCGTGTTTATAAACCATTAAATTATATTTTTAGTTATTTTATGCAGTTATTTAAGTAACTTATAAAAGAATCGTGTTTAAAATTACGTTTTTAAAATATAAATGTTTTATGATCATGGTAAAAAACTAATTTTATAAACCATGATATTGCACACAAAAAATTTATCATAAAAAATCACTTAATTTTTGAACTTTATTAAACTCCCTCAATCAAGATCCCCAGTTCGAGTTAATTAATTAGTGTCCCGTCTAATGTTTTTGAACTTTATTAAACTCCCTCAATCAAGATCTCCAGTTCGTGAATGCTCCAGCCTCCAAACTTGAGATAATCTATTTCGTAGTAAAGTGATAATAGATTGGAAACAAACTGTCCATGTCCTATGGTGTGGTTTCGAGTTGGATATACTTCCACCCAACCTAACTACTCTATATATTCTTAGTCTTATACGACAGTGGGTTCCCAACTACGAATAGGAAGGGTTTTCTTATGTTCTGGCGTGTGCATGGTACTTCGGGATAGGAATAAGAGAATTTTCTCGAATAGAATTCTAGGACTTTTAGACTTTAGTTTATATTAAGTTGTACTAATGAGAGTGGTTATTGTTAAGGCCTAAGGTAATGGCGGTCCCACGTTTTTTAAAACCTGATGTGCAGGGATTAGCGACGGAATGGATGGGCATCAGCTACGAACTAGATGTCGCTAATTCCCTCGGAACTCAATTGAAAATCTCCCTCGTTAATTCTGTCGCAATTTTTTTTTACCTACGGATTTTATTTCCGTCATTAAATTCCTTTGCTAATAGTCATATTTTTTGTAGTGGTGCCTCTCAAGACGTTATGAGGTATTTGATAGGTATTCTTTTCAAAACCTTGGTTTTAGCGCGACACTACAATTTCTTGGTGGGGAGTTTCTTTAGGCTGTCCAACTCACTTGTGTTGTGGTTGAATTAATGTATAGGGTTTGTGAGCGGCAGGGTCAGAAGCAGGTGGGGAGGGGCAGTGGATGTTGTTCCATTGTGTTTAAAAATAAATCACCACTTCTATATATGTAATAAATTTTTTAATAGGATATATAGTAATTTTATGGTTCACATTTAACTTATGATAACCAATATACACTCTATGTAACAAAATAATTTTTTTTTTAAAAAAAAAGGATGTGTTTAATTAAATTTAGATCAAAATCAAAACACTCAACTTTTACTTATATTTTTATTACTGCTAGCTAGATCAAATTACTACATCCACTTTTTTTTATATCTTGTTACCATGATGTATTATTCTTAGTGTGAAAATAATTTTCTCCCCATTATTGTGGGGTGACTCGGTCCCTAATTACGATTACTAGCTAAGAAACTAACAACATAGGATACTCTTTTCCCTTTTTAAAAAAAAAATATCATTTTTCCTTATACATGCTTCTTCTTTTCTCTGTATCAATATATGACATCATTCTTTTATTTTAATAGAAGAGAAAAATATATATAACTTGAATTTTCTTGTATATTATCATCATTCTTTGTCGTTTAGTACTACATGATTGACAAATGGCTACTATAGAAGGATATGAAAACCACTTTTCCACTTCTTAATTAATGTTTTGGCCCTTAGAATATTGTGAGGTAATTACAAATATACAAACCACAATTAACCATGATCATCTTATTACTTGTTGATTATATATATATATATATACACACTAGTATTATTATATATAAGCTTAATGCTGGCCTGTTTGAAATGAAATTTCATTTTGATTATTTTTATGTGTACTACTGTGCAATTCTTGATCAGAGAATGATCGGTAATTAGGCAACACACATCACTGTCAGCAGATAGTCATAAAAAGTGAATTGAAATTTTAGATAAGTTTAACTAAATTACAAGAGAAATACTATTTATACCAGAATTGTTGACAAAAATATTGACCAATATACGGATTCGTACAAATACAGTGAGACCCAATGCTAATTTAAAAGTAAATTATGATTGGGTCCCACCGTAGTTGTACAGATCCGTATATTGGTCAGTATTTTTGTCAACAATTCTGGTCTAAATAGCATTTCTGAAATTACAATGGGGTTAATTGAGATCCTTTTGATCCATATTGGGATTCCCTCCTTTTCAATTTTATTTTTTTGACAAAAAAATAATTTCATCCTTTTCAATTTTATGTAAGCTCGAAACATTGTACTCTTTATCAAATATTTATATGATATGATTTGTCTTTTCAATTTTGTTTATATAAACTAATTTTTTTTCTTTTATTTTTTTTTTATTTTTCATTCTACAAAGCTCCACTAGTAGTAATTAAAGAATTAATTAGTATTCAGCGTGACTTTCTTTGAGGTTCGCTGGAAGGACAGAGGAAGATTTGTTGAGTGGTGTGGGACGCTTTTTGTAAGCCTAAGAAGGAAAATTTGGAGGCTTTCAACATGTCTTTGTTAGCTAAATGGAAGTGACGATATATCAATGATTTAAATGCTGTGGGGAGGGAACTCCTTCCTTTTGATATGTTGATCTAGCTTATGCTATTACTAGTTCTGTAATTTTAATCATTGGAGTAGAAGTGATTCATTATGGTGGAGGGATTTAATTAAATTGGGGGATGATTTACCATCAGAACGCAATTTCTTTGAATAGCGTTGGGATGGGGTTGCGGTTTGCGGAACGGGTCGACCATTTTGTTATGGTATCACAAGTGAATCTTTTCCTGCTTTGTATGTTGTTTCAGCACAACAGTACTATTCTTGGTGTTAGATGGTGTCATTTATAGAATGAAAAACTTCTCTCAGGGATGGTTATTTAGGAAGAGATATTTCAAACTGGTGGAATGGAATAACCCTTTAGCTTGCATCCTTCTTTTGTAACTTGGTGTGGTATTGGATGCTCCCCCTGATGGATGGTAGTTAATTATCATCTACGCTTATCTTCTTGTTGTCTATGGGGTCTTTTTACATTGGGTTTTGGTTTAGGAGATTTTAATACAATAGAATAGAGTATTTATTTTATAAAACAAATCCGAGAAAACAGTTTAATTAAGTACATGAATCTGAATATATAATGATAAGAGGAGCAATGGAATATGTAGATACTTGATTATTTATTGTCCCCCGTAATATGACACTAACATGTGTGTGTAATCTCCTTGTCTGTAACGCAAGAGATATCTATCATATGGGTTCCGTAATGGATCCCATCCCCCATCACTCATTTTTTGCTTTCATCCAACCCACGCTAGATGCGCGTGCAAAGAATAACACTTACTATCTTTCCGTGCCTACCTTGTTGCTATCTATGCTACTATGATAATCCTATTTTTAATGATGTTATCGGTGTACCGTATCTATCAATTTTACTGGTGACTTATCTACATTGGTAAATAGTTTTGCCGGCTAATGTACGTAATTTTCTCTTCCCAACAAAATTTTTATTATATATAATATTCAAATTTGAGACCTTAAAATAAGATCTAAACCAATTACCGCTTGTTTGGATCTGAACCACTTTTCCTAATTTCTTCTAGAGCAAGCATAAACATAGGATACCATATCTTAGAGCCTGAATACGCCCATCTACTCTTTCTATAAAAATAAAAATATTGTGTTGTTTGATTGTATTGGGTTTACCAAATACCAACCCATTATCAAATGAATCTTTCCATGTGCACTGTCTACTTACTACTACACATTTATCTGCTTGGTTTTCACCGCTAATCATATCCTTACACTCACATTTTATATTCCATTGGTATATTTGTCTACGTACCTATTTGACTTTCCAAATTTAAATATAAAATTGTAAATTTTACTTACTTTTAATGGAATGGATAAAAACATAAATACACCCACATGCATTTCTTTTCGACAAAACATGCATGCACATGCATTATAAATTATAAATTTGTTAATTTTAATTTTTATAAAATTAATCAATAATTGTATTCATGATCTCTTACTTGAAAACAATTATATTCTAAATTTGAAGTTTAATTTATTAAAAGTTAAATACAAATAATTTTTGACTTAAATGAAATACATTTACTCGGTCATACATTTAGATATTGAGATAGTTTAACTCCAAGGTTGGGTGTGAGTGGTTAACATACTCCATCTAAAAGGACACACTCAGCTAGTACTCGGATTCGATCCCTGGCGATAGAACAACCAAACTTTACTTACCTTTAGGCCAAAACTCTGGATATTAGTCAGGAGTCCTTTTTCTTGGACAGCAGAGCAAGGTAAAAGACCTCTAGACCAAAAAGAAGATATTGAGATAATTTTTCTTTGTAACCATGTTAATAGTGCATAATATCCACTAATTTTGCCACTGAATAATCTCTATTGAGGAACTTGGCTAACCAATTTTATAGTGGAGCCTTTCCCAACTACTTTTTTTTTTCATTCATAAGACTCAAATTTGAGACCTTGTTTAAGAGGTCCAATCAATTCCGGAATTAGCGAGGGACTTAAAAATCCCGTCGCTAATGACTGCAATTCCGCCGCTAATGACTCCAGAAACGAGATTACTTTATTCTTTCACTAATTTTGTTGCCACATACAACATTAGCGAGGGAATTGAGTTCCGCCGCCAATGTCCCTTGTTAATATGCTTTTGTTTTTGTATGTCTAGGCCAACGTAGTGCTGGTGAAATAGTTTTTTTGTTAGGTAAGTTTGAATTGAATGTAATATAAGTGTAAACATATATTTTTGATATGACTAATTAAATATTTGTAATTTGTTAACCTTTTAGATAAATTGTATTAGCTCCATATTATTAGTTGATGCACGAGCTTTTAAATAATTTGTAATCGAGTCCCTGAACAAATCACAAATTATTTAAATGTTTGTGGACCTAATTACAAATCATTTAAAACTTTAATTTTAATATATAAGAATCCAATTAGAAAATATTGACAAGTTCAAAGACTCAATTACAATTTTTTTGGTTCAAACATTTCTATAAGAATTCTTAATCAATTCAAGAATCTACATTGTAATTAAACCTTTAAAAAAATGTACTTTATAAACACTAATTTAATAATAATTTTTACTCAATATTTTAATAAGTTAGTAATTGTCGAATTTAATTTAATTCAATTTATTTACATTTGATTTGATAAATTTAATTTATTTACATTTGATTTGATAGTATTGTTTTTATTTATTTGTTGCAATATTACACAAATTGGGATATGTACCTACCTTGGCTATTGACTTTGTAGATGCTTCTTACTCTGTCATTGATCTGATCCCTATGAGTAAGACTCAGTTCAGGTCGCACGTGTATAAAGGATTTACTCCAATGATTGTGACTGCACTCCCATCCACACTCTACCCCATATATCTACCTAACTCTTTCATTACTGCACTGCATGCAGCAGAATAACTGCAGACAACTATATTCTTTACCCTTCTTAACTACCACAACCACACTTTACTCATCTTCCTAACAAAACTTAATTATCAACAAACGTGAGCCTTTTCTTTTCTTTATTCTAATTCACTTTTCATTTTGATAAAATAGTAATTTATAATTAATATAATTAATACTCTCTCCGTCTCATATTAAGTGTCGTTTAAGGTTATGTGTGAGTATTAAGAAAATGATTGGATTTGCTAATTTCTATGGTGGAAAAATGTGGTAGAACTAAAATATCATTGCACTTTTTTCAATTGGAGCAAAAACACGGTTATTGATATTCTAAAGTAAGAGTATTGTTGAAAAATAATAATAAATGTTGTATTAGAATTCTAAAATAATAGTTAATTTGAGACAAATAAAAATTCCAAACAGATTGAGAGAGTATGATTTCTTTCTAAGATAGATAGATGAACGCCAGATCCAAATAAAGCATTATTGTTATTATTATTATTATTATTATTATTAGAAGAAGAGTTCATGGGAAGCTAGTTTTGTGTTGTGTTTTTGCATTGCATGTTAACACTCTGTCTTTATTTCAAGCTTGTGAATCAAGTTTGCTGGTTCTGTCTGTCTCACCATCCATGTTCTATTGGTTTCTTTTAAAATAAAAGGAACCTAATAATGTGCATATTGAAGCGGTGCATGAGATGTCGTATATAGACATTATTATATATTTTTTTTTGTTACAAAATCGAATTTTGGAATCTAAACAATGTGATTTCTTTTTCCAAATACATGCATTAAAATTAATTAAGTATTTTAATAAAGATTCCAGTCAATGTAGCCATGTAGCACCGAAAGACTTTAAAAATGAAAAAGAGAATTTGCTAGAAGACAATTCACATTGTCTAGTGAATCTTAATATCCCTATTGTTGTGTTGCTTCCTTCTACACTCATCAACATGTTCTTCTCCAGCTGGACAAATTGGCATTTTCTGCGTATATGCCATATGAATTAATGATCATTATTATCTACTTAACAATCATCTTCCCCGTTTGTCCTCAAAGGTATCCAAAGCAACTCTATTAAAAATATCTTAGCTAGAGAAATGCTATATTTTCTGGATATAAACTCGGTTAATTACTAATGGGCTAATGAGCCACCATCATAAAATGACCCAATTAATTTAAGGGGCTTTATTGAAAAGTACTCCAATGCCACTACTATATAAAACTTAAACAACGACTACTCTAAAAATATGACATGTTTTACTCTACTCTACACACTCTCCTCGATTATTATTGGACTTGGGCGTCAAAGTATCTTGCAGGTGGCCACTGCACACACTGCTGTTTTCCACAGAAGCTCGAAGTACCACTACTTTCTCCTCCCGATCATCGTTGTGAGGTACATTTTAGGAGTTTCTTTCAAAACATTGGCAACCATAGTAGTAGGTATATATTAACCACTTTGATCCATATGGGAGTCGCCACTATTCCAAGCTCCAATCCCGACATTGTATTTCGATGAATGACCCACATGGGAGCTTTCACGGATTTGTCCTTAGTTAAGGTGCATCGGTGGGTTAAAGATGTAAATGTTTAAAAACTACTATTGACCTCGATTTCCAAGCAATGTTAGGCTTTTTAGTGTACCGAAACACTAGCCCCCGAGTCAAGGCCAAGGCCTTGATTCCCGAGCAATGTTAGACTTTTTGACCTAGTTCACTACAAGAAACACGGTCATTAGCGAGGGAATTTTCGGTCGCTAACATGCCCAATTCCGTCGCTAATTGCCATTAGCGAGGGAATTAGCGAGGGACCAGTTCGGTCGCTAATTCCCTCCTCGCTAGTGGCATTTAGCGAGGAATTTGTGTCGATCGCTAATTAGCGAGGACGATCCTCGCTAATTCCTCGCTAATGCCGACAACACGCAACCCCAGTCTGATTGGCACGCTTATCAATTTGAATTTATTATTATTATTATTATTATTATTAGTAGTAGTAGTAGTATTATTATTATTATTATTATTATTATTATTATTACTACTACTGTTATTATTATTATTATTATTATTATTATTATTATTATTATTGTTGTTGTTGTTTGGATGTGGTGTGGTGTGGTGGTGGTGGTGGTGGTGTGGTGGTGGTGGTGGTGTGGTGGTGGTGGTGGTGGTGGTGTAAAGAGAGAAGAAGAAGGAGAAGAGTAAGGGAGAAAGGGTGGTGGTGGTGGTGGTGGTGGTGGTGGTGGTGGAAGAAAGACAGGTGGAGAGAAAGAGGTATGTGGTTGTGGTGGTGTGGAAGAAAGAGAGAGAGAGAGAGAGAGAGGTTGTGGTTGTGTGTGGTTGAAGAGAGAGAGGAGTGAGAGTGGTTGTGGTGTGGTGTGGGGCGTGGTGGTGGTGGTGGTGGTGGTGGTTTTGTGAAGAAGAGAGAGAGAGAGTAGAGGAAGAGGAAGAGGAAGAGGAAGAGGAGTGGGTATTGTGAAAGAATGGGTATTGTGAGTGGTGGTGGTGGTGGTGGTGGGTTAGAGTTTGTAGGTGAGAGAGAGAGAGAGAGAGAGAGTAGAGGAAGAGGAAGAGGAAGAGGAAGAGGAGAGGAGTGGGTATTGTGAAAGAATGAGAGAAGAGTGAGAGAAGAGTGAGATAATGGGGTATTCGGCCAAAAATAAGCTGGACATTAGCGAGGACGTGCCAATTCCGCCGCGCTAATCGTCGATCTGCATAGTCGAGCGATCTGCGGTATCAAATCGGCCAGACGTGCCAATTCCGTCGCTAATTCCATCGCTAATGTGACCATTAGCGAGGGACCTACAATTCGGTCGCTAATGTCAGTTTTTTGCGAGGGACAAATATTTCCGTCGCTAATTCCGTCGCTAATTCGCGTTTTTTTTGTAGTGGTTTCCAACCAAAACCAAATACTTTACAAGGAAAAACACACGATCAAAGAGTTTTATATGCTTAAGAATTTCCAACACTCAAATGAGAAGACTGACAGTTATTGACTGATCATACTTGATCAACGTGATGTTCGCCTGGTCGGTTAGCTGTGTTGAATGGACCGAATTCTTGATATATAGAGTGCAGGAGGTACCTGCAAAGACACTCCGACGCTCAACTCAGAGTAGGTCCGATCTAGCAGAAACACAAAATGGGTATGAAATAGTGTATCTTTTTCTCGAGAGTATGGGAGTCTGACCAGGACGCGCTGGCCGTTGAATCCCAAGCGCTGTTCTTAGCCATCTGATGGAGCGCAAGCGCTCCTTGCGCAGCAAGACATTGGTTGGGTCGATCCTGGCCCATTTCGCCAAGTGGGTCTCTCGCCCAGTCCGGAACACTGACCAATGTGTTGTAGGCGAACTTGATAGAGAAGATCTGTGTGTCAAATGAATTTAGAATAGGTTTTGATATCATCCAAGAAACCCCATAACAAAGTCGCATGCCCTCTCAAATTTGACCTTGATGAACACATTTTCCCATTATTTTTGGCATAATCGACCACTTCATTTAACACCAAACATTGTCAATAAGTTGCCACCTTTTGAGAGCGAGAGAAAGTAATACTCCATCCGTTACACAAATAAGTAAAAATGAGTCAACAAAAGTTAATGTATATGGTCCAAACTTTAGATCAGATACATCAACTTTTGTTGACCCACTTTTGCTTATATTGTGTAACAGAGGGAGTATCATATATAGAGTGAGAGATATCTCTCACTTATAAACTGTTTTTTCATTCACATTTGATGTGAGACTCTCAGGTCTCAACAATATATCATAGTTGTTTGGAATCATATACAATAATTAGTATCCCTTAACCTTCCGAGGTATGTATTAGTTATAGGTAAATAGTATATTTTTTGTCAGCTTAGACGAATGACAAATAGACACCATGTGCACACTACCACTATTCATACCTAAATTCGAACTGGGAGTCGGTGTACCCATATCACTAAATTTTCCAACACAAAACAAAAGTGGGGGGACGTGGGAAAATAATATTAATTTGACTTTATAATAATTGTTTGGAAGGGTTAAAAACATTAAAATTAATATTCCTCATTATCCATGCAGTCTGCAGTAGATTGTCTTGAACCTTGATGCTGAATATGCATGTGTCAGGATTGCATAAAAAGCCAAATATTTATCGTAATGGGCTATCAAAAGGAGATTGTATGATATTGTATTTAATAATATATATTGACAATAAATAAAAACGCAATTTCTTTCTCCTCCGGTTCCTGGCCATACATTTCTCAAATAAATATTTTAAATGATAATGAAAATTTGATATATACATTCTAAATCTCCTTTTTGTGTATATATTTTAAATGATTTCATGTAGTAAAAAATGGTACAGTTAGCATGTAAATGAAGAACAGGGTGGATGAAGGTTTAAATAAAAATAAATGGGGTGAATGAAAATTAGATGAGTGTAGTAGCTCGTATATTGAATTTGATTTTATATTATCTGACAGAGATCGATGCCTGTTTGTTTGTGCAGTAGTAGTAGTATGTATCATGATCCGAGGTGATTAATATTCACCGCTAAAATGGAACGTGCTTTTGGG
Organism: Oxytropis ochrocephala; assembly: GCA_020916435.1. Classification (NCBI taxonomy): domain Eukaryota; kingdom Viridiplantae; phylum Streptophyta; class Magnoliopsida; order Fabales; family Fabaceae; genus Oxytropis; species Oxytropis ochrocephala. Next base: position 15,667,869 of record CM037090.1, on the reverse strand, counting down.
ACATGTTTCCAAATCAACACTTGTTTGGAAATCCGTTTCAGAGCACCGCGTGTCCCTTCTGAAGCTACAATCGACGATGGGCTGTGATCTTTGGATCCAAACACGGAACGTGACTCATGCAATTTTTATCTAAACATATACTATTTGATTTACAAACTTCACTGCTGGCTGCACTAATTTTTTTTTACCATCACATTGGTGTGCAGTTTGCACTAATTTTATTAATGATTAATTTATACCGAGAAATTATTTGGCTAACTACGAATATCCGATTTTATTTACCATTGCGTATGATTCTCTCTCCCAAAGAGTTTTATTACACTCAAAGTCAACTCGAAACCTCGATGTAAAATCGAATTCGCTACCACTTCTGACTAACCTCGTCGTCCTGGGCCATTACACCAACTTGTTAGCATCTTAAAATTTAGATCTATGTCTATGTTTTCAATTATATCTCTTTAATAAAACCAACAATATTATTGGCCTAGTAGCTTAATCTACTCTAGGACACAGGGGACAATCCGAAGCTCCGGAGTTCGAATCCTGCAATAAACAAACTCGATATTGGCTAGTGCGAAATTTAATTCTAAACACGAGCGGAGATTAGTGTTTCTTTAAAAGCATTGGGACAACGAAAAAATTATATCTGAATAATATTGGTCCAGGAATATTATATCTTAAATTAAAATTTAATTATTTAGAATTATTAATTTTTTTTCAATAATCTCAAAGTAGTAAGTATTTTTTTTATTTCGTACCACCACTATCTACAATAATTGATATTGCATTTAACTATGATATTTTTCTATCCTAAGAAAATGGCTCAGTTGACAAGTTAATAAATATTGAATCAGTAAGAAGGAAGTTTAAGATTCAAACCCTAGAAATTAATATTTCCTCCATTCACCTGACAACTAACATTACCTATAAAAAAACTATATTTTCTTGGTAAACTGGTTTTATAATAATCTCAAAGTAGTAAGTATTTAGTATTAGACGCGACACCCAACTACATTCTTCTGTTACTATATGTAGGTGAAACCTCTCTGCTCCTACCCCTATGATAATTCTCTCTCTCTCTCTCTCTCTCTCTCTCTTAAGTATTCTTAAGTAAGCCACGTTTCAGTTGCTCTCATGAGGAGGAAACAAATCACGTTCATCATGTAGTTTTCAACTTCAAAAGTATACATCTGCCCACGTCATTTAAAAGGAATCCTATGAACTTGTTGAAATAATTAAAACCCAAGAGAAAAAGTTATATAAATGTTGAATAGCGACGGAAATTAAAAGTATGATGTTAAATAGAGAGAAGATGTATGAAGAATAATAAAAATTACGATATAATAAATACTCCACATGAAAAGCATTATCACACCATGTGTTTGATTTACAAAATTGATATGAAAAAATCTATTACTAATATATATTTATTCCTTTTTACGGTACAAATATATCATATGTTATTCTATTATATATTTTAGATAAGCTAATAAATAATTATATATTATATATATTAGTATATGTTTTTTTTTGAATAATATATATTAGTATATGTTAATCACAAAACTTTGTGACAACTATATTTTATTTATTAAAAAGTTAAATTCATTTTCTGTTTTTATATTTTTTCATTAATAATAATTTTATTTTTTATCATTTATTTAAATTTTATTAATTTCAAGATTTCATTTTTTGGATTTAATAAAATGACAAAATTAATCTTATCATTAAATCATGTATTCTATTTACATTAAGTATTTTTATTTAATTTTTACTTATTTTTAGAATAAACCGGCATCCTCTACGTGCAACTGCAGAGACTAATCCCTCGAGTCGGGTAGAATTTTTACTTTTTAATTTAACTTCAAATTTTATTATTCTTTTTAATATACATTTATTTTTTATTATATTTCATATTTTTATACTTTAAAATATATTTTACAAGGATAAATGACTAAATTATTTACTTATCCTATCATGCTGGTTTCTAACCCAGCTCAAATTCAAGATAAAGATTTAATTAAAAAGACCGAATATGATAAATCATAAGATTAAATTATCTTATTTTGCTAGAGTAACAAATGTTTAGACCGACACAAGATATGATAAACTTAACATATCATGTCTTCTTATTATTGCCATCAAACGGATCCTAAAGGATAAAGAAATTGATCTTCAAATTTGACATCACCAAAAATTAGAGATGAATTTTGGCTCTAAATTTCCATGATTATGTTAATTTTTTTAATGAGATGGTAGTGGAATTGCCATATTTGTGAAAAATACGGGTTTGAATTGTCTTATTTTCAATTCAGTTTTATTTTTGGTAAAGCCTATGATGACTTGATTAACTCAGGAGTTTTGAATGAGGAATTTTGGTGGGAACAACACTACTAGAATTTTTAGAATTTCCGCAAGAAACTAGTTATCTTTGGAATTTTCTACGGATTCTGTTTCTTGGTGATTGTAATGTTAGGCAAAGGGAAATTTCGTCGACTCTTAAACCTCTTCTGAGGAACCTACATATGTTCCTAATTCTCTTGTGCTTGCCCCCACTATAGGGGTGTTGGTGGTCCCCTCTTCATCAAAGAACTCTTTGGAGGAGGTTCATTCTTCTTCCACCAAATCTCCCACGACTCAGCTAGATGCCTCCTCTACTAACACAGTAGATGCACCTGACATGAGAATTTCAGGGAAGGATTGGGGGGATGTCTCAACTGACGAGGACGTGTCTGCTGCCTCAGAATCTGTTGCTACATCGAATCCAGTAGTTAAAGCTGACATGAATATTTTAAGGAAAATCCGCCAAAAAATCCCATTTTTCTTGTAGTCTCTGGGGTGAACCTTCAGGCGCTGTTGGTGATCCTGTGACTTCTGATTCCTATGGCACAGCTGTATGCTTTGAACCAGTTGTGTCAAGTCTTAAAAGAAGAAATTAAGACAGAAAAAGCAGTTGGTCGTTGGTTATAATACTCGGTCAAAAGCTAATTCTGTTTCTGAAACCTTTTAATTCTACTTTTTTTCCTTTTTTATTTTTTTTATTTTTTATTTTTTTGTTTGGCTGTTTTTCTTTGCCCCCCCCTTAATACTTGTCTTCGTTTTTTAATAGATTCAATTTTCTTTGGTTAAAAATAATAATAAAATTGTTTCTTGCGAATTATTCTGAAAACATCGCAGGAATCACATTTCATCTTTCCTATTTTTTCCAAACTCCCAACGGACGTGAGGAATTATGATGAAATGTCGTACTCTCGTGTCTGTCTTCCGCTTTTGATGTGCACTACAGTAGATAATCCTCATCCTCCTCTTTTGAATCATGGATATTGAGTTTTGAAAACATCGGCTACGAAGTAGACACATTTCCTCAAATTCGCATCAACTAGATAATCCTCTTCCTCATCAGATGCTAGCTAGCTATGTCCTTTAAGTTTGGAAATATCAAACTATTCTTGTCATTCATTGCACTACGTACATTTGGCTAATTTCAATAATTGTTATAATCAACCACGCAGTCACTTTCAAAGAGGTTTATTGTATGTGCCGTGAAGAAAGAAACTGCAATAATTTTCTTCATTAGTTAATTTGCTTTGGATCATATGCCAATCAACTTCAATATCAAGAAAATTCTAACCCAATTAATGTAATCCTGGGGATCAGGTTAGACTTTAACAATCGAGGTCACATCACACGTGCGACTTCCACTTTACAGCATCAAGATTGCGTCCGTGTAATGCAACCGTAATATTGTTGGTTTTCATGAAAGCCTTGGATAACTATATCATTCACTACTACTAGTAATTCTGAGTAGGTAACTCAATTGGTGAGTTAATATGATACTGAATGAGTGCATTAAAAGAGAACAAGTAGGAGGTTTAGGATTCAAACTAAAGAAACTATTAACATTTTTCCCTCCCGCCATTGACATTTGCTTATAAAAAAAATATATCATTGACTACTAGACACCCAAGAAAGCAATTTTGATTACAAACAAACAAAACTTACATAGTCTTATCAAATATTTTTTGTGCGCAACTGTAGAGACTACTTACTCGAGCCAAGTGCAATGCGCGACAAAACTCTCTCTCAAAGAGTTTTAATGCGGCTGGATTTCCAAGTTTAGCTAGATTCGAGCTCAGAACATTTATATTAAGCTGGAAGAGACTCGCACTATTTCATTCAAGCGCTCTTGGATAATTAATTATTTTTTTTCTAGTTTAATTAGTATGATTTTTACTTTAAAATATGATAACTCCGTAACCAACATAGGTCAGATTTAAAAAAATGGAGATTGGACCCTCTAAGAAGCCTTTGATAGTTTGTATAAAATAAATAAGTTAAATTGAAATAAAGGTTTGTTTTATTATACTTTATAATAATAGAATAGAAATAGATCTTTACAATATGCCACCACCCCTAACCATATTAGTTGTAGCTGCTACAGAACAGGACTATATCATTCTATTCTAAATAATGACCTGAAATGAAACAGAATGAAAACTAGAAATTCATCAAAAATCTACAATGTTATGAATACTATTAAAAACACAATCAGAATGTAGTTAAGAGACATTAAGATGAGATTGAAGACAATATACCAGATAGTACCTGAAATTTATTAAATGATATATAATAATTGATTATATTTAGCTAGCTGTAGACAGATATAAAAGTTTTCCTAACCAGCAGATAGAATTACAATACATATATGTCTGATCGATGTGATGACTTTAATTTTGTGATGAGTGCTTCCTAACTCCTAAATATGGATTCATGAAGATAGCCATGTCTGCTATTAAAGATTCCATCTAATATTATTGGTTGCACATGGACATGTTAACATAGCAAAATTAAATCACCTAATGTTGTTGGGTACAGTAGAAATTTAAAATGTGATTAAGTGAATCATTTGTGTTGAAACAACCAGCACAGATCATATTGTATCAAAAACATTTTTATCATTAGATCTTTGCAGACATATTAATGTGTCATTCTCTCATCTTCTAGTTTTTTTTTTTCTTGTCTAAAAAGAATTTTTTTCGATTTTTATTACATTTGAATAGTTTTATATATCAATGAATATGCTGCTTACACACACACACACACACACAAATCAATATACTGCTTTCCTGTGTCTGTAAACACAGCTAGTAAAGTGAAGTGATTGGAAAAATAAAGATACTTTTCTTAGGGTCCCCTCTTTTTTTTTGGTGAAATAAAGATATGCTTTTCTTACGGTCTTGAATCACTTATATATTGGCTTTTCAAAAGGCAAATAATTTTTTCTTTTACGATGGGTTTGATTGGTAGGCGTAAAAGCAGCAAAAATGCACTTTGGATGAAGTTCCCAATTTTGATTCCCATTATTCACTATACCAATAGTTTTGAGGTTCAATTTTGATTCCCATTTTTTTACATAACAGAAATTTTAGGGTGAGAGTATTGCGCCTTGGTTTAAGGACTGGAAAATCTAGACTATTTGAACACTTATAAAAATAATTAGATTATCTCAATCCAAAGAGAATCATTGGAGATTTTAACCTGTAACCTGACAGATCACATATATAAATTTTGTCACGTTCTATTAGGTCAACCCCTTGAAGTTCTAAAAGAGAGCTTCACTCTTTGTTTGCAAGAGGAAACAAATCAAAAAATGATAGGGCCAAGTGAAATGAAAGGGATGATGGCTTTCATGTAAAATTGACAATAAAGGAAACTTTTATACTATCTGACATGCAATTCAAAGAGTTGTTTCGTTTCAAAAAAAATACATTTACAACAATAACATGGCTTGCTTGTAATTCACCAAACTGTAAACATTGACATTATTTGGAATTGAAATAGGTTGTCATAGGGTCGGTATGGGCTCTAAAAGATGGACCATGGTGATTTATGATGATTAGGCACTTTTGTCTCCTAGTGGATTCCAAATAATATCCAACTAAATTATCTACTACACTGCATATTTGAATAAATTGAGTTAATGTCACTGCCACAAAATCTAACTCACAAAAGTCACAACTCTATCATTATATGGAAGATTGTTTTTGTCTTAATTAGTGCTCTTGAACTATTTAATAAAACAACTTCTTTTCAAGGCAAATAAAGTGAAACCCAAATGGAACCATGAATGTAATATCCATAGTTATTGGAGAAACTCAAGTCTCACGTTGACTAGTGATAAAACTTCAAAAGCGTTTATATTGAAAATGCATTCTTCACCTTACAAGACGATTTTGTAGGGTTGAGTTAGGCCCAACCCACATTCTAAGATGGTATCAAAGTCTATCCTAGATCGATTGGGCCACACACCATTATTATACACATACCAAGCCAAATAGTGTTGGGCGTGAGTAGGTGTATTGGGAGAAACTCAAGTTACATTGACTAGTGATAAAGTCTCAAAAGAGTATATATTGAAAAGACATTCCACACCTTATAAGCTGATTTTGTAGGGTTGAGTTAGATCTCAACCCAAATTATAAGAATAGTTGTTTATGTTACAAAAGTGATACTAAATAACACCCAATTTAACACCAAGTTCCTTTATGACAATAAATATTTTTGCACTAATCAAATTCTACATTTTGCTAAATATTGGGTTTCAAAATCAGCATAAAATTAATGAGTGGATAGAAATTAGAGAACCATTTACAGAAGCAACTTTTCAGCATCGGATCCCCCAAGCCTGATTGATTATTAAGATATATATACAACAATAAAGTGGACAAAGATGGGCCCGAATGAGAACATTCATTAGGAGGGACACAAAATAACATGTATAAGTTGCACATGTGGTTGGAACATGAAGGAATAGTTATTGGAGGTATACACCATTAATTAAAAATTTAGCTACAAGAATACATGTCATGTATCAAGATTAAAAACCAGTCTCTATTAGAGAGTTTTTGTAACAAAGGCAACTACAGAGGCACTATTAGCAATGGAGGAAAACTTCATGTATTCTGCTGACAAATTAATTTTGTGGAATCATTTGAGGAAGAGATGTGGTGTGAAATCCCACGAGTTTTATACTTGGTTTATGAATGATTAAAGGTAGTTGAATAATGTCTTGTTTTCGCTGGTTTTGGAATTTGACAGAATGATTTTGTGTTTCAATTTTGTTGGTTTGTCTTTGTTATTTTCTTTTATTTCTCTATGATTTGTTTGCAACATGCTTACCCCTTTTTGTTTTTGTTTTGATGTTGCATCAGAACAAATATAAATACTGCTATGCTCCACATACAGAATGTCTAGCAATTTGACAGTTTAAAAAAAAAAAAATCTCATGCAAACATCTCCAAATAATACCAAAAAGTATGAAACGAACAAGTAAACAAAATATATTATTCCCCTCAATAATAAAGTAAACATGTATCACTGCTCAAACAAATAGCTGATTAAGAAGTTCTTCAAAACCTGCAAAACTAGCTTTTTATAATAGCAATTTCCTCCAATCTTCCTGCTGGAAGAAATTTGAAAATACTGTAAGAAAACAGCAAGCCAAGACAATTAACAATTTACTTATCTACATGTCATGTACTGATCTTTTCAATTGGACAAGTGGTCTAGAGATAACAGAACTAGATGCAAAAAAAAAAAAAAAAAAAAAAAAAAAACTCACAAGTCACAACCACTAAATTGTCTGATATTATTAAAGTCGTCAAGGCAACTCTATATTCAAATTGCCAAAACGCATTACACTATCTTAAGTACACCTACATGGAAATATTAGCAACTACAAAAAATTGAAGAACTCCTGTTTAATTAAATCATGAGGCATATACTAAGATGGTTAAAATATTTATACAAGAAGAGAAGCAAACTGAGAGGAGTGCATAAATATTTACCGCCACTTAACCGATTAACCTAAGTGATAAAAGCAATGCTTAAAAAACCTAAGTGTTGGTTGGTAGTAGCAATGTTTATTTATCAACGCTTCGGATGTTCAGTACTAGGTGTTAAGGGGTGTGCTGAGATCCCTGTTATCCCACTCGCATCAGTCCACTCAATCCAAATTTTGGCCTATTCAAGATTCTTACCTGCTATCAAGTCACTCAGGTTGCACTCAGATGTCCAGTCCTAGGTGTGAGGGTGTGCTGGAAGTCCCATATCGGATAGTGATTTATGGTCTAATTAGTGGTTATAAATGAGGGGAAACTCTCATCCATCCTATGAACTAGCTTTTAGGATTGAGTTAGTCCACTCTCAAATTCTAAAAATCATCCTAAGTCCTGACCAAACTTCTATACATCTTCCTAGACAGTTGAAAATTTGTTTGCCTATCAAAACAAAATAAAATGGCTATAAAATCCTTCTAAATAAACCACACTCCCAAAAAAGAGCAGAACATACCATAACCGTTTATTGTTGCTCCCAGAACCACTAACTGCCGAGTTAAGCATATATACTAGCTATCTCCAAACAACATGATTAGATAGTCTCAAATTAAAAATAGATTACAAAATAAGGTAATGGTTCTGCAAATGTTCTTGCAGATGGTATGCAAATGAACAATATTGATTTAAATTGAAAGGGCTTGAACATTAATGAAAGACACAGTTTAAACTATATTGAGATTTCATAAGATAGAGTGAATAGAATGACAAAATGGAACCGAGACAGGCAAAACAACAATCCCATTATGGAAAGAAAATCTTCTAACAAGTATGAGTGTGATACAAGTTCAGACACCAAGAATGTACAGTCGAATTCCAATGAGAGAAGCACAATATTTATGAACATGGAGAGGAATACACAAACTTATTGAAGAATATGATATCCATAGAAGATAGGAGAGAAAAGGTTAAGAAACTCAAATATTCATCAAAGTGAAATATGATACAAAAGGTTATTGATTACAATGAGAGTTTGGTCTTTATATATAGATTCAATCTCACCTAACTAATATGTAACAAACTAGTAACTAGAAAACTAACTCTAACCGAATTACCTAACAAACTAGTAACTAGAAAACTAACTCTAACCGAATTACCTAACAAACTAACTATATTTCTAATAGTCCCCCCGCAAGCTAGAAGGCATTCACAAGGCTTCTAGCTTGGAATGAACAATACAAATTTACATGATCAAATCAAAAAGAAAATTACAACAAAACAACCAACCAAGCCAATTGCAGTGTGAGGGTCAATCATCATGGGAAACCATGTCTCTAAGTTGGAAATGACACCAATGCAGACATTTTCCATCAAGAAATTCCAAACCAATATTAAGATGTCTTCTTTCTCAATTAGCTGGTGATTTTGGATGCAAGAAAATTAACGTAGTAATGAAGCATCAGCCAGTAGGTAGTATATAATACCACTTCTTGAACCTTGTTGATAAACTTTCAGAGACAATCATCAAAGAAAAAAATTCTATCTCTTGGAGGCATTTCAACAAACAACTTGAATGTTGTTTGGTAAACAAAGAGTGAAGATCGAAAACGAAATTGAAACTCGATCCAAAAAGAAATTAGAACTCCGCTTCAGATCACAATCATCGGGAATAAGAATGAAAGGAGGACAATGAAGCGAAATCGCAAAATTGAACTGCAAGAATCGCAAAACGAGTTGAAAGAAATTTAGAGACTTCAAGAATCGAATTTGAGAAGGAAATTTGCAGAAATAGACACACTCTCAAAGAAGCGAGAGAGGAAGGAGAAAACGGTCAAGAATTGAAGAGATTTTGAACATGAATTGAAGAGCAAAACTAAAGACCGCAATAGCAGTTCAAGAACGATTAACAAAGAGGAAAGCAAAATGCATGCAAAATCGAAAATGCAAACGCAATGGAGAATCGCAAACTCAGAAATTGCAAAACGCAAAAGAGCAATCAAGGAAAATGTGATTACAAGATACAAAAGTCGCAAATGAGGAATCACAAATGCAAAGAATCACATATTAGACAAGAACATAGGAAAAAATTAGAAAGACACAGAGAAGAAGAAAGAATGAAAGTAAAATTAAAATTGAAACAAAAATGAAATTGATTAAAGAAAAATAAAGAACCTATAGCAAAATGCAACGGAAGCAATCTTCATGGAGGATACCATGCTTGCTCTGATACCATATTGAAGAATATGATATCCATAGAAGATAGGAGGGAAAAGGTTAAGAAACTTAAATATTCATCAAAGTGAAATATGATACAAAAGGTTATTGATTACAATGAGAGTTTGGTCTTTATATATAGATTCAATCTCACCTAACTAATATGTAACAAACTAGTAACTAGAAAACTAACTCTAACCGAATTACCTAACAAACTAGTAACTAGAAAACTAACTCTAACCGAATTACCTAACAAACTAACTATATTTCTAATAAAACTTACATAGCCCCAAAAAATTTCCAAATCCATTCCTTCTTTTACCAGATAAAAACAATATAAACTGAAAGCCGTTGCAGTACCTGGGAAATGGAACTCAACTTTCACCAACTTGTTTGGATTAAGAAATACAGAAAAGAAAAATCACCTGCAAAATAAATTAGGGTGAAACAACATGAAAATCCACCAAGCCCTTACAACAGTACCAACTACCACTAAAAGCGAAGGAGGACATGCAAAAAGTTAAGCAGACCAACACGAAGTTTATGCCAGTGTCAACATGTAAGAACTAGATATATATATATATATATATCCAAATATCTACTTAGTATAACCAAATAGGAGCTGTGATTTGGATACAGTTGCTTTTTGGCATAAATAATAATCCTGTTGTACCATGTACTTAGGTGAATGCAAATCACCACCCGTGTGAATACAAATTGCAAGAAGTTGCAGTCCTATAAGCAGCAAGCAGAGATAAAAATGAATGTTATCAAAGTCTCATGCTTAAGCTGTGACCATTTAATTTAATATCCAGCAAAAATCACTTATAACAGTTGATGTTTTCCAAAATTACAATTTTGTGCAGTCATTAGTGCCAATGTCCTAACAAAAATCTAGTGCAACTTAATGTCGAAAATATGGATGCATATCTGAAATTCACAATATTGGGGAAGAACCCAGACTCGGAAAAATATTCATGTTGAAGTTACTCACCAGCGTGTAACCGAAAGATTTCTACATTATGTCACAACTTTCTGTGTATGTATCTAATGGCATCAAGTAAATTCTCTCTATTAAGGGGCTTCTCTATTTGAAAGTCCATTCCAGTCCCTGTTGTCATTTTGTCAATATCTGCAGTTAATGCAATGATAGGAATGTGAACACTGCAAGACTTCTCCATCTCTCGTATCCGCCTTGTTGCCTCAAAGCCATCCATCACTGGCATCTGTTGGAAATATTAAAGCACACATTATATTACACTGAAAAATTCTTTTGAAATCACCGTCATTCAACTTTTTGGTTACTAGTAGTCAGGTTGTGAATTATTTGTTGACAGGTAATTATATTTGATAGACAAGAATTTATTATGAATCTTGTAGGAAAAATTCATTCCTAACAAGGAAGACAGTATTCTTTATATGAGATTAGAAGGGTAAGCTTATCATACATAGTGAAGAATGAATAGACATCAAGAAAGGCATACATATATGCTAACAAAAGGAGGGATAGAAACCATATAGTCCATAGTCATTACCTGGCAGTCCATTAAGATGTAATCATAAGGAGGATTTAGGAGACCCCTTGTTAGACCCCCCTCATCAACTTGCTGCACAGCCTGTTCACCATTCTCACACTGCTTGACAGTAGCACCAAGGGAAATCAACATATTTGTAGCTAACATACGTAAGATCTTACTGTCCTCGACAACCAAAAATTTCTTGCCATGTAACGGTTTGTAACAGCTTGACTCTCCAAGTTCTTGTATTTCTCCTTGATGAACAGGAGACTTTTTAATGCATGATTTCTGAATTCCCTTCCAAACTTGCTCAACACGCAGACACGGGCTTCCACTAGATGGCAATTCTTCTGAATCTGATATGTCCAATTGAGGGGATTGACATTTTGATAAGCTTGAATCCCTACCACAAGTTCTTCCCGCTCTATCATGAGTTGTTTCTACCCTACTGCTTTGCCGAGCATTACCACACTCAGGAAGAAGCCTTATGACTTTGAGCAAACGACTACCATGAAATGGTTCAGATATGACAATGTCATTTTGATCAATTGTTTGGGAATTGACTCTAGGCATAAATGGGCTATCCAACCAAACAACATTACAACTGTAGGGAAGGTCTTTCTTGAAGTTGGATACAATCCTACAAAGTTCAGAAAATGTTCCTGCATTTGAATCAATGACAATCAAGACGAAACCTGGGGCAGAACCAATATTTGTCTTCTTGAACACTGAAGATATATTCTCAGATCCATCCATAGCACTAAAAGGAACACCTATGGATCTGGCAAATGAACTATGAGATGTGGACCGAGAACCCAAGTTGGAAGACTCTGGAGAACTTTGGCCACCAGAATGGTGACACTCCTGTTTGATCTTCTGGAGAGTATATGATAGATCTTTTGAACACTCCGCCGCCTCAACTTTAATCCCAAATCTCTTCATGAACCTTTGAGAAATCCTTCGGCGCTCCTCGTCTCCAATCAAAAGAACAACACGGGAAGCCCTGTGCCTAGGACTAAACCTGCACATATGTAGCCTGGGACTCATGGAATAAATGTTTGAGGCAGAGGTAGTAGCATGAATGGTTCGCCCCTGAACTTGGTTCATGTCAACTGAGCCATACTCAAGAGCTTCCCCTGTTCTATCATCCGTCACTATATCACTCCCACATAAAGTTAGAAGCACATTGAACCTGAAACATGTTCCTTTTTTGCCAATAGCCTTATCCTCAATTCCAATACTTCCATGCATCAAACGTACCTGAAGAAAATAAGATAAGACTTTTATATTTACTAAGGGAATTTGTAGCTTAGAGAACTAAAAATTCACAATTATTTGGGAATAGCTCATAAGTAATACCTACCAACGACTGCACAATCCCAAGTCCCAAGCCCGTTCCTTCTTGGCCAAGGGAAGTTTCTTTGATTTGAACATAATTCTCAAACACAGACTCATACTTCTCTTTTGGAATTCCTTTTCCCGTATCATCCACTTCGAACACAAAATCCATAGAATGCAGCTCTTGTTGGATTGAATTCATGGCTTTCTCTAAGTCCCTGTGTGCTTCTTTTTTCTTATAAAATAAAAATGATAAATGTTTCATGAAACTATGTTGATTAGTCTTGATTATTGATCTATGTAATGTTGGCTTCTGTGCCCATGCCCGAACGGTTATGTGCCCTTTATCAGTAAATTTGACAGCATTGCTCAGTAAATTGCACAAAATTTGTTTAAGTCTTCCCCTGTCACCTTTCACGCGTGAATACTTTATAACAGAACCATTACAAGGATCCAATACAAGATCTACACCTTTTTTCATGGCCACAGGATGGAATAAATCAGCTACATCTTCTAGGAGATGGAATACATCGAATTCCTCTTCCTTGAGTTGCATTTTTCCTACCTCAATTTTGCTTGTGTCGAGTATAGAGTTCAATAGTCCTGAGCAAAATTGTTTAGAAAGAAGACAAATTAGTGATGTCATGATAAATTCTTCAGGAAATGAAGTGACCATATGTCCACAAATGTCAAATACAAATCATAATTATATAATGGTAAAATCACAAGTTTGGGTAGCATCAACCACTGATGTTACCTAGTAAGTCTTTGCAACAATCCTCCATTTGGATTAAATTGGTTGCCAAATTTGAACCAGGGTTAACTAAGTTAGAGGACATTTCTATCAGAGCAGTAAGGCCTGCGAGAGAAGTGCGAACATCATGGCTGGCACTCGCAAAAGCAAGGCTCTTCTTCATATTCTTTTGCTCAGCTTGGTGGGTGGCCTCCTTTTGTTTGATCAGAGAGGCACACAAATGCATTTCTCGCCTTATGGCTCTAGTATTTGTAAAAAGGAAACTGAAGACAGCAACAAGTATCAGGATCATCATTATAATCAACAGTGTCAATCCCTTTTTCATATAACTCTGATCAAAGCCAACAAATCCATTTCTTGGGGCAGCCAAAACATACACCTGAAATATAATCAAATTAGAGATAAGAAAACTATCCAATCCCCATGAAATGATTATGATCATTTGTAGCGAGTCCAACACTACACTTAACTGCATTTTTTACCTAGTTAATTACTGGTAATGAAAATAGTTAAAAGATGGTTCCAATGAGATTTAAGAAATTGGTACAAAGATTAAAATGTACCGATTCTAGTCCCATTATATCAATGGTGTAGCAGTGGATTAGATATTCAGTATCTTGAATATTCAAACTAGAAGCAACTCCTTTGCCCTTGCATGAGACAGTACCCTCAGTCCTAATAGGATCGCCATTTGCATTCACTGTTTGAAAGGAAACAGTATCATTAGAAATAAGCATACTGGTATGTTGAATCCCCTCCACAAGAATTTTTCCATCTTTGGTAGCCAAATACGAGCTTGTGCCCTGACGGTCAACGCCAGTGACAAAATCAGTTATTGCTTTTGCTGAAAACCCCATAGAGATCACTCCTATTCTTGTGATTCTAGCTGAACTGAGGAACAACAGATCATGGCCATTGCTCCACTTGGTTCCCAATGAGGCAATCCCATCTGAAAGATTGGAAGCTTCCTGAATCAAATTTGTGTTGATGGAAGATTTAGAAATTATGGCTTCTCCAAAAAGCTTTCCAGTTTCACGATTCACGGGCTGAACATAGTACAAGGAATTATTTGAGACACCACCACCAGAAGATGAAGATGATGATGAGTTAGAGTACATTGCTAGAGCCTGATCACGATCATTACAGTATGAGAAAAAGAGACCTTCCACCCCAATATATGAGATTTGGGTTAAGTAGGGAACTGTCTCAAATGCTTGAAATAATAACGGAGCCACCTGCCAAACGAGTAGTTAAAATCACAACGAAAATCTTTCCATACATATATAGAAAAAGATCAAACAATATACTGATATATTTGATTTTGAAGGGAACCTTGGTGTGAATATCAGAGAAGGAGATATTAGTAGAATCAATGGCTGAACTCAATAATCTCGCTAAGTTTGTTGATGATGATTTCATTGGGTGTAACAGTTCAGCTGAGTACTCAATTTTTGACTGCAATTGGGAGACAATATTTTCTGAGTCCAACTTCACGCGTTTCTCGATATGTGTGACCATGACATACCAACATGGCGTCAATGAGGCAAGAGCTATCAGTGCAGTATATGCCTACAACAAATGCTTGCTTAATATAGACATTATATACATGAAACAGACAAAAATAAAAGGAACATGCATGTACTCAGGGATGTAGTTGTACTCTTAAAAACAACTAATTTAACTTGGTTATGAATAACCATGGCAATTGTTTCTTCTGTTCCAAGTGAAACCGGAGAAAAGGAAGTTCTTCATTGATTGGGGATTTATGCCTAACAATAAAAACCATATGAAAATAAAAATGGCATGAACTAAAATATACCAGCAAGTTCACGACGGACGAAGACCGCAATGCCATTGAAAAGCAGAGGTTTATTGCATCTTCCAAATGTAATCAATCTGCTCAGTTGATGTCTGCATTAGAAAGTCTATAGAATAATATTGAAGTAGATATGCTTAATGGTGAAAATACTACACAGGCTTTAACAAACCGTAAACTTTTGGCAACCAAAAATGTCGAGAATTGTTCATGTTCTATACATATGATTATTAATAATACATGGCATGATATTTGGAGAAAACTTGTCTCAAGAATGTTAAAGTTTAATTTTTTGCCCAATACAATCTCCATGATTGGAACCCAATCTATTTCAATGTGTATGATATATAGTTAGTTTTAAATCTAGAATATATTGCTTTAAAATATTATAATTAAACAATAAATTAAAGTAAATTTATTTATATTTCAGATACTTAGTTGAAAAAGTTGAAGCTTGTTAAACATTAATAATAAATAATAAAATTCAAATGTTAAATATTTTTTGACAATATTATGTAGTAAAATTTTCAAAATAAATTAATAATTCAAAATTTTCAAACTTAAGATCACAAATCATATCGTAATACTAATACCAACCAAAAAAAATATATCATAATCGCATAGTCTGTTGCATTCAAAAATGCAATTTCAAAAGGCAACTTAACTGTATCATCTTTTTTTTGACAAGAAACGTAACTGTATCATCTTGTATAATATAATTCATGATAAAAAAAATTAAAAATTCATTATGAAGTAAGGTTTTCTCAATTCTAAATCCTTATGTGACAAGATCACATTCATTCTAAAAATTGAAAAAATTCTTAGTATTACATGAGTTTCACCATATCTAAAATAAAGCAATGAATTAATAAATTGAAAAGCTTCTTATGAATGAAAAAGCGCAAGTACTACTAAAAATCAAGATATTATGAACTTGTTTTCATACAAACTAATCATATATGTACCAACAAATACAAACTAATCATAAAGTGTTAGAGACCAATGTTCATGAAAGTATTACTAACCTGGAGTGGCCCTGTTTGTTTATGCAACAAATGATGATTCACTTGCTCCAATGAGTGTGCCTCTTTCTACACTCTCAAAAGTTGTGAATGAACCTATGAACTTATAAGCAGTGCCTCCCTTCAATATAAAGGAGAGATTTTTATTTCATTTTATCCCAAATCCCAAATTTGAAGCTGTCAAATTAATTAAGCAATCAATCATGATAAATATATGAAATCAAATCAAATTTCATTCCGTGAATATTTCCTTGCCTATTTTAATTTCAATATTTTCCTTTTAAATTGAGAAGCACAATATAAACAGTTTCCCTAATTATTCTGAGAGGAGTTAAATGAGAGGATACGGATAAAGATACCTTGTCCCTATGTCTGCATGACCATGAGTAGTAGTGCAGCAAATGCAGAGCTGGATGATGAAACTCCATTGCTGGCAAATGCAGTTCACCGAGAACTCAATGAGAGAGAGAGAGAGAGAGGCTTTTCTCTTCGAATTCTTTTTTTCTTTTACGTGAACCTTAGAATTTGGCCTAACTCATATTTAGAACTTCAGCATTAGCTGGTGCACTGATATGCGATTTTAATTTAATACATTAATAAATGCCGGATACTCCGATATAACGAATTATGAAGGGTATCATAGAATTTTACAAGTTCAATATAGTATTTGTATTAAAAAATGAGTAGAGTCTATATAAAAAAAAGAGAGAGTCAAGTTATTCTAAGTCTAAGAGATACTTTACATCCTAACCGTTAATTTAGATCTAATCTAATGGTTCGTCTAAAGGAAGTGTTTTAGAGAAAGAAATCCAAATACTTTGATCTTTTTTTCTAAAATGTTTATTTGGAACAAAGTATTTGGATTACTTTTTCTAAAACATTAGATTAGATCTTGTTCCAAATAAACATTTTAGAAAAAAGGATCAAAGTAATTATAAGTTTTTTTCTTTTAATTTGGAACAAGATCCAAATACTTCATTTATTATAAGATCTTTTCTTGAAATTAAAGATTACATAATATCTCATAATTAATGGTGTAATCTTAACCGCTAATTTTAATCTAACGATTGTAATTAACAGTTCTCATTTCTCACAATAGAAAAGTTCTCACCTGATCCGCTAGGCATACATACATACATACATCCATACAATTATTAATTATTAACTACAAGTTTTTTTTTTTTTTTTTTGCAAAAGAAGGGTTTATGGGCTCGTTAAAAACCTTCTAATGGAAAACCTCCCCAGGAAAAACCATCAAGAAGGAAAGAGTACTCCCTACAATTTATTAATAAAAAGTGGAAAATATACAAGAGACATGGGGGACTAAGCCAAAACCCATGAGTAAAGTAACAATACAACCAAGAGGAAAGAGTAACACTCCTATAACAAGGAAACTAAACACAGGAAGTTGAAAAATGGCATGCAAAAGCATCACAATAGTGACTCATCCCAAACCAGGTTGGCACCAAAGACACTAACAATCATTTGCAAAGACACCAAAAACAAAGCAAGGAAAAAGGCACTCCTATAACAACAAAGGAAGTAAAAGATGGTATGCAAAAGCATCACTAAAGTGACTCTCATCCCAAACCAAAGTTGGCACCAAAATCACTAACAATCATTTGCAAAGACACCAAAAGCAAAGTCCAAGAAAGAACTAAAAGCATTAAAGCGTAAATCAAGTAAACCTATAGTTAGGCAAAGCGATCTATTTCTGCGAAGTCATCCGCAATAAAGCTGGGGGAAAGTTCCACCGCACAAGACCACTAGTGTTAATGCCATACGCGCAAGCTTGTCAAAGACACAGCGTTACTTCTCTCAGTAGATGTGAGTGCAAAGGAAAGTCATTTGTCTTGTGAGATAAACACAATTATCCCAACGAGTTACGAGCTTCCAAGGAACTATATTACAATTCTTGAAGGCGAGAGACCACTAATTGAGAGTCGCATTCCACCCACAAATAATGCCAACCTTTAACAAAAGCAATTTCAATAGCTAACATGGCCCCAACCAAATTTCGGCATGAAGAGCAAAAATCAAGTACAATGGACGTGGAAAAACAACCAAGAATAGCAAAGACGCCTGTCTCTCGAAAATACCACCACAAGCAAGAGCCCAGGCAAGCAACTCGCCGCACCGTCGATGTTACACTTAATCATATAAAGCGCAGGGGGAATCCAGAGAACCTCTTTAATGTTACTAGAGCTTCTATAATTACCGATAATATTGAAGCTTTTGATGATCTTAAACTCGCAATGAATGAGGCGACAACGGAGAATTAGAAGCATTCGGCCAGAGCGACATTAGCAATAATTAAATTTATAGCCGATTGAATGGGGATCATGTAATTATTGAATCTCACCGATTCCAAGCAATACCAAATGGTCCAAAAACATTAACAATCGCGCAGCAGAGACAATATCCCGCAATCGGGGGCTCCAACCATGAGCGGTCAAAGACAAGATGTTACGATAAGAAGCAAGATCAATATGGAGACTCGGGATACCTCCAAGCCCGATTCCAAATACGTTGGGCAAAAGGGCAATCTAGGAAGAGATGATGGGAGGTCTCGGAAGCATTACCACAAAGGTCGCAAATAGAGAGACGGCGGCAACCTCTAAAGCGAGTTGATCATCGGTTGGCATCTTATTATGAAGAGTTCTCCAAAGGATGAAACATTTAGAAGGCGGGATGAAAGGCTTCCGGATGGACTTGGTCCAAGGAACCACTTGCACGGGGGTTACTGAAAGAAATGACTCCTTGAAAGTCAAATCCCCAGAAACAGAGTGATTCCACATTAATTGATCCTCAGTCCAAACAAAAGGAATAGCAATCGCTTGAATTTCCGAATGAAGGTGAGGGAAGTGAGAGGAAAGGTCCGCTGGAATGGACCATCTACCATCAACAATAAAGTCCCTGAGGTTAGCCTTAAGATCCTTATGTAACCTAGGGGGAATTCCAATAATATCTACAATAGGTCTAGAAAGCCAAGTATCAGTCCAAAAATTTATGTTGATCCCATTTCCCAGCTTCCAAGTCGAGTTCTCAATGATATCAGAGATATGAGTTTTAAACCCTATCCAGATAGAAGAGGAAACATGATAATTCACTGGCTTATTATTTCTCAAAACTCTAGCTTTTAAAAGAAGAGCCCATTGCAGATTCGTAGAAGTAAAGTTCCAACCTAGATTAAGCATACCCGCATTATTTATGGCTCTGATAGACCGCAGACCCAACCCACCTTCCTGATAGGGCTTACACACCTTACTCCAAGCCACCGTAACAAGCTTCCTAGAACTAATGTCACCAGACCAAACAAAGTTTCTAATCCAGGTGTCTACAGTATTTAGCAGACTAGCAGGCCAAGCATAAACCCGGAAACTATAAACCAACATGCTAAGAACTACAGATTAACAAGAAGAACACGCCCATGATAGAAAAGAGAGCCTTTCCAAGAGGAAAGTTTGGCTTTAATTCTATCAACAATCGGTAATAAGTGAATTTTCCGAGGCTTACCTTTAAAGAGCGGAACACCAAGATAATTAAAAGGGAAAGAGCCCTGGGAAAAACCAAGAGAGGCTGAAATAGCCATGATACGGGAAGAAGAAAGATTACCAGTATAAAATTTAGACTTCTCCTTACTAATCACCTGCCCAGAAGCTTGCTCATACGAGGAAAAAAGAGTCAACAAACTAGTCAAACTTTTTCTAGTTGCCCGACAGAAAATCATAATATCATCAGCATATAAAACATGGCTAGGCATACGGAAACCTCTGGGCCCCACCATAAGCTGAAGCTTACCATCTTCCACAAGCTTAGAAATACCTCTACTAAGAACATCTTCAACCTTGCATGAAAAGAAGAGGGACAAAGGATCACCTTGTCTAACACCCCTTTTGCAGCCAAAGAAGCCAGCTGCAGATCCGTTAATAGAGAAAGACAGCTTGGCTGAATGAAGACTACAAGTTATTACAATTACAATTTTAAGTATAATCAACTTAAATCTTTTAAGCATATCTAGCTACTAATATTTTAGATTTTTTTATTTTGTTAAATACAATCATTTGTAATATTTAAATAAGTCGATTTGAAACAAAAATTGATTATTTTTTAATTAAATTGTGATAGTTTTTATGTTATTTATTATTTTACGCAGTTAAAATGCGTGTAGCGGGTGCGAGTATGGGCATTGGGTGCCTAGTGGTTTGGGAATGGGCACTAGGCTCTGTTTAGTAAAAAAGTAGTGGATAGCGAATACGTTAGTGGATAGCGGATAAACTAGTGTATAGCAAATGAGGTAGTGGATCCCGGATATGCTAGCGGATTGAATTTAAAGTGTTTGATAAAATTAGCGATTGAATTAGCTTATAAATATAAAACTATATAAATAGACGTTTATATTTAATGCTTAAAAGTGAGAGAGAGAGAGAGAGAATATTCATATAATGAAAGATAAATGAGAAATTTAATTGAACTAAGAAGGGTAAAAACAAGATACAAATGAAACGATTATACTATAAGCTCAAATGTTATTTGAAGTAGCGTCTGAAAAAAAATTATACGCTAGTGAAAAAATGCTATAAGCTAGTGGTTCAAACACTTACTATCAATTTATCCGCTGTACGTTATCTGTTAAATGATAGTGGTTTAACCTTGCCAAACAAAGCCTATTGCTCTCGTCTATGCGTATACGAACTTAAATACAAACACTCTACCCTACCTACCCAGAGGATGCCTACTCACATCCCTATCTGCAGCAAGTATTACAAGATGCCTTTTTTTTTTGAAAAAATGTATTACAAGATGCTTGGTGAAAGGCTTCACCTTCAAGTAATTTTGATGAAGTTGGCGATTTAAAATGGAAATGAAGAAAAATATGTTTGTTCGAGGTGATTAGAATTTTCAAGATTTTGCAATTGGTGCAGTGCTTGCTTCCAAGTTATGTATCTTGAACTTTTTTAAGAAGACTCAGATAACGCTTTATGATATGCTAGGAGAGATTGTTACGATTCCGCAATAATCTAAGTTAAAAAAAATTAAATTTTACCAAACAAAAGTTAGAAAATTAAATAAGTGGGAAGTACGAGATTTTATTAATACTATTAGTTATTAACTTATTATTTTTGTTAATAATAATAACAATAATAATAATACATAAACTACTCGAACAAAAACCAGCCATTATTCTACTCAAAATTGCCTCTAATGTTTATCGAATACACAGCAATGAAAGAATACAAATTTTAGCTAAATCAAATGTACCGATGAATGATTTGTATAGGACTATTAAGTACACTTGGAAGCGGAACTACCTGTATATTCAATGCTGCTTAATGGACCATGAAAAAAGGTCGTGAAACTGGTGAACAGCATAAGATGTGAAACTCATTTCCTTTGCCATCTTGTCTCGAGCTTTTCTGAGACCAGAGGTTGAGTATACGTATTCCTATGATCTGTGCCAATGTGGCAATGTTGTTAGAATCAAAGCTTCTCCAATTCGCAAGACAATTTTCCCGTATGAAGCAAAATTGGGTTTAGAAGTGTGTCTTTGTAAATTTATAGTCTAAGCTTTCTTATCCTCCAAGTGATTTCTGCTTGTAACCATACTTCATTCTTTCGTATAATTTCTCTTTCGTTTTTCTTTTCTTATCCATTTTTAGTCTGTATCTTTCTTCCCTCTCCCTTTCATAAATCCCTTGCCAGTGTACCTCTCCTGTCAATGGCCACAACCACATTTCCCTTGGGTGGTCACCATCATCTGCAGCCTCAGCCAAATCTTCATCCATACTTTTTAGCAACGAAAAGTTGAAATATTTTGCCCACATGAAACCCTTTCGTTGTTCAACTGGGTGTTGCTCTTCCATAGAACCAGTAATAGGATTTATATATACCATCTTTCGTGCACTGTGATAAGCCCATACATTGATGAGAAGTTCCAAAACTCGACAGTAACAGTGTTCTTTCTGCGTAGAACAAACAAACAAACGTAAGAAATAAAAGTAAATATAATTTTTAAAACATTGAGCGGCGAGCAAATTACCTCAATCTCTGAAGAGCCTAACAAGCACATGTTAAATTTACTGGAGTCTCTATGCAAAGCATCAATGGAATCAACGAACATTCTGCACTCAATCGATAACATTTCAGGTTTTTAGTTTCATTCACATCAAGAAAGAGCTTATAATTATTAACTGATTTAAATTAAATTACCGAGAGAACATTATGAACTCCAGGAAAGAAGGGGTTGGCATCACCCAACTGTGCAGCGCTGACCAATATCCACCATCTTCGGGCATGGGAGGTAGTGCTTCTGCATGGGCGGGCAATGCATACATCTGGCGGAAGCCATCTTGAAAAACAGTCCTGATACAGTTGGCAGCATAGTATCAGACAAGTCTGAAACACATCAGATTACCCAAAGACCAGCATCCAGAAATTCCGTTTTGAACTTCCAAACACTATTCGTATTCAATATAAGAGCAAGTCTCATTTTCAAAATAAACTGTTGTATCAGATTAAGTTAACTGGTTCCAAACATTTAAGGTGTAGGTAGTGTATATAACACTAGATGCAACTTTAGAATAGAATATTTCAGGGAATGCTGTGATGCTTAAAAGTCTCCAGCATTATGGTCCATATTATATACCTGCAGTTGCCTCCATTCAAAATGTCACACATTGACCAAAAAGTAAGCTCATTGTTGCTTCCTATGACACTCCCATCCATGTCCAAGCGTCCCCAAAAATATATTACATCTCCTCTAAAATTCTCATGCATCGTCTCTTCCAACACATTTTCAGCCTCAGTTAACAATGCTACCTGCTTTGGCAAAATGATACGAATCAAGCAACAATCTTAGAAGCAGTTGTGTTATTTGAATATTTGAAATTCACGACACCAGGTTAACGAGTTCACAATCGTGAATTAATGATCAACTGAACTGAATTAACCATGAATTTGCACAACATTAACCACACTTGTAATGGTATGGACATGGCTAATGGGTACAATTTGTATTAGAATAACACATTAACCACCCACTGAATTGCATTGGTTGCCTAGGTGTTGGAAATTTCTGATGTACAAATAAAATTTCTCTTCTTTAGAAGAGGCTTTTCATAGCACTGTAAAATTACATATAGGTGCCATACGTGGAAAAAATGAAACAAAAAGAAAAGACACAATTTTTCCAAAACAAAAACATCATTCTTGCACCAATTGACGCAGAACTCAAAAAATAAAAGGTATATAAATTTTCTAATTTACATTTGAAGGCTGACTTAACTAAAGAAATTTTTTTACTTCTGAAAGCTAGTTAGCTTGGCTTAACATAAACACACAGATCTATTATAATTCTCAGGGTAAAAATATAATAAGGAATACCTTCCTACCAGCAGCACGCCATGACTGAAACCCAATCCAAGGTCTCCTGTGAATGCTATCCACTCTATTTGCAATTGCAAACATTCCTCCCATTTCACAGAGAATGTCCCGATAATATGTGTCATTCAGAAGAGGTAAACGGCCAACAGCGTCCACATCATCAGAGCTTTGTCTTTGCGATCTTCTAGACTGCCAAAAATAATATACCATTATTGTTAGGGGAAAAAATGATTTTCAACAGATTAACACAAGGCTAACAAAACCAAAACTTCATATTAAATTCAAACAATGTGGTGCTCCCAAGGGAAATAAAGCAAATTTATCTAAAATCTAAAAGAAATTACATATATGATTAGTTAAATAGTCAATATAATAGTATATTCATGCCTTCTCTTGCTTTTTAAGGGGAAAAGAGGCTAAAAAATAAAAGAGAACTCGATATTTGAATTCTTTTGAAAGGTACCCTACACTAGAGTCTAGAATGACATAAGATCACAATCTTAGATATAATTGCAAGAAATACATTGGGGGGGAAAGGGAAGAAAGAAAACAAAAGGCTAAAAGGAAACCAAGTTATGAATTGTAAGTACAGACAAAGATACTCACAAGGCTTAACCCACGATATAAAGAACCATGGTGCAAAAATGGCCACACTCCAGCACCATTGTATATCTCATAAATGCACACAGGTTGTCCTGTTCTCTCAAGCTCCCCTTCATCCCTCTCATTAACTTCAAACTTCAGTTTCTCAGATTTCCTAGCATTGCGATATATCTCATCCCAAACGCCAAGCTCTTTCTCCATCCTCTCTTCAACCTACAACAGAAAGCAATGAATTTTAAGAACCAGATAATTGCAGATCATGAATTCCATAAGGATGAAAAAAAAAATTAAGGGGTGGTGGAAAAGGTAGGTTGGAAGATAAAAGTTGAAGCTAATTGCAGCATTTGCAAGATTACACGGTACCTCTGCCATTTCAAGCATTTCACTCTCTTCTGATATTTCAATTTCTCTCAGAATGTCCCAATCCAATTTGGTTAGTTCATCTAACACTGGAACCTCAGTTTCATTCTCAATGATGTTTGTTGAATAATTAAGACTTGCCAACTCTTGCTCAACATCATGGACAACGCTTATCTTTCCATTGGAAAATTCACCATCCATCTTTGGCAAGCCAATATCTAGTTCTATTTCATTCTGGAACAAATTCCATTCCCATGCCCCCTGTTGGATTTGTGAAACAGGACCAGGCAGTAAAGAATCTGAGGGAAAATTTAGTACATTCTCCAGAAGTCTTGCATAGCCAGTTATGCAATCTAAAGCAAGCACATTTTTAGCAAACTGTCTTCCAGATGATCCAATTGCTTGAGCAAATTTAGAAAGTTTTCCACTGAAAGCAGAAGTGAAAAAGCATTCATCAAAGCTTCAGGATTGTGTTTAGAATAAAAATCCCATGAACTCCATCCACAATCTGTGAGTTGAGAAAAGCTCAATGAAAATGAAGTAGGTGTGGTTACAGAAATCAAATGACAAAATGAAGAACAAGAACAAACTTACATATTTCCTTAAGACAGGAAAATCAGGTACAATGACTGGAATTTCAAAAGTCATTGTTCTAATTAATAATGGAGGAAAACCCTGTACATCTTGCGCAGAACCGTATAAGACAATATCAGCCATTAGTAGCACACTATTCACATCACCATGCAAGCCATAATGCCTTATAGAACCATGAGGAAGTCCCAAACGTGAAGCAACTTCCTACACCAAAAGCTAAGGGATCAGTAAACGATTCAAAGACAACATATTGAAGGCTGGGATAATATAGCTAAAGACAAATTGGCGTAACGAAACAGAGGATTTCCCCTAGTATACTTTACACAGACCATATTTAAGATATATGTTTTTTCAGTGAAATAGTTTCTTTATGATTTCATTACCAACATATTCATTTCTATCCTGCCCCCTTTCTTCTGATACCTCCCCCCCCCCCCTCCCAAAAAAATCAACCTTTTAGAAATCTTCCTCCATCAATATCGTATTCTTAACACAGAATATAGAAAGCATGAACAAAAATAACTGCATACTCTTTCGAAAAAATTATATTAATAAATGCCAATAATGGATCCAATTTTACAATGATAAAACACCAGTTCTTGGGTACCCGAAGTACTCCAAGAAATCCCAAAAATGCAATTTTACATCACATAATAGAGCACAATTTTGGTTTGTACATTCTTAACACCAAAGGAGACCAACCTGTGAAATTGTGTTAAGTAATTAACCATTAAAATCTGATATGACAGCAAATAATTTCCTGATAAATAATCGCATCCACTGTATTCATAAATTTTCGCGACATCCAAGTTTTTTTTATAATTTCTAATGACAAAAGCAAATATTTTAAAGTACATACTCAATTAAAGATTAAAGTAATAATTTAATAAGGAGATATTTTAACGCACAACTTAAGGAAAATTATTTACAGTTACTTCAAATTGAAATTATACACATTTTTTAAAGTAAATAACTCAAAGCTTAAGGGAAAATTTTGCTATACAGCAACGAGACCTGTGATGCTGTATCAGACAAAATGCTCAGCGGCAACAAAGCAACTAAAAAATGAACTCAAATTTGTGAAGATGAAAAAGTTACATCGGGTAAATGGGCATATAAGATAATATAGGATTAGATATTATTATCTTAATGAGTTACAAAGAAAGTTGGGGTAGCACCTATAGTAGAAAAGATGGTAGAATCCTTTCACGGATGATTTAGACATACGTGGTGAAGACCTATAAAAGCCCCAGTAAGAAAAGTAGATCAAATGAGCGAAGCGGATTTAAAATCAAACGGTTCGTTATTCACCAAGCTTTACAATAGAGATCAAGGTGCCATTTGATCCACACTATCACCCCACCTAATGGGAAAATTTAGTACTCAATTATTCGTCAATTAATTTCTTGGAGATGAAGTAAAAGCTTATTATGAATACTTAAATAATATCGGCAGCCTAACGTCTAATATTTGGACAGCAAGAGCACCAATACAAAATATGACGCACAGTTCATCTTAAGAAAGACTACCTGTAAAGCATCATCATAACCATCAGTTGCATTGCCACATAAGAAAACAAATTTGAATGACTCATCTGCATCATTCCTCCTTGCATATTTTGTCAGGAGAGGCCCTATGGAATGCATTGCAACAGCATAGTCCCAAGATAGGTCATCATAGAAGATTGAGCTCCCAACAACTAGAACCACCATATCATTTTTACCAAATCCACTAAGTTCTCTGAGCTGGTCCTTTGTGTGAGTCTTACTATAGCTTTCTGCAGCCCACACATCTACGGGTGATCCAGGAATCACAAGGAAGTTTCCAGTGTCAAGCTCACTATATAGCATCTGATACATAAAGAATTAAAAATTAATGAAGAAGAAATCCTAATACTGTCAATGTTCGAGTCTTTATTCCTACGTAACAACATATTTACCGGATAAGTAAAATCTGGAAAGACGACAACACTGGCTCTGCTAAAAGCACTTCTCCAGTGAGAAATAAGATGCTGCTGACCCATCTGTTCATAAACTGGAAGACGCCTTGAAAGGCTATCTTCTTGAATAATCCATATCAATGGTACTGAACAAAAAGGCTCCTGCATAAGGCTGCACAAATATAAAACTCACTAATCATAGAATCTAGAACTTCAAAGAATAAGCGTCTCCTACAACCCAAGAAAGGAAACCCCCTGTAACCCCAAAGCTACTGCTCCTCAGAGAAGAGATGACAAACTCTCTCTGCCCAACCTTACAAGGCGCTAACAATTCAAAAAACTGAATGAGTAACTCATACAATGAGACTACTAATATACACAAACTGTAAAACAGAATTCCTAACTAACTTCCACTTATAACTGCCTACTAACAAAACATAACCTGCCAGCTAGGTATCCTATCACGCGGATCTCCTAGTCTCAAATAACTTATTTTGATAAGTTGTTTTCCACTTATAAAGGGTTTACTCTCATTCTCTCTTTGATTGCAGAAACAGCTTATGCATGCAATCTTATAGGGTAAGTCCATATTGAATAAGTGCGTAATAAGTAGTTTATCCAGATGCCCCCTCAACCCTAGGGGGGAAAAGAAATAGTAGTAATAAAATTATATTGATATGTTGTGAATGATCTGTTGGGTGTTATTACAATTATTACACATGACAAACACTAATCCTTATTTATAATTATACTAGACTCCTAACATTAATTAAATAGCAAACAAACAATGATCTATGAGGAAATACGGAGACTAATTCTAATAGAAAATATAGAATAATCTAAATTACTATAAGATATGATTAAGACATTATAAAATATTTTTCATAGCCTTTAGTATATATTCTATCTAATACTTTTTATTTACAAATTCACATCTAAAATGGTTAATTTTAAATAAGAATAGTGCTTGAGGTAAAAACAACCAAATAAAGCTTTGATTTAAATGTTTCAATTCTTTTACAAATATTATATGTTTACTCTCCACTTTATGTAGCTTATTTAGATTATAAGTTGCATAAAAAACAATTATAATAAAATAAATCTTTCATTTCATATTGTGAATAATGGCCATATATTTTTCATATCATTATAAAGAATAAAAATAAAGATTTGATTTTGATTGTTTTCTCTTTCTAAGTGTCCTATTAAATCTAAATTACTTATTATCACTTTTGTTTTAAGTTTCAAATTTTGTTTTAATTAATATTTATGAATTATTAATTGATGAATAAACAAAGAAATAAAGAAAAAATAAAATAAGGAGTAGTTACTTTCTAATATCTATGATTTATATTTATTCATACACAACCATTAACTTATTTAATTTAAAATTATTCAAGCTTAATATAATAATAATATTTAGAGGATGTCACTGAAATTTGGAAGAAGAAAATAAAAATAGAATAACATTATAAGAGAAAAGCAAATGCAATATGTTATAATATTCTCATTAGTATTGATCTTCAATTATTATCATTATTATTTTTCTTCTTTGTCTTACACATATTAAAAATGCTATATCAAAAATATTCTTATTATTTATATTATTTTTCACATGTCTTTATTATTAAAATTCATGCTCATAAATTCAAGATATTAAATAGAATGACATTTATTATTACTAAGTAAAATGAAGTTTAGTAAGATTTTATTTTCAACAATTAAGCTCACTAAAATTTGGACAATTGTACATATTAAAAACAATACACTATATAAGAATATGGCATAAATAAAAATTCAACAATATATTAATGTAATACTATATTTTTAAAATACATAATTTATATCGACAACTTATGTATATATTTGTATAAAATCTATATAAAATTAAAGGAAAAAAATTATATAACAACTCGTGCATCGCACGAGTATTCTCCTAGTTTATAATTATACTAGACTCCTAACATTAATTAAATAGCAAACAAACAATGATCTATGAGGAAATACGGAGACTAATTCTAATAGAAAATATAGAATAATCTAAATTACTATAAGATATGATTAAGACATTATAAAATATTTTTCATATATTTTAACAGCACCATGGACAGACACATCAAAAAGAAAAAGAATGGAGGTCGAGTTTTAGTCTTCAAATTAAGACTTCGAGGAAAGAGAAAACCAGGTTTCTAAAATGCCTGGGAATTACAGAGAGGGTTCCATTTTAGAATACTTTTCATATATTCTAAAATCTACCTGTTCATCCTATTTCTTGTCCAGTTTTATTTCACTCATGTCCAATTTTCTGCTTCTAAAACTTTGATCCCTAACTTCCATTTCAAACAAAATACACCCCAATTGATCACCCAATCCAAACGAAACGAAGAGCAAAAGTTCAATCTATCAACATAAAAACATATTCACATGACCTGCAGAATAAGTTTAATTATTAAACCTACCCTACGAAAGTTATTTTCAGTTCATAGGGCAATTTTTCAAGTACTTACTTAAAAGTAGGCAATATGATAAATAAAAAATGGAAAACAACACAAAATAGCAACACTGTTTTTCAACTTTTAGAGACCAAATTAGAAACCCACCATAAGCTCAATATGGAAGTCCAGAGCTTAAAAATTTGCAACTATGGAACTAAATTTGATAAACAAAAGAAAACCCACCTTGAAATGGTTTGTTTTACTTCTAGGGAGTCAACAATGATACCTTCAAAACTGCAGGTAGACCAGAAGGAAAAAGGGAGGGAAAAGGGGTTAAACCACCTATCAAGTTACAACAAAAAATTATGCCAAAAGCAGATTTACAAAAGGAAAAAACATGTTGTTAAGACACAAATGACACAGGTAATGCTAGCTAGCTTGCACCACAACACAAAATAGGAAAGAAAAGTTAATAAAGGACACATACTTTGACCAATCAATCTGGCTTTGTTGCCCTGTACTCAAAGGAGAAAGACCACCACCTATGTTTTCCCATATTGAGCGAGCATTCCCATTACCTACTGCAAAAATCTGGTAACAGACACCGAAAAAAATGCAGGGGCCTCTCAAACTTCATTGCAATGCCAGAAAGATAAATAAACAAGCCATAGCATCAATGTTGGAGAAAACCTACTTTGACAATGATTCATGTACACTTTTTTATGAAAGTTAAATCTCAGGCCCAGGCTTTGGATAAGGCAACACCAGCATCTATAGAGAAGTAAAGATAATAGCGTATAGAAAATGCAAATGACTTACCTTAAAAATATAACCCAACTTCTGTAGACTCTGAATCACAGTAACCAACTTCAATGAATGGGGATCTATCGTCATGTACCCTAAAATCTGAAAGACAAAACAAGTGCCGATAAACATACTAAGAGCATTCAATCAAACAAAAGTTAATAAGATGTTTTGCAAGCAGGATACTTTGCTGACTGATGCAGATGAATTTTGGGAAGTTTGGTAACCCAATTAAGTGCTGAAAACTTAATACAAACAACCCCTATTTTCCAAAAAAAAAAATGTATGAAGGAGCCAATTGAGTAGTATATGCCTTCAGGGCCAGTATTTTCGGCCCAAGGGCTTCAGGGTCAGAGCCACAAAGTAGAAGTAGTGTTTTTCCATATGGCTTTTGGAAAGCAAAGAATCTCTTCTTTGAGCAGTGATTGTTACGCTCATTACCCAAACCCAATGAACCAACCTATAACCATGAAGATTACTTCAAAGTTCTTAGGCAGTGATTCTTGTCTGATGAACAGCCTTTAAGGTTTCATCTTTTTTTAGTTTGAACCAAAGACAGGAATAAATATTTGCTAATGAATGTTGGTATAAGAAAACCAGATAGACTTTGCACTTTTGTTAGGGAAATACAACATGACAGTGGACGCCCGTCCAATGTTAAGAGCAGAGCTTCTTTATCCTCCATTCTTTCTATAGTCATCTAGTTTTAATAACTTCAAATTAAAAGCTTGAGCAGAGCTTCTTTATCCTCCATTCTTTCTATAATCATCTAGTTTTAATAACTTCAAATTAAAAGCTTGTGGCATGTTTTATTAGAGAGCCGCTAGTTCATTGAAGCAAACATTCGCTTCTCTGTCAGACATTTTAGATTTAAATGAAAATTTCAAAACAGTAAGTATGCTAAGTGCTAACCTATGAAATGATACATTCTAAAAGGAAGTTACATGGGAACAATGCTATTTCCAGCTGCTAAATGTCTAAAGTACAAATCTAATTAAGAATATATCTATCCCATAAATATCTCAAAATTACTAATACTCAGTTTCTCGCAGTAAATATTTCCAGCCGTAATTGAAAGGAAGAGTTTATTTGAAAACTGGGGGCGGGGGATGCAAATTATTTATGCTCACTGACCAGTTAAGAGTCCAGATCACGATTCTTCTATCTCCTATCAAAACTCAAATGCGTCTCAAAAAGAAACAAGCTGACACAGACACACTTTTTGTAAGAAAACAGAAGAACCAATAGCAAAAACTAAACTGTAAGATTCTTCTGTCCTGCCTGAATTAAAACGTATCATCATTCAATTAAATTAAACTTTCCATCAACTGAATAATTAATTAATACGGTCCAATAAATCAAACAAACAACCAAATCCTTTCTTCGGGTCCTTAATCATTCTCAGAGAAAAGTAACCGTCAATTCAGGTTTCACAAACGGTAGCCAACATTAAAGCATTGAATAAACAACATTCAAAGAGAGCAACAAACGCAATGCAATCATTGTACAGAAAACTTCA
The DNA here is from genome assembly GCA_020916435.1 of Oxytropis ochrocephala. Lineage (NCBI taxonomy): Eukaryota > Viridiplantae > Streptophyta > Magnoliopsida > Fabales > Fabaceae > Oxytropis > Oxytropis ochrocephala. Next base: position 15,635,736 of record CM037090.1, on the reverse strand, counting down.
AAAACATAAAGTTAACAGAACTCACGAGAGCTATCCTTGGAGCACGAATACCAATCCTAGGCTGAGACCGAAGCCGATCAAGGCCATCACCGGAGAGAAACCCTTCCAGGAACGAACTTAAGCGTACTACCGAACTTAAGGCCTTCACGGAAATCTCTAGAGCGGTCATAGCTCTGACGGAAAACGGAGGTAATAGAACTCTGCATCACCATTGAAGCGAGTGCAAAGAGGAAAACGACGGCGATAATCAAGGCGTAGAATCCGGACTTGTTTTTAAAGAAAGGGAAAAGAGATAGTAAGCCTTTACGAGTGAAGCGATTGTGGAGATGAGATCGGGCAGTGCTAACAGACCTTGGTAATTGGCGATCGGAGGAGGTTCTGTGTCGGTCACGGTTGTGGTTAGGGTTTCGTTTGAAAGGAAATCGACCTCGGATCGAGTTAAATCCGACGTCGGTGGCGGTGGTTGCATCGTCGATCTCTGGTTGCGACGATGAGTTGTTACGGGATAAGATCATTGGAGAAGAAAACAAAATGAGAAAGTAGAAGGGAAGAATTTTGCCGGGAAAGTGAATTATAATGTGATTTGTTTGTAGTTGTTGTAGAGAGGAGAGTGAAGAGGAAAAAGGAGTGAAGAAGAAAGAGTTGGCATTGGCATTGACATTGGCATTGGCATTGGAATGGGCGTTGGTATTAAAATTACACGTTTTGAAGATTTGGTTTTGATTTCCTCTTCATGGGTGGCTTTTAAGTTGCACAAATTGATGTTTTTGTGTATGGTACCCAAGTAAGCTATCCACCATTGATTTTGTGTTTAAAATTTTTGATGGTCAAGATGAATGCAGGGTACCTGTTACACCAGTTTGTACTGTTATGTTATTATAATTGCATTAAAAGGCTCCTTTTTTATGATAAAATTGTCAGTCAAGTATGTTGTCATTTTGTCATCTGTCCTTTTCTACGTCAGTTTGCAATCTTTACCATTCTTAAGCACAACCACTAAAAATAAGACACATCAATAAAACTTTTTAAAAAATTCAAAAATTAAAACATTACTTCTACAACTGTTTGATCTTCTTGTCCATATCTCACATCAGATTCTTTGTAAACTAGTTTTTTTAACAGAACCTAAAATCATTCATACATTTAACAAACAAAAAGCTACATTCATTTATACATCACCACAAATACAAACAATGATTCATTAAAAACTCACCAAGATGCCCACACATGGATACTCCTGTCAACAGGATTAGTATTGTAGCACTCCCTTAACACACAAATTAGAAGCTAAAATGAGGGTCGGTTAGAAATTGTTTTTATTTTTTAATAAAATGAAAACATCTATGGTGGTTTGCAGCTTAGTCACACCCCCAATTTGTAAATTAATTTAATGTGAGAAGCTTCCTATTCCTTCAGTTGGGAACTACAATTTTTGCAGCCCATTTCCATTTGGATTTGATTTTGGCGAAATACAGGCAGGAATGCATGAGCGTGGAAGAGGAGACTATTGTGTGCCTGCGTACGTGATGAACGTTTAAAGAAGAAGAGGACTTCAGAATTATTATTTTTTTTTTTAAGAATTAATTATCTGTCATAATCGGATGGGGCTTCACCATGTTTTATTAAAGTTTTTGGGAGAGAATATTAAATAGTCCATAACCGGATGTAGAAGTTGGAACCTGCTAAACCAAGTAAAAGTGAACTTGGGTACAATACACAAAAACTTCAATTTGTGCAACTTAAAAGCCACCCCTCTTCATGATGCATCTTGCTCAGTTTTGTCAAACTTGTTATCTCATGTGTCGTTACACGTTACTCGTTACACTCTCTATCATTCTCACTACTACTTGCTTTTTTACTTTTTAGCGACTGCAACAGCTTACATTACATAAAAATAATTTGTTTTACCCTTTTTTTTTGACAATCAGTAATTTCTTTTACTTGTTTTTTGAAGATGACAATCAATAATTTGTTTTACTTATTGACCAAGCAAAAGCATATACGAATAGACACTAAATAGATTGAAAAATATTAATGAAATTTTTACTTAGATGTAAAATAAAGGGGGTGTGATTGTTTGTACTTGGTTATAGATGTCTGGTACAGGAAGTTTTTTATGATAGAGAAGTTACTGAATACATTTTAAGTTTATTTGAGAAAAAAAAAGTTAACTTAGTGTCATAGATAACATATATTTTATTGGCTAAGTGAAAGTTAATAATCAAATTTTATAAATAAAGTTGGAACATAATTACTTTTTTTTACAACTGGAACATATTTACTTGAAAATAGCTAATTCTCTTATGCCCATTTGGACATTTGGTAATAGTAATTAGAGAAATTTTTTTTGAGGATAATGAGATAGATTATGTTTTTGTTTTTATTTTTGCTTTAGGAAAACTTGGAGACCACTACGCAACTACTTTATTAATACTTTTGTGTCTATTTCTTAACGTTGGGTGTTTATTCTATTATGATTTATGGGTTTAATAGAGTTTACTTTTTTCGTACGATCCTATCCGCCTTAATGGTTGTAAATAATATTTGTCAAATCATATCCTGCTACGATACTTGTCAATTTTAACAGTATCAGTCTTCTTCCTCTTCCAACTTCCACAACGTGGACCGTCAGGTACACTTAATTGCAGAGCATGATGATCAGGAAAATACTTAAAAAGGGTTAAATATGTTTTTTGGTCCCTATAAATATAGCAAATTTTATTTTTGGTCCCTCAAAATTTTTTTGGACACTTTTGGTTCCTATATTATTTACCATTTGCACTTTTAGTCCCTACTGTTAAATTTCCACTAACGGAGCTGATGTGGCAATGCTTACGTGTCATTTTTAATGTGCTGGCACCCATTAGTTGTTTCCATGTCATTTTCTTAATTCCACATAAGCAGAAAATAAAAAACTAAAATTTAAAAAAAACAAGACCCAGAATATTGCGTTACGCGCCCCATGTATGTACTCGTCATTCATCTTCTCCGCCCGAATTGAAGGAAAACGGGTCAGGTTTACCCGATTCAACCTCTACATAGGAGCAACAGTTAGCTTTAACTTTTAGCTATGTTTGGTAATTTTTATAAACACCACTATGATGAATCCTTTTGGTAATTTTTATAAACATTCATCCATTTTTGAGATATTTTAGATCAAAAAAATAATATTGGAACTGTGTTAGACTTCGACCAATTCTATTTCATTACCCAGATCACCAAAAGCTTCTAGGTACCGATATGTTGGTTGCTTACAAGCATGTTAAAGAAACCACATAGCAGTTTTCACATTTGAAAAGACTTTGCAGGTAGTATATGATTCTTTCCATTCAAGCTGAATTAGAGGATCTTTTAAAGTGAAAGGTTGCAAATCCTTATGGACTAAGGGGATCAATATTCACATCTTCAGATTCAACATCAACGTTGAATCTACTGCTAGCTTCTCGCAATGGGATTTTAGGGATTTGGGAAAATTATGAGAAAGAGGAATAGGGGTTTCGGGAAGATGAATTCCAAATTTAGGTTTTTAGTTTTTTAGTTTGTTTTTTTTTAATTTTCCAGCATGTAGCTTACTTGGCAATGAGAACTTGTTGCCAGCTCATTAAAAACTGACACATAAGCATTGCCATGTCAGCTCCGTTAGTGGAAATTAACGGTAGGGACGAAAAGAGCAAACGGCAAATAATATAGGGACCAAAAGTGCCCAAAAAAAATTTGAGGGACTAAAAACAAAATTTGCTATATTTATAGTGACCAAAAACATATTTAACCCATACTTAAATACACACGCCTAAAATAAACAAAAAATAACAAACTTGTTATTTAATCACAACATATAAATATCATATTTTTTTAATTCATAAGCATATAAATCTTACCATAAGCAATGATGTGTACCCCACTAGCTGGCCGCTCTCAGTCAAAGATGAAAAATTTAGCTGCTCATAAAGATAGGCCTATGCAGCTGAACCCCAAGCTCATGAACCAACCTGCTCCATGTCCTCCAACAACCACTTATCCTCCACTTTGTTCCCAGTCTTGCTGCAAAGATGCTCATCCCCAGCAACAACAATAAAAAGGCCCTAGCATCAAAGACCTCAGGCCTTCCCAAATGTGCTCTTGGCAGACTTCCAATAGCCACTCGAACCAGAAATAGTCTCCCTTGGCTTCAAGGGACTCTGCAGTGGCTCAAGTAACAGGCACCCCCAGCAAATTAACTGTCAGTTGAATGACAGTGTCAACAATGACAGGCTGAATTTGAAGGCAGTAGTAGTTGACTATCACTGGTAGATGCAACAAACACGAAACATCATCTAAGATGATGGTCATCTCACCGAATGGTAGGTGGAATGAAGAGGTCTCAATATGTCATCTCTCAACAAAAGCTGATATCAGCTCATGATCAACTGTGGTGAGAGCTGAATGGACTAGGGAGGCTAAATCTAACCGAACTACGTACTGATAAAAATTAGGAGCCTCGTTGAGAGGAGGCAAGTTTTTCCTGATTTTGTTGCCTTGTGTAGATACTTTAAGTTTTCCCCGCAGTTGGCCAAATTAAAAATGAAACACGCATTAAAACATAAAAAATAAGACAATTAAAAAAAATTAAGTTTAACCATTATGAAAAACAACTAAATTTACCTAGACTCTCAGAATGTTAGACGCCGCGTGCTCCTCAAATCGAGTAAGCACCGAACCATCTCTAAGTCTAAATACAAGCTGCTCTGCTTGACCAGACTGATGTGGCTACTGATCAGGCATATAGTCATCATGATAAAAAGCCTGTTGGTTCTTATGATGGACCTCCTGATCGTGCTCGTGCTTGTAAAAGTAGCTCTTAGCATGGCAGGCGGGCAGTGCCGGTCGGGCGGGTTTTGCATCCCCCCGCCCCCGCCCTACCTCTAATGGTCGGGTTTTATATCCTCCATTCCCGTCTCTCTCAGAGGTCGGGTTCCCATGCACTGCGTTCTCGTCACTAACTTATGCAAAAAATAAAAAAATTATATTTACGAAAATTAATTTAATAAAATAATAGCTATTATACAATGATAAAATAAAGTTAAAAAAATATTAAAATAGACTTTTCTTTTCAAAATAGATCAAAACTTAAAATAAATAAAATTCTGAAACAAAATCAATGAATATATTTGCATAAAATAAAATGAAATAAATAGTTAATAGCTATTATACAATGAATATATTTGCATAAAATAAAACAAAATCAATGAATATATTTGAAAATTCTGAAACACGCATTAAAACATAAAAAATAAGACAATTAAAAAAAATTAAGTTTAACCATTATGAAAAACAACTAAATTTACCTAGACTCTCAGAATGTTAGACGCCGCGTGCTCCTCAAATCGAGTAAGCACCGAACCATCTCTAAGTCTAAATACAAGCTGCTCTGCTTGACCAGACTGATGTGGCTACTGATCAGGCATATAGTCATCATGATAAAAAGCCTGTTGGTTCTTATGATGGACCTCCTGATCGTGCTCGTGCTTGTAAAGCTGCTGCTGGTTAGGCATGGCAACGGGGCAGGTCGGGGCCGGGTTTTGCATCCCCCGTCCCCGCCCCTACCTCTAGCGGGGTCGGGTTTTATATCCTCCATTCCCGTCTCAAGGTGGTCGGGTTCCCGCGGTACCGCGTTCCGTCACTAACTTATGCAAAAAATAAAAAAATTATATTTACGAAAATTAATTTAATAAAATAATAGCTATTATACAATGATAAAATAAAGTTAAAAAAATATTAAAATAGACTTTTCTTTTCAAAATAGATCAAAACTTAAAATAAATAAAATTCTGAAACAAAATCAATGAATATATTTGCATAAAATAAAATGAAATAAATAGTTAATGTGTTGTTGAACGGGTTTCGGGCGGGGTCGGGATGGGTATCGACATCCCCGAACCCGTCCCCGCCCCAGCGGGTATTCCCCGTCAAACTCGGGACGGGGTCGGGTGGGTACCCGCAGGTTCGGGTTTTGTTGCCATGCCTACTGCTGGTACAGCTTGGCAGGCTCTGCCTGGTGCTGCTTCCCCTCCGGCTCCTCCTGAGCATGCTGCTACTGCTGGGGCCCTGTCGTGTCCGAAAAAGTCTGTCTCGGGCCGCAGAAGCATGAACGGTGATTCACGCCTGAGCACGTCTCCTCACCGGAGTAATATCATCCTCTGCACAGCATGCCCCCGTGAGGCCCCTCCTCGGGACGTCTCCCCGCACCCGCCTATGGAAATCAACTGTATCCTTCCACGAACTCGTATAAACCATTGCACAAGCATTAGGAAATACAAATTATTAGCAAAGAAAAGTCTGAAACAGATTTACATGTAAATCTGTCATTAGCCATCAGATTTACATGTAAATCTGTTTCAGAAAAAAATCAACTACACATTTATGTTTTTTTATGTAAATTTGTTAGGCAAGAAACATAATGTGTTGGATTTATGATAAATCCATTTTAAAATAAAGTGTACGTCGGAAGTATTAAATCTGTGTAGAGAAAAATCGAGAATACGCTGAGAGAGAGAGAGAGAGAGAAGAATGATGGAATTGGATAAATGTTTTGTGGTTTTAAAGTTTTCTGGAGTGTATTAGGGTCTTTCCACAGGAGTTGTGGGGGGTATTGAGGGTGATGATGGGGGTTGACAAAAAAAAGACTCAATGCTTGTATGGTTGTATTTCGCTGTAGATGTGATTGGGCCCTTGTTTGGTCTGTACTTGTTTCTGTGTTGGGTTGTGCCCGTGTTGGTTCGGTTCAATAAAAAAAAGACTTAAATACTTGTTACCCCCTGTAAATATACCTGATATCCAGTTACCCCCTACAATCATCATCTTCTTCGTTAGTTTTGGTTAACGGTGTTAGTTAATTACTGATGTTACCCCCTACAAAATCTAATAGTATCTAGTTACCCCCCTTTTCAAAAAACCATCATCTTCTTCGTTCAGAATTTGGGAATGATGATGATGATCTTGATGAATTTGGGGATGAATTCCTTGGTTTCTGTTTGATAATGATGAATTTGGGTTTGAATTCGTTTTTATATAATATATATCAATAGCTTGCTTAGTATTCACAAGAATTCTTATATCACAAGAATTCGTTTTTATATTACACCAAATCAATTGTTGTGAATACTAAGCAAGCTATTGATATATATTATATAAAAACGAATTCAAACCCAAATTCATCATTATCAAACAGAAACCCAGAAATTCATCCCCAAATTCATCAAGATCATCATCATCATCCCCAAATTTTGAGTTCATTATTGTTGTTGAGGAAAATAAATCTTAACAAAAGATTTGTTTCATCTTTGATTTCCCCAAATTCTGGTTTTATTATTGTTGATGCCACGAATGCATCCCCAAAGATTTTCGTTTTATCATCATCATCAAAGAAATCAAAACGAAAATCAAAGAAATCAAAATGAAATAAAACGAAAATATTAGTAAGGGAAAACGAAAATGGAATCAAAAGATGATGATTGAATGAAAATGGAGGAAATAGAAGTTTCAGATTTGATACGAAAATGGAGGAAATAGGGTCAGTACGGGTTCAGATCTGAACGAAGAAGATGATGATTTTTGAAAAGGGGTAACTGGATACTATTAGATTTTGTCGAGGGTAACATCAGCAATTAACTAACACCATTAACCAATACTAACGGCAGGGGGGTAACTGGATAATATTATATTTTGCAGGGTTTACTTTGCAAAAAAAAATATTGCAGGGCGAATCGATATCGTATATTTGCAAGGGGTTACAAGTATTTAAGCCTAAAAAATGGGTTTTACTTTCCTCACTCCCCCTCCTACTCAAACACACCCCTTAACAAATTTTATTCCAAAAATAACCTCGCGTGGACGCTTATGGAGGACGTGTTTAATGACGGTTCGAACGACTTTGTTTGAATACGTTCGAACACACGCATACGAACACAATAAAATTGGTGAATGTGGTGTGATGGTCCATTGTTGTTGCCTCGATTAATAGCATACGATCGAAATAAAAAGGGTGTTCGAATACGTCTATGCAAACCTGTTCAATTGGTACCATTCGAACAGGTTAAATTACGCACAAGAGGGTGTGTGTCAATATTTAACACACTCCAATGGGACTGTTTAAACGTGTTCGAATGTCCGTTTTCGAACAGGTGTAATTTTTAGAAAAAAAATATGCTTAGGTCATTTCATTAATGGTCTTTTGGTCTTTTTACACCCTTATGGGGTGTGTTTTGAGTAGGAGGGAGGGCGGAGAAAGTAATACCCTAAAAATATAAAATTTTTTGAGGCTGATCTTTGTATGACAATAATTGTTTATATATAAATTTTTTGAAGCAAAATAACTTAAAAATAGGAGTCTCACTACTAAGAAATTTTTTAGTAATTATTATTGTCATTTTTTCGTAAATGAAAAAAAATCCGATAACCACACAAATACTAAATTTTAGTTAGTATGTACTAACCATTGAATTGTTGTATAATGATCAGTAGCATATACTAAAAACACAAACACTAAATTGTGGTTAATATGTACTAACCATTAGATCGTTGTATAATAATTATCGAAAATTTTAGTAATTATTACTAACATATTCCTTAATAGCATAAGTCTTTGACTCTTTGCCCAAAAAATACGGTGGCAAACTAAAGCCCTCACTTGGGATGTATGTAAAAACAGTCGAAAATACTTATTAGTATTTTTTTTCTAGGGACAAAATACAAAATGAAATGCCAGTAATTTGGAATATAAAGTTACAGTATGAAATATCAATTGTTCATAACATTAGTTATTATATATCTACCATTTTATTGGTACATCAATAAGAGACTTAGTTGGTGTGTCACTCTAAAAGCCACTGATAAATAATAGCATAGTAGTAAATTCTAAAAACTGTCAAAGCTTAAATGAGTTCAATTTACACTTAAAATTTAATTTAATTGATGACCTTAACATGTCTTTGTCAGCTCATATAGACAAAAAACTCTATTAAGTATGTATTACATGGTCTACATATGTATCTTTAAAACAATCTATATATCTATACATTATTGAGTAAATAGTTTAATTAAGTATTTACAAACTAAATATATATCTATTTCATATATATATATATATATATATATATATATATATATATATATATATATATATATATATATATATATATATATATATTCATTATTCATTATTTCTCTAGAGGAAAAATATAGTTGAAGTATTTCTATATTCAGAATGCTGGATGCCACGTGCTCCTCAAATCGAGTAAGCACCGAACCATCTCTATAGGTCCAAATACACAGGCTGCTCCGCCTGCTGGTCTTGATGTAGTTGCTGATCAGGTATATGGCCATCATGATGAAAAGCATGCTGGTCCTGATGATGCTCATGATGAAAACCCTACTCGTGCTCCTGAAGTTGCTGCTGGTAAAGCTGGTCAGGCTCAGCGTGGTGATGTTGCTCCTCCTGCTCCTCCTAAGCATGTTGCTGCTGCTAGTCCCCCTGTCGTGCCCGAACAAGTCTGTCTCGGGCAGAAGCATGGTCGGCGACACGCAGATCACATCTCCTCACCAGAGTAATATCATCCTCTGCCCGACCACGCCCCCGTGAGGACCCTCCTTGGTAAGTCTCCGCCCGCACCCAACCATGAGAATCAGCAGGAATCTGCCCACAATGTATCGTATAAACCACTGCCCAATTAAGAAAAAAAATCATTAGACATTTTTTTTCCAAAACAAAATTATGTCAAAAAATATAAATCCGTAGTCAAATATTTTACAAAACAAATTTATATGTAAATCTGTCAGTTGCCAACGGATTTACATGTAAATCCCTTTTGTAAAATATTTGTCTATGGATTTATGTTTTTTTTGACATAAATTAGCTTTGGGCCTGCGAAGAAGGTGACAGATTTATGATAAATCCGTTTTGGAAAAAGTTGGAAGGTTACAGATTTATCATAAATCCGTTTTGAAAAAAAACCCACAAAAAATTGATTGCGGAATTACTTACTTCCGTCGCTCGGAAGTAAGATAAATTCGTTGGAAGAAAATAGCAGAAAAAGCGATGGGGGAGAGAGAAGGAAATAGAAGAATGAGAGTTGAGATAAATCTTTTGTGGTTTTTAAGTTTTTTGGAGGGCAATTTGGTCATTTTGTAGGTCTGGTGGGGTAAAAAAAGACCCTTAATATGAGGGGAAATGATTTTTTCTACGAAAACGAAACGTAAGAAGGGCTTTATCTTTCTGCCCCGGCAACTGTTTCACAGAGCCGTATATTATTATTAGGCTATTTCGTACGTAGGCATGGCAACAAAACCCACCCCGATTTGACGGGTTTCCCTCGCTTTGACTGGGTTTGGGTTTGGATTTTCCCCGAAATCAAAATACAGGGACGAGACGGGTAATGGGGATATAGGTCCCGTCCCTGAACCCGCTCCGAATGTATGAACATTGATATTTATATGTTGATATGCAACGTCATTGTTATACGTTGACATTTTTGATAACTGATATTTTGACTATATGTTGTAGTAGCATTGGTTTTATGTTGTTGTGTTAAATTTCGAGTTTGGGTGGGTTCGGGTGTGGGATAAATTTTGGGTTAGGCGGCGGGTTCGTGTTTGGACAAGTAAAAATTACTTTCTAATTTTAAAAAATTGATTCCACTGTGAGGGCGGAGTTGGGGTAGGGATCCCAAACCCGTTGGGTATAGGGATGGGGATCAATTTTTCATCTCCGTTGGGTTTGGGTAGGGGAACGGGGATGAATATGGGATTTAGGGATGGGGATGGAAAATGTTAAACTAGTCCCCGTCCCGCCCCATTGCCATGCCTATTCGTACGTTTCGTTTGGTACAAAATAGCAGTGTTGTTAATATGAGATACTCCCAAAATCTTTTGTAGAAACCTTTGTTTGATGATGCTTTCAAAATTTGATGCACACACTTAATTTGGACTATTCATCACATTTACAGAAAAACTAACAAGGCTACTGATGCTTGTTTGATTTGAGTTATTTAAGATTTTTTTGTTTATTCTACATGCTTGTCTTCTCCTTCATGTTTGTCTCTAATATTAGACGATGATGTTACAAAAGTCCATCTACCCCGTTTGACTAAGTAGTTGCGATTTCTTTCTCCTCATAGGAAAGTTTCTAGAGTGAATAATCAATTAAGTCCTTCACCACTAAACAACTATCATTGACCATAAGAGTTAAGAGTTAAGATTAAACATGATGCTATGAGGGTTAAAATTAAATCAACTAATATTAGATCTCTATTGATGAGAATTTATACTATATCCTCATTTAATTTTAGTGATTCACTTATAAGGGACATAGTTAATCCCTACACTCAACAATTGTCATAAAGAATATTGTGCTATTTTTTTATAGTATTATAGTAAGGATTTTTTTGTACCCCCACTACCTTCCTCCCACCCCCATAACCCATTTTATTCTAGAATTATTTCCGGTAATACCTCATAAAATGGTATTTTCGGTTCGTATTTTTTTTAAAAAAATACGTTGGGGATTCCCGGATTTACCTTATAGGTAGGTTAATCTAGTTCGTCCAAATCGTATATACCATTTGGGGGTGTATATACGATGGCCATTTTATGGGGTTGTATATACACCCACCAAATGGTATATACGATGGCGTATATAGGATTTTATGGGGGTGTATATATGACTCTATTATGTTTTTTTAGTATAATAAAAATTAATTAAATTATTTAAAAAATTAAAATTATATATTTTAATAAAGATAACTTAGAGATGAATAATTTAGGCCTAAAAATAAATTTAGTGTGTAGTTCATTAACACGTGACGATGTAATTTAAACCGGTTTAGGCTAAAAAATCGGTTTTCGGGCAACCTACTCCGATCGTAATGAAACCACAGCCATTAAAAGCGAAAAAATCAAGGACCAAAATCCCAGTGACTTCTTACAGGGAAAAAAATCAAGGACCAAACTCGCACGAGGGAAAAAAAATCAATGACCGAGCATGACTCCCCTAGAAGGGACTTCTTACGGGACTACAGGCTCAAAATCCCAAATTCATTCGATTACTATTTTTTATTAATTCTTTTAATTTTTCATAGTCTCTAAAAAATCTAAAAAAATTTGCATAGCCTTATTTTGGTTTTGTTAGATTTCTAGTGGTGTTTTTATAATTTTTTTGATTAGTTTTGACTCTTTAACGAATTTTTAATAGCCTTTTGATAACATTTTTTTAAATAAAATTAAGCAAATCATTTAAAAAAACAAAAAAAAACCATCGTATATAGTTTTGAGTACGTATATACGATATACGTTTTGAGTACGTATATATGATATACGTTTTGAGTACGTATATACGATTGGACATAAAAAGTCATCGTATATACATGTATATACGAGTGGAGACAAAACTGAGGTCGTATATACGATTGAGATTTTTGTTTTAAAAAAAATACTTTTTGAGTAAGGGTATTTTGGTGTTTTAGGGATATGTGGGAGTATGAAGGAAGGGGGTGGGGTACAAAAAAACCCTTGAAAAAAAGGGTATTACTTTTCCCACACCCCCTCCTACTCAAAACACACCCCATAAGGATGTGAAATGACCAAAAGACCAGCCAAAACGTCTTTTTTTTCAAGAAATTTCACGTGTTCGAACACGGGGCTTCGAACAGGTTCGAAAGACATCGTTCGAGTGTGTTAATTTTTGACTTCACACTCTCTTGTGCGTAATTTCACCTGTTCGAACGAGGTCATTCGAACCTGTTCGCATGACCTTGTTCGAACACGTACGAACGACATCGTTCGCGTGAGTTAATATTGACTTCACACCCTCTTGTGCGTAATTTCACCTGTTCGAACGAGGTCATTCGAACCTGTTCGAACAAGGTCGTTCGAACCGTCGTTAAACACGTCCTCACAGCGTTTCACGCGAGGTTATTTTTGGAATAAAATTTGTTAAGGGGTGTGAAAGAGTAGGAGGGGGAGTGGGAAAAGTAATACCCGAAAAAAATGGTCAAATACCATTTTGGTCAAAACGTTACTGGACTATAGCACAACCCAGGGCCGGCTGAAGCAACTAAAACAAGGGTTTTGGGCCTAAAAAAAAATTGGTAAAAAAGCGGCCTCAAAATTTGGTGTGACGAAATATTAAGTGACAATTTCATTGATTTTGACAAAAATGAACCCAGCTCAAATGGTGGTAGCAGGGTTCTCTATATTCTCTATTTTCCAGGTTCGATCCCTGCTGACATCAGTTATGCTATGACTTTTGATTGACTATGTTGGACCGTGTAATAGAAATACGGAAGTTAGTTAATTAATATTATTAATAATTAATAATAATAAGATAACTTTTTGAAAACAAGCCATTGTTTTTTTTTGGGCATGCCGATATTAATTCTTGTGGCAGCCTTATTTCGGTAGAATATTCCATGTTATGTAAATCATTTTTTTTACAATTATATTATCTAATGTAAATAACTTTTTGTGCTACAAAATTTAATCAATTATTAATCAAGTCTTAATTATCATGTTAGTTTTCTCCTTGCTAAAAAAATGTCCGGTCTCTCCAAAAAATATGCAAGATCGTGCTCAATACTTACCTAGTTGTAATTTATTTAACCCTAACTTTGGGTAGAATAAAAGGTTTTAATTTATTCATTTATTTTTATCCAACTTGAATTATTTATTATTTGTACCTAACTTATAATATTCATCATTCAATAAGCTATTTAAATAGTATTTTTGATGAGGCTCAATTTTTTTTGTCGAAATAGTTTGGTTGCCATAACAATCCTCATCAATTATTTTGCAATTTTCTAAATAAAAAAAAATCAATTTTTTCACTACAATCAACAAAATAGAGTTCAAATTATATTCAATTGGATACTAAAAATTTCCTTTGTTTTATTACTTGATGGGCCTCACATCAGAGTTTGTCTTAGGCCTCCGTGAAGCTGTGGGCCGGCCCCGCACAAACATGAATCATTAATATCGGACAATTGCTACCTTCGCTCCTACAATTTACTATCCTCACCCTCCATAAATCTTTTTTTATTTATTTTCTCCTAGAAGACCATTGATATATTACTTAAAACTATATATATATATATATATATATATATATATATATATATATATATATATATATATATATATATATATATGAGTGGGGATCAACTTACTCCAAGAGTAACTCTTGTAAGAGTTAGTCCACTTAATATCTCTTCACACATTTTATATTTTGTCGATCCAACCGTTAAGTTCATAGTTCTAATTGAGTAGATCAAATATGCAAATTCTTATAAAATTATAAAAAAGTTTGATACCTTGATCAAATAAGTTCAATTCAACGTATATTATGATTTTAAAAATACAAGTAAAATAGGGACTATAAGATTCTATAGCTACGGATATTCAATTTCAATAGTTTTTGGTATGCATGATCATCATGATAATATGAAACTATTCAACGGTTGGATCGGTAAAATTTGATGTCTATATTGTAAACTTTTCAAAAACAGAAAGTGTGACAAATCTACTTAAGAAGACATTTCCTTAAAGTAGAAAGTGTGACAAAACTTTCGCCCAATTCTACACTATTTGAAAGGAATTGGCTAAAAGAGTTTCACTTAAGATATTTCCCTCCACGGTCGAATTAGCAAAAGAAATTAAAAATAGAAAGTGAAAGAAGTAGGCTATAAAGTTTCACAAAGATACCCTCCAACAAATCACAATTGGTAAAACTTTCTAAAAATAGAAATTATGAGATGAGTACTTAAGCAAACTTTTGATTTGACCAACACCTTGAGAACTGCTTTCTCCCTTGTAGTTCCAAAGGTATTGGTCAAATCAAATGTTTCTTAAGTATTCCCTTTATACTTTCTATTTTTAGAAAACTCTATCATTTGTGATCGTCTGAGGAAATATCATAAGTGAAACTCTTTTAGCCTATGCCTAGTCATTTAAAACTTTATCGCATTGGAATAAATCACATCTTATTAGTTGATGCGTTGGGTTAAGACTTTAAGGTTGCAGTTGTTTGTTTTTGTTTACCTATTAATTAAAAAATATGTTACCAAACGAGAAAAATATGTAATTGGTTGACAAAAATAACCCATATAGTAACTCAGAAAAAAACTAAAATTTATTATATAACTATGTTGCATGGGTACGGTATGTTATCGACATCGGGTACGAGTGCTGGTACTGGATACATGGTTTTTCAAAAAAACCAGGGTACAAGTACGTAACATAAGTTTACTATGAACATGACTAAAAGATAGAAAACATAAATAAGTAAAACATATAACAACAAAATGTGCAATGAAATATAAGAAAAAATTATTTACATATCAGAAAATAGAAAAAATATATATACAACGTAATAGGAAAAGTTTCAATATAACCAAAAAATGAATAATTTTTTTTTGATTTTTTACTATACGACACAAACAAATATTTATCTTTGTGATACCTTGATACCGAGCAGTTTCAGTATATTGGTACTAAGCGTGTATCATACATTATCATACTGAGCAGTTTCGATGTATTTATGCATATAAGCTTAAGCTGTTTTCATAAGCCAATAGAATCGATGAACCATATAGAAGCACAGATAATCCAAATTCTTAACACAAATCCTTAACACATTCTAAAAAATCCAATAGAGCATCGATAGAGCAATGTAAAAAATCCTTAACATATCAAGTTCTAAAAGTTATGTAACACAGTCTATTTAATCTTTTTACCTTCATCCATCCTTGTTCTAAAAGTTCTAAAAGTTATGTAACACATTCTTGTCGGTCTATTTAATCATTTAATTTGTTTACCTCCATCCATCCTTGTTATGTAACACATTCTTGCTACCTATTTAATCTGTTTACCTCCATCCATTCTTGTCGGTCTATTTAAAAGTTATGTAACCCAAAATGAGGAAAACATCTCAGATATACAAAAGAAGATGACATTAGTGTTCATGATTTCTTTTAGTTTGCAAGAAAAAAGAACCTAAAATTGCGTAAGTAATGAGCAATTGATTGAAAAAAACCTATATCTCAATGGTAATTATTTGCAAATGAGATCCAATTGAAAGGTGATCAGTTTCCATCAAAAAATAAACGAAAAACAAGCTAATCGATAAATTGTTAAATTGAGAATTGCAAAGATAAAAGGGTAATTCAGTTCATCGTGAGACATACAATAATAAAATTGGATCCAGAAAGTAATACTTCATATATTTATTAAAATCCAGTATTACTGATTGCATCACCTTATATATTTATCAATTAAGCTTTAGATCTAACTAGAAAGAGATGATGGATGATACAAGAAAAGAAACAAAAGATAGAAAAACAACACAATCAACCAAATACAATCAACCAATCCCGAGTAGGTAGTTCAGTTGGCGAGCTAAGGGATACCGAATGAGTGCACAGTGCAAGAATGAGGTCCCGAGTTCAAACCCGGGAAACTAACATTCTCCCTCCCCCACTAACATTGCTTATAAAAAACACATTCAACCAAATACAAACTCAGGGGACCAATTTGAAAGAAACACAAACTTAGAAGACCAAAATTAATATTTAACTTTTTTTGGAAAAAAAAAGACACGTCATTATATATATATATATATATATATATATATATATTCCACGTCAGCAAGTGCCACATTAGTAGATAACTGACACACCATCAATTGTAAGTCAAATGGACATAAAGGACTTACGTGTAATGATTTTGAGATTTGAGGGACCCAACAGAGAAAAAGTAGACTTAAAGGACCAAAGCGAAACAAATAAATAACTTAAAGGAACAAAAATGCAAGCCTATGTATTATTGTCTCAGGCTCTCAGCTCCTCATAAGATTTTCATAGACATAGATAAGCAATAATTTTGTGCTATGTGTTTGGTTTCATTATTCATGAAGTATTCATGATAATATGTTTTGTCTCATCTCCTCATTAGATATTCACAGAGCTGTAATTTTATGTTATGTATTACGGTCTCAACTCCTCATAAGGTTTTCTTTGACATAAATAAATGAGAATTTTGCTCAATGTGTTTGATTTCATTATTCATGATAGTATGTTATTTAAACTTTCAGTTGTACCAAAAAATAAACTTTCAATTGGTTATTTTGTCAAAGAAAACTTTTCAATCGATTATATTCTTTTAAACACATTTATTTTTTCCTTTTTTTTTTCAGATAATATAATATAATTGACTGAATAACTACCATTTATTAAAAATTCAACTAAACATTTTTCTAATAAGTTATTTTAATTTCCAATATTTTGTATAAAAATTTAAATACTCATTTTAATTAATTAAATAAACTACTAATTCCATTTAATGTAAAAAAATTATATATGTTATATATATATATATAATAAAATAAAATATGTCAAACCATTTGTGTTGTATTATTGTTTCATATCTCCTTACAGGATTGATATTCTTTTTTTGTCATTTAATTAAAACAAACCTATATAATTAAACAACTTTGTGTTTGGTTTCATTATGCATTAAGTATTTATGATAAAGTGTAATTTAAATTGTATTCAAATTGTATTGTTACAAGTGGTTAATCTCATTTATACAAAGTGGATGAAATTCTAGTTTTGATCCTAATTTATATGAAATTCAAAAGTCAATGATTTATGGCCTGTTGGGCAGGCCCATTGGGCTACCCAGTTGGCCCATCTGCTGGTCTTGGGCGGGCTTGGGCCTTAATTTTCGCTGCCCATTAGAATATTGGGTCGTCCCGAACCCGGCCGATTGACAGCTCTACACCATACTCCTTCACCTCTCTTCTCCATAGTGGTTATTGCCCCTTTCTTTTGTTCAATCATCATTCACCTTCTACTCTCTTCACTTCTTACCATAGCCACTACATTAATTTGTTCAACTTTTTTTCCTGGGATTTGGAGTCAGACTCTCTATCATTCTCAATCTTTGAGCATGATAAGTTTGGAAAGGGAAAGTATATGAAAAAGAAGAAAAAGGGGTGTAGGGAAGTATTATCGGCCATGTTGCAGGGGAGAAAAACCCACAAACCAACTAACGATTAGTGATTTGTGGCTGTGTGTGCCTTGCTCATGTGGTAGACACTTTTCCTCCATTGTTGCTTGTTTAAACTTTCATTCAATTGTAAATAAGTAGAATTACACTAATTCTACACCATTCATTCTAGAAATTATCAATACACAAAAATTTATTCGGTATCAAAGCACTCTATCTGGAGTGTTGTGTATGGTTTGTACGCGAGGTGACATGGATAACCGAATCAAAGTGGGCAAAAGGTGGTGCGAGGAATTGAGAGCACTCTCGCTCTCGTTCTCGCACGTGTGAAAGAAATTGATACCAATCGGAAAGAGAAGAAGGTCGCATCGGGATAGACATAAGGCAATGGTGGTAGTGAAAGAAGAAAATTAAGGCTGAGATCAAGTTATATGGCTACGTTGACTTGTCTAGCTTGGTGGTTCATGCATTGTTGTTACTAAACCTAACAGGCCTATCACAAGCACTATTATTAATTACAAAACTACTATTTACAACAATCTTATGCACAAAAAAAAAAGTAATCACAAAATTAGTTGGTATCAAAAAGAGTTAGTTAGAATTTGTACCTCATCTTGAAGATGCAATAGACATTCTATGGTCTGCCTAATGTTTCCTGCATATGCTCCCATCATGTTGTGCTGTATTTTTAAGTTCTTCAAAATATCGTTTAAGTCTGTGTGTATAGGAAATGAAACAATAAGTTATTGTAATGCACAATAAACTTTTAAGTTCTAAATCCTAAGATAATACACGACTCTCATGGATCTGCATACAACCTCCTTGAATGGTTCCGTGAACCTAGCAAAACAACAAAGAATGTTATTTTGAAGACTTCAGAGAAAAATAATGCAATTGGTATCTATAACTAACATTTGAAATTCAAATTCTATTTTGAATTTTAATGAGTTGTCAAATTCAAATTTCAAAATAATTTTAGTTTCCCACCAATTTAAACTTGAACATCACTATATATACAATGCCATTCTCTTATGGGAAAATCCATTCTACATCTACCTTCATATTTCGCACACATAATTTCAATATTTTTTCATGATCAAAATGGGTGTAACTGCCCATGAATTTTATGAATTTTTATTTTTAACTGGAAGCTTACCACTGTCCAATCTTCATCTCCAAGAACAAGATGTATATATCTTTTTCACGTTTGTCCAAGATGTATTTAAGATGTTTTTTTTTGACAAAATTTTTTTTAAGATGTTTAAATATATAAAATTTATTCTTCAATAATCAATCAATTAACAATATTAGAAAAGTACGTAACTACAAATTTAGACACGTGTCACCCTCTCATGCACCCTTTTCCCTCTGTTCCTCCATGCTTTTCTTTTTGGTTTCTCATTAACTTCCCTATCTTTTCATTTTCCCTCTTCCGGTTTTTCCTTCTCTTTATCATTTCTAACTTCTGTCTCACTATTCTCCCTCCCACACAACAATGACACTTCCTCTAAAAATCAATAACCACCCAAAACTGTTTTGTCCTCTCTTTCTTTTTTGACCTTTTCTTTCTTCTCTCCCTCACGGCACTATTCATAAATAGATATGCGAGCACCTTTGTTTTGTTTTCCGTCCTTCGCTTTTTGATTATCTATGCCATAATTTATCCTCTTTTAATCTATTTTGTTGATTCTTTCTTAAAAGGGCCTGCAGCAACGATTCTTTTTTGAAAAGACTTGCAGTTATTTGTCAATATTCATACTCATTTTTCCAATTTTTGGTCTCTTACTTATATAGTTAAAAAATTGCTTCTTTTAACTAATTCCTTTGGCCACTACAACACTTTGTCAACTCTATTGCTACTAATTGGTTTTCAATTAATTAAGTTCACGATCCTATAATGCTTCATTTTTATTTGTTCTTCAGTTTTCTGTTTTGCTATTCTTTCTTACTAACTGTTTATGCATATTTTCTTATCTTTTTATCTCTTGATTTATAGGTTTTTCATGATATCACGCTTGAAATACTTGCTTTTCTTCTTTTGCATTACTCTGGAGTCCAATTACAAGTTTTATGTTTTATAGGAGTTGCCAATTAAAGATTGGATTATATAGAATATTTGGTGATACTGGATAAATCTAATTTCATCTATATTTTTTTTTATATTACATTTACTTACTGAAAACATTAAAGTTTTCTGTTTTTTTTTATATTGTTCGCAAAACATGTGAATTTAAGTCTGATTTTGTTTTTATGCACTGAAGTACACCGAAAACATAGATGCGCCTTTGGTCTAATTTAGTGATATGAATATATAATTGAATTATAAAGACTTTTGGTGTCATTATTTATCCAGTGATATGGATATATAATTGAATTATAAAGACTTTTGATTTCATTATTTATCCAGTATCTTGAGTCTTTTGTATTTAGTTTTTTAGGATTTCCACTTGGGTGTTATATTTGGGTGTTATATGAGAGATAAATCTTTGAACTTGAGGTGGGCTGATCGAAGATCTTGACACAAATGGACACAATTCTCACGCATATTTGTGATATTTTGTTCTACAGTATATTACTATTAGTAGTAGTTTCTTTATGTGTGGGTATTGAAATGGACACAATTCTTACAAATATTTGTCTGGTGTTTTTGTGAGGTGAGCATGTTAATGCATGTTAATGCATTATTGGTGTTCTGGTGTTTTTGGTGCATAGTCATGGTGTCGCATAATCATATGCATTTTTGGTGTATTTTGGTGTTTTGGTGAATGCCCTCAAGGCAATTTTGGTGATGGATCCACATGCATATGCCCAGTGGAGTTTTGGGTTGCATCTCATGCATTACATTCAATTGTTGGTGACTGATTAGGTGTTCTTAAAATAATGGTGTATTAGTTGACTGTATTATGGTGTACCTGACTTAACTGTGTATTTCTGGTGTATTTGAATAGACTTAACTGTATTTATGATGTACTTGACTTAACTGTATACCTGGCGTACCTGAATTGATTGTTTCTCTGGTGTGCCTATTCTACTGTGTTTCTTGTTTTATTTATTATTATCTATGCATTGAGACTCACCCTAGTGCGTCGTGTTGCCTCGTATGTCGGCAACCTGTAGGTGACGGTGACTGAAGGTGACTAGAGATCCTTCTTCTAGTGTGGTCGAGTCAGCTCTGATACGTAGCACCGTGGGGATGTTTAGTTGTTATTTCTTTTACATTTTGAACTATTGTTTAAGTTGTTATTTTTCCACTGCTGTAATACTTATTCCCGGATATTATTTGGTGCTATGTATCCTATACTGAAGTTTTATTTTAATTAAATATTTTGGAGTTTTGAATTATGGTGTTTTGATTAAATGTGGCACCCTCGTGTGGCTGCACTAAAAGTTTTTATGCACTCTGATTTTCAAAATTAATTAAATAGTAGTTATGGTAGAAGTGGGTGTTACAACTCACATGGATCTACTATAGACCTCCTTGAATCTGTTGCCATAACAACTCCTTGACGGTGTCTGATACCCACACAGGTGGTTCCGTGAACCTAGCAAAACAACAAAAACTGTTATTTTGAAGACTTCAGAGAAAAATAATGCAATTGGTATCTATAACGAACATTTGAAAATTCAAATTCTATTTTGAATTTTAATGAGTTGTCAAATTCAAATTTCAAAATAATTTTAGTTTCCCACCAATTTAAACTTGAACAACACTATATATAATGCCATTCTCTTATGGGAAAATCCATTCTACATCTACCTTCATATTTCGCACACATAAATTCAATTTTTTTTCATGATCAAAATGGGTGTAGCTCCATGAATTTTTGTTTTTAACTGAAAACTTACCCTCGCCCAATCTTCATCTCCAAGAACAAGATGTATATATCTTTTTCTCATTACGTTTGTCCAAGAACAAAAAAATTTAAGATGTTTAAATATATAAAGTTTATTCTTCAATAATCAATCAATTAACAATATTAGAAAAGTAACTACAAATTTAGACACGTGTCACCCTCTCATGCACCCTTTTCCCTCTGTTCCTCAATGCTTTTCTTTTTGGTTTCTCACAAAAATGTAACTTCCGTTAACTTCCCTATATTTTCATTTTCCCTCTTTTGGTTTTTCCTTCTCTTTATCATTTCTAACTTCTGTCTCACTATTCTCCCTCCCACACAACAATGGCACTTACTCCAAAAATCAATAACCACCCAAAACTTATTGAGTTTAATTTATATACAAATATTGTGTATCAGGTTTTACAACTACCATCAATCACAATTCAAGGAGTGGTAAAAGGTTCATACACTTATTAGTCAATTGGTAAAAGGTTCATACACCTATTGTGTATATAACTTAAACTCAAATTGTTTTGTCCTCTCTTTCTTTTTTGACCTTTTCTTTCTTCTCTCCCTCACGGCACTATTCATAAATAGATATGCGAGCACCTTTGTTTTGTTTTACGTCCTTCGCTTTTTGATTATCTATGCCATAATTTATCCTCTTTTAATCTATTTAGTGATATGAATATATAATTAAATTATAAAGACTTTTGGTGTCATTATTTATTCAGTGATATGGATATATAATTGAATTATAAAGACTTTTGGTGTCATTATTTATCCAATATCTTGAGTCTTTTGTATTTAGTTCTTTAGGATTTCCAATTGGGTGTTATATTTGGGTGTTATATGAGAGATAAATCTTTGAACTTGAGGTGGGCTGATCGAAGATCTTGACGCAAATGGACACAATTCTCACGCATATTTGTGATATTTTGTTCTACAGTATATTACTATTAGTAGTAGTTTCTTTATGTGTGGGTATTGAAATGGACACAATTCTTACAAATATTTGTCTCTTTCTATTTATTATATTATTTTTAGTTGTGATTTCTTCCTCTGTGTGTCATGAAATAGATGCTGGTTTCAAGGAAATTGTGGATGGGATCCCAAGAGGGTGTGGTCTCACGGTAGTGTCTGCTTCTTGCCGCAGTGGTGATCTATTTGTAGGAGCATATAGGATAGAGCATAAGAACAATCTTCTAACTTAGGCTTTGGATTGTCAAGCTTTCTGCATAGGGTTGTATGTCATTGATAATGTATCTTACAAGGTTAACCTAAAAAATTATGCTTTTTACTAACCTTGCAAAAGTCTTAATGAAATTTATGTTATGTTTTCCTAATTTTTTCTTTTTAACTATTCGTCGCTATTTTAAATTTTCTAGAGTTAAAGAGTCCAGTTGTAATTTAATTTTGTTATCACATCAGTGTAATTTTATCGTCTTTAAACATAAATCATAGTTATATACTTCTTTATTATGCTTACTATTCTTTTTAGTCCCTACGGGAAGACATTATATCATTTTGATGTATTTTTACTGTCTTTGAACGCACATCAAAATTATTAAAAAAATAATATTAATTGTTTTGCTATTGTTTTTAATTCCTTCATATCAATAAGTTCATGTATTTTATTAGCCATGCAAAAGTCTTATATTCACATGTCAAATTCAACTACATCCTCATTGCTACTTTCGGTTTTTATCTAATTGTCGCTATTTCAAATTTTCTAGAGTTAAAGAATTCAAACGTAATTAATTTTTTTTATTATATTGGTGTGATTTTATCGTCTTTAAATAGAAAACATACTTATATACTTATTTATTATGCTTATTTTGCTTTTTAGTCCCTACTGGGTGACATTATATGATTTTGATGTATTTTTACTGTCTTTGAACGCACATCAAAATTAAAAAAAAAAAAATATTAAATGTTTTCCTATTTTTTTAAACTCCTTCACTCAATATGTTCATGACTTTTATTAGCCTTGCACATGTCATATATTTACAAGAACAATTCAACTACATTTATTTTACTAAAAAAGTTTGAAGTAATGACATAAATTGTAGACTATTAAAATAAAATAGATCTTAAAATTTGGTGTTACTTATATTTAGGTGTAAGTAGAGACATGTTTTGGTATTTTTATTTTTTATTGTTCGTAGCTGTTTCAAATTTCCTATCATTAAAGAGTCCTAATGTACGTTAATTTTGTTATCACGTCGGTCTAATTTTATCTCGTCTTTAAATATAAATCATACTTATTTTGCTTTTTAGTCCCTACGAGGTGACATTATATGATTTCGATGTAATTTTACTATCTTTGAATGTATATCAAAATTATTAAAAAATAATATTAAAATAATAATTTTACTTTTATGCAAAAAATCAATAAATAACTAAATATTAACAGTACAGTTTAACTTAATAAAATTATAAACTAATTGTTTTTATTTTTGAAGACAAATCAATTGTTATTAGATCTAAACTTGGACGTACACCTGTGCGATGCACAAGACGTAGTTATAAGGAGTTCTGTAAAAAATGTTAAAAAATTTATGTATTGCAAAGTTAGTGGTTGATACAAATTGATAATTTACAACCAAACATAAAATGAAATTTTTATGTTAAGAGGGTTGTGTAATTTATATATGATATATTTGCAAAGATACGTAACAAGCGACACATTATTCATCTAATTTCACACAAGGATTATTCGTGCTATGCTATACAATCCAGCAATTCTCTAAATAATGAATAATACATGCACAAAACATAACCAAATCAACTTACATTGTTAGGCTTCACCATAGCATTAACATTACTAATTTTGATTAGATCCTACAAGAAGCTATAATGTAATCCCTAATTTCAGTATAGGCATCATATATAAACAAAAAAACGTAGAACCTAATAATTTCAAGAATTGTCTGAACATGCATGTTGTGTTTAGTTTCATTATTCATAAAATATTCATGATGTTATGTTATTTAAATTTCAGTCTGTTATTTTACCAATAAAAACTTTCAATCGGTACCTCATAGATAATATTAGAAATAAAACATTATAAAAAAAAATGAATCAAGTACCTCATAATTTTCCAATTCCATCCATTCCTATACAACGCAACATAAGTTCAGAAGTTCTTCCATCAGGCAACGAATCAACAAATCTTTTGAGTAGATGCTGTGAAAAAGTAACAAGAAGGAAAGATGGTGGTGAGAAAATATTCTACTGACTTTTGGGTGCTTGAAGGACAAAGTGAGGTGAAATTAGTGGGAAAGAGAGAGAATTTTGAGGCTATGATCAAAATGAGAGTAAAGGAGTAAGTTGATTAAATAAGGTGGGTGAGGGAGGGACAACAGAATAATGGAAAGCAACGCAAAAAAACTATATATGTTTAGAGAAGTAAGCAAAGAACAAAATGATAAACAAATGAAACAAAAGTGGAGCACTAGAAAAATGACAACAAATTAAGACATAAATATATAGAAGTAGAAAATCTTTTCAAAAAAATAGAAATAGAAAAAATTCGTTTAATTTCTCCAAAAAAAACATAAATTAAAACAGAAACAAAATAGGAAACATGATCGAAACTGTTGGCAAGAGAAAACAATGGGTGTAACCTGATCTGGTTCTCTCACTTTGATTTCCTATTTTGCTGATGTTTATTGAACTTTCAGCTTCTTAGATGGAGGGATTTTGAGTTTGGGTGGGTAGCTGAAAGCTTGAGAGGGTTCTCAAAGAGATAAAGAATTTGTGTTGTTGTATCATGAAAATGAAAATTGTGTCTACTCATGTTTCCTCTCCTTAGCTCGATTTTTATAGACAGGCCTGATGCTGGTTTCTAGTTCCTAGTATAAATAAAAAATGGTATAAATAAAAAAATAGTAACCAAAGACATTAAATAAATGTTGCTGACTAAAATTGTTTTTTAGTAACCAAAGGGTAAAATCCAATTTCACTTAAAAAATCGGTTCTCAAGATGTTTAGTTGACACATGTTGAAGTAGGGCTCTAACTTCTCTAGTTATATTTTTATTGTATATGTATGTATATTGTTTTAGCCTTTGAAGCTCATATACTTTAAAAATGGCAACTTACACATGTCGGATATGTATACGATATCGATATGTCTGATACTTTTGATACATACTCAAATAGTGTCCAATAATTTTTTATTTCTTTTTAAAATATATATCACTCGATACTTTTCAGATACATCTTTGATATTTTTTACCAACTAAACATACTTTCGATACTCCTTATCTTTTTGGTACATTTTCGATACTTCTCAATCAAAAATATTTTAGTCAGTAATTATCGTTCTCCTCAATATTTAATGCAAGTTCCGCTACTAATTACTATTCGGATTGTACGATTTGGGTGGTGTGGTCTCGACATTTATCCACCCCTACTTTTTATAACTAGTCGCTCATACATAGGTGTGTTAGTTGTCATTTTTCTTTCATCCATATATTTTGTGTGATTTTTTACCTATTTGTGCAAAAAATTTCATCTCTATAAAATGAAATATTTTTGTTTTTCATCTTTGTTTTTTTTTCTATTTGTGTTTCTATGTTATTTTATTTTTTCTGTTATGTTTTTATATATTTTAATTTTAATTTAATTTTTTATTAAAGTATCGCATACAAGTCATATCTTGATTTTTAAAATTTTCTATACCTCTATACACATATTGTGTCGTATTTTGTATCGTATCCAAACTTCTTACCATATATATTCATACCGTATATATTCATTAAAAACACTACTTAGTGCCAATCTTCAAGACATGCTGGTACTAAAGACAAATTACAGCTACGGATGGCGTGAGACCACACTCACTCGTAGTCGTAACAAACAGGTGAGAGATATCTCAATTTTCTTCTTTCAATATCTGTACTTTTTTCCTCTTCCTTATTAAATCTTTATGGCAATCCAATACTATTTAATGTGTCATTTGTCTTCTAGTACCACTTCAATGTGTCACGTATTACTACTCAATCTACTCTAATTTGTTGAACTTGGACTATGATTAACTAAACAAATGAAAACAAATGAATTGGCTCACAATCAATGAAATAGGTCAAAAATATTGAATGAAAAGCTATGCAACACTGTGCTTGGCATAAAGTTAAAACCACAGTTCCTTTACATGTAACCAAGCTGTATTCATATATCGTCCATAGAGACATTATTCTCCGCACGCAACTGTAGAGACTAATCTTCCGATGTACTGAGATCCATTTAGGGGTTAATTAACTTCTCTCACTAGGTATTTTTCCATACACACCGGTCAATTATCGAACTCTTGACCAAATGGTTAAAGAACCCAAGTATCTACCACTTATGCTATACCATGTTGGTTCCACAAATGAAAAAAAACTATTTAAGTGAAGAGATAAAGGGTAAAATTGTATAAATATGCAACACTTTTTACTAAATTTACATTATTTATTATTTTTAGTAAGTGATTTGTCAATGCAACTTTAAACAACAAACAATATGGGACATAGGAGTATCTATTCACTTTCATCAAAATTAGTGAATATTTATGACACAAGGTATACACATAAAATTCCATATGATAGGATCATGTGAAATTTAAACTTGAGAGATGATTTCTTTAATTTCTTTCTTTTCTTTTTTTATAAATATAATGAGACGTGATTTTTATGTTGCACAAATTCTCTTATTACTATGTCCTTTGAGAGAGTGATGGAGAGCATAAAGTATGCATGGAACAAAATTGTATGTTTACACCCAAACAAATTGTTACACTAAATGAACTTTAAATGACACCAAAAGTCTATAAATATGAACCATTTTTAAGATGCGTTTAATGCTAAATTCTTAGGTCTAATTCTATATGCAAACAAATTGTTGCACTAGATGAACTAAAAATATTTAAACAAATTCTAATCGCTATCAGAGTAGTTAAAGCTAAAAACAATTTTGAGATTCAAACTTCCATAAAAACTCTTTACTCGCCCCCCCAATCATCTTTGTCTCCACAAATATATAGCGAGATCCATTTTTGATTCTCGAATATTATTATTTTTAAATAGCCTTTGAAAATTTAATATTTTCATTTTTGTCTTTACAATTATTTTTTAAAATAGTCTTTTTGAAAATTTAAAACTATTCATTTTGTAGAATCGAGATCATTTTAGATGAGACGATTACAGTAACCAAAATGAATAATTTTAAATTTTAATTTTAGATGAGACAACTAATTAATTTTATATGAAAAGATGAGACGAATAATTTTAATTTTAAATTTTAAAACACCTCATCTCCACTGCGTTTTGTCTCTATTGTATGTACGGCTAGGAGTAGTTCAAACATCTATTTCAATTTTCCTAATTCATGATCTGATATGTTGCATATATCTTCTCTATTTTTCTGTCTTTTGCTTATTTTTGATTTGCCTACATAGCCATAATATGAGCTGGCTGCATGGGACGATGTGTGATAGAGTCTGTGTGTTGTCTTGTGTGTAAATGGTCAAAGGGAGGTTAGAAATAAAAAGAGAACTTGTTATCTACCTCAAAATAACAATTCATTGTTCCTTGTATTTATTTATGAGTATGCTTAATTAGGGGTGTTTGAGGTGCGGTGCGGTTTAGTTACATTTTTAAACAAAAAGAAATTGAATTGTAAGGTAAAATTATATGCGGTTTGGTTTGGTTGGTTGGTTTCTAAAATAAAATCAACTAAAGCCCAAACCAAACAAATGCGTTTGGATTGGTTCGGTTGGTTCGGTTTTTTTCAAGACAAAAATAATCTAAAACGGAGTTAAAATTAACTAACATAAAAAAGGCTAACATAAATCTTTAAGAAAAAAATCTACTCAAATATATGTAGTATATAAATCACTCTCTTTTAATTTTTTTCAAAATAGCTAAGATAATGTATAAAAGAATTTGAATTAAATATTTTGTGGTAATTTTTAAATATAACATAACAATATGAATCGTTTGTAAGTGAGTCAAAGAATTAATTGGATTTGGGCTAGTAAGTGAGTGAGAGTTGGGTTGTAGTTGCATTTGGGTTAGTAAGTTAGTAAAGAATGTTGTAATTCAAAAAGCCTTAGTATTACTTGCGGTTTGGTTTGGTTCGGTTTCGGAAATCAAAACCGCGAATCGAACCGTGTGGTGCAATAAAAGAACCGAACAAAACCGATCAAAAGCGGTTTTTTGCAGTTTTCGGTTTAGTTTGGTTCGGTTTACGATTTCCCTATTGGTTTAGTTCGATTTTGAACACCCATACACTTAATGTCCTCGAAAACAAAAAACATCACGAGAGCAACAATGTGTTTTAAATTGTGATTTAAAGGCTTCATGTGAATGAAAAGTGTTGTTGTGGCTCTAGATTGTGTTTTGTAGCTTTCATAACGTAATGTGTTGTTTATAATAATTTTTCCTTTCTTTAATTTTAAGAGTGCCTCTATAGCGAGAGAGCAAATCAAATCCCTAATCAATGAACCATTAAATATGATCGTAAGAAGTAGTATAAAAATTTATCAACGGTTGAGAATTAATACTGGTTGATTCAATCTCAACCACTTATAATATTTTACACAATATCCTAATTAAGGTCAATTTTAGTGTTTCATCGTTGAGGAGTTTGATTTGCTCCCTCACCCTAAAAGCACCCTAATTTTAATATTACTTAGTGTGTTTTTAGTACTTTAGAGTCTAGAAAAAAATTTAGATGTCTAAATATGTGAAGTTTGCTTCTCAATAATTTCATGACAAAATATATTAAGGTCGACGCTATGCAGTTTGCTTTTTGGTACTTTAGGGTTTGAAATTTATATTTTTAAATATTCCAATACCCAAGTTAGTTCTTTCAATAATCGGTTTCTACAAAAAAATCGTAACAAACTATAAAAAGCACGATCTTTATCGGTGTGTTTTTGGTACTTTAGTTTTTGAAGAAAAAAAAATTAGTTGTTCAAATATGTCAAGTTAAAAACCAGCTTAGGCCAAAAAAAAAAAGCAAAATTGTGAGTGATTTGCTTTAATTTTTTAAGAGTTGTCCTTGTCCATTTAAAGTTTTGATGCCTATTTCTATGTTTAGCAGTTTTAATCTGTTAAGATTTGTCCAGTTAATTGAATCTTACAAGCAACTTCAAGTTGGTTTTTATTTTCTTCCTTCTTCAAGTTTTGAAGAAGAATTGCATATTATGATTGTAATGAATTACATTACTTGGTTAATGTAATAAACTACTGCAAGTTGTATGAATGTTGTCTTCACTAGTACAAAATTTGGCTTTGTATTTGAAATTAGAAGGTATCTTTTCTATTTTCGCCAACAAACATTCTTTTCTTTTACGATGATATATCATTATCATATGATATGATGCATTTCCTCATTTTTCATTATCTTATTACCTTGTCTTAATTTTTATATCGTGCATTTGTTGGTGCGAGTTTCATTGTCAATATTTTTCCCAATGCTTCTGATACAAAACATCCTCGATCGTTTTTTAAATGAATGTAGAGCATAATTACATCTTTGTAGAGGGAAAATGATATAAACATGATAACTAGAGACACGTGTCTGATAAAAACATACCAAACTTTGTTTAGTAGCTTCTGCCTCTCATGTTACAAGAGAGCTCCTTATATGGCATGTCAACTTGTTTATGACTTATTAATGGCGCACTAACCTATCTTATTAATGACTCAACAATCTATGACTAGCTTTTAAACAAAATTGTCTTACGCTTTTGACTAACATGCTATCTTATTGATGATCTATTTGTAAGATAGTATTAGTAATTTTTTTGTTTTTTGGGCCTTTCCTTTCTATTGGGCCTTTGTATTGTAGCCCAGTCCTTTGTGGCCCATCAGGTACATTGCTGTTGTATATGTTAACTCTTGTAATAACCATACTTCAATCAATGCAACAGTCACTACGCCAAAAAACACCTTTTATAGCGCTTATTTTCACCTTTAACTTAAAAGCGCTATAAATCGATGATTATAGTAGCTTCAGTTCTATTATAGCGCTTCCTAAGCGCTATTATAACTAAGCTTTTGATAGTTCTTCCTTTAACACGCGCTATTGTAGGGTATGTTGTTAGAACTGAAAAACTAGTGAATTGCAACAACTGATTTCATTCAATGAAAGAAGAGAGTTTTATACAGAGAGAGAGCAATCAGTTGAGTATTCTAACAGAAATATCCTAACTCCACTGATTGCATAACAACAATTTGTTACAAACATAAAATTGGGCTTTAGCTACTGGGCTGTCAACAGAATACAACAAGGCCCAATAACCAAACAATAGCAAACTCAGCCCAAGAACTAAACAATAAAGGAGCTAATTCATGTATTATTCTAACATACGTGTGGGTTTATTTTTGCGTTTTAATAGTGCTTTCTTGAAGAAGCGCTATTGTATGGTAATTTTGTGTTGTTTTTATCGCGCTTTCTAAGGGAAGCGCTATGAAAAGTCTATTTCAAATATATATATATATATATATATATATATATATATATATATATATATATATATATATATATATATATATTACCATCTGACTTTGTGTCCATTTGAAGTTTGTAGAGCACACTATTGGTTCTTATGATGGACCTCCGATCGTGCTGCTCGTGCTCGTAAAGGCGGCTTCTTTGATACTTAGCGTGCTCTACGCACAGTGCCGCTTTGCCCCGGCTCCTCCTGCGCATCTTCGCATCTGCTGGGGCCTTGTCGTGTCCGAAAAAGTCCTGCTCTCGTGCCACGAAGCATGAGCGGTGATTCACGCCTGAGCACGTCTCCTCACCGAAGTAATATCATCCTTTGCACAGCACGCCCCCGTGAGGCCCCTCCTCGGGACGTCTCCCCCTGCACCCACCTATGGAAATCAACGGTATCCTTCCACGAACTCGTATAAACCATTGCACAAGCATTAGGAAATACAAATTATTAGCAAAGAAAAGTCTGAAACAGATTTACATGTAAATCTGTCCTTAGCCATCAGATTTACATGTAAATCCGTTTCAGAAAAAAATCAAGTACACATTTATGTTTTTTTATGTAAATTTGTTAGGCAAGAAAGCAGAATGTGTTGGATTTATGATAAATCCATTTTAAAATAAAGTGTACGTCGAAGTATTAAATCAGTGTAGAGAAAAATCGAGAATACAATCGAGTGAGAGAGAGAGAGAGAAGAATGATGGAATTGGATAAATGTTTTGTGGTTTTAAAGTTTTTCTGGAGTGTATTAGGTCTTTCCACATGAGTTGTGGGGGTATTGAGGGTGATGATGGGGGTTGAAAAAAAAAAGACTCAATGCTTGTATGGCTGTATTCCTTAGCTGTAGATGTGATTGGGCCCTTGTTTGGTCTATACTTGTTTCTGTGTTGGGCTGTGCTCGTGTTGGTTCGGTTTCAATAAAAAAAAGGCTTAAATACTTGTTACCCCCCTGTAAATAGGCCACTGCTTTTCCCACACCCCCTCCTACTCTTTCACACCCCTTAACAAATTTTATTGCAAAAATAACCTTGTGTGAAACGCTGAGTTCACGTGTTTAAAGACTGTTCGAACGACCTTGTTCGAACACGTTCGAAAGACCTCGTTCGAACAGGTGAAATTACGCACAAGAGGGTGTGAAGTCAATATTTAACACACTCGAACGATGTCGTTCGAACGAGGTCATGCGAACAGGTTCGCATGACCTCGCGCGAATAGGTTCGCATGACCTCACGCGAATAGGTAAAAAACGCCCAAAGAGAGTGTGAAGTCAAGATTTAACACACACGAACGATGTCATTCGAACCTGTTCGAAGGCCCGTGTTCGAACAAGTGAAATTTCGTGAAAAAAGAGGTTTTTCCTGGCCTTTTGGTCTTTTCACACCCTTGTGGGGTGCGTTTTGAGTAGAAGGGGGCGTGGGAAAAGCAATAGCCTGTAAATATACCTGATATCCAGTTACCCCCTACAATCATCATCTTCTTCGTTAGTTTTGGTTAACGCCATTTGTTAATTATCGATGTTAACCCTGCGCAAAATCTAATAGTATCCGATTACCCCCTTTTCAAAAAACCATCATCTTCTTCGTTCAGAATTTGGGGATGTTGATGATGATGATCTTGATGAATTTGGGGATGAATTCCTTGGTTTCTGTTTGATAATGATGAATTTGGGTTTGAATTCGTTTTTATATAATATATATCAATAGCTTGCTTAGTATTCACAAGAATTCATATATCACAATAATTTGTTTTTATATTACACCAAATCAATTCTTGTGAATACTAAGCAAGCTATTAATATATATTATATAAAAACGAAATCATCCCCAAATTCATCATTATCAAATAGAAACCCAGAAATTCATCCCCAAATTCATCAAGATCGTCATCATCATCCCCAAATCCTGGGTTCATTATTGTTGTTGAGGAAAATAAATCTTAACAAAAGATTTGTTTCATCTTTTTTTTTGACCCAAATTCTGGTTTTATTATTGTTGATGCCACGAATGCATCCCCAAAGATTTTCGTTTTATCATCATCATCATCAAAGAAATCAAAACGAAATAAAACGAAAATCTTAGTAAGGGAAAACGAAAATGGAATCAAAAGATGATGATTGAACGAAATGGAGGAAATAGAAGTTTCAGATCTGATACGAAAATGGAGGAAATAGGGTCACGGGTTCAGATCTGAACGAAGAAGATGATGATTTTGAAAAGGGGGGTAACTGGATACTATTAGATTTTGCCGAGGGTAACATCAGCAATTAACTAACACCATTAACCAATACTAACGGCAGAGGGGTAATTGGATAATATTAGATTTTGCAGGGTTTATTTTGCAAAAAAAAATATTGCAGGGGCGTAACTGGATATCAGGTATATTTGCAGGGGGTTACAAGTATTTAAGCCTAAAAAAAGGGTTTTACTTTCCCCACTCCCCCTCCTACTCAAACACACCCCTTAACAAATTTTATTCCAAAAATAACCTCGCGTGGAAGCTTATGGAGGACGTGTTTAATGACGGTTCGACCTTATCTCTTTAGCCTCTAGGCGACTTTGTAGTTGCTCAACTTTAAGATCCTCCACTTTGCAGGTATCTTCCAAACCATTAACTGCAACATAAAATTTTTTTGTTAGAGATCTAAGTATCTTTCTGCAAATGTCTTCATCCTTTAAGGTTTCACTATTCGGGCCATGGCATTAGTGATTTTCTTCACTCTGCCAAAATAGGTGATGATGTTCTCATCACCCTTCATCTTTAAGGCTTCATACTGAGCCTTTAGGGCCTGTAGTTTTTCTTGCTTTGCTTCTGCAGCTCCATTGTAGTAAGAATCCAGAATGTCCCATGCCTTCTTGGCACTTTCCACATCTCTAATTCTCACAAAATTTGAGTCATCTAACCTGATTTGGATAAGATGAAGTGCTTTATAGTCCTTCATCTCATCTTCTTCATATTGCTTTTTTTCTTCTGCAGTAGCAGTAGCTGAGGGTTCTTTCAACCCTTCCCTTACAATCTTTAAGACCCCTTGACACCCAAATACTGACTTCATCTGGTGACTCCATCTGTCCCCGCTTAGTCCTGTCACAAAACAGCACTTGAGTGCCAAAACTAGGATTCATTTCTTTATATGCCATCTGCACACACTTCACAAAACTTGTTAGTAAAAACACAAACTACACAGCTAGCTACTGTGTAGTGAAAACAGGTAAAGAAAAACTTAAAGAACTGAAATTTAGGAGATTAGAGTTTAAAGAATTGTCCTTTATCCCAGAATTTATCTGAGCTCTGATGATACCATGTAGAATTTTGACTCTCTTTATAATTTTTTCACCTTTTTTCACTTAAAACTAACAAGGGGATGTATTTATGATTTGCAGGCTGCAAATAACAAATGGACCCAATACTGTAGACACAGCCCAGCCCAAGAAAGAGGAAGGCCTGAAGACAGAAAACAAAACAACGTGCGACGAGCTCCTCTCTCTCTCTCTCTCTCTGTTGATCTATCTTCTTCTCCATGGCGACTCTTTTCGTAGCTCTGCTAGGGTTTCAATGGAAACCTAGCAGACAACCTTCAATCTTCACCAATCTTGCACCAAAACGTAAGTCTTCACCTCCTCTACCAAACCCCTCTGTTTATTTCCTGGATTGTTGTAGATCTGATGAACCCTAATTTCGTTCTTGTTGGTTTCTGCAGGTCGAGAGTAACCGAGACTGAGGTTGAGGATAATGAAGGTAAAAACGTCTTCTTTCTTGAGCTTTTCTTTGATTTGTTCTTTCTCTCAACAACAACCCTAATTTGTTGTTGATCTCTCTGTGCATGTGGCTCTCCACAAACACCCAGTGATGATTCTGAACCTTCCTTTAGGATTCTCACCACAATCTCTCATATACAGCAGGTACCTCTTATTCTCTCTTGTTTTTTCTCTTTCTCTCTTTCTCTTATCTTCACTTATGAACAACCCTAACTGGTTTCTGTTCTTTCTATGCGAGGTACCTCCCTGTAGCTCACAACTCGATGAAGAAAACTTGAACTAGAGATTGAAAGATGAAAAAAAGATCAAGAAGAAGAATGAATTAAAAGTAAAACTTTTTATTTCTTTGTTTCTGTGTATATGATTTTTTCTGTACAATGTATTTCTGAAATGTAAACTATTATATACAAGTGTTTAGGACTTGAATTAGATAGAGAGAAGTTAGTTAGGCAGTTGTAACTGCAATAACTAATTGTGGAATAGCTTACTTTGGCTATTTCATTTAAAACATGTTTTTTTCTGTTTGTAAAAATATTTAGCCAATTAGCACTAAGTGTTGAATTAGATATTTCAACACTCTCCCTTAATTCAAACACTTAGGTTGAGTAGAACCAGGAATAGAGCTAAGCTAATAGGAAAACATAAACCCAAGACAAGCCCTTGGGATAGCCTTAAAAATAACCTTTGGAACAAGCCTCCAAAGCTGACTTTCAGAGGAGTAGTCATTCATTTGACTTGAATGAAATTACTCCTAATTCCCTCCTTAGCTTAGCAAACAGATCTCCTTTGAGAGCTTTAGTAAAAATATCTGCCACTTGATCTTTAGTAGGGATGAAGACTCAACCT
The DNA here is from genome assembly GCA_020916435.1 of Oxytropis ochrocephala. Lineage (NCBI taxonomy): Eukaryota > Viridiplantae > Streptophyta > Magnoliopsida > Fabales > Fabaceae > Oxytropis > Oxytropis ochrocephala. The sequence goes on along the minus strand of CM037090.1, from coordinate 15,599,777 downwards.
GTAATTTACCTTTTGAAACTTGGTCCCTCAAGTAGTGGTACCTTGTTTCAATATGCTTGGTTCTGCCATGAGCCACAGGGTTCTTAGCAAGGCTCAAGGCAGACTTGTTGTCAATTAGGATAGTAGGTGGTTGATTTAACTCAACCAATAGCTCATTTAGCAGTGTCTCAAGCCAAGCAGCTTGGCATGCAAAGATCGCTGCTAGTTGCTACATACTACGCCTCACGGGAGACAGAGCCACAATCGATTGTTTCTTGAACTCCGGATATAGGTGCCCCTAGGAACTTAAGCGAAACCAGAGGTACTTTTCCTCTCAATTTTATCTCCACACCATCAGAACTGTGTAACCTAGCAATAGAGTAGTATTTTCACCATTTCCTTTAGGAAACCAAATACCATAGTTCAGAGTACCTTGTAGATACACGAGTATCCTTTTAGTAGCCCAATAGTGGACCTTGAGTGGTTTATTCATAAACCTGCTCACAATTCCTGTAGCATATAGAATATCAGGCCTGCTGTGACATAAGTACCTTAAGGACCCTATCATCTGCCTGTATTCAGTAGGATTTACTTCACTAGTATCCTCCTTAGTTGTTTGAGTCAAGTTACCTTCTGCTGGTGTCTTGGCAGGATTACAATCCTCCATTTCAAATCGCCAACACTTCCTTAGTGTACTTAGGCGATGTAAGATTATCCCATCTGGAGTTCTTAGGAATTCCATTCCCAGAAAATATGACAACCTTCCAAGGTCCTGTCATTTCAAACTTAGATTCCATAGACTGCTTGAACTTGGCAATTTCTTTTGCACAATTGCCAGTTACAAGCATGTCATCAACATATAGACATATAATTAGAAAATAGGTTTGTAGAGTACCTTTGGTGTAGACACCATATTCTGAACCACACTTATTGAACCCATTTTACGTGAAGAACTTGTCAATACATTTATTCCATGCCCAGAGCTTGCTTTAACCCGTAGAGAGCCTTGTGTAGATGATAGACATAGTTCCCTTTACCTTTAGTCTCAAAACACGGGAAATTTGCTCAATGTGGATCTCTCTCTAGTGGTCCATTGAGGAAAGCAGATTTCACATCAAGGTGGTATAGTTCCCACCCTCTATTACAAGCAATGGCGAGAACTAACCTTATAGTTTTCGTGCCTTGCACTCTGTGAGAATACTTCAAATTGTAGTTCAGGCCTTCTTTTTTTGAAAACCCTTGCTACCAATCTGGCTTTATACTTAGTTACCTTGCCATTAGGATCTAGCTTGACTTTGAACACCCATTTTACACTAATGGCCTTCTTGCCTTTAGGTAAGGTAGTTAGGGTCCATGTTCCATTTTTTTCTATGGACTTAAGCTCCTCTAGCATAGCTTCCTTCCACTCTTTAGATTTTAGAGCCTCTAAATAGTTTACAGGTTCTGCATCTGCTAGCATAGCAAAATGGATGAGGTCACCTTCTTCTGTTACCTCACCATCATTTAGGATTTCATAGTCTGCTAGGTTCCTAGGAGTTCTTCTAGGTCTCTGTGGTCTGACTGTAGCTTGACCATTAGGCACAGTAACTGTTTCAGTAGTTTCTTCTTCTTGAGGAACACCTTCCTCATCACCTGAAGTATCCTCTTCACCTTGCTGAGGTACTTCATTTCTGTCACCAATAGTTTCTGAGTTGTCAATAGGCACTGAGATTACTTGTTGTGGTTCATCCCACACCCATTGCTCCTCCTCTAGGACTGTGACATCCCTAGAGACTTCAATTTTACCACTTGTAGGGTTATACAATCTGTAGGCACCCGTAGAGTGATATCCAACTAGAATCAAAGGCTTGCTTTTGTCTTCAAGCTTTGTTCTTTTAGGATCAGGTATATGGCTATAGGTTAGGGAGCCAAATACCTTAAAGTGGATCGACATTTGGTTTGTCACTGTCCAAACCTCTTCAGGAACTTTATCTTCAAGTTTCTTTGTTGGACACCTATTGAGAATGTAGGTAGCTGTAGCAATAGCTTCACCCCATAGCTTCTTAGGTAGTCCCTTCTGTTTGAGCATAGATCTCGCCATGTCTAGAACAGATTCTGTTTTCTCTTCTCGCAACACCATTGTGTTGTGGAGTATAAGGGGATGTGACTTCATGAATGATCCCTTTGTTGGTGCAGTACTCCTCAAAATCTTTTGAGGTGTATTCACCTCCTCCATCAGTCCTTAGGATCTTTAGTTTCTGGTTACTCTGTCTTTCTGCCATGTCCTGAAATTTTCTGAAAATTGCTAGGGCCTCTCCCTTAGTCTTTATTAGATAGATCCACATTTTTCTTGAGTACTCATCTACAAAAGAAATAAAGTATTTATTACCACCTAGTGATAAAACATCAAAGGGGCCACAAATGTCACTGTATACAACATGCAGCAGATCCTTTGATCTGTCTTGCAACTCCTTTTGAAAACTCTTCCTAGGCTGTTTGCCTAGAAGACATGTTGTACACAGCTCATTTGGAGCCTCTATTTTAGGCAAACCCATTACTAGGCTCTTAGTACTTAGGTTTGTCAAACTCTTGTAGTTTAGGTGCCCAAGCCTTCTATGCCATAAACAACTTTCAGAACTAGTAATTGCACTCAGGCACCTTGCCTTTGAAGAGCAAATACTAGTCTTGAAAGTTCTTTTTAGTTAAAGGTGTGGTCAATGTGAAGCTTACTTTGAGGATCATACAACTTTAGTTTTAGGTCTCTCATTACAATAGAAAATCCTTTTTCAAGCAATTGACCTAAACTAATCTGGGACAGAGCACACACCAGAACATAAAACACATTTTGAATCATAACTGTCTTACCATCCTCTCTTTTAAAATGAATGTTTCCCATACCTTCGCAAAGTAATTACCTTATTCTTTGCACACACCGATAGTGGTCCTCTTACTAGGATCAAAATCTATCAGCCACTCCTTGTTGCCAGTCATATGATTGGAACAACCTGAGTCTAAATACCAAATTTCAGTGATGGTTTTACCATCACTGGTAGTTATAGCAAAAACAACAAATTCTGATCCTACTTCTAGTTCCACATTAGTTATACTAATTTCCTCTTTAGGTTCAATTTTAGACATAGGAATAGGATCATCTATTATAGCACTAAACACTACTGGGCCAGAATCTGAATCTGAGTCTTCTTTGGCCACATTGGCCCTTTGCTCAGATTCTTTGCCCTTATTACTTTTCTTAGACCAGCAATCACTTGCATAGTGACCATACTTCTCACATTTGTAACATTGAATGTGTGATTTATCCTTTTTTGAACTGCTAGTATCATTACTAGGCTTGTTAGATGAGTTTCCTTTAGAAAACTTACCTTGAGGCTTACCTTTAGGCCCATTATTCTTGTTGGGTTGCTTGCTGCCACCCTTCCCACCTTTTCTTACCTTTAGAAGGAATGAAGAAAGCTTGACTGTCTTCATCTGAGTCTTCATTTAACAGATTCAACCTTATCTCTTTAGCCTCTAGGCGACTTTGTAGTTGCTCAACTTTAAGATCCTCCACTTTGCAGGTATCTTCCAAACCATTAAAGCGCAACATAAATTTTTTTGTTAGAGATCTAAGTATCTTTCTCGCAAATGTCTTCATCCTTTAAGGTTTCAATTATTCGGTTTCATGGCATTAGTGATTTTCTTCACTCTGCCAAAATAGGTGATGATGTTCTCATCACCCTTCATCTTTAAGGCTTCATACTGAGCCTTTAGGGCCTGTAGTTTTTCTTGCTTTGCTTCTGCAGCTCCATTGTAGTAAGAATCCAGAATGTCCCATGCCTTCTTGGCACTTTCCACATCTCTAATTCTGTCAAAATTTGAGTCATCTAACCCAATTTGGATAAGATGAAGTGCTTTATAGTCCTTCATCTCATCTTCTTCATATTGCTTTTTTTCTTCTGCAGTAGCAGTAGCTGAGGGTTCTTTCAACCCTTCCCTTACAATCTTTAAGACCCCTTGACACCCAAATACTGACTTCATCTGGTGACTCCATCTGTCCCAGTTAGTCCCTGTCAAAACAGGCACTTGAGTGCCAAAACTAGGATTCATTTCTTTATATGCCATCTGCACACACTTCACAAAACTTGTTAGTAAAAACACAAACTACACAAATTAGCTCTCTTGTGTAGTGAAAACAGGTAAAGAAAAACTTAAAGAACTGAAATTTAGGAGATTAGAGTTTAAAGAATTGTCCTTTATCCCAGAATTTATCTGAGCTCTGATGATACCATGTAGAATTTTGACTCTCTTTATAATTTTTTCACCTTTTTTCACTTAAAACTAACAAGGGGATGTATTTATGATTTGCAGGCTGCAAATAACAAATGGACCCAATACTGTAGACACAGCCCAGCCCAAGAAAGAGGAAGGCCTGAAGACAGAAAACAAAACAACGTGCGACGAGCTCCTCTCACTCTCACTCTCTGTTGATCTATCTTCTTCTCCGCGGCGACTCCTTCGTAGCTCTGCTAGGGTTTCAATGGAAACCTAGCAGACAACCTTCAATCTTCACCAATCTTGCACCAAAACGTAAGTCTTCACCTCCTCTACCAAACCCCTCTGTTTATTTCCTGGATTGTTGTAGATCTGATGAACCCTAATTTCGTTCTTGTTGGTTTCTGCAGGTCGAGAGTAACCGAGACTGAGGTTGAGGATAATGAAGGTAAAAACGTCTTCTTTCTTGAGCTTTTCTTTGATTTGTTCTTTCTCTCAACAACAACCCTAATTTGTTGTTGATCTCTCTGTGCATGTGGCTCTCCACAAACACCCAGTGATGATTCTGAACCTTCCTTTAGGATTCTCACCACAATCTCTCATATACAGCAGGTACCTCTTATTCTCTCTTGTTTTTCTCTTTCTCTCTTTCTCTTATCTTCACTTATGAACAACCCTAACTGGTTTCTCGTTCTTTCTATATGCGAGTACCTCCTCTGTAGCTCACAACTCGATGAAGAAAACTTGAACTAGAGATTGAAAGATGAAAAGATCAAGAAGAAGAATGAATTAAAAGTAAAACTTTTTATTTCTTTGTTTCTGTGTATATGATTTTTTCTGTACAATGTATTTCTGAAATGTAAACTATTATATACAAGTGTTTAGGACTTGAATTAGATAGAGAGAAGTTAGTTAGGCAGTTGTAACTGCAATAACTAATTGTGGAATAGTGCTTAACGGCTATTTCATTTAAAACATGTTTTTTTCTGTTTGTAAAAATATTTAGCCAATTAGCACTAAGTGTTGAATTAGATATTTCAACAGTATGTACTAACCATTGGATTGTTGTATAATAGTCAGTAGCATATACTAAAAACACAAACACTAAATTGTGGTTAATATGTACTAACCATTAGATTGTTGTATAATAATTATCGAAAATACTTATTAGTATTTTTTTTCTAGGGACAAAATACAAAATGAAATGCCAGTAATTTGGAATATAAAGTTACAGTATGAAATATCAATTGTTCATAACATTAGTTATTATATATCTTAGGTCTATTTTATTGGTACATCAATAAGAGACTTAGTTGTTGTGTCACTCTAAAAGCCACAGATAAATAATAACATAGTAGTAAATTTCTAAAAACTGTCAAAGCTTAAATGAGTTCAATTTACACTTAAAATTTAATTTAATTTATAACCTTAACATGTCTTTGTCAATAAAACATTACCATGTCTGGGAAGAGCAATTGTAGTTTTATTTATTTATTTATTTATATAATAGCAAATAATTATATATTTATTTGAAATGTGAAAATAAACACTACGACATTCGGTGCATACAATTTTAAATTACTATAAGTTCAATGATATATAAAATCGATGTTCCCACTAATAAGAACATAAAAATTGGAAAATACCATGTCACTTTCAAAGGCATGGAATAAATTAATATATTTTTATGATGTTTGTTGCCATTGCCAACACATAATAATCAAGTGCACTTGAGCAAGTATTTGTAAATTAGAGTATAAATGGTATAAATTTTATTTAACTTTAATTAAAATTAAATTTGTAACTGAAATAAATCAATATATTTTAAAAGACTTTATCTAAAAGACAAATATGTGATAAAACTTAGTATAAAATTCTCAACTCAATCTAAAAACAATATTTAATTATCAAAAAGTACAACTAATCGCAGCTATTTTCCATAAATCACCACAATTGTCAGCTCATAGACAAAAAACTCTATTAAGTATGTATTACATGGTCTACATATGTATCTTTAAAACAATCTATATATCTATACATTATTGAGTAAATAGTTTAATTAAGTATTTACAAACTAAATATATATCTATTTCATATATGTATATATATATATATATATATATATATATATTCATTATTCATTATTTCTCTAGAGGAAAAATATAGTTGAAGTATTTCTATATGCTGAATAGTTTGTCAAAATAAATTAGTTGAAAATAATTTATGAGTATATCATAAACTATACTCTAGCAAGTAATATTTATAATAATAAGTCTAAATAAAATGTTCACAATTGGTCAAAAAAAAGTTCACAAACCAATTAAAACATAACCAATTTTGTCAAAAAAATTAAAACATATAACCAATGTTGACATATATGAATAGAAATTCAATTGTCTAGACTATAGTACGATGTCTGTTTTAAGTTTCCAAAAGCTCATAGGCTCCTCTTAGAGAAGAGATAGACATATGTAATACACAAAAAAGTGTATATAAATTGAGACATAGGAACCGAATCCAGATCTTGAATACACACCACACCACATCTTTGGTCATAGTTGAATGGACCCGGGAAAAGCCCCGTGCAGCCGTACTCATAGAAATTAGGAGGTTGGTTGAGATGAGACAATTGTTTCCTAATTTTACTGTCAGGTGCATATTCTTTCAGTTTTTCCCGATCCTAGCCAAATTAAAAACGAAACACACATTCAACATAAATAAATAAAACAATTAATTTTTTTTAATTCTAACCATTATGAAAAAATAACTAAATTTACTTGGCCTCTCGAATCTCGCCGACGCCACGTGCTCCTCAAATCGAGTCAAGACCAACCATCTATATAGGTCCAAATATAGGCGCTCCGCCTGCTGGTCTTGATGTGGCTGCTGATCAGGTATATGGCCATCATGATGAAAAGCATGTTGGTCCTGATGATGCTCATGATGAAAACCCTACTCGTGCTCCACGAAGGCTCTTTGGTGGTCGCTCGGTGTGGTGATGTTCTTCGCCGCTAGTCCTCGCGCCGTGCCCGAACAAGTGCTGCTCTCGTAAGCATGGAAGCATGGTCGGCGACACGCAGATCACGTCTCCTCACCGGAGTAATATCATCCTCGCCCGCCACGCCCCCGTGAGGACCCTCCTTGGTAAGTCTCAGTCCGCACCCAGCCATGAGAATCAGCAGGTATCTGCCCACAATGTATCGTATAAACCACTGCACAATTAAGAAAAAAAATCATTAGACATTTTTTTTCCAAAACAAAATTATGTCAAAAAATATAAATCCGTAGTCAAATATTTTACAAAACAAATTTATATGTAAATCATCGTTGGTTGCTACAGCGGATTTACATGTAAATCCCTTTGTAAAATATTTGTCTATGGATTTATGTTTTTTTGACATAAATCGACTTTGGGCTGCGAAGAAGGTGTGATTTATGATAAATCCGTTTTGGAAAAAGTTGGAAGGTTCTGATTTATCATAATCCGTTTTGAAAAAACCCACAAAAATTGATTATGGAATTACTTACTCCGCGTCGCTCGGAAGTAAGATAAATTCATTGGAAGAAAATAGCAGAAAAAGCGATGGGGGAGAGAGAAGGAAACAGAAGAATGAGAGTTGAGATAAATCTTTTGTGGTTTTAAAGTTTTTTGGAGGGCAATTTGGTCATTTTGTAGGTCTGGTGGGGTAAAAAAAGACCCTTAATATGAGGGGAAATGATTTTTTCTACGAAAACGAAACGTAAGAAGGGCTTTATCTTTCTGCCCCGACAACTGTTTCACAGAGCTGTATATTATTATTAGGCTATTTCGTACGTAGGCATGGCAACAAAACCCCGATTTGACGGGTTTCCCTCGCTTTGACTGGGTTTGGGTTTGGATTTTTCCCGAAATCAAAATACAGGGACGAGACAGGTAATGGGGATATAGGTCCCGTCCCTGAACCCGCTCTGAATGTATGAACATTGATATTTATATGTTGATATGCAACGTCATTGTTATACGTTGACATTTTTGATAACTGATATTTTGACTATATGTTGTAGTAGCATTGGTTTTATGTTGTTGTGTTAAATTTCGGGTTTGGGTGGGTTCGGGTGTGGGATAAATATTGGGTTTGGCGGCGGGTTCGTGTTTGTACAAGTAAAAATTACTTTCTAATTTTAAAAAATTGATTCCACTGTGGGGACGGAGTTGGGGTAGGGATCCCAAACTCGTTGGGTATATGGGGATGGGGATCAATTTTTCATCTCCGTTGGGTTTGGGTAGGGGAACGGGGATGAATATGGAATTTAGGGATGGGGATGGAAAATGTTAAACTAGTCCCCGTCCCGCCCCATTGCCATGCCTATTCGTACGTTTCGTTTGGTACAAAATAGCAGTGTTGTTAATATGAGATACTCCCAAAATCTTTTGTAGAAACCTTTGTTTGATGATGCTTTCAAAATTTGATGCACACACTTAATTTGGACTATTCATCACATTTACAGAAAAACTAACAAGGCTACTGATGCTTGTTTGATTTGAGTTATTTAAGATTTTTTTGTTTATTCTACATGCTTGTCTTCTCCTTCATGTTTGTCTCTAATATTAGACGATGATGTTACAAAAGTCCATCTACCCCGTTTGACTAAGTAGTTGCGATTTCTTTCTCCTCATAGGAAAGTTTCTAGAGTGAATGATCAATTAAGTCCCTCACTACTAAACAACTATCATTGACCATAAGAGTTAAGAGTTTAGATTAAACATGATGCTATGAGGGTTAAGATTAAATCAACTAATATTAGATCTCTATTGATGAGAATTTATACTATATCCTCAGTTAATTTTAGTGATTCACTTATAAGGGACATAGTTAATCCCTACACTCAACAATTGTCATAAAGAATATTGTGCTATTTTTTTATAGTATTATAGTAAGGATTTTTTTGTACCCCCCACTACCTTCCTCCCACCCCCATAACCCATTTTATTCCAGAATTACCCCCCAATTTTTTTTAAAAAAAAACTTTTTAAAAAATTTTCCGGAAATACCTCATAAAATGGTATTTCCGGTTCGTATTTTTTTTAAAAAAAATACGTTGGGGATTCCCGGATTTACTTTATAGGTAGGTAAATTCGGCTCGTCCAAATCGTATATACCATTTGGGGGTGTATATACGATGGCCATTTTATGGGGTCATATATACACCCACCAAATGGTATATACGATGGCGTATATAGGATTTGCGGGGGTGTATATACGACTCCTATTATGTTTTTTTAGTCAAATAAAAATTAATTAAAAATTAAAATTATATATTTTAATAAAGATAACTTAGAGATGAATAATTTAGGCCTAAAAATAGATTTAGTGTGTAGTTCATTAACACATGACGATGTAATTTAAGCAGTTTAGGCTAAAAATTGGTTTCGAGGCAACCTACTCCGATCGTAATGAAACCACAACCATTAAATGCGAAAAAATCAAGGACCAAAATCCCGGTGACTTCTTACGGGGGAAAAAATCAAGGACCAAACTCGCACGAGGGAAAAAAATCACCGAGCATGACTCCCTAGAAGGGACTTCTTACGGGACTACAGTGCTCAAAATCCCAAATTCCGCCCGTTTACTATTTTTATTAATTCTTTTAATTTTTCATAGTCTCCAAAAACCTAAAAAAATTTGCATAGCCTTATTTTGGTTTTGTTAGATTTCTAGTGGTGTTTTTATAATTTTTTGATCAGTTTTGACTCTTTAACGAATTTTTAGTAGTAGCTTTTGATAACATTTTTAAAATAAAATTAAGCAAATCATTAAAAAAATAAAAAAAGCCATCGTATATACGTTTTGAGTGCGATATATCGATATACGTTTTGAGTACGTATATACGATTGGACATAAAAAGCCATCGTATATACATGTATATACGAGTGGAGACAAAACTGAGGTCGTATATACGATTGAGATTTTTGTTTTAAAAAAAAAATACTTTTTGAGTAAGGGTATTTTGGGGTTTTAGGGATATGTGGGAGTATGAAGGAAGGGGGTGGGATACAAAAAAACCCTTGAAAAAAATGGTCAAATACCATTTTGGTCAAAACGTTACTGGACTATAGCACAACCCAGGGCCGGCCCAAGCACTAAAGCAAGGGTTTGGGCCTAAAAAAAGGGGGATTACTTTTCCCACACACCCTCCTACTTAAACACACCCCTTCAAATTTTAAATTCCCAAACTACCCCCATTTAAAAAATTAAAAAACACCCACACCTCTCCCCTCCCTCCACTCTCTCATTCTCCCTTCTCTCACTCTCCCTCAACCGAACCCTATTTCTCACTCTCCTCTCACTCACTTTCTCCCAACTCACTCAATCTCACCCAATCTCTCACTCAATCTTCTTCACAAACAATCTCAAGAGCACCTGGGTTATTTTCGCCTCCTCTCACTCTCTCTATTCGTTCCATTTTCATTCAGGTAAGCCTCTCCCCTTCTCGCGCATTTGCTTTTTTTTTTTTTTTTTTTTCTTACGAGAAACCGAATTGTTGAACAGCGTCCTTCGAACACATGAAAATGAAGGTGTTCGATTGAGGTCGTGCGAACACCGTACTAATGACCTCATTCGAACCGTTGTGAGTGGCCAGCTGAAACTGACTTGTTCGAACGGGGTTGTGCGAACATGTTCGCATGTGGCCGTTCGAACAGGCGTTTGACAATACAGTTTCTCAGCCTTTTTGTGATTGATTCTCTTAATTTGATTTAGTTGGTTCTGTTGATTGTTGTTTCAGATATGGTGAGGAGCGGAGAGGTGGTCATGCAAAGACAACCATCCGAAAGCGAGCCGGCCGGCCACCTCCTACGGTTTCAAACCAAAAGGAGGGAAGAAGTCGGTGAACCCCTCCCGAGGTAGGGTCGTGCTAGGGGTAGGGCGGGGTTGATGTTCCTCCTCCCCACTTCCCGAGGATATTGGGCAGGATATTGAGCGTGATGCTCAATTTCCGGCATATGAGTTGGCTGGCCCTTCATCTACTAGGCCTTCATCTGCTAGGCCTTCATCTTCTAGGCCTTCATCATCTAGACATCATGAGGAGGAAGCTGTTGAGCCTCATGAGGAGGAGGTCTTTGAGCCTCGGGAGGAGGCTCGCTGCTCTGTAGGCGACATTCCCATTTCTCGGTGGACCGGAAGATGGTTCTGCTCTTGCCCACATCACGGGACACATATTCTTACCGATTTCTATCTTTGGCGGGTAAGTTATTATTTTATAGTTGACTATTGTAAATTTGTTTATTATGTTGTTGAATGTTTTGGCTTATTGTGTCATTTCTGAATGCAGGTTCAGCCGGATTTACAAACAATTCCACATGGACCCATTCTCCACAAGGGAAATTTCTTGAACGCATTCATAGGCGTTGGCGTACGGGACATCATCATTCCACCTTCACGTGGGTGAGATGAGCATCACCTCGAGGATGTATCCCAACCGCTACACATCCCCATCATTGGCCGGTTCTATGACATGCCAGACTGGACTTCATGGCAGGGAGAGCAGCTGTTGATTGACTATTTGGGGGCCACACCCGAAGATGCAGCTGCCCAGACTTCGGGCCGTGGGTTGTCTATTGGGCTCGTATGGCTGAGGGATAGGGTCTACCACCCGACCATAGGCGAGGCGGTGGGCTCATCCGCTAGGGCCTACATTCTCTATCTTTTGGGTTGCACTGTTTCTTCGACAAGTCGTGCAACAAGGTTAAGCTTGGCTACCTTGGTATGCTGACTGATTTGGAGGCTGTTAGAGACTTTTGCTGGGGGGCGATGGCCCTTGCCACTAGAATTAATATCGGCATGCCCAAAAAAAAACAATGGCTTGTTTTCAAAAGTTATCTTATTATTATTAATTATTAATAATATTAATTAACTAACACGTATTTCTATTACGGTCCAACATATGTCAATCAAAAGCCATAGCATAAGCGATGTCGTCGAGGATCGAACTGGACAAAAATGAACCTACTCAAATGGTGGTAGGCGGGGGTTCGCTATATTCTCTATCTTCCAGGTTCGATCCCTGCTGACATCAGTTATGCTATGGCTTTTGATTGACATATGTTGGACCGTGTAATAGAAATACGGAAGTTAGTTAATTAATATTATTAATAATTAATAATAATAAGATAACTTTTTGAAAACAAGCCATTGTTTTTTTTTTTGGGCATGCCGATATTAATTCTAGTGGCAGCCTTATTTCGGTAGAATATTCCATGTTATGTAAATCATTTTTTTTACAATTATATTATCTAATGTAAATAACTTTTTGTCCTACAAAATTTAATCAATTATTAATCAAGTCTTAATTATCATGTTAGTTTTCTCCTTGCTAAAAAAATGTCCGGTCTCTCCAAAAAATATGCAAGATCGTGCTCAATACTTACCTAGTTGATTTATTTAACCCTAACTTTGGGGTAGAATAAAAGGTTTTAATTTATTCATTTATTTTTATTCAACTTGAATTATTTATTATTTGTACCTAACTTATAATATTCATCATTCAATAAGCTATTTAAATAGTATTTTTGATGAGGCTCAATTTTTTTTGTTGAAATAGTTTTGTTGTCATAACAATCCTCATCAATTATTTTGCAATTTTCTAAATAAAAAAAAACCAATTTTTTCACTACAATCAACAAAATAGAGTTCAAATTATATTCAATTGGATACTAAAAATTTCCTTTGTTTTATTACTTGATGGGCCTCACATCAGAGTTTGTCTTAGGCCTCCGTAACTGTTGGGCCGACCTTGGCACAAGCATGAATCATTAATATCAGACAATTGCTACCTTCGCTCCTACAATTTACTATCCTCACCCTCCATAAATCTTTTTTTATTTATTTTCTCCCTAGAAGACCATTGATATATTACTTGAAACTATATATATATATATATATATATATATATATATATATATATATATATATATATATATATATGAGTGGGGATCAACTTACTCCAAGAGTAACTCTTGTAAGAGTTACTCCACTTAATATCTCTTCACACATTTTATATTTTGCCGATCCAACCGTTAAGTTCATAGTTCTAATTGAGTAGATCAAATATGCAAATTCTTATAAAATTATAAAAAAGTTTGATACCTTGATCAAATAAGTTCAATTCAACGTATATTATGATTTTAAAAATAGAAGTAAAATAGGGACTATAAGATTCTATAGCTACGGATATTCAATTTCAATAGTTTTTGGTATGCATGATCATCATGATAATATGAAACTATTCAACAGTAATTGGATCGGTAAAATTTGATGTCTATATTGTAAACTTTCCAAAAACAGAAAGTGTGACAAATCTACTTAAGAAGACATTTCCTTAAAGTAGAAAGTGTGACAAAACTTTCGTCCAATTCTACACTATTTGAAAGGAATTGGCTAAAAGAGTTTCACTTAAGATATTTCCTCTGACAGTCAGAATTAGCAAAAGAAATTAAAAATAGAAAGTGAAAGAAGTAGGCTATAAAGTTTCACAAAAGATACCCCCTCCAACAGTCACAATTGGCAAAACTTTCTAAAAATAGAAATTATGAGATGAGTACTTAAGCAAACTTTTGATTTGACCAACACCTTGAGAACTGTTTCTCCCTTATAGTTCCAAAGGTATTGGTCAAATCAAATGTTTCTTAAGTATTCCCCTTATACTTTCTATTTTTAGAAAACTCTATCATTTGTGATCGTCTGAGGAAATATCATAAGTGAAACTCTTTTAGCCTATGCCTAGTCATTTAAAACTTTATCGCATTGGAATAAATCACATCTTATTAGTTGATGCGTTGGGTTAAGACTTTAAGGTTGCAGTTGTTTGTTTTTGTTTACCTGTTAATTAAAAAATATGTAATTGGTTGACAAAAATAACCCATATAGTAACTCAGAAAAAAACTAAAATTTATTATATAACTATGTTGCATGGGTACGGTATGTTATCGACATCGGGTACGAGTGCTGGTACTAGATACATGGTTTTTCAAAAAAACCAGGGTACAAGTACGTAACATAAGTTTACTATGAACATGACTAAAAGATAGAAAACATAAATAAGTAAAACATATAACAACAAAATGTGCAATGAAATATAAGAAAAAATTATTTACATATCAGAAAATAGAAAAAATATATATACAGCGTAATAGGAAAAGTTTCAATATAACCAAAAAATGAATAATTTTTTTTTGATTTTTTACTATACGACAAACAAATATTTATCTTTGTGATACCTTGATATCGAAAGCGATTCAAAGTATATTGGTACTAAGCGTGTATCATACATTATCATCTCGAAAGCGATTTCGATGTATTTATGCATATAAGCTTAAGCTGTTTTCATAAGCCAATAGAATCGATGAACCATATAGAAGCACAGATAAGCCAAATTCTTAACACAAATCATTAACACATTCTAAAAAATCCAATAGAGCATCGATAGAGCAATGTAAAAAATCCTTAACATATCAAGTTCTAAAAGTTATGTAACACTTTCTTGTCAGTCTATTTAATCTGTTTACCTCCATCCATCCTTGTTCTAAAAGTTCTAAAAGTTATGTAACACATTCTTGTCAGTCTATTTAATCTGTTTAATTTGTTTACCTCCATCCATCCTTGTTATGTAACACATTCTTGTCAGTCTATTTAATCTGTTTACCTCCATCCATTCTTGTCAGTCTATTTAAAAGTTATGTAACCCAAAATGAGGAAAACATCTGTATACAAAAGAAGATGACATTAGTGTTCATGATTTCTTTTAGCTGCAAGAAAAAAAAGAACTGAAATTGCGTAATTAACAGAGCAATTGACCAAAAAAAACCTATATCTCAATGGTAATTATTTGCAAATGAGATCCAATTGAAAGGTGATGAGTTTCCATCAAAAAATAAACGAAAAACAAGCTAATCGATAAATTGTTAAATTGAGAATTGCAACGATAAAAGGGTAATTCGGTTCATCGTGAGACATACAATAATAAAATTGGATCCAGAAAGTAATACTTCATATATTTATTAAAATCCAGTATTACTGATTGCATCACCTTATATATTTATCAATTAAGCTTTAGATCTAACTAGAAAGAGATGATGGATGAGACAAGAAAAGAAACAAAAGATAGAAAAACAACACAATCAACCAATCCCGAGTAGGTAGTTCAGTTGGCGAGCTAAGGGATACTGAATGAGTGCACCAATGAGTGCAAGAATGAGGTCCCGAGTTCAAACCCGGGAAACTAACATTCTCCCTCCCCCACTAACATTGCTTATAAAAAAAACACATTCAACCAAATACAAACTCAGGGGACCAATTTGAAAGAAACACAAACTTAGAAGACCAAAATTAATATTTAACTTTTTTGGAAAAAAAAGACACGTCATTATATATATATATATATATATATATATATATATATATATATATTCCACGTCAAAGACAAGTGCCACATTAGTAGATAAGCGACACGCCATCAATTGTAAGTCAAATGGACATAAAGGACTTACGTGTAATGATTTTGAGATTTGAGGACCCAACAGAGAAAAAGTAGACTTAAAGGACCAAAAGCGAAACAAATAAATAACTTAAAGGAACAAAAATGCAAGCCTATGTATTATTGTCTCGTGCTCTCGACTCCTCATAAGATTTTCATAGACATAGATAAGCGATAATTTTGTGCTATGTGTTTGGTTTCATTATTCATGAAGTATTCATGATAATATATTATTGTCTCATCTCCTCATTAGATATTCACAAAGCTGTAATTTTATGCTATGTATTACGGTCTCGACTCCTCATAAGGTTTTCATTGACATAAATAAATGAGAATTTTGCTCAATGTGTTTGATTTCATTATTCATGATAGTATGTTATTTAAACTTTCGGTTGTACCAAAAATAAACTTTCAATTGGTTATTTTGTCAAAGAAAACTTTTCAATCGATTATATTCTTTTAAACACATTTATTTTTTCCTTTTTTCAGATAATATAATATAATTGACCGAATAACTACCATTTATTAAAAATTCAACTAAACATTTTTCTAATAAGTTATTTTAATTTCCAATATTTTGTATAAAAATTTAAATACTCATTTTAATTAATTAAATAAACTACTAATTCCATTTAATGTAAAAAAATTATATATGTTTTATATATATATATATATATATATATATATATATATATAATAAAATATGTCAAACCATTTGTCTTGTATTATTGTTTCATATCTCCTTACAGGATTGATATTTTTTTTTGTCATTTAATTAAAACAAACCTATATAATTAAACAACTTTGTATTTGGTTTCATTATGCATGAAGTATTTATGATAAAGTGTAATTTAAATTGTATTCAAATTGTATTGTTACAAAGTGGTTAATCTCATTTATACAAAGTGGATGAAATTCTAGTTTTGATCCTAATTTATATGAAATTTAAAAGTTAATGATTTATGGTCTGTTGGACAGGCCCATTGGGCTGGCCAGTTGGCCCATCTGCTGGTCTTGGGCGAGCTTGGGCCTTAATTTTTGCTGCCCATTAGAATATTGGGTCGTCCCGAACCCGGCCGATTGACAGCTCTACACCATACTCCTTCACCTCTCTTCTCCATAGTGGTTATTGCCCCTTTCTTTTGTTCAATCATCAATCACCTTCTACTCTCTTCACTTCTTACCATAGCCACTACATTAATTCGTTGAACTTTTTTTCCTAGGATTTGGAGTCATTCTATGGCCTGGCTAATGTTTCCTGCATATGCTCCCATCATGTTGTGCTGTATTTTTAAGTTCTTCAAAATATCGTTTAAGTCTGTGTGTATAGGAAATGAAACAATAAGTTATTGTAATGCACAATAAACTTTTAAGTTCTAAATCCTAAGACAATACACGACTCACATGGATCTACATAAAACCTCCTTGAATCCATGGCCAAAATAACTCCTTCATGGTGTCTAATTCCTACACACGTGGTTCCGTGAACCTAGCAAAACAACAAAGAATGTTATTTTGAAGACTTCAGAGAAAAATAATGCAATTGGTATATATAACTAACCTTTGAAATTCAAATTCTATTTTGAATTTTAATGAGCTGTCAAATTCAAAATTCAAAATAATTTTAGTTTCCCACCAATTTAAACTTGAACATCACTATATATAATGCCATTCTCTTATGGGAGAATCCATTCTACATCTACCTTCATATTTCGCACACATAATTTCAATTTTTTTTCATGATCAAAATGAGTGTAGCTGCCCATGAATTTTATGAATTTTTATTTTTAACCGGAAGCTTACCACTGTCCAATCTTCATCTCCAAGAACAAGATGTATATATCTTTTCTCATTACGTTTGTCCAAGATGTATTTAAGATGTTTTTTTTTGACAAAAAAAATTTAAGATGTTTAAATATATAAAGTTTATTCTTCAATAATCAATCAATTAACAATATTAGAAAAGTAATTAACAATATTAGAAAAGTAACTACAATATTAGAAAAGTAACTACAAATTTAGACACGTGTCACCCTCTCATGCACCCTTTTCCCTATGTTCCTCCATGCTTTTCTTTTTGGTTTCTCATTAACTTCCCTATCTTTTCATTTTCCCTCTTTCGGTTTTTCCTTCTCTTTATCATTTCTAACTTCGGTCTCACTATTCTCCCTCCCACACAACAATGACACTTCCTCTAAAAATCAATAACCACCCAAAACTGTTTTGTCCTCTCTTTCTTTTTTGACCTTTTCTTTCTTCTCTCACTCACGGCACTATTCATAAATAGATATGCGAGCACCTTTGTTTTATTTTCCGTCCTTCGCTTTTTGATTACCTATGCCATAATTTATCCTCTTTTAATCTATTTTGTTGATTATTTCTTAAAAGGACATGCAGCAACGATTCTTTTTTGAAAAGACTTGCAGTGAAGGAATGATCATTGTGGTTTGGGGATCTCCTACAGTAGGTTATAGGATGAGTTTTTCCATCAATTACGAAACGGTTATTTGTCAATATTCATACTCATTTTTCCAATTTTTGGTCTCTTACTTATATAGTTAAAAAATTGCTTCTTTTAACTAATTCCTTTGGCCACTACAACACTTCACACAAATATGATGTCAACTCTATTGCTACTAATTGGTTTTCAATTAATTAAGTTCACGATCCTATAATGCTTCATTTTTATTTGTTCTTCAGTTTTCTGTTTTGCTATTCTTTCTTACTAACTGTTTATGCATATTTTATTATCGTTTTATCTCTTGATTTATAGGTTTTTCATGATATCACGCTTGAAATACTTGCTTTTCTTCTTTTGCATTACTCTGGAGTCTAATTACAAGTTTTATGTTTTATAGGAGTTGCCAATTAAAGATTGGATTATATAGAATATTTGGTGATACTGGATAAATCTAATTTCATCTATATTTTTTTTTATATTACATTTACTTACTGGCTTTGTTCGCAAAACATGTGAATTTAAGTCTGATTTTGTTTTTATGCACCGAAGTACACCGAAAACATAGAGGCGCCTTTGGTCTAATTTAGTGATATGAATATATAATTGAATTATAAAGACTTTTGGTGTCATTATTTATCCAGTGATATGGATATATAATTGAATTATAAAGACTTTTGATTTCATTATTTATCCAGTATCTTGAGTCTTTTGTATTTAGTTCTTTAGGATTTCCACTTGGGTGTTATATTTGGGTGTTATATGAGAGATAAATCTTTGAACTTGAGGTGGGCTGATCGAAGATCTTGACGCAAATGGACACAATTCTCACGCATATTTGTGATATTTTGTTCTACAGTATATTACTATTAGTAGTAGTTTCTTTATGTGTGGGTATTGAAATGGACACAATTCTTACAAATATTTGTCTCTTTCTATTTATTATATTATTTTTAGTTGTGATTTCTTCCTCTGTGTGTCATGAAATAGATGCTGGTTTCAAGGAAATTGTGGATGGGATCCCAAGAGGGTGTGGTCTCACGGTAGTGTCTGCTTCTTGCCGCAGTGGTGATCTATTTGTAGGAGCATATAGGATAGAGCATAAGAACAATCTTCTAACTTAGGCTTTGGATTGTCAAGCTTTCTGCATAGGGTTGTATGTCATTGATAATGTATCTTACAAGGTTAACCTAAAAAATTATGCTTTTTACTAACCTTGCAAAAGTCTTAATGAAATTTATGTTATGTTTTCCTAATTTTTTCTTTTTAACTATTCGTCGCTATTTCAAATTTTCTAGAGTTAAAGAGTCCAGTTGTAATTTAATTTTGTTATCACATCAGTGTAATTTTATCGTCTTTAAATATAAATCATAGTTATATACTTCTTTATTATGCTTACTATTCTTTTTAGTCCCTACGGGAATACATTATATCATTTTGATGTATTTTTACAGTCTTTGAACGCACATCAAAATTATTAAAAAAATAATATTAATTGCTTTGCTATTGTTTTTAATTCCTTCATATCAATAAGTTCATGTCTTTTATTAGCCATGCAAAAGTCTTATACTCACATGTGAAATTCTAGGGGTGTTCAAAATCGAACCAAACCAATAGGAAAACTGCAAATCGAACCAAACCAAACCGAAAACCGCAAAAAACCGCTTTTGATCGGTTTTGTTCGGGGTTTTTTTTCATTGCACCGCGATTTGTTTCGGTTCGCGGTTTTGTTTTCCAAAACCAAACCAAACCAAACCAAATCGTAAGTAACACTAAGGCTTGTTGAATTACAACTTTCGTTACTAATTTACTAACCCAATTGCAACTACAACCCAAATCCAATTAATTCTTTGACTCATTTACAATTAATCCATATTGTTATGCTATATTTAAAAATTACAACAAAATATTTCATTCAAATTCTTTTAAACATTGTCTTCGCTATTTGAAAAAAATTAAAAGAGTGATTTATATACTACATATATTTGAGTAGATTCTTTCTTAATGATTTATGTTAGCCTTTTTTATGTTAGTTAATTTTAACTTTGTTTTAAATTAATTTTGTCTTGGAAAAAACCGAACCAATCCAAACCACATCGGTTTGGTTTGGTTTGGTTCGGTTTTATTTTAGGAAGCCAACCGAACCAAACCAAACCGCATGTAATTTTACCTTGCGGTTCGGTTCACTTTTTATCTCAAAACTGAACCAAACCGCACCGCGAACACCCCTATCAAATTCAACTATTAAGCCAAAAATCAATAAATAACTAAATATTAGCAGTACAATTTAACTTAATAAAATTATAAACTAATTGGTTTTATTTTTGAAGACAAATCAGTTGTTATTAGATCTAAACTTGGACGTACACTTGTGCGATGCACGGGACGTAGTTATAAGGATTTCTGTAAAAAATGTTAAAAAAATTATGTATTGCAAAGTTAGTGGCTGATACAAATTGATAATTTACAACCAAACATAGAATGAAATTTTTATGTTAAGAGGGTTGTGTTTATCTATGATACATTTGCGAAGATACGTATCAATGCGGGGTGGTGATTTAGAATGTGAGAAACTTAATTCTTAAAAACTTTGATAAAAACACTCTTTAACAATAATGAAGGCAATATAGTTCAAAAAAAAATAGATGTATGTACTATTGGTTAATAAATAGGGGATTTTAAATTCACTGCCAAACCAAACATATACTTAATAAATTGGGGATTTTAAATTCATTCTAAATAAACGGTGTATTCTTACCGTGCTATTTTCAAGTTCTGGAGTTTGCAGGAGCTCTTGCATCCACTCCTCCAACCATACATTTTCCTTTAAAACAAGAAGAAAAAGGATAACGAAGAAGCGGAGTGAACGCACATCAAAATTATTAAAAAAATAATATTAATTGCTTTGCTATTGTTTTTAATTCCTTCATATCAATAAGTTCATGTCTTTTATTAGCCATGCAAAAGTCTTATATTCACATGTCAAATTCAACTACATCCTCATTGCTATTTTCGGTTTTTATCTAATTGCCGCTATTTCAAATTTTCTAGAGTTAAAGAATTCAAACGTAATTAATTTTTTTTATTATATCGGTGTGATTTTATCGTCTTTAAATAGAAAACATACTTATATACTTATTTATTATGCTTATTTTGCTTTTTAGTCCCTACTGGGTGACATTAAATGATTTTGATGTATTTTTACTGTCTTTGAACGCACGTCAAAATTAAAAAAAAAATTAATATTAAATGTTTTCCTATTTTTTTAAACTCCTTCACTCAATATGTTCATGACTTTTATTAGCCTTGCACATGTCATATATTTACAAGAACAATTCAACTTCATCTATTTTACTAAAAAAGTTTGAAGTAATGACATAAATTGTAGACTATTAAAATAAAATAGATCTTAAAATTTGGTGTTACTTATATTTAGAGGTGTAAGTAGAGATATGTTTTGGTATTTTTATTTTTTATTGTTCGTAGCTGTTTCAAATTTCCTATCGTTAAAGAGTCCTAATGTACGTTAATTTTGTTATCACGTCAGTCTAATTTTATCGTCTTTAAATATAAATCATACTTATTTACTTCATTATTATACTTATTTTGCTTTTTAGTCCCTACGGGGTGACATTATATGATTTCGATGTAATTTTATTATCTTTGAATGTATATCAAAATTATTAAAAAATAATATTAAAATAATAATATTAATCAAAAACCAACTTACAACACCAATTAACTAAGTTTTTTAGACCATTAACCAACCTGCTTTTTCACAGTTTTTGAGGCGTTGATTAAAAACTTGGTTAATTGATCACTTGGTTAATGACCTAAAAACTTGGTTAATTGATATTGTAAGTTGGTTTTGTCTAATTTTTTGTCTAAATAACATTGTCTATCATTAAGTAAAATACCACCATAACTGCACCTAAAATTCTCTGATATTACAAAATTACCATACCAAATCCCTCACATGGGCCACAAGTACACATGGAAATAAGGATTGCCGCTCAAAATGGCTTATAAAGTGGATACTCTCTTAATAAATATGGGATATTAGTTGATTTAATCTTAACCCTCATAGCATCGTATTACCAAAACAGAACTTATATATTTATTAAAATCCCACTAAATTCCTAACTTGTAAATAAAAGTATTACTTCATATATCTCAAATTCATCATAAACTCCAGTATATTTTGGTAGAAAGTGCTAATACGAGAATAACCACTTGCTAATAAGTTCATAAAATAAAGAAAATCAAGCAATTGATATGAAAGGATAACCATACAAGGGTGGAAAAAAAGAAGAGAGAAACACTAAATGTTACTAGATAAATGCTACGAATGACGTGGCTAATGCCGTAAACCTACTACATACACGCTCAATCCTTACTTTTCCTTTAAAATCAGTGTCAAATTACTCAAGAATTTGACAAGTTAGTCCATATTAAATAGCAATGCTCAGAAAATAATTACAAGCGACACATTATTCATCTAATTTCACACAAGGATTATTCGTGCTATGCTATACAATCCAGCAATTCTCTAAATAATGAATAATACATGCACAAAACATAACCAAATCAACTTACATTGTTAGGCTTCACCATAGCATTAACATTACTAATTTTGATTAGATCCTACAAGAAGCTATAATGTAATCCCTAATTTCAGTATAGGCATCATATATAAACAAAAAAAACGTAGAACCTAATAATTTCAAGAATTGTCTGAACATGCATGTTGTGTTTAGTTTCATTATTCATAAAATATTCATGATGTTATGTTATTTAAATTTCAGTCTGTTATTTTACCAATAAAAACTTTCAATCGGTACCTCATAGATAATATTAGAAATAAAACATTATAAAAAAAAAAGAATCAAGTACCTCATAATTTTCCAATTCCATCCATTCCTATACAACGCAACATAAGTTCAGAAGTTCTTCCATCAGGCAACGAATCAACAAATCTTTTGAGTAGATGCTGTGAAAAAGTAACAAGAAGGAAAGATGGTGGTGAGAAAATATTCTACTGACTTTTGGGTGCTTGAAGGACAAAGTGAGGTGAAATTAGTGGGAAAGAGAGAGAATTTTGAGGCTATGATCAAAATGAGAGTAAAGGAGTAAGTTGATTAAATAAGGTGGGTGAGGGAGGGACAACAGAATAATGGAAAACGTAAAAAAAACTATATATGTTTAGAGAAGTAAGCAAAGAACAAAATGATAAACAAATGAAACAAAAGTGGAGCACTGACAAAAAAGACATAAATATATAGAAGTAGAAAATCTTTTCAAAAAAATAGAAATAGAAAAAATTCGTTTAATTTCTCCAGAAAAACATAAATTAAAACAGAAACAAAATAGGAAACATGATCGAAACTGTTAGCAACAAGAAAACAATGGGTGTAACCTGATCTGGTTCTCTCACTTTGATTTCCTATTTTGCTGATGTTTATTGAACTTTCAGCTTCTTAGATGGAGGGATTTTGAGTTTGGGTGGGTAGCTGAAAGCTTGAGAGGGTTCTCAAAGAGATAAAGAATTTGTGTTGTTGTATCATGAAAATGAAAATTGTGTCTACTCATGTTTCCTCTCCTTAGCTCGATTTTTATAGACTGGCCTGATGCTGGTTTCTAGTTCCTAGTATAAATAAAAAATAGTATAAATAAAAAAATAGTAACCAAAGACATTAAATAAATGTTGCTGACTATCCTGTATTTTACTTTACCCAAAGTTAGAACAACTTGTTTTTTAGTAACCAAAGGGTAAAATCCAATTTCACTTAAAAAATCGGTTCTCAAGATGTTTAGTTGACACATGTTGAAGTAGGGCTCCAACTTCTCTAGCTATATTTTTATTGTATATGTATGTATATTGTTTTAGCCTTTGAACCTCATATACTTTAAAAATGGCAACCTACGCGTGTCAGATATGTATACGATATCGATATGTACCGATACTTTTTGATACATACTCAAATAGTGTCTAATAATTTTTTATTTCTTTTTAAATATATATCACTCGATACTTTTCAGATACATCTTTGATATTTTTTACCAACTAAACATACTTTCGATACTCCTTATCTTTTTGGGACATTTTTGATACTTCTCAATCAAAAATATTTTATCAGTAATTATCGTTCTCCTCAATATTTAATGCAAGTTCCGCTACTAACTATTCAGATTGTACGATTTCGGGTGGTCTCGATTACTTATCCACCCCTACTTTTTATGACTAGTCACTCATACATAGGTGTGTTAGTTGTCATTTTTCTTTCATCCATATATTTTGTGTGATTTTTTACCTATTTGTGCAAAAAATTTCATCTCTATAAAATGAAATATTTTTGTTTTTCATCTTTGTTTTTTTTTTCTATTTGTGTTTCTATGTTATTTTATTTTTTCAGTTATGTTTTTATATATTAATTTAATTTTTTATTAAAGTATTGCATACAAGTCGTATCTTGATTTTTAAAATTTTCTATACCTCTATACAAATATTGTGTCGTATTTTTATCGTATCCAAACTTCATATCATATATATTCATACCATATATATTCATTAAAAACACTACTTAGTGCCAATCTTCAAGACATGCTGGCACTAAAGACAAATTACAGCTACGGATGGCGTGAGACCACACTCACTCGTAACAAACAGGTGAGAGATATCTCAATTTTCTTCTTTCAATATCTGTACTTTTTTCCTCTTCTTTATTAAATCTTTGGGTCTTATTTTTGGTACCCCCCTCAACATCACCCACACTCCCATAATATTCCAAATGGACAAAAATACCCCTGAAAATTTACAAAAATCACATTTCACTTTTCACATTTCATAATTTCGAAAAAGTAAGTAAATTGAATGGGTTTTTGAATTCTTAGGTAATTAGAAAAGAATTCGGAAATACCTCGAAGTGAGGTAATTAGGTTCAGAAATATGAACCGGAATTACCTCACTTCTGAGGTATTTCCGAAATTCTTTTCGGAATTACCTAGTAATTCTGATTTTTTTTTTTCAATTTTTAATATTTTCTAATTACATTTATTTTTTTAACAGTGGCGAGTAGACGATCAGACAACGTAGAAGCGGCAGAGTCTTGAGCGACACCGCAACCGACGGCGAGCACGCGATGCGGGAGGGCAGTAGTAGCAGTACTCCTTCTCCAGACACTTTACAGAGGCTCAGAGCTGCTGGGCATGCTTCTAAGCGTCAGAGGCGCGAGAGAGCCCGTGCTGCAGTGGTAGAGATGGTTGAGCTCGAGCCTCGGCTGAGCCTCTCGGCACCTCGGCCCGGTATGAGCGGCGGATAGAAGACCACCACGATTATGAGTACCATATGCGGCACCAACAAGAGCACCCAGAGATGTATCATGACGGTTGGGAGGCTTTGGAGGAGGTTCAGGAGGAGGTTGAGGAGGAGGAGGTTCAGCCTGCCCCAGCTGTGGAGCACACACCCTTATATTTACACTGGGATACGACTGCTGCGGCGTCCACGGATAGATAGAGGCGAGGTAATATTTTAATTTTTATTTTAATTTTACTTAACAACAATTAATTACTTATTTTTAATAACGTATGGTTTAATTTTTATTTTTTTGACCTCGGAAACTAAAGGTTGTATCTTACGGCCGAAGTTTTCTAAAATTAGACCTCATTGACCACCACCCACGTGTAGAAACCTTTGGTTGCGTCTCGGCTAAGCTTTACGAGTTGGACATCACACCTCTCGCAGGGAATCAACCATGAGTTGATATCCGCTTTTGTGGAGAGGTGGCATCCCGAGACTGTTCATTCCACATGCCCTTTGGGAGATGATGATCCACCTTGGATGATGTGGCCGTCTTTGCTCCACTTTGCGCTAGATGGCACCCCATTGGACCACAAGCCAGATTTTGATTCTGTTGAGGCTCTTCACATGGTTGTGGATCGTTTGGGCATGGATCGTGCTCATCGTCATCCAGAGCTTAAGGATAACGGGCGATGTCGAGGATCTCTCGTGTAGAGGACGCCTACAAAGCGCGAACATGGCACGGGGTGCTTATGAGAGGTGCCGCGGTGCTACATGCTCTTCTTCTGTTAGGCACCACCATTACGGGCCGACAAGACTCATACATTAGTGCCGGTGAGGTGGATGTATCCGCCGGGATCTTGGCAGCAGTGTGGCTAGTGGTCTTGGGGTATAGCTGCTCTTAGTTACCTCTACACCCAGCCGACGAAAGCGGTCTTTTATCACGACCCAGCGATTCTGCGGATACGCGACAACGCTTGTGTAATCATTTATTTATTTTTTTAATTTAAAACTTTTAATTAAATTTAACATATATTAATAAGCGATTATTTTTAATTTAACTATTTGATCTTTGGATCTACGAGCACTTTCCCACGATCGTTGGTCGAAAGTGTTAGCTAGGACGCATCGACCACGTGCCACCGGTGGGGAACAAGAAAGTTGGATAAAGTAAAGTTGGTGGACTTTAGAGGCGCGGATAGATGCTCTGCGGTGGGGATGTCATCCTCACCCTATATGATGACCACGAGCGGTATGTTCCTTTGTCGAACATATCTGTTGCCGGAATTTGGTTGCTTTGGGCGATGACGCTGTTCCCTACATGCCGAGAGCAGTGCGTTGGCGATTCAGGGTAGTACTGAGGATCCTCTTCCACCCATTCGGGTAATGCTCCTCTGCGACGAGGATCATACTGAGGGGTTGCGATGATGTATCGATTGGCGCGGACATTTTGGCGGAGCTAGTAGAGTGGCGGGCTACCACGGCGAGTGCGATCCGATTACCTTCCTTGAGTGCGATCGGAGTAACTGTGGTGCGTCTTACTCTCGGTGCGAGCCACGCCCGAGCCACAGCAGCGAGCGGCTCGGGATCCACCATATCATCGGGGAGCTGTTGTCCCGAGAGACATATGAGAGAGAAGAGAGAGCAATTTGTATTGACCGGGATGCCTTAGATGTCGCCTGTTCACCCACTTCACGTGCTTATTTTGATCATTGTTAAACATTTTGGACCCATAGTAGTTGTATTTGTACATTATGTTTTTTTTTATGTTGGTCATTTTATATATTTTGACATATTGTTATTTAAATCATAAACCGTCAGTATCATATTTCCAAAATAAAGCGCGTTTAAATATTAATTTAATATACAAACTTAAAAAAAAAATTACAAATTTGGAATTACCTTTTTAGAGGTAATTCCGAAATTTTTCATTTTTTATTATGAACCGGAATTACCTTTTTTATAGGTAATTCCGAAAATTTAATTGTTTTTTGAACCGGAATTACCTTATTTTGAGGTAATTCCGAAAAATTAATTAATTTTTTTTTAAAAAAACGTAGGGGTATTATTGGCATTTTTTGAAATATGGGGGTGTGGGTGATGTTGAGGGGGTACCAAAAATAAGACCCTAAATCTTTATGGCAATCCAATACTATTTAATGTGTCATTTGTCTTCTAGTACCACTTCAATGTGTCACTTATTACTACTCAATCTACTCTAATTTGTTGAACTTGGACTATGATTAACTAAACAAATGAAAACAAATGAATTGGCTCACAATCAATGAAATAGGTCAAAAATATTGAATGAAAAGCTACTGCAACACTGTGCTTGGCACAAAGCTAAAACCACAGTTCCTTTACATGGCACCAAGCTGTATTCATATATCGTCCATAGAGATATTATTCTCCGCGCACAATTGTAGAGACTAATTTTTCGATGTACTGAAATTCATTTAGGGGTTAATTAACTTCTCTCACTAGGTATTTTTACATACACACCGGTCAGTTATCGAACTCTTCCACAAATGAAAAAAAAACTATTTAAGTGAAGAGATAAAGGGTAAATTGTATAAATATGCAACACTTTTTACTAAATTTACATTATTTATTATTTTTAGTAAGTGATTTGTCAATGCAACTTTAAACAACAAACAATATGGGACATAGGAGTATCTATTCACTTTCATCAAAATTAGTGAATATTTATGACACAAGGTATACACATAAAATTCCATATGATAGGATCATGTGAAATTTAAACTTGAGAGATGATTTCTTTAATTTCTTTCTTTTCTTTTTTTATAAATATAATGAGACGTGATTTTTATGTTGCACAAATTCTCTTATTACTATGTCCTTTGAGAGAGTGATGGAGAGCATAAAGTATGCATGGAACAAAATTGTATGTTTACACCCAAACAAATTGTTACACTAAATGAACTTTAAATGACACCAAAAGTCTATAAATATGAACCATTTTTAAGATGCGTTTAATGCTAAATTCTTAGGTCTAATTCTATATGCAAACAAATTGTTGCACTAGATGAACTAAAAATATTTAAACAAATTCTAATCGCTATCAGAGTAGTTAAAGCTAAAAACAATTTTGAGATTCAAACTTCCATAAAAACTCTTTACTCGCCCCCCCAATCATCTTTGTCTCCACAAATATAGCGAGTATCCATTTTGGTTCCTGAATATTATTATTTTTTAAATAGCCTTTGAAAATTTAATATTTTCATTTTTGTCTTTACAATTATTTTTTAAAATAGTCTTTCATGAAAATTTAAAACTATTCATTTTGGTAACTGAGATCATTTTAGATGAGACGATTACAGTAACCAAAATGAATAATTTTAAATTTTAATTTTAGATGAGACAACTAATTAATTTTATATGAAAAGATGAGACGAATAATTTTAATTTTAAATTTTAAAACACCTCATCTCCACTGCGTTTTGTCTCTATTGTATGTACGGCTAGGAGTAGTTCAAACATCTATTTCAATTTTCCTAATTCATGATCTGATATGTTGCATATATCTTCTCTATTTTTCTGTCTTTTGCTTATTTTTGATTTGCCTACATAGCCATAATATGAGCTGGCTGCATGGGACGATGTGTGATAGAGTCTGTGTGTTGTCTTGTGTGTAAATGGTCAAAGGGAGGTTAGAAATAAAAAGAGAACTTGTTATCTACCTCAAAATAACAATTCCTTGTTCCTTGTATTTATTTATTAGTACGCTTAATTAGAGGTAGTTGCGGTGCGGTTTAGTTCTATTTTGAGACAAAAAGTGAACTGAACTGCAAGGTAAAATTACATGCGGTTTGGTTTGGTTCGGTTGACTTCCTAAAATAAAACCGAACTAAGCCAAACCAAACAAATGCGGTTTGGATTGGTTCGGTTAGTTCGGTTTTTTCCAATACAAAAATAATCTAAAACGGAGGTAAAATTAACTAACATAAAAAAGGCTAACATAAATCTTTAAGAAAAAATCTACTCAAATATATGTAGTATATAAATCACTCTCTTTTAATTTTTTTCAAATAGCTAAGACAATGTATAAAAGAATTTGAATTAAATATTTTGTTATAATTTTTAAATATAGCATAACAACCTTGTTCAAAAAAAAAAAATATAGCATAACAATATGAATTGTTTGTAAGTGAGTCAAAGAATTAATTGGATTTGGGCTAGTAAGTGAGTGAGAGTTGGGTTATAGTTGCATTTGAGTTAGTAAGTTAGTAAGGAAGGTTGTAATTCAACAAGCCTTAGTGTTACTTGCGGTTTGGTTTGGTTTGGTTTCGGAAATCAAAACCGCGAAACGAACCGAACCGCGCGGTGCAATGAAAAAAAGAACCGAACAAAACCGATCAAAAGCGGTTTTTTGCGGTTTTCGATTTGGTTTGGTTCGGTTTGCGTTTTTCCTATTAGTTTGGTTCGGTTTTGAACACCCCTGCATTGCATTACATAAAAATAATTGAAAAATAATTTGTTTTACTTTTTTTTTGACAATCAATAATTTGTTTTACTTATTGACCAAGCAAAAGCATATACAAATAGACACTAAATAGATTGAAAAATATTAATGATATTTTTACTTAGATGTAAAATAAAGGGGGTGTGATTGTTTGTACTTGGTTATAGATGTCTGGTACAGGAAGTTTTTTATGATAGAGAAGTTACTGAATACATTTTAAGTTTATTTGAGAAAAAAAAAGTTAACTTAGTGTTATAGATTTTATTGGCTAAGTGAAAGTTAATAATCAAATTTTATAAATAAAGTTGGAACATAATTACTTTTTTTTTACAACTGGAACATATTTACTTGAAAATAGCTAATTCTCTTATGCCCATCTGGACATTTGGTAATAGTAATTAGAGTGTTTTTTTTGAGGATAATGAGATAGATTATGTTTTTGTTTTTATTTTTGCTTTAGGAAAACTTGGAGACCACTACGCAACTACTTTATTAATACTTTTGTGTCTATTACTTAATGTTGGGTGTTTATTCTATTATGATTTTGGGTTTAATAGAGTTTACTTTTTTCGTACGATCCTATCCGCCTTAATGGTTGTAAATAATATTTGTCAAATCATATATCTTGCTACGATACTTGTTAATCTTAACAGTATCCGTCTTCTTTCTCTTCCACCTCCCACAACGTGGACCGTCAAGTATACTTAATTCAGACAGGCACAGAAGTCGGGAAAATACTTAAAGGGTTAAATATGTTTTTGGTTCCTATAAATATAGTAATTTTGTTTTTAGCCCCTCAAAATTTTTTTGGACACTTTTGGTCCCTATATTATTTACCATTTGCACTTTTAGTCCCTACCGTTAAATATCTAGTAACGGAACTGACGTGGCAATGCTTACGTGTCATTTTTAATGTTCTGGCACCCATTAGTTGTTTCCATGTCATTTTCTTAATTCCACATAACCAAAAAATAAAAAACTAAAATTTTTAAAAAAAAACAAGACCCAGAATATTGCGTCACGCGCCCCACGTACTCGTCATTCATCTTCTCCGCCCGAATTGAAGGAAAACGGGTCAGGTTTACCCGATTCAATCTCTACATAGGAGCAACAGTTAGCTTTAACTTTTAGCTATGTTTGGCGTATTACACCACTATGATGAATCCTTTTGGTAATTTTTATAAACATTCATCCATGTTTGAGATATTTTAGATCAAAAATAATAATATTGGAACTGTGTTAGACTTCGACCAATTCTATTTCATTACCCAGATCACCAAAAGCTCCTAGGTATTTGGGAAAATTATGTGAAAGAGGAATAGGGGTTTCGGGAAGATGAATTCCAATTTTAGGTTTTTAGTTTTTTAGTTTGTTTTTTTTTTAATTTTCCGGCATGTAGCTTACTTGGCAATGAGAACTTGTTGCCAGCTCATTAAAAGCCGACACATAAGCATTGCCATGTCAGCTCCGTTAGTGGAAATTAACGATAGGGACGAAAAGAGCAAACGGCAAATAATATAGGGACCAAAAGAGCCCAAAAAAATTTTGAGGGACTAAAAACAAAATTTGCTATATTTATAGGGACCAAAAACATATTTAACCCATACTTAAATATCCACGCCTGAAATAAACAAAAAATAACAAACTTGTTATTAAATCACAACATATAAATATCATTTTTTTTATTCATAAGCATATAAATCTTACCATAAGCAATGTTGTGTACCCCACTAGCGGGCCGCTCTCAGTCAAAGATGAAAAATTCAGCTGCTCATAAAGATAGGCCTATGCAGCTGAACCCCAAGCTCATGAACCAACCTGCTCCATGTCCTCCAACACCAACAACCACTTATCCTCCACTTTGTTCCCAGTCTTGCTGCAAAGATGCTCATCCCCAGCAACAACAATAAAAAGGCCCTAGCATCAAAGACCTCAGGCCTTCCCAAATGTGCTCTTGGCAGACTTCCAATAGCCACTCGAACCAGAAATAGTCTCCCTTGGCTTCGAGGACTGCGATGGCTCAAGTAACAGACACCCCCAGCAAATTAACTGTCAGTTGAATGACAGTGTCAACAATGACAGGCTGAATTGGAAGGCAGTAGTAGTTGACTATCACTGGTAGATGCAACAAACACGAAACATCATCTAAGATGATGGTCATCTCACCGAATGGTAGGTGGAATGAAGAGGTCTCAAGATGTCATCTCTCAACATAAGCTGATATAAGCTCATGATCAACTGTGGTGAGAGCTGAATGGACCAGGGAGGCTATCACTGGTAGATGCAACAAACACGAAACATCATCTAAGATGATGGTCATCTCACCGAATGGTAGGTGGAATGAAGAGGTCTCAAGATGTCATCTCTCAACAAAAGCTGATATCAGATTTACATGTTAATCCACTGCACAAGCATTAGGAAATACAAATTATTAGCAAAGAAAAGTCTGAAACAGATTTACATTAGCCATCAGATTTACATGTTAATCCGTTTCAGAAAAAAAATCAACTACACATTTATGTGTTTTTATGTAAATTTGTTAGGCAAGAAACATAATGTGTTGGATTTATGATAAATCCATTTTAAAATAAAGTGTACGTCGGAAGTATTAAATCCGTGTAGAGAAAAGTCGAGAATACGCTGAGAGAGAGAGAGAAGAATGATGGAATTGGATAAATGTTTTGTGGTTTTAAAGTTTTATGGAGTGTATTAGGGTCTTTCCACAGGAGTTGTGGGGAGGGTGATGACGGGGGTTGAAAAAAAAAGACTCAATGCTTGTATGGTTGTATTCCTTAGCTGTAGATGTGATTGGGCCCTAGTTTGGTCTGTACTTGTTTCTGTGTTGGGCTGTGCTCGTGTTGGTTCGGTTTCAATAAAAAAAAGGTTTAAATACTTGTTACCCTAAATATTCTTGATATCTAGTTACCCCCCTACAATCATCATCTTCTTCGTTAGTTTTGGTTAACTGTGTTAGTTAATTACTGATGTTACTCCCCTGCAAAATCTAATAGTATCCAGTTATCCCCCTTTTCAAAACCATCATCTTATTCGTTCAGTGGCGTATTTAGAACCCTGGCATAGGGTGGTCAGACAATTTAACTTTAATAAAATTTTGACAAAATTACCCCAGAGGACATTTAATTTGTAACAAATTGGACCTTTAATTTTTTTTTTTTTGTAACAAATAGGCTCTTTTAGTGATTACTCTAGCTTATGTATTGTGATGTAATGTTACTTAATATATTGTAATTACTCTAGCTTATGTATTTTGATGCAACCAAACATATTTTGGTGTATTTTGATGTAATCAACAATATGACATTTTACTAAAGGGCCAACGACGGTAACTTAAATAGCCTATTTGTTACAAAAAAATAACTTGAAGAGTCAACTTGTTACAAATAAATAACTTAAAGTTCCTCTAGTGTAATTTTGTCTAAAATTTTAAATTATTCAAATCATAAAGCTAATCAAAAAATTGCATAACAGATTCAAGATTATTCAAATCTTCTATGGAAAGAGAAGCGGAAATCATAAAGCTAAAATTAGATGTAAAAATTATATATTTATTTGAGTATTTTTTATTTGTTTTAATTGAGTGTTAAGTTTCATTACAAAAAATATTCTAAAATAATAAGATATAACAAAAGAGGAAACTATACAACATCGAAAAGGGTAATGAAAGAAGAGTCAAAATACATCGCAAAATTAGAAATATTATTTTAATGGATATGAAAAAGTAAAAAGTAGAGTTAAAGTGTCATCTTTATCTTCAATAAAAATCTAATGAATAATGGGGCCGCCGTCAACAGAATACAAACACGCAAATACTATTTATTAGAGTACGAGCAAGATATCAGCGGCAGAGAAGAGCACAGAAAGATGAGACCGTTCAGAATTTACTCACTGAAACGAGCAAATGTTGGTGCAAGATGACCTCGTGACCATAGAGGGGTGTGCAAAGTACCACAACTAGGGTGTTCCAAATTAATTTTTTTAGAGTATCAGGGCAAATTTTAAAGCTTGAGGGTGTGCACCTGCACACTCTCGGCTATATATACATCCGCCCCTGCTTACCGTATCAGATGAGAACTTTTCTATTGTGAGAAATGATAACTGTTAATTACAACCGTTAGATTAAAATTAGCGGTTAAGATTAAACTTTAACATAGTCTATATTTAAAACTAACTATATATCATACACATTGAAATGGATTGGGTTCCAATCATGGAGTTTGTATTGGGCAAAAAATTAAACTTTAACATTCTTGAGACAAGTTTTCTCCAAATATCATGCCATGTATTATTAATAATCATATGTATAGAACATGAACAATTCTCGACATTTTTGGTTGCCAAAAGTTTACGGTTTATTAAAGCCTGTGTAGTATTTTCACCATTAAGCATATCTACTTCAATATTATTCTATAGACTTTCTAATGCAGACATCAACTGAGCAGATTGATTACATTTGGAAGATGCAATAAACCTCTGCTTTTCAATGGCATTGCGGTCTTCGTCCGTCGTGAACTTGCTGGTATATTTTAGTTCATGCCATTTTTTATTTTCATATGGTTTTTATTGTTAGGCATAAATCCCCAATCAATGAAGAACTTCCTTTTCTCCGGTTTCACTTGGAACAGAAGAAACAATTGCCATGGTTATTCTTCATAACCAAGTTAAATTAGTTGTTTTTAAGAGTACAACTACATCCCTGAGTACATGCATGTTCCTTTTATTTTTGTCTGTTTCATGTATATAATGTCTATATTAAGCAAGCATTTGTTGTAGGCATATACTGCACTGATAGCTCTTGCCTCATTGACGCCATGGAAGGTATCTTTTTCTCATACTGTAATGATCGTGATCAACCTCTAGCAATGTACTCTAACTCATCATCATCTTCGCCTTCTGGTGATGGTGCCTCGAATAAATCCTTGTACTATGTTCAGCAAAAGCAATAACTGATTTTGTCACCAGTATGCTTATTTCTAATGATATTGTTTCCTTTCAAACAGTGAATGCAAATGGCGATCCTATTAGGACTGAGGGTACTGTCTCATGCAAGGACAAAGCAGTTGCTTCTAGTTTGAATATTCAATATACTGAATATCTAATCCACTGCTACACCATTGATATAATGGGACTAGAATCGGTACATTTAAATATTTGTACCAAATTTCTTAAATCTCATTGGAACCATCTTTTAACTATTTTCATTACCAGTAATTAACTAGGTAAAAAATGCAATAAATTGTAGTGTTGGACTCGCTACAAATGATCATAATCATTTCATGGGGATTGGATAGTTTTCTTATCTCTAATTTGATTATATTTCAGGTGTATGTTTTGGCTGCCCCTAGAAGTGGATTTGTTGGCTTTGATCACAGTTATATTAAAAAGGGATTGGCACTGTTGATTATAATGATGATCCTGATACTTGTTGCTGTCTTCAGTTTCCTTTTTACAAATACTAGAGCCATAAGGAGAGAAATGCATTTTTGTGCCTCGCTGATCAAACAAAAGGAGGCCACCCACCAAGCTGAGCAAAAGAATATGAAGAAGAGCCTTGCTTTTGCGAGTGCCAGCCATGATGTTCGCACTTCGCTCGCAGACCTTACTGCTCTGATAGAAATGTCCTCTAACTTAGTTAACCCTGGTTCAAATCTGGCAACCAATTTAATCCAAATGGAGGATTGTTGCAAAGACTTACTAGGTGACATCCGTGGTTGATGCTACCCAAACTTGTGATTTTACCATTATATAATTATGATTTGTATTTGACATTTGTGGACCTATGGTCACTTCATTTCCTGAACAATTTATTATGACATCACTAATTTGTCTTCTTTCTAAACAATTTTGCTTAGAAATATTGAACTCTATACCCGACAGAAGCCAAATTGAGGTAGGAAAAATGCAACTCAAGGAAGAGGAATTCGATGTATTCCATCTCCTAGAAGATGTAGCCGATTTATTCCATCCCGTGGCCATGAAAAAAGGTTCTGTTATAAAGTATTCACGCGTGAAAGGTGACAAGGGAAGACTTAAACAAATTATGTGTAATTTATTGAGCAATGCTGTCAAATTTATTGATAAAGGGCACATAACAGTTCGGGCATGGGCACAGAAGCCAACATTACATAGATCAATAATCAAGACTAACCAACATAGTTTCATGAAACATTTATCATTCTTATTTCATAAGAAAAAAGAAGCACACAGGGACTTAGAGAAAGCCATGAATTCAATCCAACAAGAGCTGCATTCTATTGATTTTGTGTTCGAAGTGGATGATACGGGAAATTGGCACTAAATCTGTTTACCTCCTCCATCCTTGTTGCTGGTCTCCTTCTCTTTATCTTGAGCTTTGTTATTCTCCATGATCAATAGCTGTTTCAAATTTGTAGATATAATTCTGATTTCTCCCATCATCCTGTCCAGCATCATCATACTTTCAATCTTGTAGTTTAACAAATTAGAGTTCACCATAGTCAGTTTATCCTTAGCTGTTTCTTCGACAATCAGTCGTTGGTAAAACTCGCTCAGCCCCATTGATCCAAAACAGTTTATTTAGAAGCAGTTTTTGGTTGAAAACGGTAACCTTGACCTTTTCCCAAAATGACATCTGAGATTCAATTGAAAGGAGATCAAAAACTCTAATTTCAAAGCGCCCTCCCAACTTCGAAACTCCAATTTAAATTACGGCTACAAAAATATGATTTAATGCAACACATATTGGTTTATGACATATATTTGAAAATCTACCCGTTTAAACGTTTTTGAAAAGAAAGTGAAAAAGTGAAAAGAGATGGCAACCGACCTTTTCTGCCCATTCATCAATGTTGGTATGCTAGTATCGGTGTATTCCACATCCACCCTAATATATTCATCTTCTTCCTGTATTTCCATGTTAGTAATAATAAGAATATTAGGAAGAAAGACTTGAAATCCTTAATCAAACGAGAGTAGTAAGGAACAAAAAAAAGTAACATCGACAACCTTGCGACGAGTGGCCGTGTCATAACAAGGAAAGAGGAGAGGGACGTAGCACTAGTACAGAGTCCAATATTCTTTTATTTTTGTGAATCTGCACCCATCTATGTTAATAATAGTAGTCCTCTCAATATGCAGATTAATTTCTATAATAAACTAGTGATTTTTTCTTGAAGCTGATCCAAAAGGGTAAGTAAAAATATGAGAAAGTTTGTTTTTTGGAATATATTTGTAAAGTTAATGAGAAAAGAAACAAAAAGAGTATATATTTAAAGGGAATATGAATAGGAAAAGTCTGAAGAGGAGAGGGGGGGGGTGCTAAAAGGCTATAAGGGAGGTGCTAAAAGAAGAGTAATAGAAGGAAAGAAAAAGTGTGAGTGATGAAATTGGAAACGTATGATTTGGGAAGTGTGATATAGAGAATTTTGACTCATGCAAAAAGAACTTGTTTTTTTTTGTTGTTAAAGATTAATAGTAACTGAAGAAGTGTTTTCTTTTTTGGTATGAATGAAGAAGAAGAAGTGATTGGATTTCTAATATTGAATTGGATACTATTCAATTCACTAGCTTATTATAGAACAACTGAGGTGTGCTTATAAAGATTAATATCTTTATAAGTTGTTAAGATAAAATGTTGCTCTTTGCCCATTTTCCATGTGTTTGCAAGAAAATAGAAATAAGCAGTCAACAAGAAGAAAGCAATACTCACTCATTTCCCAATATGTCTTTTGTTTGATCCTTACGAGCTTTTGTTTTTGCAAATTACAGTTTGCAACATGTGATTTTCATGGAAATGGGTACTGATGGATGATATGACTTAGTCAAAACTAGGAGATTCCAATGCTTAATACTCAAATAAGAGACATAAGTTTTCTTTTGCCACAGAAAACATTTTTCTTTTTGTTGAAAATTAGCTTAAAGCAGTTTAGCGAGAAAGTGGTGAGGAAAAAGTGGATAGGGTTGGTTTGATACTTTTCGCTAAACTGCTTTTTAAGCTAATTTTCAACAAAAAGAAAAAATGTTTTAAGCTTAATTTCCATTAGCTCTCCAAGATAGCTTATATACAAATGTAATTTACCAATTAATAAAAAAAGAATAATTTAATATTAGCTTTTATGTAGGTTCCGATTAATTTGGCATTAAGAGCATCTTTAATATTTGGGTGTTAAATGGTGTGAACGTCTATAAACATCGGTATATATAAGCAATCTGCGCTAACCCAATCCTACGTGGCGGTGCTTGTTGCAAATTTTTTGTCACAGGTAACAATATAAGCATCGGTGACAAAATTACTTTTCTTTCAATTTTCTCTCTCCCACTATCTCCTACTATCACTAAAATGGAGGATAAAAAATAAATATAAATAAAAAATATTAATAAGTGGGGTCATATATGATTTCTTATAAACAACTACCATTGGAGTAAAAACTATCTATATCAACTATAAATTTCTTAAATCCAATGTGGCAATTTGGTCCCACAAAAATCTATATTATATATAACCATGAATCTGACACCTAGGCATCCACCTAATCAGCCACGTCAATAAATATGTCAGCACCAATTAAATCCACCTAAGCACAACCATTCCATGCGTACACCACATCACCTCATTAACACCGCATACATTTAGAGCCGTTAGATCAAGTCACATGACAATAAAATCAAGGGCCTTAATATCATGAAAAAAATCAACGGCCACAGTTAAAATGGATTTCGGCTGGAGTAAATTAACACATAGGGGACAAGAAAACAAACGTGTTAATTATCATTCAAAATCACAATTAACCACAATCAATTGTCATAACTTCTTTCGGTTTGAATTTTTTGGTTTCAAAAAATATATATATAAATGACCGGTTACTACAAATATGGGTGCAATATTAGTGTTGTGTCAATTGAGAGAAGATATGTACATTCAAAAAGATTTATAGCTGAGTTTTAGTCTACTTTTAAATCGATTTAATTCTTTAAAATAAAACAAAAAATGGTTTTTGAAGAAGTCGCACTTCACCTCTTCCGACTACACATCCATCTCTGCATTCTGTCTTTGTGCCACAATATTTCAGCATCTTTTCTTGCATCCCACAATTGCATTGTCTTTATAGGTTTAATAATGTCGATTTTTTTTAAATAAAATCTTCAATTTCAATTGTTGGATATATGATTGTTTTTTACTGTATATGTTTATTCAGAATGAAACTTTGAAGTTGTCAAT
This sequence comes from Oxytropis ochrocephala, assembly GCA_020916435.1. Taxonomy (NCBI): domain Eukaryota; kingdom Viridiplantae; phylum Streptophyta; class Magnoliopsida; order Fabales; family Fabaceae; genus Oxytropis; species Oxytropis ochrocephala. Next base: position 15,560,587 of record CM037090.1, on the reverse strand, counting down.
AAGTTGAGAAATTAAATAAATTTTATTTTATTTAGGCTTAATTACAGTTTTGGTCCCCCTATTATCATCAACTCACGATTTTAGTCCCCCAATTTTTAATTTGACGAATTTAGTCCCCCTATTTTCCCAATTTGTAAAATCAAAGTCCCCCACTAATTTGGTCAAAATTATTGTTGTGCTGTCAGTCCTTTAACCTACATGGAAGGCCATCTGGCATGCCAAGTTGGACAATAAATTAAAACTTCTTATTTTTATTTTAACAAATGTTTTTAAACAAATTAATAAAATGCAAAATTAAAAACAAAATATTTGTCTTAGGGTATCAGACCCATTTGATGAGTTCCCCCACTCCAGTATCATCATCTTCGTATTTCCATTTTATTTACATTGCCAATAACTCTTTAACATTTATGTTGCTTGGTGTGAAGTGAAAATCAACGGATGGACAACAATGTTACTTTCACACCTTTTGTGTCCAAAATAACAACTGGAAAATGACAAGAGGAACTATCTATTGTCATGGTTCTTCCGTTATTTAATTTTATTTGATTTGATTTTCTTTTGTGAGTTCTACATCTCATGTGCAGATAAAGGTGAAACTATCTATTGAGATATCATGTGCATGAATTTACTTGAGATGTAATTTGTACTCAATAGTTTTGTATTGTATTTTTATTGTGACTTTCTTATAGGTTAATGATTTTGATTCTTTGGTTTTATCTTTGGGATGTATGCAAAAGTATGGTGCTCGATGGCTACTTTTATCACCCAAACTTAGAAACTTATGATCAATGATATTTTAAAATTTAAAATAAGAAGTTTCATTTTAGTGTTTACTACCAATCTTGATACACAACCCTTTTGTTGTATATTATCCATACATAAATATGACAACATCTTAGGGCTATTAACTTATTGGTAAATTTTGAATTGGTTTGGCCATTTTCGTTAATGATTTATAATTTTTATCTGCTTGAAAAAAATATGACGTAGGAAATTTATGTTTCCATTGTTGAGCTCTTTCTTCGTTGTTTATTTTTTATCACGTGACATGGTTTTGGACAGGGATTCGTGGTGCTATGCCTATGATATTGAAATCCATGTACTTAGGTAGAATTTTATTAATTAGTTCTTTCACCCTTCACCCTAATTTGATTGGATTTTAAAACCGCTTATTGTAATTCATTTGAATAGAAACTTCAAACCTTTTGGTTTAAACACAAAACACAAATTAGTAGAAGGTTAGAGTTTTGACTGGCGTTTTGTTTGGTTACTAATCTGTAAACTAAGGTTATGTTTTGTTACTAATCTGTAAACTGTGTTTATGATGTACTAATCGTACTAATAACTAATTTTCTATAGTGCGAATTGCATCAATGTACCAGTACTACCTAATTGGATCCCTAATTCTCTCAGCTGTTGATTATTTTATAACCCCTGATTCTTACATATATTTCTCTTCTCATATATTAGTCCATTTTATTGCTTTAACTTGAACTAAAGAGTAATTTTCTATTGTTTTTATTCCCTTTTCTCATATGGTTTATCATAAAAACACAAACAAAAAAAATCCATAATGTCTTCTTTTTTGATATGCTTTGTACTTTCAATTGAACTAAAGAGTAATTTTATATTGTAAAATATGCTTTGTATATCATCTTTTTTCTTATTTTATCAATTACAATATCAAATATCTATAAAAGAAATACAACAATGTCATTTCAAATATCTATAGAAAAATCATTATCTTTTAACAAAAATATTTAACACCATAATGTTAGACACTAATTAAATTTGAATTTACGTAAACTCTTTAACTTAATGGAATGGATAAATATAAGAGGCCAACAAGTTTTATATTATATTTAAATCAACTATATATTTACTAATTATTACAATTGATAGAGAACATTGATCCTACGGTTGTCAACGTCAATCAGCTTAGTCAAAAACAAACTAGATGTCCTTATGCAAAGATATATTTGCTATATATTTGTAAGTTACTATTTACTAATACTATTTTAGACCGTATAATACTTATAAGTAACTCCTGTTGTAATAACATCTCAATATAAAAATACCCCTGAAATTATATACACTGCGGTTGTCACTACTAAAGTATTATTTGATTAGTACTTATGTAGTTGTTAAAGTATTTTTATTTATGGGTTGTCACTACTAAAATATTACTTGATTTCACGGGATCTCAAAATTATAATATATAATTATATATATATATATATATATATATATATATATATATATATAAATCTAAATTTAATTTCCTACTATTCTACAAATATTTAATATAGTTGATTATACTAGTTAACCTTAATTCCCCAAATAAGCTCCCCCATTAAAGATGCTCTAACTTTGGAATGTGTAACCGTCGAAATTAATGGCCTTAAACATAGGAGATAATAGTTTTATTAGTTATTTATATTTAATTAATTATTATAAAGAATATTTGATAGTACTAAATTACCCTCTTATAATAACAACCATTGGATACAACTTAAATAATATATTTATCATCCAACGACTAATATAGATTTAGTGATCATCACTAAATAAAAGGCTTAGTGATGTAAGCCTTAGCCATATATAACTCAGTTTAAATCCTTAGTTGTGGCAGCGCTCACCAAGCAAAGGCAACAACATTGATTTTCTGGTGTATTTGGAAGCGACAAAATGAACGTGTTTGGGAGCATGTTGACCGACCCGTCGGTATCTCGGCTCAGATTTCTATGGAGGTCCTACATGATTGGGAATCCATTCATCTCTTACGTGGTATGGGCCTGGTTGTTCATCGCCCTCCTTCTTCTACCTGGGAGAAACCAGTACCCGGAGAGTTGAAGTGCAATGTTGATGCGGCACTTTTTGAGACACAAGGTATGTATGGTTTGGGCATGTGTTTGCGTAATGATAAGGGAGAGTTCGTTGCGGCGAAGACCATGAAGTTTAGTGGAGTTTCAACCCCGCAAGAAGCTGAGCGCAACTGGAGTGGAGGAGGCAATTCGGTGGCTTAATGAGCTAGAGTCCAACGAGGCACCGTTGAACTGGATTGTTTACAAGTGGTTAACGGTATCAACGGAAACCATCTCATGACTCTTTGAAGTTGGCTCAATTATTCAGAGTTGCAAGTCCTTGTTATCTATTTTTCAAAACTATAGGTGTAGTTTTACTAGGCGACAAGCCAATATTGTTGCTCATACTCTAGCTAGAGCATCAATTATTTATGTTATGAAAATAACCAAAACTTGAGTAAGAACAAACACTAGACATCATATAAGAGAATAGAAATGAATAAGGGAGAAGAAGATAATGAGAGAGTCTTTTCATTATGCTCTTCAAAAGCATCAATTTACACTAACATATGAACCCTATTTATAGGGAGTGGAATGGTAAGTGAGAAGACAATCATCAAAATCCACTACATGAGGAGATGGGGAGAAGGATGGACATCCACTATATAATAATAACATTCATAACACTCCCCCTTAGATGTCCATCGAGGATATGCCTCATTAAAACTTTGCTAAGAAAAAACCAAGTGGGAAAAAATATAGTGAAGGAAAAAGAGTACAATATCCTACCAGAGGGAAATGCCTCGTTAAAAACCTTTCCAGGAAACCCCATTGGGACAAAACCATGGCAAACGAAAAAGAGTGCAGCTTTTCTCCCCCTGATTGAAGCACCACTTCTGAATATGAATTTCAACATTTGGAGTTTCTTCCTGAGTGCATATGGAACAATCTACTCCACTATCACTTGTGATTGTATCCTCTTTTAATGGAACCTTGCGATCAGTATTATCTTCAAAACATCTTCCTTGAATTGTTGGCATTTGGACATGAAATGAAGAAGCAAGAACCATAGATTGTTTTGTATATCATAATATATTTCATGTCACCACATAAAGATAATAGCTGGCTTGAGATCTGACTTGATCTAGATCGAAAAATACTTTGTTTCTGCATGGTTAACTTGGAGAACATATATAAAATGATTTATTGATTAGAATAGTGAAAAATAAAATATAAAACTCGCTCTCTTCTAATGCATTTCTGTTTGTGCGCTGAACTTTATTCCTACTATCACATAATATCACATAATCTTGATTCGTAATGTTTTTCAGAAAATATTTTCTCATTTTGCTAATTCATGAGAATATTTGAGACATAAATTACATGTATTTTCCTTTACTTCAAAATATACTAAGATCAAGTAGAACTTATAGATTTTAGTCATGGTCCAAATGTATAGTTCTTCAGAAACTTGACCACAAATCTCCATAAGAGATGAGCAAAGAAAAATGTATTTTGTGCAATCTACCAAAGATACTTAAATTACCAATTCGTTCTTCAAGAACTATACCACAAATTTTTTCAATGATAATCAAGAAAATCATATATACTATGAGCAATCCTTCAAGGATGCTTGAATATTTTTTTTCGTCGAGTTCTTCAAGAACTATCACAAATCTTCACAAACAATGATAAAGAAAATTTTTCTTTGTACAATACTACAAAGATACTTGATTACCAAATTATTGGTTCTTCAGGAACTATACAATAATCCTTCAGGGATGCTTGGATATTAAAATTTTTAAGTTCTTCAAGATCTATATCAACAATGATACATAGTTCTTCAGGAATTATACCTCAATCCTTCTTTGTGCAATCCTCCAGGGATGCATGGATAATGAATTTATCGTTCTTCAGGAGTTAAATAACAAATTTTCTTCAACAATGATAAATAAATAGAAAATGAGATAAAACATAAAATAAGATCACAAATAAATAATAGTGATAAGAAAAAGAAGAAAAAGAAGAAGAAAAATTATTCTTGTAATAGAACCTGAAGATGATTATGCCATCAATCATACGGTAGAGCTTCGTGCTGATAACGTGTTATGAAAATAACCAAAACTTGAGTAAGAACAAACACTAGACATCATATAAGAGAATAGAAATGAATAAGGGAGAAGAAGATAATGAGAGAGTCTTTTCATTATGCTCTTCAAAAGCATCAATTTACACTAACATATGAACCCTATTTATAGGGAGTGGAATGGTAAGTGAGAAGACAATCATCAAAATCCACTACATGAGGAGATGGGGAGAAGGATGGACATCCACTATATAATAATAACATTCATAACAATTTATGCTTATTCCACGATTTTTGATTATATTCTAACCTGTATCCGTGACATTATTTTTATTGAAATGAAGTAATTTTGTTTCCGTAAAAAAAAACACAGTTTAAAATTATTTTATCATTTATTATAGAAACAACTTATACAATAGCTCTTATATGTGTTTAATTAAGTTGTTTATCCAAACAAGACCTTAGTCGAACTCCAAACAATTATCTACGGAAAAAACCCGAATGTCAAACTTTTCGTTGCAATATTTTGAAGTTCAATTTTTAATTAAAAAAACACAAACAATATGAAATGCTGAAGAGCTAAGAAGCATAATCGTGTTAATCATTAATGGACTAAAATCCCATCCAAATTTATTCATGTTCTTTGGAAAAAAATTCCAACCACGAAGATTCATACTTTAGAGTTGATAAATATTTAACATTGTACAAATAATGAGTTAGTACCTCTGTCCCATTTTATATGTAGTTTAAGGTTGTTGCACACATATTAAGAAAAATGATTAGTAGTCTAGATTTTATAAAAAGTGTTGTCTAAATTATCATTTAACCATTTATCGCTCGACAAAAATAAACGTGAATCATTTATTAAATGTAAAAAGTTGTCATGATTAATAAGGGCAATAGCGGAAAAACATGTTAGACGCTTTCTTGAAAATGTAAAACAACAATTAATTTGAGACAAATTGATTTTGCTAAAACTTAAAAAATGGGACGGAGGTAGTAGTTGATAAAGTTTTCTAGTCTTATTTGCTCTAGATATTACGATTATCATCACCTCAACTCGAAAGAAGAAGAAAAATCTAATGCAGCTACTATTATTTGTTGGAATCTCAGAACACATCACACACTTGCACTCACAGAGAATGAGATAGAGAGAGCGCGCGAAGAGGAAGAAGACGGTTACAACTAACTTTTGAAAATATACACTTTATTTCACTGTATCACACTATATGTGAATTCTCACTGATACACAGTATTTATACTGATACAATTTATTTAGCTAATACCAGTATATGTCAACTATATCAAAGGCAAACTAGCTTATACAATTTATTCTAACACACCTCCTTAAGCTAGTTTCATACAACAAGTACAAATCAATTAAACAAGTTCTTTACAATTAACAACATTCAACATACTCCTTAGCTTCTTAAAAGTCTCTGTCTTCACAGCCTTAGTAAGAATATCTGCAACCTGCATATCCGATCTACAATAGTTCAGCTTCAGTCTTCCTTTAGATACTTGATCCCTTAGGAAATGATAGCGTGTCTCTATGTGCTTGGATCTTCCATGTGCCACTGGATGCTTAGCCAAGTTTATTGCAGATTTGTTATCAACAAATAGCTCCACAGTACCTTCCTTCTTGATTCTCAGTTCCTGCATAAGATTATCAAGCCAAATAGCTTGACATGCTGCCATTGATGCTGCAATGTATTCAGCCTCACAGGATGATAAAGCTACAACAGATTCTTTCTTTGAACTCCATGATATAGGACCTGCTCCAAGCATGAAGACAGATCTCCGCAAAGATTTTTCCTATCGATTTATCACCTCCCCAATCTCATCCGTATAACCATACAAGCTTCTCTTACTTTCACCGCATTCACTTGGCAGAAGAATTCCATATGTCATGGTTCCTTTTATATATCTCAGAATCCTCTTTGCAGCAGCCAAGTGTGATGTTCTAGGCCTGTCCATAACTCTGCTAATCAAACCTACACTGAAAACAATGTCAGGTCTGGTATTGCAGAGATATCTCAGTGCCCCAACCACCATTCTGAATTCAGTAGCATCAACTTCTTGCTCATCCACTTCTTTATTGAGCCACAATCCACGCTTCGCAGTGTTTCCTGCTTGTTACAATTCTGCGAGGTTGAATCTCTGCGCAGAATATCGCAGCGATGTATTTGCATTGTGATGACAGTGAAATTCCCTTACTTGTTCTTTGAAATTCAATTCCTAGGAAGTAATGAATCTCTCCCAGGTCTGTCATCTCAAAAATTCTCATCATGTTCTCCTTGAATTCTGCCACTTTGAGTTCATTGTTTCGATTACCAATAAATCGTCAACATAGAGGCATATGATCACCACATCTTCTCCCCTTGACTTCACATACACACCATGTTCACTAACACATCTCACATACCCCATGTTGATCAAACTCTTATCTATCTTCTTGTTCCAAGCTCGTGGAGCTTGCTTCAAGCCATATAATGCCTTCTTCAATTTCAACACTTTATCTTCACTTCCTTGCGCCACAAAACCAAGAGGTTGTTCAACATACACTTCCTCTTCCAACTCTCCATTCAAGAAGGCGATTTCACATCTAATTGATGTATTTTCCACTTCTTCAAGCTAGCATGAGCTACCACCACTCTCACAGTTTCAAGTCTTGCAATGGTGCAAAAACTTCTTCATAATCTACACCTTGCTGCTTCAGAGAAAACCTCACAGCCACTAACCAGGGCTTTGTACTTCACCACCTCACCCTTTGGATTCACTTTCACCTTATACACCCATTTTACTCCTATAGCTTTCTTATCTTTGGGTAATTCTACTAATTCCCAAGTCATATTCTTCTCTATAGACCTTATTTCTTCTTTCATTGCTTCTAGCCACTTAGGATTCTTCATTGCTTCCTCCACATTCATGGTTCGGTTGGCCGCTGTAAGAGCAAAATGTACAATATCACCTTCAGAATTTATCTCACTATCTATCATCACTTCATAGTCATTAAACCTTGTAGGTGCTTGCCTAGTTCTCAATGATCTTCTAGGCTCTTCCTCCACATCACCATCATCCATTTTCTTGAGCTATACCAAACTCATCGTGCCAGGAACTTCAAACCCGCTTGCTCAACTTACCGAACTTTCAATCTTCTCTCCCCAATCCCATGTCTTAGTCTCATCAAACACAACATCTCTCGCTTATCACTACCTTGTTAGTCACCGGGTTCAACAACTTGTATCCACCAAAGAGAATGATAACCCAAACATGACCATCAATTCACCCTTATTATCAAGTTTTGTTCTTGTTTTGGTCGGTATGCGTCTATAACATCTTGAACCAAACACTCGAAATGTGAGACACTTGGCTTGACACCTGCCCAAGCCTCTCAAAGTGTGGTATTCTCCAATTTCTTGGTTGGGCACCTATTCAATATGTATGCAGCAAAGATTCACGGCCTCTCCCCACAAATACTTAGGCATATTTCTGCTCTTCAACATACTTCTCACCATATTAAGTAATGTCCTATTCTTTCTCTCAGCAATTCCATTATGCTGAGGTGTATATGGAGGAGTAACCTCATGTGTTATCCCCTCATTTTCACAGAATGCAGTGAACTCAGCACTAACATACTCACCACCACCATCAGTTCTCAGTACACTTATATATTCACTACTTTGTTTTTCTACTAGGACTTTGAATTTTTGAATACTTCTAACACATCACTCTTCCTCCTAAGCAAATAAATCCAACACTTCCTAGTAACATCATCTATGAATGTAATAAAATATTTATTACCTCCTGGTGTTTCCTGTTGAATTGGTCCACACACATCGAAAAAATCACCGCAGAGTCTCTCTCGATCCGCTTCGGAGCATTTGGATTGAATGAACCTCTAGACATCTTGCTCTCCACACACACTCTGCACATATGTCTCTTGGTGCATGGATTTGAGGCAATCCTTTCACCATCTCCTTGCTTTGCAACTTGTTTAGATCACCAAAATTTAAATGTCCATATCCAAGTGCCACAACCATTCTTCTTTGTCCACTGCGAGTAGCAAGACATTCTTCGCAAAGAATACACCCAGTTCAACCTTAAATGTTCTGTTTTTTGACAGAAATGCCTTCACCAGCAACCTACCTTCTGTATCAAACACTTTCATGGCTCTATCTTCTAGCACCATTCTATACTCCTTCTCCAATAACTGTCCTATACTCAACAAATTGCTTTTCATTCCTGGTACATAAAGAACACCAGAAATAAAGCACATTGATCCATCCTTCTTTCTTATCATCACCTTGCCTACTCCTTCCACCTTCAATGTTCTATCATCAGCAAACCTTACTCTGCTCTTGATTGAAAAATCAAGCTCAACAAACCAGTCTTTTCTCCCTGACATGTGTGTGGAACAACCAGTATCCAGAAACCAGTATTCACTATTGTCACCTTCCTCCTTCACAGTCACCATTTGCAACACTTCTTCTACTTCCTCCCTCTCTTCAAGTGCCATTAGCAAAGTCTCTTCCTTCTCCTCCTCTTCTTCTTCAGCCATCTTCACTTCATTACCACTTACATTGCTATAACACTCATCAGCAAAGTGTCCATATTTTTCACAATTATAGCATTGTATGTGACTCTTGTCATATCTCCTACCTCTACCTCTACCACCTCTACTTCCTCTACTGCCTCTTCCTCTATGATTTTCACCACTATTGTTCTTTTGTTCACTATTACTATTTCCAGTATTTGAATTACCTCTACCAGAATTAGAATTGTAAAAATTACCTCGCCTCCGCCTCCTCTCCAATTGTTTTACGCCTCTCGCCTCTTCCTCTATGATTATCACCACCTCTTCCTCCATCTGCATCGCCAACGCTTGTTCAACACTTCCTTTCACCGAGTTCCTTTCATTAATCCTCTGCTCATGCGCTTCAAGTGTTCCTTGAAGTTCTTCGATTTCATTGTTGATAAATCCTGTGCTTGTTCAATTGCCACCGTGACATTGTCAAACTTTGCAGTAACAGATCGCAAAATCTTTTCAACGATCTTCTCATCAGATAATGTTTCTCCACACGATATCATTTGATTCGTCATCGTTTGCACTCTTGTAAAGTATGCAAAGAATTGTTTCACTTTCCTCCATTCCGAGCAATTCGTATTGTCTTCTTAGGGTTTGCAATCGTACTCTCTTCAATTTCTGATCGCCGGCGTACGAACTTGCAAGCACATCCCACGCCGCTTTGCTCGACTCCGATCTCGCAATTTTCTCAAAAATTGCTTGATTCACGCACTGATGTAAAATACACAAACCTTTGCAGTCTTTCTTCTTCGTCTCATCTCGTCAGACATTCGCTGCGCAGCCGTTGGATTCGCCGGAAGTGGATCAAGCCCGTTCACCACCAAATCCCACACATCCTGATATCCAAGGATCGCTTTCATCTTCATGCACCACTGATCGTAATTCTTTCCATCAAGGATCGGAAAGTTCGCCGGAAAATGTCCGTTCATCGTTGCCATTGATAGATTTCTCACCAATCACTCGTGTTTAGGTTTTGATTTGGGGATTCTCACTCGCTCACAAATCCACTCGAAATTGTGGTTTCACACACCTCACTTTTCACTCAATCGATCGTCGAGATCCAACAATTCATGCTCTAGATACCATTTGTTGGAATCTCAGAACACATCACACACTTGCACTCACAGAGAATGAGATAGAGAGAGCGCGCGAAGAGGAAGAAGACGGTTACAACTAACTTTTGAAAATATACACTTTATTTCACTGTATCACACTATATGTGAATTCTCACTGATACACAGTATTTATACTGATACAATTTATTTAGCTAATACCAGTATATGTCAACTATATCAAAGGCAAACTAGCTTATACAATTTATTCTAACATTATTGACCCCAATGCTGTGAGGATGAATGAACTAGTTTTGAATGGTAAGAAATGTGTGCTAATGCAGTGGCAACCTTGTAAATAAAAATCCTCTACATTTTAAATTAACTTAGCAGAATGCCTTTATCCATGGTGAGGTTCCACTCTTGAGGCGAACGAACCGTTTCCGCAATCAAGAGAGGAAACGCTATCGTTGTATCACAATGTACCTGGTTCAATAAAATAAATGAAGATGTTGATGATATTCATGGTGACAATAATGTAAAAACCAGTTATATATGCATAAGGAAATGGAAAATGCTACTTGTAGCGAAGGATTTTTCCGTGAAAAGCTTCGCGAAAATGTTCTCAGTCAAACATTCAGCAGCAGATTTTGTGGGGGGTTATGCGGTGTCCAAGTTTTTAAAACCTGGAAATTACAGTACGGTCGTGGAATTCCACGAACCTAACTCTCGCTATGTATAGCATAGCTCATAAGGAAATACCTTCATGGAAAAAAACACATAGGATGTACGTGTACCTTAACAGTTTTAGCAGATCCTCTTATTTTCCCCCAAGAAACAGCCTCATCTGGACGAGCTCTAGAATAATCACTTCCATCAAATTCTTGTGCACTAGTATAAAATAATTTGATTTTTGTGTTTAAAGGGCATAGGCTTTGAAAACTAATTTTTTTTTAAAAAAATAAATAAATCGTATATACGCTTTGAGGACGTATATACGATGGCTATTTTATGTCCAATTGTATATACGTACTCAAAATGTATATACGATGATTATTTTATTTTTTTAAATAATTTGTTTTAATTTTTTTAAAAAATTGTTATAAAAAAGCTACTAAAAATTCGTTAAAGAGTCAAAACTAATCTAAAAAATTGTGGAAACACCACTATAAATCTAACAAAACCAAAATAAGGCTATGCAATTTTTTTTTTAGATTTTTTGAAGACTATGAAAAATTAAAAAAATTCCAAAAAAATAGTAAACGATGAAATTTGGGATTTTGAGCCCGTAGTTCCGTAAGAAGTCTCTTCTAAAGAAGTCATGGTTGTTGATTTTTTTTTCAGATTTAATGGCTGTGGTTTCATTACAATCAAAGTAGGTTGCCCGAATACCTTTTTTTAGCCTAAACCGATTGAAATTACATCGTCACGTGTTAATAAACTACACACCAAACCTATTTGTAGACCTAAATTATTCAAAAATACAATGGTTTCAAAATAATTAAATAAAATACAATGGTTCCAAAAATACAAAACGTATTTTTTTTTGTTAAGGGTATTTTTGGGTTTCTCTTTTATGTGGGGTATAAGTGAAAGGGGTGGGGGTAAAAAAAAAAAAAACCCTTCACGTTTTTGGACCTTCATTTATTCGGTTTAGACGCTAGGCACACGCAGCGTTTCTTCCGTTTCTTCTTCTCATTTCTCAAAGATCCTCTAATCGCCTCACTGAATTGCTGTTCATATTGGTGCTCTCTTCATCCCTTCAATTCCCCAATCGCACAGTTATTCACCAAATCGGAACCCTAACCCCCAAATCGGAACTGCAAATCGCTGGAACTTCCCTCTCACTCTTCTCTCTCTGAACGATTATTGTTATCAAAGGTATGAATATTATGTCATAGGTTAAGAATCTGATAAAGCTATTTCGATGGTTTCAAACCCAATTCGTTGTTGCTATGGTCTTGTTGATTTTGGCAAAATTTCCAGTTTTATTTATCTGGGTTATTCATTACTGTAAAAAGGAGTTGATTTGATGTTTATTCATTGTGGGTATTGTCTCTTTCTCTGGTGGGTATGCAAACTTGTTTTACGCAGATGAAATTTGCAATGCTGCATTAGTAGTTTTTGTTACTGGAGGATTTTATAGTTGAGTTAAGAGGCTTTACTGATGGTCTTTGTAATTCTTTTTATTATTTATATAGCTGGATAAATGTGGAATTGTTGCATTGTAATTTAATTATATTTTTATAAACTCAATTTTTTGCAGTTAAGAGAATCAAATTGATTATTGTTGCATAATGAGAAGTTGAGAATGAATTGTTTTGATTGTAATAATAGACAATAGTGGTGTGCATTCTTATTCTTCTTCTCTTCAGAATCGGTTTTCCGTTTTTCAGAAGCAAAAAACCATTTTGGCAGTAAAAACTGGTTTTCAGAAACGGTAAACTCTTTTCTGGCAGCAAAAAAACCGGTTTTAAACCGGTATACCGGTTTGCAAACAATAAACAGCTTTCCTGAGGTTTTAAACCAGTTTGAAAATGCTAACCGGTTTTTGCAGAAATGGTAAACCAGAATTGGATCTTAAAGAGGTATGGTGTGGTGTGGTATGCACACCCCTAGCTGTGCCCGTGTTGATTCGGTTTCAATAAAAAAAAAAAAAAAAACTTTCTCCTAGAAACAGAGCAAACGAAACCATAGCGGGTTGTAGAACAATTGTTCCCTCCTTCTCAGAGTCTATTAGTGTCTGGTACCAACTAACTACTCTCAAAGTTTATCTTTCTATCTCTATCTCTTCTCTTAATTTTTTCCCTTTATTTCTTGCTGCAATTGTGGCTCTGCGTGTTGGATTTTTTGTTTTGATTCAATTCTTATTCAATAATAATTTCTGTCATTTCGTCCAGCTGAAAATGAAGTTTCTTGATTGGTACTTGAAGATCGGAGTTGTGTCGGCTTTGGTTGGGGCTTCTATGGAACTCTTCATGATCAAAACTGGCTTCTGTGTGAGAAATTTCCTTTCTTATTCTTTAATTGCTCTTTTGCATTATCTTGTTTTTCCATTTTATGTTCCAATTGATACTGGAAATCAAAATATATTTCAATTACAATTATAATTATAATTTCGTATAGTCATTGATTTAGGGTTTGTTTAGATTAGCTTTTTGACTTTATTTTAGCTTCTATTATAGAAACAACTTATACATAAGTATTTATGCTAAAAGTACTTAATTAAGTTGTTTATCCAAACATGATCTTAATATGATTTGGCCTGCTGAGTTATACTTATACATGAGCATGATATTGATTTTGGTTAGTAGAGTAGTACTAGTAACTTGAGTTAAAACTAGTAGATACACAATTATGTAATGTAGTGAGTTTTAAGCTCTAGGGATTTTTGGAAATATGGACTCCATCATATATCTTTCTAAACATTATTTCTTTTGGTCAAATTGCCCAATAACCACAATATTTTACATATGAAGGGGATATTGATATTTACTAGTAGTTTTCTCAACTCACTAGGATTTTGCACTAGCTCCACTCTAGTGAGTGAATGTTCTTCATCAAAAGATTTAGAATTTATAAAAATTGAATTTGTGCATTCTTCTTTGGACTGTGCAGATGACAAAGTAACTGTTTTAGAGTCAGAAAAACGCGCATGGGAGAATTCCCCAGATGCTCAGGCAGTTAGAGATGCTCTAAACCCTTGGAAACATATTGACACAAAAGAAACAGACAAGCCTTGATCTCTTGACTCGAGTACGAATCATTTTTTATTAAAATCCATGAGTTATTTTTTAAGATGTTCAATGAGAATATGATGAAAACAGAATGCATTTGAACTAGCAATTCTGTTATGCTTATGATTCAAGTCATGGAACAAATCCATTCAACAACCTCAGTTGCTGCATCCTGTTCTCCGGCCTGCAGATCATCTTTGGGATGTATCACACACAGCCTTCAATTTTATTTTGCTGCTATCTGGCTTTTAAGATTGATTTATTCAATTTGGCTCTTGAACAAGTGTTAAGAATTTTTTTGGTAGTTGGTAGTTTGATACAAGATGTTTGTTGGGTTATTCTTGTTCTTGATGAAAAATAATTGCAAGTGGTTCTTAAATTGTTTTGCCACAAAACATTTATATCTGATATGCAAGTATTCTTTTGACTTTTAATTTAGCCAATCTTTTCTTCTTCATCTCCTACAGGAAAAGAGCTTCTAATCATATTTAAGTTAGCAATAGCAACTATTGGGTAGAGAGATTAGAGAAGCCGGAGTTTTTTATTCATTTCTACATGTAACAAGTGGGTGTTTATCCTCCTTCGATTCAAGATGGAAGTTCACGGATTAGGATCCTTTGAGAAATGGAGGGCTCCATTTAGAGAGAGATAGACACAAAAATTATGGTGAACCATAGCATTAATTATTATTATTATTATTATTATAAATTTAATGTTATGGTCCACCATGAATGTTGTGACTATCTTTCTCCAAATGGAGAAATAGAGAGGATCTCAACCCGAATTCACATACTCACGTTTAGATGGAGAGCTTTAAAGAATAAAGAAAGGGGAAGTAAAGCGTGAATGCTTTTAAAAAATTATTTTCTGTATAATGTTTTCTAGTTTTAATTGTAAAAATATAACATTACTTTCACTTTGTTTCAAAGTTTGTATAAGAAGCGAAAACGACTTTTGATTTCTTTTAGGGGTTTTCTATTTAAAACTTTGAAAGCAAGATACGCACAATAGTGTTGTTAACAAGTAATTTCACATTTAAATTATATACAATAAAATGGATCAAATGAATAACATGTACTAATACATTAATCAGCCGTTATGTCAACAACAAAACAAGGATATCAAACTCCAGATGAAGTTTTGGATTTAGTTAATGATTATATCATCGTGGCCATAAATGTAAAACTCATTTAAGCTGTGTACAATTTCATGGTACATTGGAAGTGTGTACTACTGAAAGAGCACTACTAGCCATTTGATTGCTATAGGACTCAATAAGCTGCAGAATCCTGACTTTATAATAGCTATATATAAGGGAGATCTTATATAGGTACATATTCGATCATCTATTTATTTAGTTATTATTTTGACAGAAACTCAATCTTTTACTAGACAACACATATTATACACGTGCATCTAATACTTTACATATCAACAAGCAAGCGCAATGACAATTCAAAGACCCTCGTCAGGACTAGTTTCAAGAAACTCTTTTATTCTCATTCGTTCATTCTGTGTGAGATTAGGATCATCGCTAGTCAATCTCGCACGAAGGGAGGCACGACCAGCATCCGCATCATCAAGGACCTGTTCAGAGAGGACGAAACACATGAAATCAAGAACTAACAGTGTGCTCTACAAACTTCAAATGGACACAAAGTCAGATGGTAATATATATATATATATATATATATATATATATATATATATATATATATGATGAAGAAAAATGATCATTGTGACTTGTGAGCAATATATGTTGTGGTACATAAAGTACATTGTATTTACATTTGCACTAATCGATTTACCTAGGATTCAAAGGTGTAAGAAGTTCACAATCACAATTTAATTTCTGAACTAAGCAGTGAAACTTCAAACTTACGTCGATAAAATTGTTGATATGGCCGTCTTTGTTGGCCGAGGTTACGAGCTCGTCCTTATTTGTCGTCCATTCCCCATCAACAATGTACTTGTACTCATAGTGTCCTTCCTGGTAGTCGGTAGATAGGACAAGAAGAAACTTATTTCTCATTGGAATATGGAAACAAAACTAGAGAAAAGGGATCTAAGGGCAATAACAAGTAACAACTGCACAATTTTAACAAGTACAATGAACTTACAAGCAATTCCCTCTTGAGAGACCATGAACCCTGTTTGTCATCAAAATCTAAGGGCATTCTCTGAAAAGGGATCAAGACACTGTGAGTAAAGGTTTGGCATGAAATCAAATCAACCATAAGGTATACTTATATTTAAACATAGTAAATAAGTCAATCGACATATTTCAGATTATTCTACGAATCGGAATAGTGTATGGTCATAACTTAAGTCTGAAGTCTGAAGCAGTTAACTAGTTAGTGGTGATGATGATACCATCTGAAAATATCTCCATGTATTGTAGCATTTCACTTTCTACCAGCTGAGACATTTCTTAATTCTAAACAACAAGTCACAACCATTACCTGTCCCCATCCAATATCAAGTCCAGAAATTTCCACTGTAGAGCAATTGTTGTTTCCCCATGACAAAGTGACAGGCTTCTTACTGAGGCCTGTAAGCTTTAAGGACCATAAATAAATAATGGTTAATGATATGATCACAATAGAATCGATAATTATTATGATGATCACATATTTGCATTGATATATAAGTATGCTTGTCCACTAAAAGTATGCTAGTTCAATAAAAAGATCAAAAACAAAGTGAGAAACATCAATTAAATTATCATCGTGAACTTTTGACATTAAACCAATCATGTCAGCTTTTAATGAGAAAAGGTTTTATCAGGATGATTATGACTATAATGGAATACCAAAAAATAAAAACTATAGTTCAAAAATTGCAGAGCACAGACATATATGAATACAAACAAATTGACTCACAATATCTGCCGTTGCACTTTTTATGGCGTCCAGTTTTGGAAAGCACGACCTTTTACTCTGCAAGAATTAAAAAAAGTCAAGAAAATTCAACAATACTTCAATCTCATTTCCCTCTTTAGAAGAATTATAAGCATCAAACTATAAGTTTATAACTGTTGTAGACTTATGTCAACAAAAAACTATAACAGTTATAGACTTGCTAATTGCCACCTAATCATTATGCATAGAAATTATAAACGCTGAAAACTTAATTTCCAAACTAAAATTGGGAATAATCACTACCATTAATTCAAGCAATCAGGAATATTGGAAACCATTTAGCATGCTATCCACCAAGAACCTCAATACGCTAGCTAGAATGTGAGACAATAAAAAAACAAGTACTGAGTAAACTTACCTGAAGTAGTCTATTAGCATCATTAAGTTTATAACCCAGAACCCAAAACATATATGCCAACTGAAACAAAAACAAACTGTTAATAAATGACCAATGGAGATCAACTGATATAAATCCTTTTAAATTTAGCTATGCTAGACAACAGATGAACCATGATGCATCATGCATGATATGTCACAGCATTCCAGAAAAATAAAATTCAACCCTACTAATACAAGTATACAACTGAATGGATGCACCCAGGCCATATCAATACAAGTGATTCTAAAAGTCCACAACAAAAAAGAGTTTCCCGCATGAGGATCCAAACAGTGTGAGGGCTGGGGAGGGTCAGATGCATGTAACCTTAACCGTGAGCACTGAGCACAGAGTTTGCTCCTACAACTAGAACCTGTGACCGCCAATCCACAACGCAACAACCATGCTGTTGCGGAAAACCAATTTGGTCTATACTCTTCTTGAAAACTCAACTGATGATGAAAATGAAAAGTTTCAGCATTTAAAATGGTTTACGGATGTATCTTTCATATCAACTTATTTATTATTTAAGTGAAAAATGCTGAAAGCTTTCAGCATGGGAGGTCACTGAATACATTCAGTACCAGTCCTTTCTTTGTTTAACTTATTAAATCAAATTATTTCCTCTAGTATACCTAGAATTAACCCAAAAAATATTCAGGTTAACTAACTTTGGGAGTAACATGTATATATATAAGAAATGAAACCAAGTGACATACCGCAACAGCAGGAGCTCTTCCAAGTCCAGCAGTGCAATGGATATATGTCACACCTCCATTGGTATTTACTGCCTTGTATAATTTGCTAACCACAGCAGGAAGCCTCATCCGTAAATCAAATGAATCAAAGTCTCTGCCACATCAACGTCGGATCATCATATAATGTGAAGAAGTGCGAGACATACAAAGGCAACAGATATGCCGCGCAATAAATACTGAGTAAATGGAAACACTAGTAATTACCTTATCTCAGCACGCAAGTGTTGAATGTCATCGTATGTCTTGGCATATTCTTGTATGGCATTGATGTCAACATTAAAATATCTACGTACTTGTAAAGGAACACAATGGTTTTGTTTGATAGATTAAATATGTGATATTTGTCTCATGCTGAAATGAAAGTGAACAATGTCAAACAAATTGTTTAGGATACTCTAAGTCTGGATTTTGTTGCAAGCAAAATATAGTTTTCACTCCGATTTTACGCAGCTTGTCAACATCTTCAGGAGTCTGATGGTTTTACATAAAAATAAAGAAGTCAGTGAATCAAACTAGTTGAATAAATTGAATCGGGTATCCATATAACTGAAACAAAAGAAAAAAAGACCTGTAGGCATGATCCCACAATCAAATCTGGACGGATGAAGTTGTAATTCATTCCTAATTCATGCCTGTAAGTCAAAACTGTTGTGCACTATGTTAGAAATGGTTGATAGAATATGATATTCAAAAAACAAAAAACAGGTTAACCATAGCCATAACAAAACTGAACCTTGGTTAATCCAAATTATAAGTTGAATACAAATATTTCAAGTGTAAGGTTGTTAGAATTAATCTTAGAAAGAAAAATGAAGGTTTATTCTTATCATTTGAAATATTCTAGTCCATGTTACCCAAAAATAAAAAATTACAATCAACATGAAGCTTCAGCCTTCAAGTAAGAGAAAATCTCTGTTTTCCAAAGATTGACGTCCGAGTTTTTTTGTTTTTGGTATTCAAACTAGAACTACTGAAGTAGTGAAGACCAACAGAAGCGAAAAATAGTCTGGTTTAAAGAGGAAAAGGAACACGGAAGAAAACTATAGGAGAAACAGTTAAATAAGAACTTGCTCTAAATGGATCTATATTGAAATTTTGGCTTTTATTAGAGCCACATGCCATTTGGTTGATCAATGTAGCTTACTCCCCTTAACAAAATAATTCTTGGTTGTTGCTGAATTATAAGCATAAAATGATTAAAACATACCGGCACCCATGGCTTGTGTCATGTCATTACTATATGTCTCAGACTTTTCCTCCTCCACTTCGGAGCTGCTTGTCTCTGCACTGGGAATAGAACCAGAAGCAGCCTGCACAACAAAATGCCATTCATGTTCCTTAGAGAGCACAAGAAATATGAAGCGGAAGTTCCTGATTCGGTAATCAAACTAAGTGACAACGAATATTTCACAGCACGGGACACTGAAGTACCAAATCACATTCCTGTTTTTAGGTTTTAACTACTTTTAAGTTCTATGGTGATATTTATGTCCTAGTTTTCTTTATATTTAATTTTGTTCTTGCCCAAGCTCCAAAATGTGCAACTTTTAAAACACCATCGCTATCATTGATTTTGGCAGATTTCAGAATATGCCATGAACATTCCATACACACAAGTCGCCTGGTGTTATTAATCGGCTTACAGTGGACTCCACAAAAACTCATCCAGCTTTAACATAGTTGTTCTGTTCGTCATAAGTATATAGCTCGGTTGGTGAGCTTAGGGACACCGGAGGAGTTTAACGTTTGAGGTTCAGAATGTTGGAAACTAACATAATCATTAACTTGCTAACAATTGCCTATAAAAAAAAAAAAACTGTTATGAGCAATTGAGCTAAAACCAATCGTATAATCTTATTTAAAAGATAATCAGAATATCCAACTATCTAAGAGCGCTTAATTATAGAGTTTCAGTTGATTGGCACCATCAACTTCAAATTGGTTAATGAACTTAAAAGAACAACAAAAGGCAATAGTATAGAAACATCAAAACCCTCACATTAAGATTCAAAAACAACAACAATAATAATAGAAAGGATACCTTAAGTGCCATACTTCGACTGTGATTAGATTTACACTTACTGATGTTTCCCTGTGTCCACCATTACAAAAATTAGAAAAAAAAAAAAAAGATGGAGAAATAACATAGCCATTAAAGCGTTCAGAGAGAGGGAGAGAACGAACCAGTGAGAGGGATAGAGAAAAGGAAGGAAGATTCTTGTGGTGGCGCGCAAGAATTGTGTCAACGGGCAAAAAGGAGGATCTGGAAATAGAGAAAATATAGGGATCTGATTAAATTCAATTTGGATAATAGTGAATCTAAAGTGAAAAAAAGAAAGAGAAGAAAGGAGAAGGAAAAAAGAAGGAACCGATGAAGATTCTGAAGACAGTTCATGATTAGAAAATAATTCAGATTCTGAGAAACTTCACTTCACTTGAGTTCAGCAGCTGTGTTGTACTACTAGTGTTGTCGACTGAGAGAGATATTTCATTTGGTTTAAGATGCTCCCTTTGCTGGCAAAAAAACCAATTGGTGCCAAAAAAAAAAAAAATTACCCAAATAACCCACTTTTTATATTATATACCAAAGTATACCAGTTTTTTTTTCATGTGGAGAACTCGCCCCCCACTTAACCGAGTTCTACACTCCAAATTTGGAATTTTTTTTATTTGTAGTGCAGAACTCGCCCCCCACCAGGTTGAGTTCTGCACTGCGTTTTTTGACACTCATTTAGAGTTGTTAAGTCATACAATGAGGCTATATGACACATGTTTTTGGCCTCTCAAATTAAAGATTAAGAATATGTTCACATGTCATTCTTGAATTCGGATTTGGTGTAGTCAGAAAACTTGTATGGTCATGCATTCGGCGAAAATAGAATTAGTGGAATTTGAACTCAAATACAATCTATGGTTGGGATTTGTTTCAACTCGGCCACATCCTACTTCTAAACTTCTCGTTGAATGCATGACTGCCCAAGTTTTTGACTGCACTAAATTCGAATCAATTTGCCATTTTTTATGTACTGTGATGTGGCTAATGAGGAGGCAATTCAGAAAAAGATTGGCTGTTGGTGTATGTAAGTGGGGTTTGGAGACAAAGAAAGAATTGATTTATGCTCAATGCCAAATACCAAATGCCATGATCGGTCGTACCATCATCAAAAAGTTGGAAAACAACATGAGCCTTCTCCTCCTCCGTTAGTTGTTTTCTCCAATTCAAATGCGGTTAATCACGGAGGAGGAGATTGATAATAATAATAATAATAATAATAATAATAATAATAATAATAATAAAACTACGTGCCACTCACTCGGTCATTGTTAAAGAACTCAGGACTAGTAGAGACAAAAAACAAGAAACAAACTAGTACATCAAGTAATGTTATCTACACTAACGGGGAAAGAAAGATGTGTTGGTGTATTGTTGTTAGTGGGTGGTTATGTCTATTAAAATTTTTTACTTACATTAAGAGTATTTTGGTCGAAAATATCTGACATCAAAAGTGACCGTTTTTTTTAATCCCCTTTATATATAGGTATAAAATACATGCACACGTGTTTTTCATTAATTGAGTTCAAGTCTTGTCAAGAGTATGCTACCTGTTTTTATTTTTTTTGACGAAAGAGTTTGCTAGGTGTTGAGATTCCAGCATTTGATGGGTCAAAATCCAAGTTTGATTTCCATGATGCCTTAACCCACGAGATTCATGCTATGTTTGCTTTGCATATGAGCCAGCCACGTATGTTTGGGGTAACATTGGCTAAAATTGATGTTGCATAAATTAATTTTGTAAAATTAATTTTAATTAAAAGTGAGTTGACCGTAAGCTGATTCGTGTTTAGATACATTCTGATCGTACTTTGACCAATGAAGTGTTGAAGTGTTTGTTGTCTCGTCAAATGGGCCGGTCGTTGAATGAGTGAAAGGACCGGCCCCGCTTCACGCGTTGAGCACTCGGGTGCAGCACCGCGAAAGACACTCCGACGATCTAGTGAGAGGTCGCTCAGGCGGATAAAGACAAGGTTAGAGAACGCACTCGGCCATATGCGAATGGCGATATATACCGTGGAGGTCCGACCATTTTGCGAAGTTTTCACGGCGAGAAGTGCGCTCCAAGTGCGTGCTTGCGTGCTTGGCGGGTTATACTGGGGGTCGCCGTCGACCAATTGCTATTGGGAGCCCTTGTAATTGCCGATACACACCCGCATCAGTTGCCCCCAAGCCTAGGTCGCAAGAGCGGCCGAGGCTTGAATCGCCGCCCCGTGTCGTGTGTGAAGCGGTCGGGTTGCATTGCGCAATCGGTCCCCATCTCTTGAAGTGTGTGGTTGCTACCACGCTAAGTCGGGAGGTGGTCGCTGCCACTGCTGAGGTGTGGACGTTGCCACTGCTGAGGTGTGGACGTGGCCACTGCCGAGGTGTGGACGTTGCCACTGAGTACTTTCATTCATCGCCGAAAGCGATCCAATTGGTCGGGACTCTACCGAGCCTCCTTAACTTACGAAGTCTACTTGGATCTTGCTCGCTTTAGGAGGTGCGATCATTCTCGTGTCGCCAAATTCGTTCAAGTGTTGTCACGCATTGCCTATTTTGTTTGTAAACTCGATCGTGACCTCGGCGGGCCGCTATCGTAGCGGACTTGTTCGACGCATTTTGTGATTTTTGGCAACGGGCTTACAAGGTTCGATCTAGACGGCCCTTATTGTGATAGTTGTAGTCGTTCTCTTCTCGCCGTGTTCGACAGTCAATGCTCGTTATTGGGTCATTGCTTGACCTCGGTCATTCGATGACGCGATGGTTGTGCCTAACTCGGTGGCACTTCGACGTAGGTCAACGCGGCGACATTCGATTGGGCCAACTTCGGTGGCGCTCGATTGGGCCATTTCGATGGCACTCGATTGTAGACCGCCGGGGCCTACGCTCGTTTGTGGGTCCGCCGACCGCGGGCCATTTCGATGGCACTCGATTGTAGACCGCTTCGGGGCCTACTGCATTTTGTGGGTCCTTCGACCTCGGGCCATTTCGATGGCACTCGATTGTAGAACGCTTCGGGCCTACTCTGTTTGTGGGTCCTTCGACGCTTGGGCCATTTCGATGGCGCTCGATTGTAGACCGCCGGGGCCTACGCTGCGTTTGTGAGTCTTTCGACCTTGGGCCATTTCGATGGCACTCGATTGTCAGACCGCCGGGGCTACTACTTGTTGTTACTCGCACGGCGAGCTACCAATCATACATTCTTGCATGCGAATAAATTACAAAGTACTACTTTTTAAAAGGCCGCCTCGATAAAAAACCCCGGTGGGAAAAGAGCGCCCACCGGCATTTATTCATAAACCGTTAGTCCGTCCCCGCTATCACGAGGATCGTCTTGTTCTTCAAACGACCTATCTCGCTTCTTCTTCGGGCGCGCGACGCGACCTTTCTAGCGAATAGTGCTTTTTCGTAGGCCATATGATCGTTGGCCCTTCGTAGGAACATGGTCGATCCATATGACGATTTAGCCGAACTCTTCTCGCAAAGTCGTGGTCCGGCCTCGATCCCACGCTGAGATACTTGACTTGTCTCTATCGGTCGGTCGCGCACTGCTCGGCCTCGGCGTTGAATCGCTCATGTCTTGTCTCAATGATTCGTTGTCCTCTTGGATAATCGTATCCAAGTGCTCTTCATGCCGCATTTCTACAGGCATCCGTGGCCGTGTAGTTGGCAAGAATGTTCTAACCAGCCGCCCCAAGACGAGATGGTGTTGGGCGATAAGCTCTCCCACCACTCCGTGTGCTCGTTCCTCGAGCGATCGTGGAAAAAGCCCGCATTTCATGGTCGATCCCAACTCTCTGTAGAATGTGCCACAGAATTGTTGAAATACAGGAGGTGTTTATTCGATCCCCACGGCCATCGAACTTGTTAAGATTGGCGGCGCCGAGATCTCTCGAAAATCTCGTAGCGCTAATTTTCTAGTGAATGGCCGTGCTCGCTCGAATGCCGTTCGACCAAAAGGGTTGCATTGCGAGGCATGCCTCGCGTTGCCGGCATTCCATAGAATCCTCCGGATGGGCCGGTGGT
Organism: Oxytropis ochrocephala; assembly: GCA_020916435.1. NCBI lineage: Eukaryota > Viridiplantae > Streptophyta > Magnoliopsida > Fabales > Fabaceae > Oxytropis > Oxytropis ochrocephala. The sequence continues at coordinate 15,536,201 of CM037090.1, read as the reverse complement.
GGGAGTTGAGGAGGCCTTACGGGCCGCCGCGCTGACCTCTTCTTGGCGCTGCGAGGCGTTCCTTATTCTTCCATCTCGATAATCTTCCAACTCTTCATGAGAATCCGGGACTCGCTTCTCGACCGACGTGAACCGGACGACTCATTTGAGGAGTATCGGTAGGTGAGCGACCGTGATCGGGACGTGGAAATGAGTCCTCATATTCATCATAAGATAATGAACGCGCGTCACGCACGCTCTCGCCGGGGAGGCGACCAACGTGTTCTTGTTTGTCGCTACGGAGACCGGTGGGTGGTGCTTTCGGCGAGAAAGGCTCCTTCGAGGAGGCGGAGCGGCGTGCGGGTAGGTCGGCGCCGAGCGAAGGTTCTCCGTCTTCCGCACGGTTGGCGGCGGAATCGACCTCTCGTAGCGAGAGATCACTCGTCGCGACTCGCAATGACCGATTCTTGTTTTGCAAAGACGCGAAGGATGGCTCGAGTGATATGCTCGCAAAGGCTCTCGCAATCCCTCGCCGCCGGCCATTTCGGCCAGATCGGTTGATGAGCGTGCCGTTGTACTGTTTCTAGGATAGTCCTCGCCGCCTCGCACCGGAGGCTTCTTGGCGAGGTTTCCTCGCGATCCATGCTCGGTTGCGATATCGTCCTCCGGGGTCCGCGTTGTTGAGGTGATTTCGCCGGAGGGGTTGAGTCGAGATGAGGCCCGCGTGCGGGGGCGGTCGCGTGGAGCCATGAATGAAGTAGGATAGCGCTCGCCTCCCATCGTGGTCGCCAATTGATCGTACCTTGACCAATGAAGTGTTGAAGTGTTTGTTGTCTCGTCAAATGGGCCGGTCGTTGAATGAGTGAAAGGACCAGGTCCCGCTTCACGCTGCGTTGAGCACCTCGGGTGGTACCGCAAAGACACTCCGACGATCTAGTGAGAGGTCGCCGGGATAAAGCACAAGGTTAGAGAACGCACGAAGCCATATGCGAACGGGCGTATATATACCGTGAGGTCCGACCGTTTGCGAAGTTTTTGGCGGCGAGAATTGCGCTCAAGCTGCGTGCTTGGGGCGGTTATGGCTGGTGGGGCCGCCGCCGCCCAATTGCTATTGGGAGCCCTTGTAATTGCTGATACACCCCGGAACACATTCGCATAAAAGTGAGGTAAACAATGAACATGCGTTTAATCACAGTTAAATGTAAAAGCTACTGGCCCGTTCGGGGTGGTTCTGAGTTTTTGGTTTTTGGTTTTGAAAGTCAATTTCAAAACAGAAACATGTTAGTGTAAAATGGAGCTGAGTTGGTTTTTTCCTTAATTTCAAAACAGTTTTCCATCAAGACTCAAAACCACAAAAATAGGTTTTATAATTTTTGTTTCTGTTTTTGTTTCATCCACCTCTGATCATCAATATATCTGACCACCACCAACTACCACTCCGACCATGCCAACCACCACCGACCACCGCCAACCACCACTTCGACTACCGCCGACCACCACTCTGACCACCGTCAACCACCACTTTGACCGCCACCAACACCACTTCGACCACCGCCAACCACCACACTGACCACCACCAACTACCACTCTGATCACCGTTAACCACCACACTGACCACCACCAACTACCACTCCGACCACCACTTTGACCACCATCAACCACCACTTTGACCACCATCAACCACTACTCTAACCACCGTCAACCACCACTTTGACAACCACCAACATTACTCCGACCACCACCAACCATCACCACCGACCACCACCGCCACCGCCACAACGGCCACCACCGCGACCACCATCAACTACCACTCCGACCACCGGCAATCACCACCGACCACCGCCGACCACCACTCCAGCCATCGTCAACCACCACTTTGACCACCACCAACACCACTCCGACCACCGTCAACCACCACACTAACCACTTCGACCACCGCCAACCACCACTCTAACCACCGTCAACCACCACTTTGACCACCACCAACACCACTCCAACCATTGCCAACCATCACCACCGACCACCACTCTGGCCACCGTCAACCACCACACTGACCACCATCAACTACCACTCCGACCACCGTCAACCACCACTCCAACCACCGTCAACCACCACTCTGACCACTGTAAACCACCACTCCAACCACCGCCAACAACCACCACCACTCTGGCCACTGTCAACCACCACTTTGACCACCACCCACAACCCCTGACCATTATATAATTGTAATATTTTAATTTTTTCAAACTTAATGTTATATATTGTTTTAATTAAAATAAGTTTATGATGAATTTTTATTTTTATGTTCATTTTGAAAGTGATTTTGATTTTTGAAAATTTCTTAACTAAAAACTGATTTTGGTTTTTGAAATTTTTAAAACTCAAAACAGAAACTGGTTTTGATTTTTGAAAATTTCAAAACAGAAAACAGAAAACCACCCCGGAGCCTACAAATTCTAACATCAAGCTATTATTAATTGTGGAGTCGGTCCTTTTCTCTCCAACCAAAAGAGTTGAACAAATTCAAGATGCTATCAAATAAAACAAGAAATGAAAATAATGAAAATTGAAAGATATCCATAGCTGTGCCTCTTCAACCCATCAAATAGTTACAACTTGCAAATTTCAATATGAACCTTGATTACTCCTAGAGTTTTTTAAATTAAAGTTACATATCAATAAATAATGACCTTCAAATATAAAATTTTCGCCAAAATAGAGAGAAAGCAAAGAAGTAAATGCTTGTAATACAAGTTAACTGCCTAAACCTACAAGTGTGATTCAGAGATGAATGTTATCCAATCCAACAACTAACATCGAAGGATGTCGATGCCGTCACATATCAACTGGTCCCCAGTAGTTTTGATCATCATAAGACTGAGGATCCTTTATCATTGGTTTAAATCTTGGTCTTGCTGATTGGTCTTTTCCCATTGGAAACTTCCAGAATGAATCCGAGTTCTCGAAGAATACGTAAAATGCAATAGCTGACACCAAAAATAGTCCTAAAAGCACCAAGTATATCTGCCACTCTGCAGGTTTGACAAGAAACTTAAAATGTCAAATTGAATAAACATTATCCTATGGTTAATAGTCTCAAAAAAGAATGTGTTTGAGTGTGTGTATGTGCACGCACACATAAATTAAGAGAGAGAAAGAGGACCTTTCCAGTCTTTAGGTACATTCAGTTTAGTGATTAATGCTCCCCATTCTACTGAAGTTGTAAGTACAACCCTGCACAAAAACAATATAAGCCCAAAGTGTTCATGATCATTGATATTCATCACAGAGGGGCTTAATTAAATTATCAATCATAGAGATTTACCTTTCACTAGGACAGAACTCGAGTGTCGCGATATTTGTACCAAGGTGTAGTCTCTTGCTATAGTGGTGTATCTGCATTTTTTTCACTTCAACTACGCAAATATCTCCATCTTTACTGCCTCTAAAATTACAAGAATTTTGATTAGCTGAAGATATACATCAGTTATTCAATGAACTTAAAACTGTATATTTTGCTTATAAATAAGTCCTAAGGTAGTATCAGGATAATTATTCAAAATCGAAGCTGATAAAAGAAGAACGACGAATAATGACGACACATGAGCCAAAAAGTCAGAAGGTAAATAGAGGTTCTTACAGAGAAAGGTATTTCCCATCATGGCTGATGGACATTACTGAAGCAGACTTTCTAAGCAGCTTCTTATGCCCAATTTTGCTCCATGAGCTCATGTCCCAAACTGCGGTGAGCGACTTGTCCCCTGCTCAAAATTGAAAATATCTAGAATTTAGGCCGTGCTTTCTTGACCGAAAGAGATTTGAGGGACATATATACAAATTATTACTACAGAATATGCTTGAAACAATATATTCTTATACCTTTTTGAAGAGTGCAGAATAAAAATGGTTTGGTTCCATCCTTGGAAAATCGACATAATTCAATTTTTTCATCCTAAAGACACAAAAAGAAAATATTGGATCAAGGGGTAGAAGTAACTGTGAAGAGATCTGTCAAAAAAAAGTAACTGTGAAGAGACTTGTCACAGATTTTTAAATCAAAAAATACACTATACCGAGTTGCGAGACAAAGTAGTCAAAGGAACACCATCTTCAACCTTCCAGATTCTTGCTGAACCATCAGTAGAAGTTGAAGCCAGAAATTCTGAGTCTAGACTGAAATATGACAAAATGAAGAACAATGTAGTAAGTATCAATATCATCAAAGTTTCAGGCATGATACCGGAATAGAAAAGCAAAACCATCTGTATCGATGTGAAATTTATTATGTGAGCATACATTATCAATGCGAAATTTATTATGTGAGCATACATTATTTTCTACAACATTGTATCGACACAGTCAAATTATTTCAGGCATGACAACGGAATAGAAAAGCAAAACCATCTGTATTTATTACTGAATGCATTGTTTAGAAGGATTCGGATAAACTTGTTTAGTATTTGTACCTAAAATCCATATCCCGGACAGATTTGTGCGCTCTAGGCTCATCCAAAATTGTGCGCATGTTAGGCCATTCCATGATTCTCAGATGTCCATCCTACACTTGTCAAGGACAAAAGTTAAACATACAGGACCCAACTCTGAAAAGGAAAAACACAAAGTGCCATACAGAAAATGAAAGCAATTTGGTTGGAATGTAGAGTGATGCTTACCAACCCACCAGCAGCAAATTTAGATCCATCAACACTAAATGTTATACATGTCTGGGAACCAATACCCTGTAGAGGAGCCAATTCCTTGGCCAACAGCTTCATGTTTGTTTCATTACCATATAGTTCAAACAATCTGCAAGCCATGAAGAAATGCGTCAAATTATATGTTTCAGTTCAGTCTCCGAGGGAGAAACAACGTTAGCTCAAGGGAAAATATGCCCTATGTGAAACGGAACGTAATTGAGATATAAGAGCAAAGTTTCAATCACATTATTGTTTAAGAAAAGAAGCTTACTTGCAGCTACCATTGCTCAAAGAGCACATAAAATCATCCCCACTAGGGTGCACTGCAATAGCAACAGGATCACCTTCCTCTGCTTCTAACACAAAGGTGGCCTGAAAGATCAACCAAACAAAAAGTTCGTTAAACCAACGCCCAATCCAAACTTCGCTTCCGCTCGACAATCTAGAATCTCAACGCTGCAGATACTTTTCAATAACAAAATTAGTGCATAATAACTACTTCTCCCACTAATCTGCTTCTGGATAAAACAACAATTTAACAGCTAAAACCAAAAGGGAATGCACAAAACGAGTGGTGTTTCATTTCATATGCCTCACTCTACATAGGGCCCGTTTGGATAAATAGCTTAAATAAGTGCTTATTGCATAAGCGCTTATTATATAAGTGCTTATGCATAAGCTGTTTATATAATAAAAGATGAAATAATGTTAAAACTATTTTTCTATAAGCCATAAGTTGTTCTCATAAGCTATACTTTGGAGTTTATGGAAATTAGCTGCAAACAGCTTATGAACATGTCATAAGCTGTTTCCATAAGCTCAACCAAACACTTTCACAAGTGTTTATATCAGTAGATAAGCCCAAATAAGCCAATCTAAACGGGCCCATAGTCTATACTCTATAGTCATACTCTATACACACATAAACAAATCCAAGACATATAGAAAACAACTTCTAAGTAAGAAAATGTTTCAAAAGGGTCACTCTACAAACACAAAAGGGAATGAACAAAATGAGTCACGTTTCATATGCATAACTACATAGGGCTTGTTTGGATCAGCTTATTTAGGTATATTTACTAGCATAAACTCTTGTGAAACTGTTTGGAATAATTTATGACATGTTCATAAACTGTTTTCAGCTAATTTTCATAAGCACTCTAGAATAGCTTATGAAAAGTGAAAACGGCTTATAGCTTATAGAAAAACAGTTTAACATCATTTCATCCTTTATTATAAAAACCGCTTATGTATAAAGCTCTTATATGATAACCGCTTATGCAATCGATGTTTAACTAAGTTGTTTATCCAAACAAGGCCATAGTCGATACATACACAAATTCAACACATAGAAAACAACAAATTTTAAAAACAGATTATTGTATCAATAGGGTCACTCTACACACTACACACACATACACAAAAGAGAATGCACAAAATGAGTGATATTTCGCATGTCTAACTCACTCAACATATAGTGAATACATACACAAATTCAACACATGGAAAACAACAACTTTTAAAACAGATTATTGTTTCAAAAGGGTATACAAAAATCAGAATAATGTTTCAAAAGGGGCATTTTACACAAACAAACAAACACTTTACACATAAATAAATAAATATAATATAATATTAAGAATTTAATAGGAATAATACCAAAGGAGAGGTAGACAAAGAAGTGGTTTTAGGGTTGAAGGAGAAAATCTGGAGCAGAGAAGGACAAGAACTACCACGCCTAGACCTTCCAAGCACAACTAGATTGAGTTTTTCGGGTCTCCGAATCCATGACCCGCATGTAACCGGACCCTGCGGTGACCCTGCATCATTCTCCATCCAACTCTTCGGATATTGAAAATACGAATCCCAAGTTCACTTCTTTTTCCAATTGGGGTACTGCAAATCAAGCTTTTTTCTGAGATCGTTGAATTGGATTCTTCTGCAACGTTGTTGTTATATAGAAATATCCGTAGAGAAGAGAGAGAAAGAGAGAGAGAGAGCTTGAGAAAAAAGAAAAGGAGGTGCGCAAGTAGGACACAAAGCGGCTTTAATTGATTTGTTTATTCATTTCAATAGTAGACTAGACGTGCATATTTTTAAAGGAATTTTAATTTTGAATATAAGATAAGATAAGATATTAAGATTATGAGTGAGGTATATATGTGAGATAATATTGAAGAGATATTTAATAAAATTTTACCAAAAAAAATAAATAGGTTTAAATTTTGATAGTTTGACCACACAGTTTTTTTTTTATTTTAAATTTTGATAGTTTGAAGATTATTATAATTATTCATAACCAATATTTGAACTTATATATGCAAAATTTTACTTTATTTAGGACATATTAGTAAAAAAAATATGACATCCAACTTTTTTTTGACACACATGACATCAAACTTGATAATCAGCAAAACCTGTTCTTTTTTTTGTTATCATGTCATATGTGCGCAATTTCCAACAACTTTACCGATGATTAATCTACGTACGCTTGATAATGTAGCTAGTCACGAGTACCCGACTTTGCAGGTTCGTATGGTTCTCATCCTCTCTCAACAAAGTTTTTTCCACACCTAAGATTTAATTTCGAGACCTTAAAGTGAAATCTGAGTCCAATTACCACTCAGATCAACTCTTGTTGATCGGCAAAACCTATATTTTGTTTATATATATGTAGCGGTAGATTATATTTATATTAACTATTAATTACCACATCCCCTTTGTATGGTATGAAGAATTTTTTTTCAAAATGATAAGAAAAATAAACTAATTTCAAAATGTATTCAACTTGTTTTGGTGTATTAATCATTTTAAAAATAAACTTTTATATCATTTAGAGTGAAATATTTTGTCTAAAAAAAGTGAAATATATCTATACTAGAAACTCATCTTTTTTCTATACACTCTATTTAATGTTGGAAATATATTTGTATAAAGCTTAATGTCATTTTGTAAACTTGGGGGTAAATCTCAATGAGTCCAAAAGACATATAAGCTTGTGGAATACTCTGATATACTAACAAAGTAGAGCCAAAAGCTCTCTTTTATTTTTTGGGTGTATGGGTCTTTGATCCTGCTCTAGTGTCTATGAGAAATGGATTATGAGAAAAGGATCCTGAAAATTCATAGTTTGACTGAGAGGTAAAGCTCTAACTACAATGATTAGCAAAAAAAAGTGGGCAACATAATATTGATTATTAGTTATCAAATACTTTCACTAATATTTAATGAAATAAGGCACGACCTTACTTAATGAAACATCACATTCGATAGGCATGTCTCCCCTTTTTTGTGATAACATGATTTTTTTTGGTGAGATTGTGATAACATGTTTAAAGGTTGTTAATTATGATTATTAATTGAATATTGTAAAAAAAATGATGATTATTGGAGTCCCGTCAAGAAAAAATTATTATTATTGAATATTGTCAAAAAAAAATCATGATTATCTAACGATGAGTGTTTAATAAATGTTGATGACTAAAAATGTGGAAGTGACTCCTCTCTATAAGGAGGAGTAATCGGAGAAACTAGATTGCTCGAATATTTGTGTAATTATCCTCATGGGATTAAGGAATAAAAATGCTTAATCATGGAAAAATATTCTCTCTTGTGACTTTATGTCTGTGATATCTGAACTTTATGGTTTGTGAAACCTGGACCTTAAAAATGTGAGTGTGGGTAGCAAGGGTAAGTAAGAGTAAGATACAGAAATAAATCTACTTCTGTTCAATTTCCCAAAAATAAATCTTCTTTCTATGATTTTTTTTTTTTGGTAATATCGCCTTTATAAGATTTTATGTTATAGTTGGTAAAAATAATTATTTTATGCTATAGATATATTTTTTCGAGGCAATGATATAAAAAATATATTTTATAATGTCAAAAGACTCAAAACAGATATTTGTTTATTAGATAAAAAAAGTTAGAGGGAAATGGGTCCCACCGTACAATAATGGAAGAAGTCAAGAAGCATTGTCAACTCATAGGATATTCGTTAAGGATTCCGCGGCATTAGCAAGAAGAGTTTAATAATTATATAACTTTGGTACCTATTTAAGAGTTTAATTTATATACTACTACTTGATTACAGAATATAAGTAAAAATTGGTCAATAAAAGTTGATGTATTTAATCTAAATTTGAGTTATATATTTGACCAGATTTGTTTATATTCTGTAACGGAGGGAATACGTTTTTACAACCACCACCAATAACAATTTATTGAGTGATTGATTATCAATCGACCAACTCGTAGTTACCAATTGATCAATTTCTTTTTGATGATGTGTCAACCTACAATTATTACATAATGTAAGATTTATTTTTGACAATACATAATGTAAAGTACTTATACACCTATTGTGTATATAAATTAAATCCCCTATTTAATTGGATCGACAATTTTAGTCTCTCCATTTTACTTTTTGTAATTTTAATTATCCAATTTTATCAAATATGTAATTTTAATCTCTCTATCTTTTTGTTGCAATTTTGCTCCCCCCAATTTTATTAAATTCGTGATTTTAGTCACCCTTTTAAATTACCATCCATTTTTTGACAAAAAATGATGATGTGCCAGTAAAGGTGGTGACGTGACAGACGTGTATTGTGTTGGCGCAATTATTAAATATTCACTTTCATTTATATATTTTGAATAAAATTATACTAAACAAAGAGTATTAAGGGTATATTTTGTATGCTTTTGGGCGTCAGCGTCACATGTACATGTCACGTCAACACTTAATGATTAAGTCAACATATGTGTCTCTGCCGCATTAGTATTTTCGTAAAAAGTTTAATGACAATTTAACGGAGGGACTAAAATTTTGAATTTGATAAAATTGGAGGACCAAAATTGCGGAAAAAAAATATAGGGGCTAAAATTGTGAATTTGATAAAATTAGAGAACCAAAATTACGAAAAACGAAATAGAAGGACTAAAATTACATATTAACAAAAGAGACGAGACTGCAGTTAAACCTAAAATATTAAATATTTCTACTTGGGACATTATAGGCCCAAAGTCCAGCAGCAAGTTGATATTAATTCGTCAAAGTCAAATAGTTAGCATTTAGGAACAAGTTTGTGATAAATGTTTGACATTTTTTTATTTATAAAATAAGCGTCAAAGTCAAATATTTCTGCTTAGGAACACTGATGTGCATACATGGATTCACTTAAGCACTAATATAAAGATGCTTCAGCACCATCTCCCTTTGAATAGAATTGTCTCTCTGTGTTCAAATCCCACCCACTTTTTGTGTTTAACCGAATTTAAAGGCAAGCCAATCCTATTTGTGTGTGAGCAACAACCTATTGCTGCTTCCCTTTTTGGTGCTAAGTATAGCATTATTGATATATATATTGTTTCTTAATGTCCAAGAGACCAAGATGCAAATATTATAGTCTAGGAAAAAGTGTTAAAACACTTGTGGCCGTATTCAGTGCTTCTGGGTGGTGGCAAACTTTTGACATGCACTTTACGATGCACTACTAAAAAATCTGAAATATCGATGGAAATAAGAGATGGAAAAAATCAAACATTGTCTTCAAATTTGGCATCACTAACACTTAGAAACAGTCTCTCATTTCCTCTTCTTCTCTCTTCTCTCACTTTCTCTCCTCTTCTCACGAATATCTCTCTCTCTAACTGTCGCTCTCTCTCTCTCTCTCATACACCCGCACCCACACACACACACTGGAACTCTCCCTTTTCACTATATATCACTGAGCAACCACCACTAGAGCTCGTCTCTTCTTCTCTCTTCTACCGTCGCACCACCATTGTTGCTGCTTTATCTACTTCTCAAGTAAGTGCTATGTTTTTTGTTTTGCTTTTATTGATAATTTATTGTAATGTTCAGATGAGGTGGTTACGAGAACAAATGTTTAGATGTTTAGAAGAACATAATAGGATTAGTAGTAGAAATTGAAATTGCAATTGAAGTTGTATATTGAAATTAATGTTGTTTATTGAAATTGAAGTTGAAATTAATAGTGAATTGATTTATATTTTTTGTTTGAAATTGATTGCGATAACTGTTTCTCTCTTGTTCACTCTCTCTCTCTTTGTTGTATGAACAATCTGTTCCTACATGGTGAATAGATAAAAGTACCAGTATGGTACTTAATAAATTTCAAAGAAAAACGTTGAAACTACAATTGATAAGAATATTTTGAACAAGAACCCTAGTCTCCAAAAAGATTAAAGAAACTCAAATCAAATGAATAAAATACAACTCTCTAAGGAGTAATAAGTCAAAATACAACAACAACTACAACCATAAAGAAATAAAACACACTTATTGTCAAACAAAGAAATAAAACACACAAACAAGAAACACGTGCATGATGTTCTCACACAACTGATATTTGCAAATTTCTTGAAGCCTTTCGAACACTATTTAACTGCTGCTGCAATCTTTGACCTTTTTCAACATAGCCACCATCTTCTTTCCACAGTTTGATATTAAGCGCTTCTAAAACTTTCGCGTTTTGAATAAAATACTTGCAAGCATTAATCTCATCCGTACTCCCTTTAAATCCTTTTATTTCCACCACCTTCAGTTTTTTCTCCACACATTTTGCCTCTATCCTAGACTCTGCCCAAAATTTATTAAGGTTGATTGGATAAGGAGCTTCATAATCCTGCAGCATAATTAACATATATATTAGGCAAAACCAAAACCTAGCTAGTTTCATTATATATATCTATAACCATATATATATTATATGTTGAAATGTGAAGTAATTTACTCACAGGTAATAAAACTTGTGGAGCAATCTCTAATGTGATTTTCTCCAACTCATTAAAACTGTAAAGAAGGTACATGAATCCGAACAATTCATGGGGATGCATCTGTGTCTTCAAAATCAAATGTCGCACATTCATGTTGCATTGTATGCGAACTGGTTCTTCACAAGTGTTAATTGTCTTTTTTCATGCACAATAAACACACAAGTACTATAATTAATTTACGTTACATATTCATAAACATTCACAAGAAATATTAAATAGTTACATTATTAAACTAAAATGCAAATTAATTGAAGAGTATATATATATATATATACCTGAAGGACAAAACTGCAAAGCCTTAGAACCCTAGCAGGGTAGAGTTCAACAAGTAGTCTATAAATTTCATCACCAAGTTCCAGACATTCAGATTCAAAGCAAGTAAAATCAATATCAGCCTCTTCCATTACACCAGGTTTAAGATCTATACGAGGAGGCATCCTTGGAACCTCTCCATAATACTTAAAATATTCAAGATTTGGTGCATCGAATCTGAAATACTCATCTTCTTCAATGTGACACTTTTCTATCACCAACCTTTTCAACCCTAATATTGGTTCATCACCCAAGTTAAAGTTTTCAATATTCCAACACTTTTTGAGACTCAGATTCTCAATTGTCTTACAAGTTGATAACAATGTTCTTAAAGTTCTGATTCTAACTTCAATCCAACCCAAAGAAACATCTTTGAGTGAATTAAAGTTGAGAAGCAAATCTTGAAAAGAAAAATCACATGAATATAACAAAAGAGATTCAAGTGATGAACCAATAAGTGGATAAATATTTGGTGGTAAATTGAACAAAGCATCATGTTCTTCCTCCAAGTTGTTCTCAACCCACATCGAATCAGAGAAATCGAGCCTTAGTTCTTTCAGACCGCGATGCGATGAAGCGAAAGCAAGACAAGATTCTACGATTTCAGGACAACTTTGTGGGTCGGAAATTTTGAGGAAGAACATTTCTAGGTTTACACCACTGTTTTTGTAGAGTGGAAGCCATTGTGTGATGAAGTTGAGGAAATGTTTTCTTAGTGATTGTTTTGCTTTTTCGGAATAAAAGGATCTCACAAACAAGACTTCGTTGAACTCAACTTTGTTCGTTGCCATATTTCGAAGAGTTTAAGGTTTGTTTATGTTGAATGATTATGTTGTGTTCTTCTATCTTATTTATAGAGGTTTGGTTGAAGAGATGCATGTAAGATTTGGTGAAACGATGTGTCCAGTAAATGCGAAAGAATGTGATTGCTGCCATTAAAGGTATGAACTTATTTGGTAACTTCTATCTATTCACAGAGAGTTATGTCTGTCTATCTATGTTGCATTTTTCCTTCTTAAAGAAATGTTTCTTGTTTAAAAAAAGGATTTTGTTTGATTCTTTTTTCACGAGGGAAGGTAAATTATATTTGGATTTAATTTATATAAAAACTTATTATATTATAATTTTTTTTTTTTGTTAAACTTTGTAATTACAGAAAGATGTCTCAATCAGCAGAAACTATTTTACGCTCATTGAATTAGTACGTAATGAAGACAGAAGAATTTTTTTTTAAGAATGTCTGTTATTTTTAAATAAACAGAATGAAAAATAATTAGGTGTTTGATTGTCAAAAATAAATAAAATTTCTTCAATCGATCTAGAATAATGAGTAACGCGTTATAGATTTGTTTTTGGATATTTAACATATAGGATAAATTAATTATGCATGAAATAATGTTTACAAATGAAAATTATCTATGTGAATAATAAGGTATGAAGTTTTTTGGTAACTTCTATCTATCTATCTATGCTGCATTTTTCCTTCTTAAAAACTTTTTCTTTTTTAAAAAAGGATTTTGTTTGATTCGTTTTTAATGAGAGAAAGTAAATTAAATTTGGATTTAATTTATATAAAAATTTATTTATATTATTATAATTTTTTTTTAAACTTTGAAATTACTGAAAACTATCTGAATCAGCGTAAACTATTTTACGTTCATTGAGTTTGTACGTAATGAAGATAGAAGAATTTTTCTTTGAAGAATGTATGTATTTTTTAATAATGAAAAATGATTAGGTGTTTGATCGTAAAAAAAATGATTTTCTTCAATCTAGATTAATGAATAACGCGTTATAGGATAAATTAATTATGTATGAAAAAATGTGTACAAATGAAATTTTTTATGTGAATATTCATTTATTGTTATTTTATTATTTTATAGATAAAATTGAATGAATATAGACAAAAGAAGAAAGGTATTTTTTTTTATCCCAACTACTTCACCATACCCCCACATACTCCTAAAAACCTCAAAATACCCTTACTCAAAACGTTTTTTTTTATAAAAGACCCATCGTATGTACATGAGGTTGTGGTATATATATACGACCCTATAAAAAGTACTGTACCCCTACCGTATTAAAAATACAAATCGTATATACATCATGGGGTGTATACGACCCCCTAATTTACACATCGTATATACACCCACCTGATGTATATACGATTTGTATTAAAAAAAAATATCTTAATTATTTAAAAAAAAATGTTACTAAAAATTTGTTAAAGAGTCAAAACTAATCAAAAAATTATAAAAACATCCACTAAAAATCTAACAAAACCAAAATAAGTCTTTGCAAATTTTTTTAAATTTTTTGGAGACTATGAAAAATTAAAAAAATTAATAAAAAATAGTAATCGATTGAATTTCGGATTTAATGGCCGTGGTTTCATTACGATCGAGTAAGTAAGTTCTCAAACCGATTTTTAGCCTTAATTTATCGTTCGACGTATAACATAAATCACGTGTTAACGAACTACACACTAAACCTATTTTTAGGCCTAAATTATTCATGTCTAATTTATCTTTATTAAAAATATATAATTTTTAACTTTTAAATACTTTAATTAATTTTTATTTGACTAAAAAAATTATAGGGATCGTATATACACCCTCAAATCGTATATACTCCATCGTATATACCATTTGGGGTGTATATACGACCCCTAAATTAACCCATCGCATATACATCTACCCCCACAAACCTCATGAAAAGACCAAAACACCCTTAACAAAATTTAAAAATCTCAAAATATCATGTGACTCAAATATATATATATATATATATATATATATATATATATATATATATATATATATATATATATATATATATATATATATATAATGTACTCAAGTATGGACATCAATACGGGACCAAAAAAATACCCTTAACAAAATTTAAAAATCCCAAAATAATGTACTCACGTATGGACATCAATACAGGCCCATTAATGAAAAACACTATTTTAAGTGGCGGTCCATGCTTATTCTTACTCACCACCCCCCAAATCTTACGAAATGACCAAAATACCCTTGATGAAAAAAAACTTCCTTGTGCGGCCCTTTTTCTAGAATTTAACGGGTGTGACACCATGTTACCGAAACAGGTATGGTGTCGTCGCACATATTTTGCCAAACACTCCCTTGCGGGATTTTTAACAAGTAAACACTATGATCCTGAACCGGTACGGTATTATAGTGTCGTACTCACTAAATCTATTTTTCAATTGAAAAACAAGGTCTGTACTATAGAATCGTACTGGTTCGGTACTATCGTGTCAGACCTGTGTTTCCAATTTTTTAAAAAAGTTCGGTACTATAGTATCGAACCATTCCTAAATACAAAAAAAAAACACGAGTAACAGAGAAAGATGAGATGGAGGTGCTGGTGGTGAAGGAGAAGAAAAGAGGGGAGAAGGATGTGGTTGTGGTGGTGTTGGTGAAAGAGAGAGAGAGAGAGAGAGAGAGAGAGAGAGAGAAGGAAGCGGTCGTGGTGGTGAGAGAGATAAGGTGCATGATGGTGGTGGTGACTGGTGAGAGAATGATGAGAGCATGCGTTCATTAAGCATGTGGAAGGAATCCTACAAAGAAAAATATGCAGGTCTTGCACTTTAGAAGCCAAAACTCATATCATCAAGAAGCAATCATGGAATAACCAATATTTTCTATTTTGTTTTGAATTTTCGTATTTTATTTTAATAGAATAAGTTTAGGTGTATTGTTTTGTGGGTTTTAAAACCTTGTTTAGTCATTATAATGGTTAGTGAAGTTTTATTCTTATGATTATGTTTATTTTCTATGTATTAAATATTGTAAATGCACTTATCAATTTATTTGATAATTGCATGATAGTCGGAATTTAATTAGTACATTTCAAGAGTCATTTCAAGACCAAATACATCAACTTTCGTTACTTTCAGTGATTCACTTTTGTTTATAATGTGTTATAGAGGAGTAGTATATATAATTTAGTATTAGGGGATAATAGCAGATATGGTTTCTCTCCAGTCAAAATTATGACTCGATGAGATCTTGGCCATCAATTGTTTTTGGTAATTGAAAAAAAGTAAGTTCATCCAATCTCCACCCTTAATTTAGTGACCGGGAATGGAGGAAAAAAACTAATAGGAGAGAATCTATATCTGGATAATTACCTCTAGGGTTTTAATTTTTGTACCCCCTTCATTGGTCTCCATACCCCATAAATCAATTTAATACCAAAATACCTTCTAATTTTCACTTTTTCAAGAAAACTATTAGGTCATTTTTTTTGACTCTGGCTTTATCTCTTGATGATAAATCCATAGTCAATATTTTGACTACGAATTTATCCTCAAGAGATAAATCCAGAAAGGTGAAGTCAATTTCCGGATTTATCTCTTGATGATAAATCTGTAGTCAATTTTTTAACTACGAATTTATCCTCAAGAGATAAATCCATAATCAATTTTTTTAACCTCGGATTTATTCTCAAGAGATAAATCCGTAGTCAATTTTTTGACTCCGGATTTATCTCAGAGGGATGTTTCCAGAAAAAACAAAAAATAATAACGTTTTTTGTTTTTTAATAAGGACAAAATTGAAAGTTTGGGACAAAATGGGGTATAGGATCCAAGGGAGGGGGTACATAATTAAAACCCTCACCTCTGTATCCCTCCTAGTGGACCACTTTTTTTATAGGACCATCTTGGTACAAGTTGTTGAAGTAATTAAGGTTGTGAGGAAGGTTTTTTTTTTTGTACCCCCACCCCTTCCCCATATACCCCCACCGAAAAGTGAAATCTCAAAATGCCCTTCTGAAAACGTATTTTTTTAAAAAAATTGGGCAATCGTATATACACCTGGGGGGTGTATATACGACCCTTACATTTGGCCATCGTATATACACCCCAAGGCGTATATACGATTGGCAAACCCCCAACCTAATCGTATATACGCCTTGGGGGGTGTATATACGATGGCCAAATGTAAGGGTCGTATATACACCCCCTTAGGCGTATATACGATCCCTATGGTATCCCTATGGTATTTTTTTTATTTTAAGTCAAATAAAAATTAATTAAGCCCTGAAAATAGGTTTAGTGTGTAGTTCGTTAAAACATTACGATGTTATACATCGAACGAATAATTTAGGTTAAAAAATCGGTTTTCGGGCAATATATCGTAATGAAACCACAGCCATTAAATCCGAAAAAAATCAAGAATCAAGATTCCCCTAAAAGGGACTTCTTATGGGACTACGACCTCAAAATCTCAAATTCCATCGTTTACTATATTTTACGATTTTTTAAAATTTTCATACTCCAAAAAATCTAAAAAAATTTGCATAGCCTTATTTTGGTTTTGTTAGATTTTTAGTGGTGTTTTTATAATTTTTTAGAGTAGTTTTGACTATTTAACGAATTTTTAATAGTTTTTTAGTAATAAAAATTAAAACAAATCATTAAAAAAAATAAAAAACCTATCGTATACGTTTTGAGTACGTATATACGATTGGACATAAAATAGCTATCATATATACGTACTCACAACGTATATACGATTTATTTATCTTTTAAAAAAGAATTAATTTTCAAAGAGGTATTTTGAGATTATCCAATGGAATAGGATTGGTATTTGGTGGGGCCTATGAGACTGAAAGCAGCATAAAAGAAGGCAGAAGAAAGAAACAAGGAAGGTTAACGTGATTGTGTCTCCTTGTGGTAAATAGCCATGTACTTTTTCACCACCGCTTCCAGTTACTATTCTCTGTTTGGTTATGACAATAATATAATTGGTCAAGTAATCAATCCCCAAAACACACTAGCCAACAATGCTGCTATACCCATTTACCGTTGGAAATTCGGCAAAAAATGTTACTATCGTTATAAAAGGCAAAGAATATATATACATATATATAGTAATATACAGACATATATATCTACATCAGTAAGTAAAGTTGATGTGGGTTATGGCTATTGGCTTTTTATGGGAAGCGAGGCCCTTCTGCCCTTTGTTTCACACAACCACTCCATCAATAAATAGGGACCATACCCTACACGAGATCTCAGAGTCAGAACCAGATAGAATCATGCAGTTCAACGAGTTGAGCCAAGAACAAAACAATCCGGCGGTTGGTTCAAACTCAGTTGACCCAAAGTTTGGTTGAACCGTCCAAAACCGGGTTGGACCAAATTGAATCACTGTTCAATCACTTTGAACTGCCAATTAAGTTGGGATGAAGCTCGAAATGTATTTTTTTATTTAATTTTTTCTAAAATTTTATATTTTTTCTATTTTATTTAATTATTAGTGGTCCGATTTTCAATCATAGTTGAACTGAGCAAACTAATTGAACCATGACTCAATGGTCTTGTCGGTTCAATTGCTGATCCCATTTTAAAAAGATCGGCTACATGTATCCAAAAAAAGGTACTCCCTCCATCTCATATTAATTCTCATTTAAGGTTATGCGCGGATATTAATAAAATGATTGGTTATGCTAACTCTTATGGTAAAAAATGTGGTAGGACTAAAATACCCTTGCACTTTTATTGATTGAATCAATAGGACGGTTATTGATATTATAAAGTAAGGGTATTGTTGGAAAGTATAATAAATGTTGTATTGGGATTCTAAAGTGACAATTAATTTGAGACAAAGAAATATTTCAAACAGGACCGTTAATATGAGACAGAGAGAGTAACAGTTAATAGTGAAAATGAGAGAGTAGCATCACTCGGTGCATAATAGTTTTTTTATTTTTGACATCAAAATTTGTAATAGTTGGCTATAAGTACTTCCTAAAGACAATTATGCAGCTAAAATTAGATAATGTGACACAGCTAAGAAGTACTTTCTTTAATAAATACATTCTCTTTAATAAAATATAAACAAAATTTATTACTCACACACTTATTTATATAAATAATTATTTACATTTATTTTTATAAGACTTTATTTGGTAAAAAGAGTTCATCTATTGTGTCTCTATCTGACAAAATCAAACCACTATCTTATCTTATAATGGATAATTTATAGTAGATAAATTCATTGTAGCAGTTAAACAACTAGCCTACCGTGGATAGTTTATAGCAGATAAACTCATTGTAGTATTCAAACCACTAGCTTATAGTGGATAGTTTGTAGCTCATCCGCTATAAGATAACTTATCTGCTATTGGTTGAGTTTGATTTCTGGCTAGTGCGTGTGCAAAAACATTTGTTGAAGATGTCATCTTTTTAGATGGATCTCAAATACCTCAAAAGATTAGTCTAACAATTGTCAGATTAGTCTAACAATTGTCTTGGAAGATACTTTAATTTATTAAAAAAAGAAAAAGAAAGACAGGTCTTTGTGGATGACAGGTAAAAAATCACCAAATTTACAATTACATCTACCAGAAATAAATAAATAAATAAATACAAAGGCTTCTTTTGTTACTGAGAAAAAAAATGTAGAGCAGAGTCTTATCCAAGTCATGACTCTCTCATCCTCTAACCTCTTTGGATTCTCCGCCGTGAACCGCCATGCGCCGGCGATATCCACCACCGTCATCCTCCTTCCTTGGAACAAACCCACAACAAAACAAAACACTCTGCGTTTTTTGTATTCTCCTTCTCCTATACTACAGAGAAGTAGTATCCGTTTAGGTGAAAAAATGGTGGCAAAGTTTTCTGTTCCTGTTGATCTAATCCACGATGCTGGTGCCACTGTTGGTGTTCTTGGCGGCGCTTATGCTCTTGTTTTCACTTTTGACGATCTCACTAAAAGGAACATTCTCAATCAGGTAATGTTTCTTTTCTTTCTTCTTCACTCATTTGTAATTGCATGCATATATGAATGAACACAATTCCCAATAAATGAATCAACTTTTTACTTATTTATTTCAATTGAAATTTTAGGTTTTTTTTTTTATTGATGGAATTTTTTGTGGTTTTTGAAAATTTATGGTAACATGACATGACATTGCAGGGTATGAGTAGAAAACTGGTCCATATATTGTCTGGTTTGCTTTTTCTTGTTTCATGGCCAATTTTCAGGTATCCTGTTTTTTGCAGTGTATTTGGTTTTTCTATATGAGGAAGGTTTGAGGCATTGATTGGTTTGTTTTGTTTAAATGTTTTGATGTTAATGTTAGGATAGTAACTCTCCTAAAGCTCGTTACTTTGCTGCTTTTGTTCCTCTTGTCAATTGCTTGAGGCTTTTGGTGAATGGTCTCTCTTTTACAGAAGATCAAGGACTCATCAAATCTGTCACTAGAAAAGGAGATCCAAAGTAAATGTTTTCTTTCATTTTTTTTTGTCACGTGTTTTGCCTTTATTTGGTAATGGGAGTTGTAGACTGTTCATTTCATATATACCTACTACCTACCTGCAGAGAATTGCTAAGAGGTCCTCTTTATTATGTTGGGATATTAATGTTATGTGCTCTTGTGTTCTGGCGTGAATCTCCAATTGGGGTAGTCTCCTTGGCAATGATGTGTGGAGGGGATGGTAATACACTTTACTTTACATTCTAATCTTATTGATGAGTTTTACAATTTGTCTGACACCGAACTAGACTGGTCGTGGTCGGTTCAACTGGTTGAATTGGAAATCGGTAATTTCTAAAGAAATTGAGCTATGACATGAGGTCTTGTCGGTTCGATCTTTGGTTGGTTATAAAAAATGATTTTCACTTGATGGTTGGTTTCCTACTACAGGTGTAGCTGATATCATTGGTAGAAGATATGGGTCAATGAAGATTCCTTACAACCAAAACAAGAGTTGGGCTGGTAGCATATCCATGTTTATATTTGGATTCTTGGTTTCAATTGGGTATATAGGTCCTTACTCATTTGAAAATTGACTTAATCATCAGCTCTGGTTTTATTCCTATCTATCTTAAACTTTATGATATTATTACATGTAGGATGCTCTACTATTATTCAGTTGTAGGGAACATGCAGTTGTTGGATTGGGAGAGCCTTGTGCCCAGAGTTGCTTTTGTTTCATTTGTGGCAGCAGTGGTGGAGTCCCTTCCCAATGAGGTGATAGATGACAACATATCTGTTCCACTAGTAACCATGGCAGTCACATTTTTCACTCTCCAACATTAACTCACTCTTGGAATGGAGCCTACTCGTGAAATTTATTGAAGGATCATATATAGATAGTTCTAGTCAATTTCTTGCTGCCACTGTTCTTTGAAATTATTCTCGGCACTATAGTATGTACATTGTAGAGAGATCAATAATATATTTTTTTTTGAAACTTTATAGTATAAAATCATTTTTATAAATACCTAATAAATAATTAGACCTTATTTGGTATATATTCGGTACCATAATTTTTTTAATTAACATGATAGGCATTTTTTTTATTATTGGTTATGCAGGAACTTATTTCGTACAAATTATAACACTAAAACGCCCACCAATTGATCTGAGCGGTTATTTGGATCCCACCTCAAAGTCTCAAGTTCGAGTTTTTGCATACAGTTAGTTCAACTTTCCATCGAGGGTCCACCACTTTTTTTTTCCTTCATAAAGGACCTTGTTATTTTACTGGTAGCTCAATTAATTGAACATACCAAACCTTTCGGTGTTAAGTTCTTAGACTGAATAAATATCTATAGACTGCAGACCCACCTTGGCAGTAAGTGACAATTGTCACCAAAGATTATTATTACCGTATAATAACCAGAATATATGAATATAAATGGCAAGTCCCTTCAAAATGAAATGTACATAGTCTTGCTTTATCTGCAATCTGGACAACATGAGCAAATTTTGGTAGATTACAAGAGTGTCTCCTATCATTGCACCCATATTCTTGGTATAACACAAATAGTGATTGAATTTCTGCACAAGTGCTTATAATAGAGCTTACCAAGTGCAATGTAAAGAAGTGAAACACATTTCTAATCAACTTTTAAGACAATATAGAATTTGGGATTGCCAGATTGCACCTATATTATTTACAGAATGCCAAGGGCCAAATCATCCATTTTGAAAGTTCAGGTTCAGGGTGGCTTTACCTTCTGAACTTGGGCTGAAGAAACAATAAACTGAGAAGTTCAATGATTCATACATTATGATAACAAAAATGCTACCATCTTCCAGCTAATAGTATATAATATAAAAAGTAAACAAGATTTTTCTTACAAAGTATTGGTTTCAACCCCCCAACATAGCTATAATTAGAAATTTAGAAGCTCCACATTTCATCTATCTCATCAAAGCATGAAAGGGGATAGAAAAACTTATCACAAATTCAATTAAGCTGTGGTGAGGAAATTAGCTTCAACCAGCTTCAGCAAAAGCTAAATCCACAAATTCATTTTCTTTAAATGAAAAATTGTTTGTTCAAAGGTCAACTGTTTCATCCCTTCTTGTTGAACAAGATGAAGACATCTAAAAGAATATGTTCACAAAACCAGAATGAGTTCACCGGTTTTGAAGTCCTTCAATTGCCTTTTTCCACTGAGAAGCTCTTTGCTTAGCATCCTCAAACGACATTACCTTTTTAGGCTGCATCATTACAGTTAATCAGCCTTTTAACCCTCACATGCTATTTTCCATATTTATAAATAAATAGTGCAAATTGTATTACAAGATTCTAAAGAGAAGAGAAAGCTTACTGTGCAAATCTTGAAATTTGAAGGACTAGTGACTTGAATGCTTAAATCATTTGGATTATCAGACCAAATTATATTTCCCTTCACAATTAATTTTGACGGGTCAACGTAGATCAACTTTGGTTTGTTTGTAAGGATGAGCTGCACCTTCTTGCTTGTTAGTTTTTGCAATTTCTTCACCATAGAGATCATAAGTACAGATTCCCCAGGTTCCAAAAACTGTTGCCTGTCAAATGAGCACAAAATTTTACTTTTAGTTACAAGCCAGGTAACATGGACTTTTTTGATAACCACTGTGCACAAGAGGGAGTGAGAAAATTGCCGCGAAGAGACTAAATATAGTGTGGTATTCTAATATACTAGTATGAGCTTTTTATGGTGATAATTGACAGAGCATTAATGGTCTCCATAAAATCTTACTTTTAAAGTGAATATATCAAACCAATTTGTTGCAAAAACAAACAGAAAGGTTTCTGCATACCATTTTGAATCGAAGGAATCAATTGAAGCCAGTCTGGTTATGTGGCCAGTCCCTTCTAAAGATGATGCAGTGCCATCAGGCTGTCTAGCAGAAGCTGCAGAGCCATCACCAATGTGAGAAGGACTCCAAGATGAATCACGAACGTCATCACTTGCGGGTGATTGAGCCTGAAAATGAGAAGTATGTGACAATTAGGAACTGTGTTCTTAAACTAATAAAGTGGACAAGAAATGAATTTTTCTTTCAACGAGAGAAACAATGGAAGTCATACCCCAGGTTCCAGAGCAAGTTTTGGAGGAGTTTGTGCTCTTAAGTTATTCCAGTCAACCCCTTTGAAAAAGGGATGCCTTTTCAAAGTAGCATAACCATCAGGTCCTGCACCAGGTCTTCTGCTGGGCTCTAAATCCTGCATCATAATTACATTGCTGTTTAAAATTAAAAATTGGTTACATGCATCATTAAAGGATATAAATGAAATATTACATTACTAATGTATTATTTTTTTCAACTTTATCCTTATAATGCATTATTATTAATATATTATCACAACTCCCCAATGGCCCTTCCAAAAAAAGTGACCAGAAACATCCTCTTTCAGGCAGGTTAGATTACCAGGATATTGAAATTTGAAAGTACCTTGGAATAAGTGGAAGGGAAAAACAATTATGGAAAAGTTCTAAACTTGTTAGCTCATCAACTAACAGAAATCAAGGTGCACTGGTGTTAATCATACTGGTGTTAATCAAGGTGTACTGGTGTTAATCATACCGAGCTCCCCAATGTCGTCAAAAGAAGAGAAGTTTTATAACCAGCTTCCCCTCTATTTTTGGGAAGAGGACTAACCTCTTTAGAGGAATGAAATTGACTACTGTTACCCCCAAATCAACAGAGAAAACATAAATTCGAAACTTGTGTTTGCACAACATCCCTATCTCATGCTACAGTCCTACAAGAAAGCCAGAAATGAAATACTTCAACCCTAAACTTTACTCTGCTTTATGATCTTAGATTGTCAAACTAAACAGTAACGTAATGGTTACAAAAATTGCAAGAGGATAATTTGTTAAAAGTCTAGCAATGCATAAAAATTAGAAAGCACACAAGGGATGCTATACTCTGTGTCCAGTCATAAAATACTAACCAATAGCCGGTCAACAAGGTCTCTTGCTTCTTCCGAAAAGTAATCTGGAAATCGAATTTCTCTTGCTATAATTCTTTGGAAAATAAGCCATTCACTTGCATCTTTAAAAGGGGAAGTTCCAGAAAGCATTTGGTATAATGTGCAGCCAAGCGCCCAGAGGTCATTTCTGTGGTAACATATTGAGGAAGAAAAAATAGAAAAGGTTATTTATATGGGGACTTGGCATGAGACAACAGCAATAAAGAAACTCAAACGGCACAAACAAACTCGACAAAAATAAGTCGTGACTTAAAAAAATATTAAAATAAACTACACAGAAAATTGGCATAAGAAACGACATTATCACAACAAAATAAAACTCATCTATATTTAGCGCCCCTACCCAAAAGTTGCTGGAGAGGAATTAAGAACCTCTGGAGGGACATAAGCAGCTGTTCCCACAAATGTGCAGGCTTTGTCATCTAAAAATTTTTAACAAATAAATAAACATGATATGAAGCAAAAACTAATTAACAATATAGTAAAAAAAAACAGTTTTCGCATTGCTCCTATTTTACCTGATGCTGCATTTGGAAGGACGGTGATTAGGCTATCCTGCATAGGCTTCACACTCCCAAAATCAGCTATCTTAATATGTCCTTCGGTTGTAAGTAATAAGTTCTCTGGCTGCAATTGAAGAAATTTAGTTTTCACACATGGCCATATAATGAAGCAGTATAATCATCCCACGGAGCTACCTTGATATCACGATGTATCACTCCCAAACCATGTATGTATTCGAGAGCATCCACAACTTCAGCTGCATAGAATCGTGCCTCGTCCTCAGATAGACGACCTTTCTGCGGACAGGAAATCAGAAAACTTGTCAGTAGATATCATGCAATAACAAGCATCAGAAAGATAATTGCTAACTTCAAAAAAACTTACAAGTTCCAAACTATACTAAAGGTACAAATAATTTCTTATTAGAGGTTATCAAATTGTAAAAATCTTGCAAGATCACAAATAAAGGGTTTTGAAAACAGGATTCAAATGGAATATGCACATTGAAGTGTTATGTTATCTTACCCTTGTTATTTGATCAAAAAGTTCTCCACCTTCACAGGATTCAAGTGCCATGTCTTTTCCAAAGTAAAAGGAACAGAAGGAAAAAACAAAAGAGAATGTCAAATATCACTGAAGATGGGCAACCCACAGGAAAAAGAAACTACAAAGAGAAAAAATACCCAATAATACTTACACAGAGAAAATGTGTCTTGAAATGTGAAATATAGCCGCACAATGCCAGGATGATCCAACTGATCAAGCACTATACGTTCTAACTTCACATAAGCTGTTTTGTTCTCTTTGGTAATGAATTTTTTGTCCATGATCTTCATTGCATACACAACTCCCGTGTCCTTCTTCTTTGCTCTCACAACCTTTAAACATAGTAAGAAAGATATTTGGTGATGATTAACAAGAGAAAATAAATCCAGACAAACAACTATCCAACGTATAAAAGAAAAAAGAATGTGCTGAATTGGCACATATTATGAAAGGTATGTCCTTCAAATATCATAATTTTTTGTGCATAGCCAGCCAAAAAAGTTGGGCAAAGAAGAAAAATGAATCATAAATCAAGCAAGCCAGCAGATAAAGTGAGTGCACGTGCAGAGGCAAAAGAGATGAACATCTTAAATTTGGGCTTAGGGCCTAACTCAGCCCCACAAAATTGGTTTGTAAGGTGAGAACTGTCGAAGCCTTATAAGGATTAATTAGGCCATATCTCGAGTCGATGGAGGAGTTCAACACACCCCCTCGCGCTCAGCTCTGAACATCTGAAGCGTGTACTGATGCAGCGTGGAATAACAGAAATCTCAATACACCCCACGACTAGACATCTGGAGCATGGACAAATGGGTGGCATAATAGAGATTTTGGCCCAATAACAAATCTAGGAAGTGCTCTAATACCATCTTAAATTTGGGCTTAGGGTCTAACTCATCCCCTCAAAACCAACTTGTAAGGTGAGGACTGTCCTAGCCTTACAATGATTACTTAGGCCATATCTCTAGTAGATGTGGGACTTCAACAAGATCTAGCAAGATGTCCACAACACAGTCCTTTGACACTGAAAAATTGCAAACTCTATACTCTGTAGATAATCATGAAATAAATTGTCCCAAAGGATTGAAAGAAAAAGACAATTTATTCAATAAGATGATTTCAATAAGATTTCACGTACTAGCATCCGATAGCAATGCATTTTAAATAAGAAAACAGTAACGGAAAGCCATGTGCAGGGTGAAACTACTTGCAAAATAAATTGGGTATTACATAACGCACTAGAAGGAAGAATATGATGCTGATTTCATGCACTAGTATTTTCATGTCAATTCCAGCTGGGTAAGCCCATCATTACTTTGGTTCACTTCATTTTCTACAGCCTACAATTTTCTTTACTTCCAGCTCTGCAGCTTATGTAATTCTCATACATTACATCAAAAAGTAATATTGAGGATTCATTTGTTATGGTTTAACATCTGATTCTGAATTTGCAAATGTAGTTCATAATTACTCAAGAGCTATCACAAAACAAATATAGTTAACAAAGTGCAGGATGTTTTCCCATTTTGTGAAATGAATGCAGAAGTACAGTACTTTTATCCTCTATTTTCTTTAGAGAGGATGGGAAGCAGTGAAGGTACAAGCAACCCTTGATGCCAAAGCACAAAAAGAGAACCCCCACCCCTTTACAAATCAAATCAAAGTTTCCAAATAAAAAGATACCAAATGGTGCTTCAAAAACAATACATAGCAACAAGGATGACAATATTTCCTAATGATCTCTACTGCATAATAACCATCAATAACAATGAACGAAAAACAGATTACAACTATTATGTAACAAAACTACACTGCCATCAAAACATAACAGATAATAGCAACAAAAAAACAAAACACAAAGACACAGAAAAAGTTTGGTACCTTAGAATAAGAGCCAACACCATAGATCTTGCCCAATTCAAAGTCCTGAATAGAATAATTCTCCTGAGGAGCCCTAAAAGCAAAGCTTTTAGATCTCTGGACATTGGCACCACCATTGGAAGAGGAAGAATTTCCTTGAATTTTAACCTTGGAATCAAAATCCTTCTCCATTTCCAACATTGCTTTAAAAAAAAAAAACTCCACGACACTACATTCCCATCATGAGTTTCTCTCTCTAGAAGCTGAAACCCTTTTGGAAGAAAAGGAAAAGGGGCGAAATGGAATTGTGATTAGGATGCGAAAGGTGGGAGCTTTGGAATTGAAGAAATGAAAACCCTATCTGAAGAGAGAGAAAGATGAGGAAGGAATGATGTTTGATGATGGAGATGAGTCTCTCTCTTTCTTTCTTTCTTTCTTTCTTTCTTTGTGGTTATTGGTTTGCTAATTGGTGTGTATGCCTAAATTGGGAAGGCAAAACCACCTGTCATGGGGAGAAGAGGAGAGTGTTTGATTTGAATGGAATAGAGAAATAATAATAATGCTTCTATATGATTACAAGCTTTTGTGCAATTTCATGCTTTTCTGTCACTCTTCTTCTGTTTCCAATGGATATTGGATGCTATACTCCCATCCCATGCCAATTCCCCCACTACTTCCAAATTTCCCATCAATTTCCTTTTTCACCCTTTTTACTCTTAATTAATAAATAAATCCATCACTTCTCTTCACTTCACAAGCTGGTATAATTTTTTAGAATACCTCACATATCAATAAATGATATTTAATCAACAATTCTCATTTAATAAGGTCAAAATTCAACTTCTTTTTATTAAAGGGTGATTTACAAGTCTCATAGTATCAATAAATGTCATTTATCAACTGTTCTCATTTAATAAGACTAAATATTACTACTCGCTTTTATAAAAAAAATGTTGTTTTATTTACTCGTAATTTTTAAAGTTCAAATTCAATGCAATATTTATTATTATTTTGTCAATAATGTTCTTAAGTATTTATCATAGCGAAATAAATAGATGAAATGAATAAATTATTAATGGTATTGGACAATTTCAGAGAGAAAGTGACACATACAATATAATAATAAATGCAATAAATAACATCATCTTTTTTGTTTGTCACTCTCTCTTTGAAATTGTCCCACAAGTATATTGGTATTATAGGTAAAAAGAGAAAAATAATTGTATTAGAAGTAACAAAATTTATGGTTTTATTAGTATGTGTAAAAAGCCAAAAAACGACAAGTAAAAAGAAGCGGAGAGATTGTACCAAAAAAAAAAAAAGCGGAGAGAGTAACTTCTTTCAAAAATTGTCTTCTTTATTAAATGGTGATTTACACTCTAATTAATTTATTGTCTTTAACTACACCAATTAAATTGAAATAAAATTGAAATTTATCATTAATACATCTTAAAAATAGAGTTTATTTCTTATATTTTTAACCAATAAAAAACACTTTTTTATATTGTGGACCAAAAGTAGTATCATTAAAACCCCCCATTGCAAAACTCATTTTGTAGAATAAAACACCTTAATTGCTCATCCACCTCCTATGGAACACTCTTCAAGTAGTATATGATCGACTTCATTTGTTTCAATTAATATTTGCTTCAACTTTGAATCCCACAACTACATCTAATATTTGCTGCAATTAATATTTACCTTTCTCTCTCTCCTCAACACAAAAAAAAAATTGTTTATGATAACAATGAGTTGTTTAGGAAGAACTCAAATTACTTGATGCTCACCTCTTTCCTCCAACTTGACCAACTCCACCAATTGTAAACAAAAAAAAAATATCTATGAACTCTATAAAAACCACCATTAGAGATTCTCTCATATGTATACTTACCAAAAGCGTGCTTCTGGTAAAAAGCCATCTGAAAGCATGCTCCTAGGCATTTTTGGGATTATAGGGCCTCTAAACTTGTAGCGGGTGGGCATGGACCCCCCAAAAAAATCTTATGTGAAATTACTTAGATACCCCTATTTCTTAAAAAATAATAACTACTATATATGTGTTGCAGAAAGCTAAACAACGTAACAACGTGGTGCAGTGCTCGATGTTTCTTGTTGTGTGTCTTGCTTCTCATCACCGCTATTGCATTTGGTTTGTTGATTGATTTTATTTGCATCGTCTTCCAATAATCGCCGTCATCTTCTCATCACTGATGCCTTTCTTTTCGGTTAATTTTTTAACGTGAGTTTCCGCATTTTTGTGTTTCTGCGCGTCTTTCTTCATGCGTTTTTGAGTTTTCATTTCTCTTCCACTAGCAGTCCACCCGAGCTTTTTAATCAAGCTCTGCCACTGTTCCTATGTTAGCTCACTTAGCTGTGGCTATATTATTAGTTTTCCTCCCTACTAAAGCTTATGTTAAAATTTGGAAATTTAGATGAGATCTTAGGACATTCCTGGATGATTGAAGCTCAAAAAAATTCAAACAACCACAACCACACCTCACCTTCTTCCTCCTCACTTCCTTCCATTTCACATCCACCTATTTTAAGCTAAAACAACCCATTTCCATGATTGTGAAGACAGTTCCAGTAGAAGAGAATTGATGCAGCAAGCAAGACATTACTTAGGGGAAGACCATTTTCACATTAACAGAGTTGAAATTTTCTCTTCTTAACTGTAGCATCTCATTCCCCCTATAAATTTTGTATCTGTTTCATATCTTGTAATTAATGAAACTGTTTTATAGTTTCAACTTCAATTTTTGCTCTTTTAAGCTCACTAGGAGCTAAGCACATTAAAGCTCACAGTGAAGATGAGACATAATTTAAGCAAAGAGCAAATGAACACTGGATTGCATAGATATCATGTGTAAATTTTTCACTTTAAATATGCACATTTGTGAAAAAAAATACTTTTTAGTTATATTTATGTCCTTTTAAAAAAATTAAATAAGATTAGTCTTTACTGTGCTAATTATAACCTTTAAAATTTTATCTAATTAATCAATAAAAAGTATTTTTAAAATAATAAAATAGTATGACAAATAAATAGTAAAAATAAGGTTTAATTGGTAAACATATCCGCCGTAAAATTTATTACATCATCAACCAATTAACATACATAATATGAGTGATTTTTAAGATAGTTGAGAGAAAGTCGGACTATTTTTATAACATGTCATTTCATGATTAGATTGACATCATAAAAAAACTTGTACAACGTCGATGTATATAAACTAAATCCATAAAAGTAAAACATCAAATATATATATAATCTTGAATAGGTCTGTAGAATTATTATCTAATCTTAAACGTAAATCTCTTGGTGACTTCAAAAGTATAAAGTCACTTTCCTAACCAATGTATATACTAAAGAAGATAACCAACAAACTTTTTGGAAAGAAAAAGTTCTTAGCAGAACTCCCCAAATCTTTAGAAGATAAAGTAAGGGAGAAACTTCTTAGTCAGAATCCTAATGAAGAGATCCCTCACCAGCAATTAAGTTATGGACAACTTATTGCTATTATCCAAAAAAGGTTGGGTTAAAGATATGTCAAGATGACAAAATCCAGCAACAACTAACCAAAGAAAAGACCCAAAATTGTAGAGATTTAGGGACAGATAGACACATTCACGATGCATATCTGTCAAATTGTAAGGCCAAACAAAGAATAAAAGAAAGTCACCTTAAAGACATAGAAATAGTAAGAAAAAAAAACAATAAGAATAGGAATCAACCCTAGAATCAAAATTACAGTTTCTAAGGAATATATCTTAGGAATTTTGTCAAAAAAAAAAGGAATATCTTAGGAAACATTCTTGTCCTCCATTTGTCTCACCTTTCTCTTTCCATGATGTTCCATCACACATTACCCCCTAAAGGGTTGTTGGAGACACAATTCAAAACAAAAAGTAAATAAATAACATGAAAAGGCTATTAAAACCAATTTACAAGTTTCACACAAACTATTTTAAAAAAAACCCCTAAAACCAGATTCACAATTGGGGTACAAGTATAAACAAGACTTTATACCCACAAAATATGTAAAATAAAAATACAAAAGTTTGCAAAGACCTATCTATGAAAATAAATTAAAATAAAAAAAAACCACTCTCTAGTCCTTAGCCCTATCCCTATACTATACATCCCAACCATCTTTCCTACTATCAAATCCCCATTTACGATCAGCTAAACTTCCATACATCTCTGAAAATTTCACAAGGCAACGACTTCGCAATCCGTAGTGCACTTTCGTGTTCCGACTAATTGCCGCGCCGGAAAACTTTGAAGTGTCAATTGCCCAAGCTGGTTTAACATAATCAACTGTCCTTGATGAGCTTGCATTTGCATACAAGTAATTCAAAAGAACGTCTTCACAGTTAAAATACTTGTCCACCAATTCCCTTCCTTGCTTTGCTTTATCACCCCAGTATCTCTTGAAAGCTACCTTTGAATCAATAAAAGCTGCTCCAGTGAGAATCATGTTGTACCCTTTACGCGTTCTCGCGTATTTTTCTCCTCGGTATTTCAACGGGCTTCCTTGAATAAGCCGGGGATAGAATCCAACGATTCGGTCTGGATGTTGACGCCATACATTAAAACCTCGCTCGACATCATCACATGTCATCATAATGTCGTCATCCAGCTCGAGAACAGCTCGAGTTTTAATCGACGGGTCATCTTTGAACCGATTGTTTAGAGAATTCTTTTCTTCTACCCTGATTCTGACCGGCACGGCTGAATCTAGATCACTCAACTTTGGAGGGATTCCCTTGTTCCACACCACAACTATCTCAGACATCGAAGAGCATCTGGAGTAATGTTTCACATACATTTTCAAGTTCCAGACGAGCGCCGTGAGGTCATCGTTAATAACGTGAACTGGGAGTATTGTCCTTTCAAAGGGTAAGGTTCTTCTGAACCATTACCTCCATAAATATTCTTAACTCCTATGCACATTAATCCAACTCCAACTAAAAATATAATGGTAAGAATAAACCTTCTAGCACAAGCATTATGCTTTATCTTACCTCGGAGAAATGTTGGAGCTCGGTTAACGCGGCTACAGAATCGTCTTACTTTCGAAGAGAATGCATTTGGCCTTTCCCAAGACACAAAAGCTACATTCCTCTTCCCAGTGTTGTGTATGAACCAGTTGAGAGGGACGATACAGTTCACAAATCCTAGTAACACACCTAATAGCACAATAAGTATAGCAGCCACTACAACAGAAGCACAACCAAGCATTAACCGTCGGATTGGATCTCCAGAAGGAACACGATCACCATCCATAACACCGACCCAATCGCCAGATGGAAGTTGTTGGACATCTAAGTGATGGTATCTAGCACCATTCCAAGCATTTTGACCCTTGTTTGACTCGACGAAGCCTAACGGTACTTCAGTTTCTTTGTATTCTTCAGTTGTAAGGGTCTCTATCTTAAAAGCACGCACCCGTCTCCCATACGTATCGCCACAGTCCTGACCCATGCGATAAAGATTTCCTTCATATTTAAATGGTCTGCCTCCGTTGCGAGCTCCTAAGCTCTTGTCGATGTTGTAAATGGGGTTTTTCTTGTGGGGTTTCCAAGGCCCAAGAGGTGAATTGCTATACCAAATCTCTAACTGCCCATTTCTCTTGGTGCCAAAACCACTATGATCTGAGCCAAAAAGCCAATACTTTCCACTATAATCGACGATGAATGAATCAATGAGAGGCTTTTTTATGATGACTTTTTCCAATCTCCATTGCAATGGAAAGTCAATTGCTCTGTAGAGGCGAAGATCTCCTCGTTTACTGCCCTCGGGCATCATATATATCTGCGAAGTTACAATCGAAACATCAAAATGGATATCATAACTACAATGATAAGTTTCTGAAGTAAAGTTCATGAGCATCATTTTATTCACAATCACAAAACATACACATTATTTTCTCAGGAACAATACCTGGCCATCATGCCCAAAGACATAAGGATAAGAAAGATGCCAATCCTCATTCAAGGCAATTCCCAGTTGTTTCCATGTTGCTCCCTTATCAGTACTTTTCGCTACTCCAATATCACCTTGCATAGTGATTGAATTCTTCGCCTCGTGAGAACAGGTAAAAAGTATCTCCTGAATTGTAATACCAATATAAGTGAATAGGATGATTGACGATCCATTTAACAAATTTTCGTCTAATATTTCTCATCACTCAGGTATCATCAAAAAACATAGCCATGCCTTGTCTGTGCACACACAAATATTTATAGGCTCTTTAAATGATTATACCTTTTCATTTGAAAATTGTCTATGAAAGTTAGATTTTAAACCACCAAGATAAAAAGTATACACTGTGGACTAACACTTATTTGGATACGAGGCTGGTACCGGTATTGACGCAAACTTTATATAATGTAGGAAATATCAGGTTGCGCCCTTAATGATGCCAGGAGCTACTGATAAACTGACTTAGTTTGACATAAAATATCTGACAAGCAACACAGTAGTTAAAAGGTAAAAAAAAATTGATTCCATTTATTTTGAAATTACAGTACTACTCAAAAAGAGTAAACTTAAGCAAATACTTCGAAAGGTACTTCTCATTTTGCCAGAACAAGTTCATTCGGATTTTTCCCTAGTCCCTAATACCGAACCTATTTCACCGAGAATAGATTCTCTGGCAGTGTAAAGTTTCTGCACTGAGATTCTGACCATTATTAAAAAATAAAACAATGTGTGGATTTTAAAAAATAAAATAATGGGAGAAAGACTGTTAAAGGGTGGAGACTTAATGACTGTAGAAAAGCCTAAACACTTCAAATGACGACAGATATAATTGGCCATCCTCCTAGAAAAGCATTCAATTTCATTTTACCTTCTGATACATCTTTGTTCATTAATTTAGAAAAGAGTTCAAAAGGGGTATTTCATTTTCCAGTCATTACACCCAGTTATTTCATTTCCTAAACAAAATATAATGGTCTAAAGGAAGAGTAATTAGATTGATAGTACTAAAATAAATCATGAATAAGTTACCACTTGTTCAATCAAAATGCAAAATATCAATTAAAAAAATCGTTAAAATAAAGCTTATATGCAACTTTTCCGGACACTCCCCATATAATTGGATCTATTCCCATAGCTTTATTATTACTTTTACAACATGGACAACCAAGAAGGCTACTGTTTCTTTTAAAATACAAAAAGGGACCCGGTTATCATAGTTATCATCAACTGAGCAATGGCACTAACAGGTTTTAAAAATATCCTGTTGCAATAAAAAAAAAGACTCCACCACACAGATAACGATACATGAGTGAATGAAAAGCCTGCTTTTCATGCTACTTAGCAAACTGATATTAGCTCCTTAACAGTGCAAACAACTGACGGTTTCGCTGTAAAATCCTCTCTAAGTATGACACAAATACTATATTAAGGAATCTGCTACCTTGTCGTTAATAATAGGACTTTGCAGAGAAGAACAATATAATGTGTCACATGAGCCCCACCTAATCATAAATGTTCATCTCATTTTTCCCAATTTTTGTTAAAAAATATGGAGCTACCAGCTCAAGCAACTAACAAAAATATTGTTTGTATACAGATTCAGGCACCCTTCTTTCAACCTTAAGAAAAAAAGCCTATTTTCTACTGTTCCATATAAAATTCAAAGCCACAAGCAATTTTCTCTACAATCAGGATTCAGGATAGTTAATCAGACAGGAGAAAAACGCCCATACTCACTGTGCCTAGTAACATTCAAATTTCAAGCTTCAATAATTGGGGAATATTGATGGAATCCAAACAGTGACTTGGCTATGAAAAAAGGTATGATTTTGCCGGTCAAAAATTTACAGAAGGAATAAATAAACAGCAAAGGAAAGGACTAAAAACAATTCCATTCATAGAATCTGAAACAATAGATACATCAACATAAATAAACAAAGAGTGACAAGAAAGTGTTACCTGAATAAAAAGAAAAGGGTCAGCAACAAAATTACTGGGATATCCAGCATCAGAAACAGAAGCACATGTCACCACAGGATTGGCAACTGGCCAAGCAGCACTCTCATCATTCGATACATTCGACTGCACACAATCAAGACTAAAACCATCACTTCCAAACAACAACAACTAATCCATCCCTCAAATTCACATAACAAAATCAAAATTCTCAATTAAAATAAGAGCAATACTAACGTACATGTCCTGTTGTAGAGACAAAGTGTTAGTTTTTTTTTAACTGACATAACAACTGCTAACAAAAATACACCCTTGAGAGAGTTTCTAGCAGTTACTTAATTTATTATGTGGGGAACAACACCAGTATCTTAGAGTTCTGAATCTAAGTTTTTTCCTAAAAAAAATAATTTCATCTTGATCACTTCATCAGAACAAAAACAACCCACCCAACATCATAATTCTCAAAACACAAGTTATTAATTTTCTTTTGAAAAATGACAACTTTAAAGGAGAAATTATCACAGTCATGCATATGAACAACAACACAATAAAAATATAGAGAGGGAGGGAGGGAGAGAAACTTACAGATTCTATGGGTTTTAGAGAGAAAGGAGAGTGACCAAAGAAAATCCCAATAGACCAAGAACCCTCATTGTCTTCTTGACAACCAAAAGGGGAAAGAGAAGTATGAACAGAAGGAGAAAACGCAAGCCAACCATAGAAAGTCGCAATGGATCCAAATAAAAGGAAACAACCAAAGAAGAAAACGAAACCAGATGAAATTAAACGGTTATAGTACTGTTGATTCTCTAATCTCCATCTACACCAACACTTCATACTCATATCACAACAACTACCGTTTCCACCACCATTAGAACCGCCACCGCTACCACTTCCGCCGCCACCAACGCCGCCAATCTGCCCTGAACCCATCGAATTAAAACGGTGTCCGGAAATGTTGTTTACCTTACGAAGATCTCACTCCGCCGTGGCAGCGCCACCGTGTTACAACTCGGTTATCAGCATTTTATTACAGTTCATAACACGGCACAACCCGTTCCCCTTTTCTTGTTTTCGTTTTGGGTTTCTCTCTCTCTCTCTTTCTTTTTCTCGCTCTAGAAGATAAATGATGACTAACTAAGTTGACGGGATAAAATTGTAATTTCGAGAATTAATGTGCGACTCGACCATCCTCTGTCTCTATATATATACCGTTTCAGCAACAAACTTTAATGCTTTTTTTCATTTTTTTTATTTATTTTTGCGTGTATTGATTTATTAATTATTTAATTTAATTTTTTCTAATGTTTATTGCGCGCGTATGGAATTGACGGGCAAGGCTATTCAACGCGGCGGAACGTAATGAGGCGGGTGATGGATTAGGAGGAGGATGTCCTCATTCCTACAAATTGACGTAATCGACTAGCAAATCTATGGTGCAAAATAAAAATTATTTTAAAGAAAAATCGGAGTTCTGAGAGTGAGATGTAAATTATGGGTCCAATTGTTGCGAATTAAAAGATAATTGATTTAGTTATTAAATAATTTATAGATTAGTTTTTAAATATTTTTAAGAAAATGAGAAATTATTTTGTGTTTTCAGAATATATGAAAATCAATTATTTTAAAAAATTATTCTTAAAAGTTACTCAAAATAGATTCTTATATGAAGTAATTTTTAGATTTTTTTATTTTTTAATAATCTGTAATAAGTGATTTTAGAAAAGTGATTATTTTTTAAAAAATGATTTTTTTAAAGAAAATAAGTCGTAAAATTTCTCATCATTGTGCCGATCAAATTGACTGTAGCATGCATGTTATGATGTTTTATTCAAAAATAGTAATACTAAATTGTTTTTAGAAATTAATATTTTAGTTTGTCCACTTTGTATCGTTTGAGCATTAAATTACTTATTCGGTTTTGTTTTATACTTTTTTCCATTATGATTTGTAACTTCTTTCTTCAATTTATTTTGCTTTTAATAACTCCTTTATGGGTTTTTTTTATAACATTTGATTGGTTATATATTATAAATAAATTATATTATATATATGTTGAAATGCTTTAAACCAATGTTATTAAACCCGATCGACCCGTACGGTCGGACCGAAAGCGGTGATATGATCGGTCGAAGTCACCTATTGGATCGTGGGTGTTTGCACCTTGCATGCGACCCGTGAATGTGAAGGCATCGAGCCCGGTGCGACCGGTGTTGACCGGTCGGCTCGACCGGTGTTGACCCGGTCGGGGTTCTTTGATTTGTGCTTGTTTTTATTTTTAAGTAAAACGACATTTGTTTTATTATTTTTTAAAACAAAAGCTAAATTTGAATTCAATATTTCTTGTTCGATTTAACTTTAAGGTTTTTATTTGTTTTCAATGATGAATGAGTAGTGAGTTTTGGACAATTTTATTGTATGGTAAAAAAATTCATATTTCTGCGATATGTGAATATACAACACGCCTAATTTTAATGAGTTTTAGTAGTGTCACGGATCATGCGGGTCAACTAGTGACCCTCGGTCGAACCATTGACCCGGTGACCCCAAATGACATTGCTTTACGGGTCTCCTCAGGTCGAGTTTAATAACATTGCTTTAAACAAAACAACCGTTTTATTTACACTAGTATATCATATTATCATTAGCACTTTATGAGCTCTTTATCTCTTTTGGGAATATTAAATATTTATGTTTCATCCGTTTTTATTTAGTTATTTGCTCATAAAATGCTATAATGAGTTGGTTTACTCTCTAACGGTATGTTTTTTCTTTGGTTTATAAAGGACCATATTTTGGTAATGAAATTTTTTGACAAGAGATATACAATTTTATAGATATGGAAAAAATGAAGAACAAGGACGAGAAAGAAGAAAGACTTTTCAAAATGTGTCATTAAATTTCCACTTGTATTATGATTAAATACCGAGGAGTATAATAAAAAGAGAGGGTGTGAGTTTGGTGGTTTTCCTAAGTGGAGGGAAAAACCATATTTTTTGAAAATGTTGTTTTATCTTAGAGACGACGGGGCTAGAAAAGACTGCTTGCACATTTTGAGCAGAGCCGCGAAATGCCTTAAAGAGGGTGACCTATTAAACTATGCCAAAATTTTGAAATAAAGATACTAAATATATGAGTTTTAAAAATAGAGACCAAAAGTATAATTTAACCTTTAAAAAAATGCTAAATACTACCTAAAAAATGTTACACACCACTACTTATCAAAGATGTTAATTTTTTTAATTCACAATAATTAAAATCGTTATCTCCTAGTGAATGTGAATAACTAAACAGAGCTCAACTTTTTTTTTTTTTAGATAAAGAATTTGTTGTATTAAAGCTCAAACAACGTGCATACACAAGGACGCACCACCCCATACACCTAAGGGCCTCGTTAATATTTTAGTCTTGAGCGCAACTTAAAAGTGCTTCCTAATATATTAAAATAATATAATATTCTTGAGCGCAATTCAAAAGGAAAAATAAACATCGGACTAGTCTTGAGTAAGTTTGTGATGTTCATGAGCTTAAAATAATATAATATTCTTATTGTCAAAAAATATATATAATACTTTTTATAGTAAAGAATAAAAATGTATTTATATATCCCTATATATTAATACACTAACGTGATTTTTCACGTTTTGAGCGGCAAATTTTTTTTTTCTTTTTTTTTAGTCCCTTTATCTACTTTTTTTTAAGTCCCTTTATGTGTGCTACTTAGTCATGTATGTGTTATAGTATGAGTGCAGACACTTTACAATCGACTATTTTATTAATCAATTTGGGAGGCATTTTTGATAACATTAGTTGTAAATAATGCAAACTTTTTTTTATATGTCTCTTTATGTGTGTTACTTAGTCATGTATGTGTATAGTATTGTACACTTTACTTTTATAAGTCTCTTTATGTGTGTTACTTAGTCATGTATGTGTTATAGTATGGTACATTTTACACTGACTACTTTATTAATCAATTTGGGGAGACATTTTTTGATACCATTAGTTGTAAATAATGCAAATTTTATGTCCATTATTAATCTAGTAAAAATTAAGGTTCCACTCTGTTTTTTTTGTCTAGCACTCATTGTTTTTTATTATCAAAATGTATCCCTCATTGTTAAATACATATTATTTTGGTTTTTTTTGTACTCCCACTGTTTACCAATATACCCCCACTCTATATTTTTAGACGGACATACCCCTGAAAGAAGTTAAAGTCCATTATTAATCTAGCAAAAATTAAAGTCTCACTCTTTGATTTTTTTTTTTGTCCAGCACTCATTGTTTTTTATTATCAAAATGTATCCCTCATTGTTAAATACATATTATCTTGGTTTTTTTTGTGCTCCCACTGTTTACCAATATACCCCCACTCTATATTTTTGGACGGACATACCTCTGTTTGCTGGTGTTTTTAGCAAACAATCACTAGTTTTCAATATCGAGACTGTGAGATCAAACTAAAAAATCTCTTTGACGATTGCCATTGAGTTTTGTGTTTTTCACGTATATAAGAACAGTAAATAGTAGGGAGAAACGGATTGAAAGTAAAATAAAAGCAGTAAATGCAACGAAGGTAAAAAGAAAGTAAAAAACTTGCATTAAAAGGAAAATGGTTCACCAACACATACAAAGTATCTGTTTCACTCGTGTTTCGCTTTGGCTTGGAAGTTGAGTTTCTCAGAGTTCTTGTAGAATGTGGTGACCTCGATTTTCTATTACAAAGGGGTATTTATACTCGTGGGAGCAATCGTGGGGGAAAGAGTAACTGCTTCCTAAAACTAAGGGAGAGTAACCGCCCACTAACTGCTGCTCTGCACTTTCGACTAACCCGTTGTCAACCGCTTGCTGAAGTGTTGAGCCCCCACCGTCGAAGTGTTGGGTCTTCTCTTGTCGAAGGTCTCTTGCATTACTTGCTTCATAGCTTTGAGAGCTAAGCTTGTCGGGCTTACTTGCACTCCTTGCACTTTTGTACCTTTCCGCCAAGTCATGGTGACCGACTTGAATATTGACCTATGGCCACGTAACAATATCAAATGTGAAGTCAACCCCATTTAAAGCTTCATTTAATGTATCATCGAAATTTTGAGCAGAATAACCTCGACATAAATTGAACCATTTAGATTTATGTTTGTAATAGGTAAACACGATTTATGTTTTTTCAAGTCGATTTACCTCATATATGATTTCCGACAAAAAAATAAAAATAATGAATCTTATTTATCTCGTAATAAGGTCAATACGACGCGCTTTTTTTAAAGAAAATTGGATTTATGTTTGATGAAGGTGAAATACGACTTTACTATTTTTGAAGCCTTCCGGGAGGGAATCATATCTAGATAAATGGAAATTTGCTAGAATTCGTGATTCATCTTCCGGAAGGTAAATACGACGAAAGCTCTAAAATATTTTCGATCAATCGTATGTAAGTAAAAATGGTAAATATTTTTTCTTTTACATATCTTGCGTATTTTTTAGCCTCCTACCCCTTATAAAATTTTGATTTTTCCTAAACTACGCCTCAGAGCTTATTAATCGTCCCCCCCGTCATCGCACGCAGACGCATGTGTCCTAGTATAATAGAACAATACTTATGTGCTGCTCCGTAAGTAATAGTTGTATTGGTCTAGACACAAAAAGAAATTATAAAATAAATAAAATAAAAAAGTGTACTAATAATCTAACAACTCTTAATAGTTATTGACAGTTCGCCTACATTTTATTTGAATTATAACCAACACCTAAAATATTCTACCTAAGTTTTTTCATTTATAATGCTCTTTCCTCTTGTTTTTAAAATAATATATCCAAATTTCATGGGTGATTAGGGTGAAAGAAGAAAGAAATCTTTTCAATGGTAAACACTAAAATTGATCGTTGGATATTATTTAAAACGCTGTGAATGGTTAAGATTGAATCAACCCATATTAAATCTCAACCATCATGAATTTTTATACTACATCTAATTGGTCAATTTTAGTGTTTCACCGGTGAAAGATTTGATTTGCTCTTTCACCCTAGAAAGACCCCAAATTTGTTAATATTATTTTAATTTTTCCTAAAGTTTGAATGTTCTGTCTTTGAACTTGAAGTTGGTTTTTTATTAAATTAAAATAAATTAAAATAAACAAATAAAAAATCGAATGGGACTGGAAGGAAGGAATGGGAAGTTGAGCATCTGGTGTAACGTGTCGTGGCCGTCGTAATTGGAGGGCTGTGTTTGTTTGGAGTTATTATTACGAATTACGAAGGAAGAATGAGGTTGACTGGAGGTTTCAAATTTGAAACAAGTGAAGTTGGGTCTATTGGGGTCCACGTGCTTTAACTTTCAAACAAGGAAAGAGGGAGGAGGTTACAATATGCATAATTCATAATAATAAAGGTAAAATTGTAACCAAAAAGTAATAATAAAGGTAAAATTACAACACAGGCCTTTAGCTTCTTTTTTTAATAAGTTGCTTATTTATGTTTTTCCTATCAATTAAGTTCTTTAAGTTACTTAACGTGTAAGTGGTTAGTCTATTTTTCATTTTCCGTTAAAAAATGGTGACATGTTCATGAACCCTAAGTTTTTCAGCCCAAATCAGAAATCAGAATCTTACGTTACTGGTAGTAACGGAGGTGATGTGGTTGTTATAGTGTTGGCGTGTCTCTAACGTTGCTGGCATGGCAAATCCATATAGTTTTTTCAATTTTTCTTAATAAAATTTAGTCAAAAATAAAAAAACAAACTTAGTATTAATGTTCATCATCTTCTTCTAGGCTAATAATGTTCATGAACCCTAAGATTTTAGCCCAAATCAGGAATCAGAATCTTACAAGAAATTCATACTTTTCAAAGCCCGAAATCAAACAAGGAAAAATTTAAAAAAAAAACCCAAATACCAAGACAGCGATGAACAACATCTGGAACACAGCTTCAAAAAATACACAAACAACTTCAAAAATCAAACACACACAAAAGTTGCAGATCTGAATAAGTGTCAAACAAAAGAAAAACCAAGCATAAGTTGCAAATCTGAATAAGAATAAAAAATCAAGCACACACCACCAGGTAGGGGTGTTCGTGGTTTGGTTCAGTTTTAAGTCTAAAAACCATTCGAATAGCAAGGTAAAATTGCACGTGGTTTGGTTTGTTTTAGTTGGCTTCCTAAAAAAATCCGAACCAAACCAATGCGGTTGGTTCAATTTTTTGTGTGACAAAACATAATTTAAAATATAGTTAAAATTAACTAATTTAATCATAAATTAAATATTACTACTTTTTTATCTAAGCAAAAGAAGTTTTTCTAATTCTAGAGTGAGAAATGTGAGACAATAAACAACAAAATTGGATTTGAGCTAGTAAGTGAGTGAGAGCTGTTGTAAGTTGAAGCCCAAATAACATGCCAATGACGGAAGGTCGTAAGTCATAGGCTTATTTGCAGTTAGATTTGGTTCGGTTCGGTTAGTGAAACAAAAACCGCGGGCCAAACAAAATCACGCGGTTTGACTAAAAAACCCGATTAGATCCGATAAATATCAGTTTTTTGCGATTTTCGATTTGAATTGGTTTAGTTTACAATTTTTTATTGGGTTGATTTGGTTTCAAACACCCCTAGCACCAAGCACTCCCTCGTATTCAGCTCCAAAATAAGCTAAAAAAGAAAACCAAACAAAAATAATCCAAATCTACTCCCCCCCCCCCCCAAAAAAAAGCTAATAAATAAAATCATTGGCTTCCGATGGCTTTTCACGAACAATAACAGTGTCAGGAAACTCAAGACAGAGTTGGATTTGAGTCTTTTCGATTTTCTATTGGTGTGTAGTTTGAGGTAGGTTTGTTACAGTTGTGGTTCATTTAGAGTGTGTAAAGACTCAAAAACGAAAATAACCTTCAAAACACAAATGATGTGAAAAATAAAAGCTCTCTTTCGGGAGAGCGTATCTCCTTTAACAATCTAAAAACTACACTAAACATTCTTTTCATTGATTTGATGATCTCATTCAAATGATTGAGATATGCACATATATAGATCTTTAGAAAATGGTGACTCACCCCACTTAAAAGAACATTCTAGATTGACTAACAAACGACAAAATAAATGAATATAAAAGGTGACTCATAATGATAAAATGGCTGACTATATCTTACAGAATCTATTAGATGCTTCTTATTAGGTCACATAATCTCTTAGGTATTTGAGCTTGATCCTCTTGGATTGGGTCATTACAGAGTGTGTGAGAAAGATGTGAAGATGAAGAATTTCTGAGGAAGGGTTTGTGAAGAAGATGAAGATAGTGAATTTTTGGGTAGGAGTTTTCAATTTTTTTATTTTTTAATAAAAATTCATTAAAATAATGATTCATCAAGTTTGTGGACTATGTTACACCCACATCACCTCCGTTACTATCATTTTATTATTTTTTAACAAAAA
Organism: Oxytropis ochrocephala; assembly: GCA_020916435.1. Taxonomy (NCBI): domain Eukaryota; kingdom Viridiplantae; phylum Streptophyta; class Magnoliopsida; order Fabales; family Fabaceae; genus Oxytropis; species Oxytropis ochrocephala. The sequence continues at coordinate 15,492,872 of CM037090.1, read as the reverse complement.
ATGAAAAATAGACTAACGGCGTATATGTTAAGCAACTTAAAGGATTTAGTCGGTACAAAAAAAATTTAAAAACGTATTTAGAAAATTACTTTATTTATAAGGACGAAAAATATATTTAAGCAATAATAAAACTTCACAATCCAATTTTTTTTTCTGGGTAATATTCTATATAATTCTCGATGATATTTAATCCCTGGTGGCAGCCATTAGTAGGGCAGCTTGGTATGATTATGCATTGGACCCAAGAGACGGCTCGTCAAGCTTGACTTCAATCTCTTGTCTTCTTCCACTAAATCGAATAATGCACAAATAAACAACAAAAACATTAGAAAAAAGGAAAACCTCTTAACATTTTGCCTTTACAGGTAAGGAAGATATGAAAATCATCACCAAACGCCTTTTCCTTGTTATCATATGACAATTCTAGGTTGGACCAATATAGACGGCTAACACAATGTTTGACCACTTCTGTTTTTTCTCCTCTGTCCCATATAAGTGGTTCTTTTCTTTTGAAGATGATACTTTCAAGGAATTGGATCCTCTACACCCCTATAGAGTAATGAAAAAAATACATTTTATATCGGTTAAAATATTTCATATCGGTTATTGAACCGATGTAGATAAAGGTGTTATTAAAAAAACCACTTTTCATATCGGTTGCGTAATCGATGCAGAAACTGTTTCATATCCGAAGGCAAACTAGGCCTATAGATCGTATCTTAAGAGTCTAGAGAAGGACACACTAGTGTAAATTATAAGTAATTGTTGTGTAAATGCTATGAGAAATAGGCCTATTTATACTAAGGACTAGGAAAAAAACACCTCTTAAGAGATTTCATTTACAATACACACTTAGTATCCGTTTGGTTTAACAATGGAGAGGTGCAAAAACACTTTTGCCTTCCACTTTCGTGATTTTAGCCTGTAAATTGTTGTTTAGGTGTCTCTAATGAAAATCAATTCTACCCCTCAAAATCAATTTTGAAAGAAGCTGAGATTTGTAGCTTTTGCGGTGAAAAGGAATTGATTACACACCTATATATTTTTTACTTTCTGCAAAATCACTTTTTCAGCCTATCAAACAACAAAGATTGAAAAAAAATCACTTTTTCAGCAAAGGTACCCAAACAAAAATCATATAAAATTCAACTCACTTTTAACTAAAATCAATTCTGTCAAAATCAATCTTTTCACTGCAGAACCAAACACACACTTAGTTTTTTCAAAAAATTGAATTCTCGTATTTTCTTTTTGAAAAAAAAGGTGAATTAGATATTTAGAACTCATAGGAGTTAGACAACATGTCTCAAGGTTACACAATCCTTAATGAGGTATTTCAAATTACACCAACAAAATCTTCCCAATAATGAGATTCGAAACACTTCTAGAGTAATTTTTATGTAGATACAAATATTTAGAGGCATCATTTGGGTACACAAAAAAAAAGAAATAAATGCATTTGGAGAAACACACAACTATTATTTTATCGTTATTTGTTTCTGCATTTTTTTTCTTTTTTGTATGTGTGCCGAAATAATGTGTCAAAATATGTGTGTCCACATAAGAACTATTCACTCTTGTTGAAAAAAAAAAAAGAACGAACTATTCACTCATAAATAAGGATTATATGTGCTTTGGTGGGATATGAATCATATTTTTCCTAATTAAATCAAGAGGGCTCGTTTATGCTTTTGGCTATAATTTATGTTGATCTTGTTTAAGTAGTTGATCAAGTGACTATAATTTTGTTACCTATCATGTTATTGATGCAGATGTTTACTAATTGTGTCGATGAGTAATCTATGTTGGGAAACATAACTGATTACATATATTTGAATTTTTCGGTTCGTGCGATTCTGTTCTCTTAATACAAGTTTTACCACACTCAACACTCGAATGTAAGACTTTGAGACCTTGGGATAAATTCAAACTAGATCATGTGTTGGTAAAAAAAAATAATCTTTGATATAAGTAGTAGTATCCCTCATCTATAATACACTATCGACTTTTATCTTGAGTTTAAGCGGCAATTACTTAATAATCTATCACATAATATATCCCCTATCTATTAATACAACAACTACCTTTTTATGGTTTTAGGCGCCAATTTTTTTATTTTTTTTATTTTTTATAAGTCTCTTTATGCGTGTTGCTTAGTCATGTATCTGTTATAGTATGGTACACTTTCAACTGGCTACTTTACTAATCAATTTGAGGAGACATTTTTTGATAACATTAGTTGTAAATAATGCAAACTTTATGTCCATTATTAATCTAGCAAAAATTAAGGTATCACTCTTTGTTTTTTGTCCAACACTCATTGTTTTTTATTATCAAAATGTATCCCTCATTGTTAAACACATATTATTTTGGTTTTTTTTACTCCCACTGTATACCAATATACCCCCACTCTATATTTTTGGACGGACATACCCCTTACAGTAAATTGAACCAATCGATTTATGTTTGTAATAGGTAAATACGATTTATCTTTTTCAAGTCGTATTTTACCTATATACGATTTCACGACAAAAACAAAAAAAATTTAAAAAAATGAATCCTATTTATCTCAGAATAAGGTAAATACGATGCGATTTTTTAAGGAAAATTGGATTTATGTTTGATGAATGTAAATACGACTTACTATTTTTGAAGCTTCTAGGAGGGAATCGTATCTAGATAAATACGATGCGAAATTTTCTGGAATTCGTATCTATCTCCTAGAAGGTAAATACGATGAGCTCTAAAATATTTCTGATCAAATCGTATGTAAGTGAAAAATGGTAAATATAACATAACCGTTGGTTAGTTAATATTTACAAGAAAATTTCAAAGCCGTTGGCTAATTAATCAATTTGGTGAGACATTTTTTGATAACATTAGTTGTAAATAATGCAAACTTTATGTCCATTATTAATCTAGCAAAAATTAAGGTCCCGCTCTTTGTTTTTTTTGTCCAACACTCATTGTTTTTTATTATCAAAATGTATCCCTCATTGTTAAACACATATTATTTTGGTTTTTTTTGTACTCCCACTATTTACCAATATAACCCCACTCTATATTTTTGGACGGACATACCCCTGACAGAAATTGAACCAATCAGATTTGGGGTGGCAATTTCTACCCGCAAGTGGGATCACCGCGGGGACTGCCCCGAATGGGGCCCCGTGGGCGGGGGATTTTTCCCCGTGGGGATGGGGGAGAAAATCCCCCCGCAGTCAAAGTGGGGATGGGGATGGGGATGGGGATCATACCCACCGCTCTGTGGGGACCCCGCTCCGAATATATTACATAAATATTCTTATTATAGATATATATATTATGTTATAAGTAATTAATTTTTTTAGTCTTTTTATAAGTGTTTTTAATTTAAAATATTAACAAAATATTAAATTGTTCTAACTTTTATACTTTCTAAATATTAAAATATAAAAATAAGACTAACATTTATATTTTTTATATTAAAATGTTAAACTTTTGAATTTTAGTCCTACTTTTTATATATTTTTCTAATTTTATTATATTTTAGTTTATATTTTTGCTAAATTTTAATAAACTTGTGGTGTCCCCGCGGGGACCGTGGGGATGGGGATGGGGGAGGAAATGTTCCCGAGGCGGGGACGGGGGACGATTTGGGAGGCGGGGGATTTGTTTTAAGACTTCGCCCGCCCGCCCGCCCCATTGCCATCCCTAAATCGATTTATGTTTGTAATAGGTAAATACGATTTATGTTTTTTCAAGTCGTATTTACCTATAAACGATTTCCCTGACAAAAAACAAAAAAAAATTAAAAAAATGAATCCTATTTATCTCAGAATAAGGAAAATACGATGCGATTTTTTAAGGAAAATTGGATTTATGTTTGATGTAGGTAAATACGACTTACTATTTTTGAAGCTTCTGAGAGGGAATCGTATCTAGATAAATACGATGCGAAATTTGCTGGAATTTGTATCTATCTCCTAGAAGGTAAATACGATGAGCTCTAAAATATTTCTGATCAAATCGTATGTAAGTGAAAAATGGTAAATATAACATAACCGTTGGTTAGTTAATATCTACAAGGAAATTTCAAAGCCATTTTTTTAACCAATAGTACATCCATTTTTTTTTTGAACTATCTTGCCCTCATTATTGTTAAACAGTGTTTTTATCAAAGTTTTTATGAATTACGTTTCTCACATTCTAAATCACCACCATGCATTGGTTCGTATCTTTGCAAATATATCATATATAAAGACAACCCTGTTAACATAAAAATTCTATTCTATGTTTAGTTGTAAATTATCAATTCGTATCAACCACTAAGTTTGTAATACATAATTTTTAAATTTTTTTTTACACAACTTATAACCACGTCCTGTGCATCACACAGGTGTAGAATGAGTCCTCTATATAATGAGCTTTTGGACACGCCTAGACTTCATCCCACCAAGGGTCATTGTTGCCTCTTCGTCTTATATATGTGTTGCGTATTTTTATGTCTCTCTTATAAAATGTTGATATTTTTTCGAAACTACATCTATAGGTCTGTTAATCACCTCCCCGTGCATAGCACGGGCGTGTGTCCTAGTGTAAGGAAACCAAATATCATAACCGTTTACCAGCAACATTTGACTAATCAAATATTTAGAGGATGACGTAGCAATCTTAACGTGTGAAGAAAGTGGCAAATTCGAATTTGTTTAAGGTTAGTATATTGGTTGAACATGGTCAATTTCTGTTTTTTGATAGCATGGTCAATATAGTATATAATTTATATTTATATAATATTCTTCATGAGTTGTATCAAACTTTGCTTCAAATAAAAAAAGTTATATCAAACTTAGATAATACCCACGAAGATCCTTGTATACTAGTTTTCATAATTCGCGCGCGATGCACGGGTTGGCTAAATTTAATCGTGATAATCGAAGAATTAATTTTTTCGAAAGAATAATATCGCATCGCACTTGAAAGAAAATTTTGTAATCGATCAACATCGAGCTTATCAACTGTGATATAAAATCTAATAAGTAGCTTATGTCATTAGGCAAATGATGTTACTTTGCAAAATATAAAATCTAATAACTGTGAATAAAAAATTAAATTATAAATATTAATTAAATAATAAATATTATAAGTTTAAAATGAACTTTAATAAAGACATTTAAATTGAACATCCTCCGTAGATAAAATAAGAAGAAAAAGTCTAAATAACTTTAATAATTATCAACATTCATTAAATACAAATACAAAAAATGAACCCATAATAAGAAAGAAAAATTGAACATCCTTCGTATATATTTTTTTCTCTCATTGTAAGGGATGGGCACCCCTTGTGCTCCTTTCAATGAAATTGCTTATCGAAAAAAAAAAGGACAATACAATGAAAAAGTGAAGCACTCGGGTATCATGCATGGTTGAAGGAAAACTCGTGATAAAATAGGAGCAGTTATACTAAGTTGAAAAAGAATATGGAGGTTTTATTGTAAATGTGGATCAAGGTCTCGTTGAAAGAAGATGATGAAGGTTCTATTGTAAATGTAATTTGAAATTTCACAGTGAGTCAATGCAACAACACCGCATGTACTCGAATATTAAAGAAAGATAAAAATATAAAAATCAATTAAAGAAAAGATTTAATACCCATTGGTGCAAAATGACCAAAATAAAGAAGACAATAAAATAGAAAGTGAAACACGTGGTATCGTGATGGATTTGATGGAAATTACAAATAAAATAGAAGCACATATAAAAAGTTGAAAGAGTACTATTGATGATTTATTGTAAATGTGTAACAAGTTCCCGTAGATAAAATTAAATTAAAACTATAAATTAAATAAGAAGATTATAAAATCAAAAAGAGATGGTTATTTTGGAACACACTTCGTGTATTTGAACATCTACAATTTTTTAGGGTCCTAAATACCCCAAAATACATTGCTAGCATCCCACTTTACGTATTTTAATCCCGTAAGTACTCAAAACACACTACTTAACATTTCACTTTAGACATTTTGTTACAAAATAAAAAAATTCACGATCAAGTACACCAAACCACACTTTTAGGCATCTAAAACTTTTCGAGAGTAAATCACTCCTTAAAATATAAGAGAAGAAAAAATTGAAGAAAAACCAACCGGTTATTGAGGAACAAACTTCACATATTTTAATAATTAAATTTTTTTGAACGCTAAAGTAGTATTTGAACACTTAATTTTTTTTCCGAACGTTAAAGTACCCACAAACATACAGCTTAGCATCACACCTTACGTATTTTGTACCCAAACTATTATTTTTTTTACAACATTAAAATATAAGAAAAAAATATGAATTAGTTTATACAGAGTAGTAAACCAAAACCAAAACCAATGTCGGCAAAATCCAAGCTTTTCAAAATCACTCAAATAGCGACATCGAGGGAGGAGAGGAAGAAGCAAGAGAGTGTATGCATTGATTTATGAAAGCGCAAGGAAAGCTACTTAAAGAATAAATGAAATAAGAAATTAACAAAGAGAAAATGAAATGAGATGAAAAGTAACGAAGGAGACCTATTACATGTTATCATCATTGGATGAGGATTTAATGAGAAAATTAACGGAAGACGAAAGAAATTTTTAGCTTTGTAAGCATGTGGCAAATGAAAAAACCAAAAGTATGCAAAGTCTCAACCTTTTTCAGAAACAAAGTAGATCGGAAAACTTTTGCATCTACTCCTTCTTCCACGTTTCTGGCCACCATAGACTTCTAACCAGAAAACTAACATGATATTTGGAATCCCCTCATTGTACGCATTAAAACCCCTCAAAAAAATATCCTGATCAACCACCTTGCTCTGGCGACCACCACCGGAAAAAAATGAAGCATTCTTTTTTTGGTTTTATCTGTTTTTGTTTTCTTACTTCTTTTATATTTTAAGATTTTGTATTTTTTTTATTTTTTATTTTTTAAGAGATACTTTAAAGTCTAAAAAAAACTTAGATGTTTAAATATGCAAATTTTGTTGTTGAATAATTGATTCAATGAATTTTTTTGTAATTTAATTACAAAATATGTAAAGTGATATGCTAGACAATTGTGTTTTGGTATACTTGATGGTAAAAAAATTAGTTTGAAACAGAATGTGTAAAGTGAAATATGAAGTAGTATTAAGGAACTATAAATTAAATTAAAAAAGACAGGATAAAATTAAATTAAAACTATAAATTAAATAAGAAGATTATAAAATAAAAAGAAAGGGTTATTAAGGAACAAACTTTGTGTATTTGAACATCTATTAAATTTTTGGGGTCCTAAAGTACCCCAAAATACATCGCAAGCATCCCACTTTACGTATTCTTTCACAAACTTATTATTATATTTTACCAAACTTCTGGTATTTGAAGAGTTAAATTTTTTTCAAATCCCAGAAGTATCTCAAAACACACTACTTAACATTTCACTTTAGACATTTTGTTACAAAATAATTTTTTTCACAATCAAGTACACCAAGAGCACCATAAATCACATCAGACACACAAAGAGCACCATAAAAACCACGGATGAAAATTCCACCGCAATCACGGATCAAACCACCAAACCCAGCAACACTTGGATTACTAATGACACTTTAAATAAAAGCTAAATAGTATAGAAACCAAATATAGTTTTTTTTTGTCAAAAAAAAATATTCTTTTTTTGTTACGGAACCAAATATAGACTATTAACTCTCCCTTGATTCTTTTGTCAAAATACTCTCTCTTGATTTTTCTGTCAAAAGAAAAAACTCTTCGTTAATTCTGATATCATGCATGGTTGAAGGAAAACCCATGATAAAATAGGAGCAATTATACAAAGTTGAAAAAGATTATGGAGGTTTTATTGTAAATGTGACTGAAGGGACGTCTCGTTGAAAGAAGATGATGAAGGTTCTATTATAAAGGTTACTGAAATTCCCACGGGGAGTACAGTCAATGCATCCACACTTAATTTTTTGACCAAATCGATTATCGAGGAACAACTTGTGTATTTGAACATTTAATTTTTTTTTCTGAACCATAAAGTACACCAAACCATATTGTTTAGCATCTCACTTTGCGTATTTAGTCATAAAATTTAATCTATATATCCCCCAATAGGTTATTGAAAAACCAACTTCACATATTTAAACACGCATCTAAAAATTTGAGACCGTAAAGTACTCCTTAAAATATTAAAAAGGTAATTAAAAAGAAATAACCCAAAAATATAAAAAATAAAGAAAAAAAACGAAAAAGAACCTAAAAAGAAAAGAGGAACTAAAAAATGAAAGAAGAAAGAAAAACAAAAAAAAGGGAAAGAAAAAAAAATAGCGAAAGTTGGCGGGAGAGAGTGACAAGCCGCATTAGTTTTAGAAGATTACTTTAAAGTTTAAACCGCTATAGGTTTACAAGGCGTACACTACTAGCCAAAGTGACGTCTTCATTCACGAGTAACCATAGTTATTTATTTAATTTTTTATTTTATGCAAGGCCTGCACAACCCATTGTTTTTATATAGTGTAGTTGAAGGGGGAGAGAGAAATAAAAAAAGTAAAATAAATATATTTAGTGAAAGAAATGAAATAGTAAAGTTATTATAAAAGGAAATGTTGTAATTTACACATCCCATTGTTTTTTTTAGATTAAAAGGGGCTAATGCCCAAAGAGGATGACACGAGGATCAAACGTGGAGTAGAAACTCCAATTACATTCCATTGTTTTTATATAGTGTAGTTGAAGGGGGAGAGGAATAGAAAAAGTTAACTAATTAAATTTAGAGAGAAATGAAATAGTAAAGTTATTATAAAGGGTAAAATTGTAATCTACAAAGTCCAATGTTATGGTGTAGTTGATGAAGTTGGAGAGAGAAATAGAAAAAGTAAATTATATAAGAGGAATGCTATGGACAACCTCTCAAACACTCTCTCAAGAAAACTCTCTCTTTCATTGGGCCACGTCATGCTTTGAATAAAGCTGCCAACCTAATAACCGGCTCTGCCCGTCTAAAAACTTAACGAAGGTTTATTGTAGAAAAGAAAACCAACTGTTCAGTTTTTTTTTTACTTGGGAACCCATTGTGCTTGTTTAAAAAATACATTTCCTTTATTTTTAATAAAATATAAAATATATGCATAAAAAAAATATAAAATATATAGAATTCCCATACACATCTGACCATCAACAATCACCAAAAATTCAGCAAAAGAAAACCATGACCAAAAAATCTTCTGCAATTTGGTCAAAAAAAAAATCTTCTGCAGAACACACAATACTACCTTAACTTATTTTATTCCTCAAGATTTCCACATCAAACAAATCAAGATACCAACATCACTGTTACAGCGGATCTGGCTTCTTCTTCCCCTACCTACCTCTACTTATCTGCTATTGCTACATTAGCACCATACGTTTTACACAATATTTGGGGACTTTTGGAAGCCCGATCAGCGATGAAACAACAGAGATGGGATTGAAAATTTTTAAATTGATTTTGTGTTCAACAGAGAGAGAACCGATACTAGAAAGGCCCGAGTTCACTGTTGTGTTAGCGGAGAAAACACCATGCGATGAAATTTTCTCATTTTGAGAAGAATGGTAATAGCTGGATTTAAACCAGCACATCCGGTTGCCAGTTAAAAGGCTTTTAAAAAAACATGTCGGGGCCCAATAAGATAGCGAGTATCCGAAAGTGACTGTCAGAGCAACTGTGGGTAGCATTTCTCATTATATAATATAGTGAGAGAAATGAAAAAGTAAAGTTATTATGAAAGACAAAATTGTAATTTACATAGACCATTGTTTTATATAATGTAGTTGATTGATTGGTAAAATTTCACTGTTTTGAAATATATATATATATATATATATATATATATATATATATATATATATATATATATATATTATGTGGTCAGAATAATTATTTTTCTATAAAATTTTGCTTAATTTTTTAATAAATAATATATAATTATATTTATATTTTGTTTTCATGTATTTCTTTATTATTTATAAATGATAAATAATTATTTTTACTTTTGAGCGTCTAGGTGGTACATTATATGTCATTGGTAAAATTTCGTCTCGCTGAGAACATATCAACTTTATAAATATCTTTATTATTTATAGATTGTTCTTTTTCTTTTGAAACACGATAAAGAGACAACACATATTATAGGTGTAATTTCATTATATTTGAGCATATAATAATTTTATGAACATCTTTATTATATTTGACTCACTATCTAATACCTTACGCGGCTTGGCACAGGCTTGCCAATGTCCGCGGGAATAATTTTTTGGTGTCACTCCCAATTTTTTGTTCAATTGTTTTTTTTCCAGTTTTTCTTTGTTTTTTTCTTTTACTTTTTTTGTTACCGTGTTATTATCGTACGCTTTTCATCGCCTTTATCGATTTATTAATCTACACCAAGTAAACCGATTGTGCAGAAAGATTTGGGCTTTGTCGGTTTGTGTGATTATCTCTCCAGAATGAGTTTTTTGTCATGCACAGTTTCTTTTCTTTATATTTTAAGGTTTTGTATTTTTTTATATTTTAAGAGTAGTCTTTTTACAATCTCGAAAAAATTTACATGTTTAAATATGACAATTTTCGATTAAAAAAAGATTTAATTTCGTAAGAAAATAAATAAAGTGAGATGCTAAAGAGTGTGTTTTGGTGTACTTAATGGGGACAAAATTATTTTGTAGCAAAACACATAACGTGAAATGTTAGGCAGTGTGTTTTAAGGTACTTTAGGATTCAGAATTTTTTTAACTCTTCAAATAATAGACGTTTCTTTGTAAATAACCGGTTTGATAAAAAATAATAAGTTTGTGACAAAATACGTGTTGATAGTGTCTTTTTTTTTACTTTTTTTGTTACAACGTCCGTGGTGTGAAGTTTTTATCGGCTTTACCAATGACTAATCTACATCGGGGAAGTTGACTGACCACGAGTATTCAGTTGCTGACTTGTGCGATTATCTCCTTCCAACAGAGTTTTTGTCACACCCAATGTTCTTCTTTTATGTTTTGGTGTACATGATGGGGATAAAATTATTTTGTAGAACGTGAAATGTTACGCAGTGTGTTTTGGGGGGGACTTTAGAATTCTGAATTTTTTTAACTCTTCGAATACTAGAAGTTTCTTCGTAAATAACCGGTTTAACATTTCAACGATTTGAGAGTAAGTTTTGGGTGCTGTTCTAGAGGTTGAGTGGGAGTTAAAAGAATGTGAAGCTATGGAAATCGGTTTTGAAGAATTTCGGTTTTGGAGCTAACACTTGAAGATAGGTAGCAAAACGAATAACGTGAAATGTTAGGCAGTGTGTTTTAAGGTACTTTAGGATTCAGAATTTTTTTTAACTCTTCAAATAATAGACGTTTCTTCGTAAATAACTGGTTTGATAAAAAATAATAAGTTTGTGACAAAATACGTGTTGACAGTGTCTTTTTTTTTTTTACTTTTTTTGTTACAACGTCTGTGGTGTGAAGTTATTACCGCTTTACCAATGACTAATCTACATCGGGAAGTTGATCGACCACGAGTATTCGATTCTTCGACTTGTGCGATTATCTCCTTCCAATGAGTTTTTGTCACACCCAATGTTCTTCTTTTATGTTTTGGTGTACATGATGGGGATACAATTATTTTGTAGAACGTGTAACGTGAAATGTTACGCAGTGTGTTTTGGGGGGGACTTTAGAATTCCGAATTTTTTTAACTCTTCGAATACTAGAGGTTTCTTCGTAAATAACCGGTTTAACATTTCAACGATTTGAGAGTAAGTTTTGGGTGCTGTTCTAGAGGTTGAGTGGGAGTTAAAAGAATGTGAAGCTATGGAAATCGGTTTTGTAGAATTTCGGTTTTGCAGGTACCACCCGAGGTATTCAACGCGTGAAGCCAGGACCGGTCCTTTCACTCATTCAACGACCGGCCCATCTGACGAATCAATCAACACTTCAACTCTTCATTGGTCAAGGTACGATCACCTACCATGTTATTGATGCGCAGTGTTTACTAATTGTGTCGATGAGTAATCTATGTTGGGAAACATAACTGATTACATATATTTGAATTTTTCGGTCCGTGCGATTCTGTTCTCTTAATACAAGTTTTACCACACTCAACACTCGAATGTAAGACTTTGAGACCTTGGGATAAAATTCAAACTAGATCATGTGTTGGTAAAAAAAATAATCTTTGATATAAGTAGTAGTATCCCTCATCTATAATACACTATCGACTTTTATCTTGAGTTTAAGCGGCAATTACTCAATAATCTATCACATAATATATCCCCTATCTATTAATACAACAACTACCTTTTTATGGTTTTAGGCGCCAATTTTTTTATTTTTTTTTATTTTTTATAAGTCTCTCTATGTGTGTTACTTAGTCATGTATGTGTTATAGTATGATACACTTTCAACTGACTACTTTACTAATCAATTTGAGGAGGCATTTTTTGATAACATTAGTTGTAACTTGTAAATAATGCAAACTTTATGTCCATTATTAATCTAGCAAAAATTAAGGTCCCACTCTTTGTTTTTTGTCCAACACTCATTGTTTTTTATTATCAAAATGTATCCCTCATTGTTAAACACATATTATTTTGGTTTTTTTTACTCCCACTGTTTACCAATATACCCCCACTCTATATTTTTGGACGGACATACCCCTGACAGAAATTGAACCAATCAGATTTATGTTTGTAATAGGTAAATACGATTTATGTTTTTTCAAGTCGTATTTACCTATATACGATTTCCCTGACAAAAAACAAAAAAATTTTAAAAAAATGAATCCTATTTATCTCAGAATAAGGTAAATACGATGCGATTTTTTAAGGAAAATTGGATTTATGTTTGATGAATGTAAATACGACTTACTAGTTTTGAAGCTTCTAGGAGGGAATCGTATCTAGATAAATACGATGCGAAATTTTCTGGAATTTGTATCTATCTCCTGGAAGGTAAATACGATGAGCTCTAAAATATTTCTGATCAAATCGTATGTAAGTGAAAAATGGTAAATATAACATAACCGTTGGTTAGTTAATATCTACAAGGAAATTTCAAAGCCATTTTTTTAACTAATAGTACACACTTTACACTGGCTACTTTATTAATCAATTTGGTGAGGCATTTTTTGATAACATTAGTTGTAAATAATGCAAACTTTATGTCCATTATTAATCTAGCAAAAATTAAGGTCCCACTCTTTGTTTTTTTTTGTCCAACACTCATTGTTTTTTATTATCAAAATGTATCCCTCATTGTTAAACACATATTATTTTGGTTTTTTTTGTACTCCCACTGTTTACCAATATACCCCACTCTATATTTTTGGACGAACATACCCCTGACAGAAATTGAACCAATCGGATTTATGTTTGAAATAGGTAAATACGATTTATGTTTTTTCAAGTCGTATTTACCTATAAACGATTTCCCTGACAAAAAACAAAAAAAATTAAAAAAATGAATCCTATTTATCTCAGAATAAGGAAAATACGATGCGATTTTTTAAGGAAAATTGGATTTATGTTTGATGTAGGTAAATACGACTTACTATTTTTGAAGCTTCTGGGAGGGAATTATATCTAGATAAATACGATGCGAAATTTGCTGGAATTTGTATCTATCTCCTGGAAGGTAAATACGACGAGCTCTAAAATATTTCTGATCAAATCGTATGTAAGTGAAAAATGGTAAATATAACATAACCGTTGGTTAGTTAATATCTACAAGGAAATTTCAAAGCCATTTTTTTAACCAATAGTACATCCATTTTTTTTTGAACTATCTTGCCCTCATTATTGTTAAACAGTGTTTTTATCAAAGTTTTTATGAATTACGTTTCTCACATTCTAAATCACCACCATGCATTGGTTCGTATCTTTGCAAATATATCATATATAAAGACAACCCTGTTAACATAAAAATTCTATTCTATATTATCAATTCGTATCAACCACTAAGTTTGTAATACATAATTTTTTTAATTACACAACTTCTTATAACCACGTCCTGTGCATCACACAGGTGTAGAATGAGTCCTCTATATAATGAGCTTTTGGACACGCCTAGACTTTATCCCACCAATGGCTATTGTTGCCTCTTCGTCTTATATATATGTGTTGCGTATTTTTATGCCCCCCTTATTAAATGTTGATGTTTTTTCGAAACTACATCTAGCGCATTATCATCCTCTAAAGTGCAGACAAGACGGCGTGTGTCCTAGTGTAAGGAAACCAAATATCATAACCGTTTACCAGCAACATTTGACTAATCAAATATTTAGAGGATGACGTAGCAATCTTAACGTGTGAAGAAAGTGGCAAATTCGAATTTGTTTAAGGTTAGTATATTGGTTGAACATGGTCAATTTCTGTTTTTTGATAGCATGGTCAATATAGTATATAATTTATATTTATATAATATTCTTCATAAGTTATATCAAACTTTGCTTCAAAAAAAAAAGTTATATCAAACTTAGATAATACCCATGAAGATCCTTGTATATTACTTTAAAGTTTAAACCGCTATAGGTTTACAAGGCGTACACTACTAGCCAAAGTGACGTCTTCATTCACGAGTAACCATAGTTATTTATTTAATTTTTTATTTTATGCAAGGCGGGCACAACCCATTGTTTTTATATAGTGTAGTTGAAGGGGGAGAGAGAAATAGAAAAAGTAAAATAAATACATTTAGTGAGAGAAGAGAGAAATGAAATAGTAAAGTTATTATAAAAGGAAATGTTGTAATTTACACATCCCATTGTTTTTTTTAGATTAAAAGGGGCTAATGCCCAAAGAGGATGACACGAGGATCAAACGCGGAGTAGAAACTTCAATTACATCCCATTGTTTTTATATAGCGTAGTTGAAGGGGGAGAGGAATAGAAAAAGTTAACTAATTAAATTTAGAGAGAAATGAAATAGTAAAGTTATTATAAAGGGTAAAATTGTAATCTACAAAGTCCAATGTTATGGTGTAGTTGATTAAGTTGGAGAGAGAAATAGAAAAAGTAAATTATATAATGGACTGAGAGAAATGAAAAAGTAAAGTTATTATGAATGACAAAATTGTAATTTACATAGACCATTTTTTATATAATGTAGTTGATTGATTGGTAAAATTTCACTGTTTTCGAATATATATATATATATATATATATATATATATATTATGTGGTCAGAATAATTATTTTTCTATAAAATTTTGCTTAATTTTTTAATAAATAATATATAATTATATTTATATTTTGTTTTCATGTATTTCTTTATTATTTATAAATGATAAATAATTATTTTTACTTTTGAGCGTCTAGGTGGTACATTATATGTCATTGGTAAAATTTCGTCTCGCTGAGAACATATCAACTTTATAAATATCTTTATTATTTATAGATTGTTCTTTTTCTTTTGAAACACGATAAAGAGACAACACATATTATAGGTGTAATTTCATTATATTTGAGCATATAATAATTTTATGAACATCTTTATTATATTTGACTCACTATCTAATACCTTACGCGGCTTGGCACAGGCTTGCCAATGTCCGCGGGAATAATTTTTTGGTGTCACTCCCAATTTTTTGTTCAATTGTTTTTTTTCCAGTTTTTCTTTGTTTTTTTCTTTTACTTTTTTGTTACCGCAGTGTTATTCAGCATGCTTTTCATCGCCTTTATCGATTTACTAATCTACACCAAAATAAATCGATGTGGCCACGAAAGATTTCGCAGTCTTGGCTTTGTCGGTTTGTGTGATTATCTCCGTGAATGAGTTTTTATGTACACCTGAGGTTCTTTTTTTATATTTTAAGGTTTTGTATTTTTTTATATTTTAAGAGTCTTTTACAATCTCAAAAAAATTTACATGTTTAAATATGACAATTTTCGATTAAAAAGATTTAATTTCGTAAGAAAATAAATAAAGTGAGATGCTAAAGAGTGTGTTTTGGTGTACTTAATGGGGACAAAATTATTTTGTAGCAAAACACATAACGTGAAATGTTAGGCGGTGTGTTTTAAGGTGACTTTAGGATTCGAGAATTTTTTAACTCTTCAAATAATAGACGTTTCTTTGTAAATAACCGGTTTGATAAAAATAATAAGTTTGTGACAAAATACGTGTAATGATAGTGTGTTTTTTTTTTTACTTTTTTGTTACAACGTCCGTGGTGTGAAGTTTTATCCGCTTTACCAAATGACTAATCTACATCGGGAAGTTGTCGACCACGAGTATTGATTCTTCGACTTGTGCGATTATCTCCTTCCAACAGAGTTTTTGTCACACCCAATGTTCTTCTTTTATGTTTTGGTGTACATGATGGGGATAAAATTATTTTGTAGAACGTGAAATGTTACGCAGTGTGTTTTGGGGGGGACTTTAGAATTCTGAATTTTTTTAACTCTTCGAATACTAGAAGTTTCTTCGTAAATAACCGGTTTAACATTTCAACGATTTGAGAGTAAGTTTTGGGTGCTGTTCTAGAGGTTGAGTGGGAGTTAAAAGAATGTGAAGCTATGGAAATCGGTTTTGAAGAATTTCGGTTTTGGAGCTAACACTTGAAGATAGGTAGCAAAACGAATAACGTGAAATGTTAGGCAGTGTGTTTTAAGGTACTTTAGGATTCAGAATTTTTTTTAACTCTTCAAATAATAGACGTTTCTTCGTAAATAACTGGTTTGATAAAAAATAATAAGTTTGTGACAAAATACGTGTTGACAGTGTCTTTTTTTTTTTTACTTTTTTTGTTACAACGTCTGTGGTGTGAAGTTATTACCGGCTTTACCAATGACTAATCTACATCGGGGAAGTTGACTGACCACGAGTATTCAGTTGCCGACTTGTGCGATTATCTCCTTCCAACAGAGTTTTTGTCACACCCAATGTTCTTCTTTTATGTTTTGGTGTACATGATGGGGATACAATTATTTTGTAGAACGTGTAACGTGAAATGTTACGCAGTGTGTTTTGGGGGGGACTTTAGAATTCCGAATTTTTTTAACTCTTCGAATACTAGAGGTTTCTTCGTAAATAACCGGTTTAACATTTCAACGATTTGAGAGTAAGTTTTGGGTGCTGTTCTAGAGGTTGAGTGGGAGTTAAAAGAATGTGAAGCTATGGAAATCGGTTTTGTAGAATTTCGGTTTTGGAGCTAACACTTGAAGATAGGTAGCAAAACGAATAACGTGAAATGTTAGGCAGTGTGTTTTAAGGTACTTTAGGATTCAGAATTTTTTTTAACTCTTCAAATAATAGACGTTTCTTCGTAAATAACTGGTTTGATAAAAAATAACAAGTTTGTGACAAAATACGTGTTGACAGTGTCTTTTTTTTTTTTTTTACTTTTTTTGTTACAACGTCCGTGGTGTGAAGTTTTTATCGGCTTTACCAATGACTAATCTACATCGGGGAAGTTGGCTGACCACGAGTATTCGGTTGCCGGCTTGTGCGATTATCTCCTTCCAACAGAGTTTTTGTCATACCCAATGTTCTTCTTTTATGTTTTGGTGTACATGATGGGGATACAATTATTTTGTAGAACGTGTAACGTGAAATGTTACGCAGTGTGTTTTGGGGGGGACTTTAGAATTCAGAATTTTTTTTAACTCTTCGAATACTAGAAGTTTCTTCGTAAATAACCGGTTTAGCATTTCAACGATTTGAGAGTAAGTTTTGGGTGCTGCTATAGAGGTTGAGTGGGAGTTAAAAGAATTGTGAAGCTATGGAAATCGGTTTTGTAGAATTTTGGTTTTGGAGCTAACACTTGAAGATAGGTATTTGGTATTCTGATTGTGGGGATTACTCCACCATTCAAGGGTTTGTATTTAGCATTGGTTGCTGTTCATAGGGTGTAGAGGCTTGAGGGATTGTTCGAGTTCGATTTGGGAACAGTTTGTGAAGTTTCGGAGCGAGTTCGGGAATTTCAAAATTGTGAGCTTCCGAAAGTCTCGGATTTTACGTGATTTTCATCACAACCGGTGAGTTTTACTCACGATTAGAGATTTTGTAACTATGTTGTTTGTGTGACTGGTTTAAATTGGTTTTCGAAATCTTGAGTTTCGTGAATTTTTGAGTCGTAAACGGTATTTTACGAAAATTACGTGTTTTCAAAACTTAGAACGAAACCATTATTATTTGATTGTTGAATTGTTATGTTTGGACTGAAATATGTTGATATAATATCTGTTTTGATGTTTGGATTGAGTTGGAAAAGGAACGGAATCGAATCGAAATGAGAATCGTAAATTAAATTCAAAGAAAACAGGGGCCATCGTTGTTCTACCACGGGTCGTGGCAGCCACCATGTTTTTGTTGACATCATTAGGAAATCTGGTAGAGTTTAGTAACTGGATTTCCTACTCTCCTACAAAAACAATAGTGCTTGTTGTTTCAATATCAACACTTCTGTAGTAATATTAACAATTGTCTGTACTTTTGAAGCATCTTTATGTCGATTTTAAGTATTAAACCTTAATCCTACTTATTCCATTTGTATTAGACTTATATGTCTTTAACAACTACAACTTTAAATTCTCCAACAAATGTTAGTACTAGATGATTTTATATCTGGATGCTTTACTTGCTCAACACCTAGCCAACCCGTCCATCGGACGGGTCGTGGGGCTAGTATATGCAAAACATCGATTACTATTGATTATTAAATTTTATTTTCTTTGAGAATATATCAATTTTAAGTGTCTTAATTATTTACAAATGATTGTTTTGCTTTTGAATTCTGATGAGAAATATTACATATTATCAACTTGATTTATTATATGTTTAAAATATACAATTTTTCTACTTGAACACTCTCACTCTTTTATATTTTTAGAGAACTTTGGCAAAACACAACTTACTTTTATGTTCACAATACCTAATAAATATGAATGGAGTACAAGGGTACTCAAACTTCAATAGAATAGGAACCCCAAAGAAAAACCCCATTGGGAACTACCACACATCCAAAGGCAACCAACTTAGAAAAAAGAATGGATAAAAAGTCTATCTCAAAGCATCGAGAGCAACAAAATGCAATTTAGTCACTAAGACGATCAATATATTTGAAAACTATTGGTAGGAAAGGCATGCATTAGCTTTTCCCCTAACTAAGAACTATCTCAAAGACAATACATGATCCTCTCCACCAATTACCAATGATTGGGCGATTGAGCTCTAATCCATTGATTTGTAGGTTAAGTTAAATGAGTCGCTCTTGGAATATGTCGTTCCAACCCAACAACTATCTCTGTTACACTGACCATAACTTGTGTGTGTCAGACAAATTAAACAATAAAATATAACATTACGTTTTAACCAAAAAAACACCATAAAAATTCATAAAAGAAAAAATTCACATATTAGTGCTTCCTGTGACTCATCTTGTGGGGGATAACTTTCAGAACAAATGTATGGGTGCGAGACCACTGCTGTCACTGGGTCTATATACTCAAGAACTATGTCAGGCTGATCCTCCATATATGATCGAATCCCCAAGCTTGATGTTGTGCATGACAAACTCTATCCACATGTCATCCGCCATCTCTAGAGTGATAAGTGATCGTCTAATAGTTGTTGGATCAGAAGGTATCTCTGCTTTGAATGAAGTCAAACCGCTCGAGGACCCGGATCATGATGGATATAACATCACACACATACATGACGATGAATCCCTTGTAGTAGGCCAACCGATGCAAGGGCATGACATCTTTGTGCTCGCCTAAGGATCCCATGTGTGACAGGTCCGTGCCGACGATCCAATATCACCCGAAATGGTTGAGCACGCCGGGGCCTCTAACGATTGTCCAACGCACAACACGAGGACCCACCTGCTCATACTCACTGCTTTGCTTGTTAGACCCAAAAGCACTCTCGTGGAAGTGTTCGCAGATCCAGGTCTGTAATCAACATGCGAACTGATTTAGTAAATATACAAAAACACGCTAAGCTGAAAATTAAACTAATTATAATGCAAACCTGAATCTGTGTGGTGTAAGCAGCCATCTGCATACTGGCATATCTGCTAGCATCTCTAAACTAGTCGCAGGCGTACACAAGGGTCATCCCACCTCAAGAGTAGTTGTCAGACATGTAGAGGTCTGCCAACATCGCTAGATAAGCCACCTTCACCTTTGATCTAGACTTGTCGATGAAGATGGTGATGCCCAACGAGTGCAACATAAACACCCTAGCTACAGGCTTCCAAGCTCCAGGGGAACAACATGGCTTGTACACCTCCTCACATAGCCATTTTAGAGATACACTAGTACCTTTCACCTCCATCTGCCCAGCCGCCTCCTCATAAGAGACTACTAGATGTTGGTCTAAGGCCTGACTTGTTTGGATATTGGAATAAGCTAGGAGGTTGAAAAAATGCCCAACTATAGGAATGTGCAGCAGCTAAGAGAAGGCTCAACAGTATCAGCAACAAGATGAGCATGCTGCTGCTCCTCAGGTGGCGGGTCCTCGATGGTCACTCCGGTCTGGTAGGTCCGACCATGTGTCCTCCTATGGGAGACCGAAGCACTAGGTCACTCCTCACGTTCTTGTGGCTGATAAGATCTACCAGCCCTAGTCTTTGCCATACCTAAAGCAGTGAAAGACAATGTTAAAATGAAAAAAAATTAACACAGAAGTAAACAAAGGGACAAAACAAAAAATGGGGTACGATACTAAGGTTCTGTATCAATTCGTTACCTTGTACCACACCGATATTTAATTTTATTTTTTGAAAAAGTAGGTACGAAGAAAAAAATGCATAAGACATGGAGAAAATGGTTCTCTCCGTTAGAAGGAGGGGGAAAGAGGAGGAACGAGGAGGCGTGAAAGCTTGAGAGAGTGGGAAGAGTGAGACCTTGAGAGAAATGGAGGGAGGTGCGTGAGAGAGAGAGATAAGGGAGAGAGAGATTGAACAGGAGTGGGAAGGTGAAGAGGGAGGGGAGTGTTGAATTGGTAGGGGTAATTTTGGGTTTTTGAAAAATTAGGGGGTGTTTTAGAGTATGAGGGGATGTTTGAAAAAAAGTCCTTTATGTAATCCTAAAAAAGTTAGCCCAGCCCATTTGTTTAGTTAATGAGATAGGATGGCCCATTGCGTTATTTTTCCATATTTTAAGATGTGTTTTTTTTTGTACCCCCACCGAAAAGTGAAATCCCAAAATACCATTCTGAAAACGTTTTTTTTTTTTTGAAAAATTTGGCCAATCGTATATACACTTGGGGGTGTATATACGACCCTTACATTTGGTCATCGTATATACACCCCCAAGGCGTATATACGATATATACGATTGGCCAACCCCCACCCTAATCGTATATACGCCTTGGGGGTGTATATACGATGGCCAAATGTAAGGGTCGTATATACACCCCTCAAGTGTATATATGATCCCTATGGTATCCCTATGGTATTTTTTTATTTGAAGTCAAATAAAAATGAATTAAGCCCTGAAAATAGGTTTAGTGTGTAGTTCGTTAAAACGTGACGATGTTATACATCGAACGAATAATTTAGGCTAAAAAATTGGTTTTCGGACAACATACTCCAATCATAATGAAACCACAATCATTAAATCCGAAAAAAATCATGAATCAAGACTCCCGTAGAAGAAACTTCTTACGGGACTACGACCTCAAAATCCCAAATTCCATCGTTTACTATTTTTTACGATTTTTTTAAAATTTTTCATAGTCTCGAAAAAATCTAAAAAAATTTGCATAGCCTTATTTTGGTTTTGTTAGATTTTTAGTGGTATTTTTATAATTTTTTAGAGTAGTTTTGACTATTTAACGAATTTTTAGTAGTCTTTTAGTAATAAAAATTAAAACAAATCATTAAAAAAAACCCATCATATATACATTTTGAGTACGTATATACGATTGGACATAAAATAGCCATCGTATATACGTACTCAAAATGTATATATGATTTATTTATTTTTTTTAAAAAAATTAATTTTCAAAGGGGCATTTTGGGATTATCCAATTTGGTGGGGGTATGGGGAAAGGGTGGGGTATGGAAAAAACATCCCTTTTAAGATTCTATCTAGGTTTTGGGATCTATATATTTAATGTCATTCTTCTCTCTCGCATGCTTGTTTTGTTGCAAATCTCGATTCTTGATTGCACATTACTTGTCAGTAAGGCGAACTTTACTCTTTCTTTGTTGTTTGATTTCAGAGATCAACGAGTTCCTCATAATCATTCTTCAACATCGCCTAAAACGTGAAATTTTCTTGAGCACAAGGTACGTTTTATCTTGATTTACTCATTTAAGACCCGATCGCATGATGTATATATGAATCTTTTGTAGATTGCTTCATTCAGTTCATAAAACAAGTTTTTATTGGGGGTTTATGATTGACATTAATTAGGGTTGCAAATAAACATGTTTGTGATTTGAGAAGTTTAATTAATTCATCAATTGAAGCACATCTTTTGAACTGAAGACAATGCCTAAATTATCCATACTTGTCTGTGAACAACTGTCATGTCTCCCATGTGTTTTAGACTTTTTTATGAGATACCTTAAGGCGATTTTTGTTCAATTCGACCTTGACTTCACTTGGTTAATGTCTTAATTATGTGGTACATCTTAGGGATGCAACCCTAAACTCAAACTTTTGAAAATACTTGAAACACATATGCTAGCTATCTTATATTGCTTATGTATCAAAGATAAAACTTTATCATATCCATGATCAAATTAAAATTTAAAAAATAAATTCAATGCCTGAGGCTGATGTTGTGTAAGAAAGGGTGTGCAAGTGTACACAGTCTTAAACAAGTAATAGAGTGATAAGAAAGGTCGAACCCACAGGGATTGTATTAATTTAGCTAGTTTTCAAGATAGTAGTTTTGCTTAGTAAATGAAAGAGCTCGAGAGTAAAATATGAGGAGTGTTGAGTATGTATGTAAATATAAACTAAAGATGTTGTGTTTCAGATGAGAGAGATGGTTGGAATGCTTTTTCCTATATAACTTCACTTTGATAGTATTATGCTACTTATGATGCTCCTGCAATCATTGCATCTGCAATGAATGCTGTTAAAATGAACACTTGTGCCTTTCAGCAACTTTTCTTCAGGGTTTCATTACCTGACTTATGTCTAAGCTCTTGAATACGTTCACCCTTGTATTTTAAGCTCCAACAGTATCATTCTTTGGACTAAGCTAGCCTATGTCTAGAATTTAGCTTGGATTTAACAAAGTTTCCTTTTATTAAGACACTTACCCATATTAGTTCTTAAGTTCAAACCATAAACCATGTCTATATTTATGATCCTACTTATCCTAAGCGATCAACCTTAAAATGAGCTTTGAAAGAATTATCATACAAGAACTAAATTGCAAGACATCACAAGTAACATAAAAGCTACTCAAAGATTCATTATATAGTTAAAGCATCCCAACCAAGGGTAAATTAGCTCATGCTTGACATTGTTAAACTCCTATAAACAAAAGAAAGCATGCATGTTTATAAGAATGAAAATACAAAGGAGTAAAGAGAAGTTGTACATTACACAATTGAAACCTCCTTGTACCTTCTGCCTAACAATGTTGGGGCAATGAACCTCTCAGCAACAGAACCGCAACAAGAAAATAAACTCAAGTAGGGAGAAGTTGTCACTTTCTCCCTTTCCTTACAACTAAAACAAAAGTGTTTCCTAAGTAGACTAAAACTTGTGAGATGATTTGAGTGAAGAGAATGAGGAGTATTTATAGGCTACATGGAGTGAGTTTCCTTTGGCACCAAGTAGGTCAAGTAGCTCATCCACTTGCTTCAATGTGATTGATGGGAAGCTTCACCAACTAAGAAGGGAGGTCCAATAACCAAATGTCAAGTGTACTTGTGAAGTTCCAACTTGTTGGTGAGATACATGAACTTGGCGCCGCATCCTTGCCACTTGTGCAACTTGCACTTGCAACTTGACATTCTGACGTCATCAGCAAAGTGCTTGAGCATTGAGTGAAATTTGTATTGCTGGTGCAATGCTTCTATTTCTGCCTGAATCTCCATTGCTAGTGCTATGACTGCTGGATGCATTGTAGGTGCAATGGTTGCTGGTCCTATTGCAGGAGCAATGATTGTTGCAGCAATTGAATAAACACATAAAAATACCACAAGTTATAGAAATTAATGATGATGTAATTCAAAGCAAGAGATGTTTGTTTTTTTGCTCTTCATTCCCTTATTTGATAATGTAGAATTATTGAGTTACATACAATAATTAAATATTAAGAGTTAAATAATTCTATTTAAAATAGAGTTATCAGCTGACGAGGGTGAAGTGATGACCAATGCATGAGGCATGGATAAAGAATGATTCTTGACACACTATTAGGCAAGAGAGACATGAATGAACCAAATTCACATCAAAACGAGAGACATCTTGAGATTGTGCAGGTATGAGTATGTAGGCAAGAATTATAAGAATTGAATGATACCTATAACAAGAAGATGCATCATCTTTTCAAGAGTACAAAACTTAAGAACTCCACAGTTAAGTGTGCTTGATTTGGATCACATATGGAATGAGTGATATTTTAGGAAGTTTTCTTTAAAGTGTGAGAGCAGATGCAACGCACACTGAATAAATTTGTCTTAGTTTGTGGGGACAACTTGCAATCCTCAAATCAGTTCGTTGTAGTTAATTAATACTATTTATTCTTCATCTTACCCTAAATCTTGTTGGGGGTCAAATTTTTAGACTTTAGTCCAACCCAAAAACACGAAAAACTCAATGATGATTTTCTTGAAAGACAAACAATTTATTTGAAAGAATGATATTTTAGGCATAAGTATTGTGCCAACCCAGAGATTCATGCAGTTTAGCACATATGCACAAACTTTCATCACATAAGAGTAAAATAGAGTGCACCACATACTTCTACACCTAGTTTAACATCCAAACATGGTAATCCTCCCTTGTTTCAGATCAAAAATAGACACTGTGTAATTGTTATATTGATAGAAAGAAACAAAAATCAGCACAAAAAAAGCAGCAACATATCTCAGCCTTGTATAAAACTCACTCTTTCTTAATGCTTATTTTGATCAGATGGCTCCCGATATGGTTACTGTCAAGGAAGAGGCAGACATGAAAAGAAGAAGGCAGAATGAAGCAAGTGTTGATCATATAAGTCAACTGCATGATTGCATTTTGCTATATATAATGACTTTCTTATCAATTACAGAAGTTGTTCAAACATCTGTTTTGTCCAAAAGGTGGAGGAACCTTTGGAAATCTTTCCCCAATCTCATAATTAACAGCACCCAATTCAGAAATATCACCTTCTTCAAGGCCTTTCTATTGAAGTTCTTATCGCATTGTGATCGCTCAAACAACTTGCGCAATATAGTTATTGTTCATGATGGGTTCATTCAAATTCGAGTTCTGGACAGGCTCTTCAAATATGTCATGTCACATGATGTGGAGAAATTCACAATTGATGTTCATGCCGGTGCTTTTCGACGCAAAAATATAATAATTTCCAATACCATGCTTTCAGGTACTAATATATATATACACGCACGCGCGCGCACACACACTTTTATGTTGTAATTTTTATGGACACAGTCTTCTATATACTCTTTATTTTTATATATATATATATATATATATATATATATATATATATATATATATATATATATATATATATATATATATAAAGTTTAAACATCATTTTAGTCTCTGCAAATATAGCGGTTTTTGTTTTATTTCTATAAATATATATATATATATATATATATATATATATATATATATATATATATATATATATATATATATTCATTTTAGTTCTCATAGTTTATAAAACATTACTTTTAGTTCTTAAAGTGTTTTTGTGTTTAAAAAACTGATGTGGCTTCTTTTTTAGGTCCTGTAAATATAAAAATTCATGTTTGTCCCTACAAATATAGCTAATTTTTAATTTTAGTCCCTAATCATGTAATAAAAAAGCCACATCGGCATTTTTAAATACGTAAAACAATCGATTTAACAAAAAGCGATGATTTTGGAAATTAAAGCGCTAAAACCAAAAACAATTATATATAGGGACTAAAACAATTTTTTTAAAAATATTTATAGGGATTAAAACAATTATTATATATTTTTTCTTTTATTTATTATTTTGAAGAGATTATCTCACACTAGCATATCCAACAGGTTGTTTTTTAAAATATCTCGACCTTAACTTCCGTTCGTCTTCAAATGAGAAAGCAAGATTTCCTCAATGCTTAGACCTCCTCGCTTGATAGATTGTCGTCTAAAAGATGTTGAATTTTTACTAAAAGAGGGTGAAAATGGTTATGCTGAGCCATTTTTGGGTTGTAAAGAGTTAAGGACATTGGTTATTGATTGTTGCATTGTAGCAAAGGAAAAAAGACTATATGTAAGCAATTATAAGCTTTCCAAGTTGGTCATAAGATCTGATATTTCTTTTGGCGTTCCTTACCAAGTTCAGATGTGCACTCCAAATCTTAAGTCATTTTCTTTTGCGGGTCGTTTGACTTGTGTAAATGGTCTTCATCAACTCTTTGAGTGTGACTTGAAATTCCTTGAAGAAGTGAGTCTTGAAGTTTGGAGTGGAAGTGATTGTTTTAACATTGCTCACAACTTCAAGAATTGGCTAAAAAAGTTCAATAATGTGGATAAAATGACTCTCACTACTCCAACTCTTAAGGTATGTACCTTCAATTTCTATCATGTATCCTACATATATATTAATAAATTTCAGACACTTTATGTTAAAACAATGCTGGAGTTCATTGAATAACTGATGTATCAGGACTATATATCAGTTCAATAAATCTAAAACTGCATAATTTCTCATATGGACCAAAGAGAGTAGTAGTATATAGAAGAGAATTTATGTGTGATTCCAAAAGTTTGATTGGTGTTGCTTTTCAATCGCAATATGACATATGGACTAGTTTTTTTTAAAAGAAAAAAATTACTAAAAAATAACAAATAATATAAAAATTAGTGTATATGTGCTATGATTGGAAAGCAACATTAACTACACATATGAAACAACACATAAATTTTCTTGTAATGTATATTCTAAAGCTCTTCTGATAAACTTGTTTGAATCGCCCTTTATTTTCAGGTTGTCTCATGCATTCCTAATTTTCCCAATATCGAAGGTCTTCACTTTCATAACATTGCTCCTGAAAATTGACCCTATCATGCCTAGATATTCAAAGGAAGTAATGGAATACTTGCTAAAGGGCAGTACTCAGTGCGATATAATTTATGTTAGTGAAGGTAATAGCTTTCTTTCCCATTTTTCTATTTATTCACCAAGGTTCCTTGATACGTGAACCTTGAACACACAACCTTGAGACTAAGAGAGCTCAATGATAGAGTTGTCCTTATCATCTTCCTAAGAAAGAAGTGGTGGACTTCCTTCTCCACATTTTGTATTTCTTCTTCTTCATGTAAGTTTTGTGTCTTTTCCTTTTGCGCTGTTGAACTTTGTTCATATTCTTTGTTGAATTTGTTGTGAAAAATTATTGTTTTGTCAATTTTCTATATCCTAAATCTTAGAGATTATTTTGGGTCTCATCAGTTTTTCTTGAAAACTACCCACAAAATAGGTCCTGTAGAAATATCCCTCTCTAACCATACATGGTGGTGCTGGCAAAAAAAAATTTGACAAATGCACCACATAATACCAAACCATGTCATTCATGGAGAGGTTTCACGAATTCCTGTCGCGAGAAACAACATTTCTCTATTTATTTTTGTGTTCAATTATAATAGAATAAGAAGTCTAATGAAACAAAAGGGATTATAATGGGATTCATTTTTATTAATATCACTTAACAAATTTAATTTATTATTTAAAGTAAGTGTTATTGTTTTAATTTTTTAAAATTTCAAAATAGATTATGTCTTATTAATATTTGCTCTGTAAATATTTATGAATGATTTATTTTCCACTTAATTGGTTGCTTACATTTCATTCATTCAACATTTGGGTCCAAGGCTGATTCGTCGCAATAGCAGAGATGTTGTTTATAGACACTCAGTTGTAGGGTTCAATCTCCAAATGTGTCAAACTCGATTTTTAGTTTCATATGTGTTAGGTCCCGACACTTCAATGCACCATTAGACCAAAAATAATTCATTCAACATTTGGACTTACACTTTTGAATTTTCTCTTTTGTTGTTGTTGCTATTGCAGAAACACCATCCTACTATGATGAAAGAAGTGTGTACCGTAGTAAACAACCTCGTGTTTTCACTTTCAAAAGGAATAAACTAACATAGGTATCTGAAGGGTGGTTGTAATGACTTTGACTGTTTAATACTTAAAAACACTTTAAGTACTTTTACTTAGGTCTATTTGGATTTCATCTCTATTTCTATGATTGAATTAGAATCTTGAATGATACTATTTTTTTTGAGACACCTTATTGTAATTTCTTTAAACATATTTTACATTATAATTTTTTTCTTGAGCTTGTTTGTTTCTCAGAGTTCGGAATGTGTTGTGAAATGCATTGATCGTTTTGAAGGAAAATTTTATGGTAGATTAGGACTATTAGTCCCATAACCCGTGCGATGCACGGAGTCAGCTAAATTCCATCGTATAATCGAGTAGTTATATTTTTTCGAAAGACTAATATTTCATCGTGTTTGAAAGCAAATTTTGCACTGGCCAACACTAAGCTTGTCAACAGTGAGAATCAAACTAAGGAGCACAGGGTCGACCCCCGTTCCCCAGGGTAGTCTATGCCATTGAGCAAATGGTGTTAGTTTACAAAATATAAAACCTAACAACTTTAAATAAAAATTAATAACTAAATATAAATTAAATAAAAAGATTATCAATTTTAAAAGGAATATTAAATAACAAAAAGACACACATCCTCCATTGATAAAATAAGAAGAAAAAAGTCTAAAGAATTTTAATAATATTAGCCTCACCACCCGTCTGATGGACGAGTTGTCTCACTATTGATTAAATGAATTGCAATTAAAAAAACAGGAGTAAATAACAATATCAAACAAATTCTAAGTATTAGACCAAGTCGTAACACAAACAACTTAAAGTTGGAGCACAAAAAAAATTTCTAATCACACGTATTATTAGATGAAGTCATAACACAATCAACTTAAAGTTGTAAAATAAACAACAACCTATAATAACATTATCCATATTCATCAAATGTAACTATAAAAACTCAACCCATAATACCGTCCTACCGGGATTTGTCTCTAGAGTTGTATGTAGAGAATACTCAGTTTATACCAAAAAACTGTACACATAAAAACTTAAAACTTAACTCATAATCAAAGAGAAAAAAAGATAACATAATTAGAAAGTGAAACACGTACGTAGGTCTCATGTGGAGTTTGATTTAAAACTAAATATCAATTTAATTATGCTTCTAGTACTTCTTGATGTGAAATTATCTAAATAAAAATAAAATACCAATTTGTATGTAAATTTTTTTCTAGATTCTAAAGTACCCCAAAACACATGGCCTAAATCACACTTTATGTATTTTGCCATGAAATTGTTTTTCCATCAAATAGATTATTAAGGAACGAAGTATTTGAAGAAGCAGGTACGATAATATAATACCGAGGCATGTTTCTAAATTTTTTGAATAGGTTCGGTACTAAAGTACCCAACAATACCTAAAATTAGGAAAAAAGACCGTAGAAGATAGGGAGAAAACGGTGCTCACCGTGAGAAGGAGGAGGAAGGAGGAGGCGTACAACTTGAGAGTGTGGGAGGAGCGAGACCAGGGACAGATCCACCTTAGTATAATTGGGGGCATTTGACCCCACTTGAAAAATTATTTTGCTTACCATTATATATAATAAAATTATTTTGCCCCCATAAAAAAATAATGGTTGCCCCCATAAGATAGATTAAAGGCTAAATTACTGTTTTGGTCCTTTATCTTTGGTCTTAATTTCATTTTGGTCTTTTATCTTTTTTTTTCTCGTTTTGGTCCCTCATGTTTCATTTTTGTGTCAATTTGGTCCTTTTTTGTAATTTTTGTGTCAAAGAAGATGGATGGAAAATTACAAAAAAGGACCAAATTGACACAAATTGACACAAAAATGAAACATGAGGGACCAAAACGAGAAAAAAAAAGATAAAAGACCAAAATGAAATTAAGGCTAAAGATAAAGGACCAAAACAGCAATTTAGCCTAGATTAAATGTAGAAATTCCCAAGAGATAAATAAAAAAGAGAACAAGTTTTTTTTTGACGCAACAAAGAGAACAAGTAGTACTAATTTTATCTTGTTAGTAATATAATTGGTAGAAATTTGAGTATTTTAAGATTTTTATGTAATAAAATTGTGTATTTTATAAAAAATTTACACTATATTGTTTAGGAAATATTATAGCCTACTTTTTGCCCCCAGTGGTAAAAATTTCTGAATCTGTCACTGAGCGAGACCTTGAGAGAGAGGGAGAGAAGTGAGAGAGTGAGGGGGTGGGAAGATGAAGAGGGAGGGGAGTGTGGGAGAGGTAGGGGTAGTTTTGGGTTTTTGAAAAATTAGGGGGTGTTTGAGAGTATGAGGGGATGTTTGAAAAAAAGTCCTTTATGTAGTCTTAAAAAAGTTAGCCCAGCCCATTTGTTTAGTTAATGAAGTAGGATGGCCCATGGTATTATTTTTCCATATTTTAAAATTCTATCTAGGTTTTGGAATCTATAAATTTGGTGTCTTTCTTATCTCCTGTATGCTTGTTTGTCGTAATCTCGATTCTTGATCGCACAAGATTTATCTGTAAGCGAGCTTTGCTCTTTCTTTATTGTTTGATATAATATTTAAGATTAGCATTATCTTCACCTTAAAGTTGGTTTACTTGAATTTCGAGAGATCGGCGTGTCCTCTCATAATCATTCTTCAACATCGCCTAAAACGTGAAATTTTTTCTCGGAGCACAAGGTATGTTTTTATCTTGATTCGCTCATTTAAGACCCGATCGCGTGATATGTGTGTGTGTGTGTGTGTGTGTGTGTGTGTGTGAATCTTTTGTGGATTGCTTCATTCAATTCATAAAACGAGTTTTTATTAGGGGTTTTATGATCAGTATTAATTAGGGCTGCAAATGATATGTTTGTGATTTGAGAAGTTTAATTAATACATTAGTTGAAGCATACTTGTCTGTGAACAACTGTCATGTCTCCGATATGTTTTAGGTGTTGTTATGAGATACCTTAAGGCAATTTTTGTTCAACTCGACCATGACTTCACTTGGTTAATGTCTTAATCATATGGTACTTCTTTGGGATGAAACCCTAAACTCAAACTTTTAAAAATACTTAAAACACATACTTGACTTTTAAAAATACTTAAAACACATACTTGCAAACTTATATTGCTTATGCATCAAAGATAAAGTTCTATCCTATCCGTGATCAAAGTAAAATTTAAAAATAAATGCCTGAGGTTGACGAAGGTGAAGCGATTACTAGAGCATGAGGCATGGACAAAGAGCGACTTTTGACACACTATTAGGCAAGAGACACATGAACTAACCGAATTCACATCAGAATGAGAGACATCACAAGATTGTGTATGTATGAGTATGTAAGGAAGGCTTATAAGAATTGAAGGACACCTATAACAATAAGATGCATCAACTTTTCAAGAGTCCTGAATTTAAGAACTCCATAGTTAAGTGTGCTTGATTTGAATCACATGTGGAATGAGTGATCTTTTTAAGGTTGTTTTCTAAAAAGTGTGAGAGCAAAGGCAAAATACACTGAAGAAATTTGTATTAGATTTTGGGGACAATTGGCAATCCTCAAAGCATTTCGTTGTAATTAATACTATTTATTCTTCATTAGGCATGACAAGGAAACCCAAACCTACGGGTACCCCCGATCACAACTCGAGTTTGACGGAGAAAACCCGCTTTGACCGGAGATGGGGATGAGTTCGGGGATATTGATACCCGCCCCGAACCCACTCGACAAAAAATTAGTTATTTATTTTATTTTATTATATGCATATATACTCATTCATTTTGTTTCGGAAATTTTGTTTATTTTTGATTTTGATCTATTTTCAATGGAGAAGTCTACTTTAATACTTTTAACTTTATTTTTTCATTGTAATATGATTATCGGGGAACCTGTCCCCGTTTGGGATGAGGATGGGAGATGCAAAACCCGACTCCGCTAAAAATAGAGACGGGGATGGGGGATGCTAAACTCTCCCCGAACCGCCCCATTGCCATGCCTGAATCTTCATATGACCCTAAATCTTGTTTGGGGGTCAAATTTTTAATCCTTAGTCCAACCTTAAAACCCGAAAAACTCAATGACATTTTCTTGAAAGACAAACAATTTATTTTGTAAGAATGATAGGTTGGGCATAAGTTGCGCCAACCCAAATATTCATGCAGTTTAGCACAAATGCACATTACTTCACAATTCACATAAGAGCAAACTAGACTGCACCACATGGTTCTACACCTAGTTTTACATAGTAGCAATAAGTTGCAATTAAAATTTGACAGTCAAACATGGCATTTCACCCTTGTTTCAGATCAAAAATAGACTATGTATATAATTGTTATATTGATAGAAAGAAACAAAAATCAACAACATATCTCAGCCTTACATAAAATTAACTCACTCTTTATTAATGTTTATTTTGATCAGATGGCTCCCAGCATAGTTAATTATTGTCAAGGAAGGGCCAGAGAGATGAAGAGTAGAAGACAAAATGAGACAAATGTTGATCAAATAAGCCAATTGCATGATTGCATTTTGCTGTATATTATGACATTTTTATCAACTACAGAAGTTGTTCAAACATCAGTCTTGTCCAAAAGGTGGAGGAACCTTTGGAAATCATTCCCTAATCTCATAATTAGCAGCACTCAATTTAAAAAAATCACTGTCTTCAAAACCTTTCTATTGAAGTTCTTATCGCGCGTCGTGATCGCTCAAACAGCTTGCACAATATAGTTATTGATCATAATGGCATCATTCAAATTCCAATTCTGAGTAGGCTCTTCAGATATGCCATGTCACATAATGTGGAGAAATTCACAATCGATGTTCATGCTGGTGGTTTTCGACCCAAAGATATAATAATCATCTCCAAGACCATGCTTTCAGGTACTACGTTGGTTTTTTTTATATTTTAGTTTTATGTTAT
Source organism: Oxytropis ochrocephala (assembly GCA_020916435.1). Lineage (NCBI taxonomy): Eukaryota > Viridiplantae > Streptophyta > Magnoliopsida > Fabales > Fabaceae > Oxytropis > Oxytropis ochrocephala. Next base: position 15,459,714 of record CM037090.1, on the reverse strand, counting down.
AATGTTAACGGATATGGTCTCTTATTAGGGCCATCGGCCCGTCTCAAAGAATTTGGAGACTCTGTTCCAATCTTAAAAATTGGGTTTCTAATTATATTTTTTTTATCTTATACTATTTTTTATACTAATTTTTTCATGAATCATATCTAATTTTTTTTCCACAAACGCTAAAGTATCTCAAAACACACCACTAAACGTTACACTTTACGTATTTTGACATTTTTCTTTACCAAACCGGTTATTGAGGAAGAAACTTTGCGTATTTGAATATTTTAATTTTTTTCTGAACTCTAAAGTACTTCAAAACACATTGTTTAGTATTGCACTTTATATATTTTATCACGAAATTAATTTTTTTCATCAAACCGGTTATTGAGGAATGAACTTTCTGTATTTAAACACTTAAATTTTATTTTGGAATCTAAAGTACTCTTTTGAGAGCCCTAAAAATGGGATTAGGCTGGGCCCTGCGCAGTAGCACAACGTGCACAGCCTAATCACCAGCTCTATCTCTTATATATATTCTTTATTTTATTGATTATTTGACTATCTCACGCTAACATATCCAACAGGTCATTCTTTGAAATATCTCGACCTTACATTCCGTCGATCTTCCAAGGGGAAAGCAATACTACCACCATGCCTAGATCTCCCTCAATTGATAGATTGTCGTTTAAAAGATGTTGTAATTTTACCAGAAGAGGGTGAGAGTGGTTATGCTGAGCCATTTGTGAGTTGTAAAGAGTTAAGGACATTGGTTATTGATTGTTGCATTGTAGAAAAAGCAAGAAGACTATATGTGCGCAATGATAAGCTTTCCAAGTTGGTCATAAGGTCTGAGATAAATTATGATGTTAATTTTGGTATTCCCTACCAACTTCAGATATGCACTACAAATTTGAAGTCATTTGCTTTTGCGGGTTGTCTAACTAATGAAAATGGTCTTCATCAAGTCTTTGAGGGTGACTTGAAATTCCTTGAAGAAGTGAGTATTGAAGTTTGGAGTGGGAGACATTATGTGGAGATTGCTGATAACTTCAAGAGTTGGCTAAGAAAGTTCCATAATGTGGAAAAAATGACTCTTGCTACTCCAACTCTTAAGGTATGTACCTTAAATAATTTCTACTATCATGTATCTTGTATATATAGTACTCTCCTCTGATTCTTCTATTTATAAGAGAAAACTCATTTTTTTAAGTTTTTTGAATACTTGATGTTTCTGGTTTATAATGAACTTAAAATGTAATTTTTCTCTTATAAATAAGATCAGAGAGAGTATTACACAGGAGAAAATTTATGCGTGATTCCAAAAGTGTGGTTAGTGTTGTTTTCCAACCACAGTATAACACATGAAGTAATTTTTTTTTAAAAAAATAACTAAAAAATAATAACTTTGTCAAAAGAAAAGCTAAAAAAAAATAATAATATAAAAATTAGCTTATGTGTTATGCTATGATTGGAAAACAACGTCAAACATCACTTAAACTTTCTCTTAATGTATATTTTAAATCTCTTCGATCGGATGAACTTGTTTGATTCACCTTTCATGTTTATATAGGTTGTTTCATCCATTCCTAATTTTCCCAATATCGAAAGTATTCACTTTCATAACATGAAGGAATTGCTCCTGAAAATTGACCCTATTCATCCTAAAAGTTTTAGTAAAGTAATGAGATACTTACAAAAGGACAGTCCTCAATGCAATACAATTTATATTACCGAAGGTAATAGTTTCTTTCCTATGTTTTCTCTTTATCATGGCTTCTCTTATCGCAACAAATTATCATGATAATAAATTTTTTATGCTGTCCTAATTGTAATAATTCCTAGCTAGTAATTATATGTATATGAACTTGACCCAAGATAATCCTACTTGAAATGTTACAAATATTTTTACAGAATTTAAAAAAAAAAAATTATCAAAATTGATTGTTTTTTAATATTCATTTCCAAGTCCTTGAATTTTATTAATCTTTCCTCATAAAGACTTAACAAATTTAATGTATTGTTTAAAGTAAGTGTTATTGTTTTAATTTTCAAAATCTCAATATAATATGAATGATTTCATTTCTACTTAATTATTAGTTGCTTTGTTATGTGTATGTTTCATTCATTCAGAATTTGAACTTACACTTTTGAATTTTCTTTCTTTGCAGAACTACCGTCCTACTATGATAAAGGCAGCAACTATGGTAGAAAACGACCTCGTATTTTCACTATCAGAAAGAATGGAACCCTAAACATAGCATTTTTGTAATGGCTTTGACTGTTTTAAAGTACTTTACTTATGAATATTTGGATTTTATCTCTATTTCTATGACTGAATTAAAATCTTGAATGATACTTTTTTTTTATGGGAGATGCTTTATGGTAATCTTTTAAATACATTTTACATTATAATTTTTTTCCTTAATTGAGCTTGTTTGTTGTTTTAAGAGTTTGGAATGTGTTGTGAAATTGCATGGATCGTTTTGATTTTTGAAGGAAATATTTATGGTAGAATAATATTATTTTGACAATCAACTTTGGCATCTCTATAGACACTTTTTTTATTATTATAAAAAGTTTCATCATTTTGTTTAGTCATTATTTATTATTATTATTTTTTATAAAATGCAAACACGATATTAGAGTTAAATTCAAGTTATGAGGGAACTAAAAGAAAGTGAAGAACTCACATGATTGAAGTGAAACCACACTCTAGCTAGTAGTACCCAAAGTTCTAACTAAGGCCTAACTCAATTGGCAATTATCGAAATTGTTAGACTGGATAACGTATTTTGAGTTCGAACTCAAGATCTCACAGTTGTGTGTGTTAATTTCTAGTGGTCGTCCACAAATAATAATAAAAGTTCTTCCTAAACTGAAAAGTACATCCCAAAAAAGCTCCACTTTGAAATTGTCCTTTCAAGACTCCTACTTTGAATGCTCCTTAATCAACTACAAGCTCTTAAACTTCAGCTCTCCTCTTTCCTAGCCACATGCAAGCTTCCCAAAACCTCCATTTGAGTCTCAAGCTTAAACAAGTTCCTACTACCCACAATTTTTTTGACTTGATAGTTAACTATTTTATCTACCACACAACTCAAAATAAGTTGTTCCAGACAGCTCTTATCTTTTACCTATTGTCTAATACTTTTAACCACGATTTTTTAACAGAAATAAAATAAGCCAAAATGCATTTTTAGTCATTTATCTTTGACCTAAATGTCAGTTTGATCATATTTTTTTTACATTTTAGTCATTTATCTTTCAAATTTGTGTTAAAGTGGTCATTTTCTAATAAAGGACCAAAGAGAGAGAAAATGTCCACTTTGACACAAATTTGAAACATAAATGACCAAAGTGATACAGATTTGAAACATAAATAACCAAAGTGAAGGAAAAAAAACCATAAAGGAGCAATATGATAATATTGTGGTCAAAAATAAATGACCAAAAATACACTTTTACCAATAAAATATATGTGAGGTGTAAGTCATTTTTGATGTAGTTCAGAATGCAAGATGAGGTGTTGAATTTTTGAAGATGAATTTATCCAGAATGAATCACATGCATGTAGCGGCAGCAACATCTGTAATAGTGAACCAGGTTTAAAATTATTTTTAAAATACTATTCTTTCATTTCTTACACCTGTGACAAGGAAGAACCTAGAAGAACTCCTTCATATTGGTATTGGTATACACGCGTTTCATTCCCCTTAAGTTATACAAAAATGCTATTTTGACAAAAAAAATTCTACAAATCGATAGTCGTGGCCTCTACAACACCAATTAACCAAGTTTTTAAGGCGATTAGCCAACCCGCTTTTTCGCGCTTTTCGAGGCGTGGATTAAAAACTTGGTTAATCGACCATTTAATAATCGTCTAAAAAACTTGGTTAATTGGTGTTGTAGGTTGGTGACTTGTCGATTTGTAGAATTTTTTTTTGTCAAAATAGCATTGTTGTAAGTTATAATATTACAACAAACGTATAGACGTACGTGTATAAATACTATACAACTAACTAACTACTCTCAGTTCTCTCACTATATATCACAAAAACTTGAGTACCAACAACATACACCATCATCATGGCTTTCTCGAAACTGTTATGTGTTGCTTTAGTACTAATAATTTTTCTAGCAACAGAAGTGAGGTCACTAAAAACAGTTAGCTTCAATTACACCAAATTCACACAAGCTCAAGAATCTAGTATAACCCTTCAAGGAGATGCCGCAATATCAAATGGGGCCATATCACTTACCAAACGTACAGGTTGGAGTACAGGTCGTGCCTTAACAAAACCCGTGTCCATTTGGGACAGTAGTAGTAAATCAACATGCAACAACAACGTTGCCAGCTTCGTAACCTCATTCTCTTTTGTTGTTTCTGATGTCAGTGGGTTATTCACCAGCTGATGGACTTATCTTCTTTCTTGCACCACTAGACAACACCCAAATTCCAAACAACTCAAGTGGTGGAAAACTTGGAGTAGTTGATGGAAACACTGCTTTTAATCAATTTGTTGGTGTAGAATTTGATAGTTATGCTAATGTTTGGGATCCCAATACTCCACACATTGGAATTAATGTTAACTCTTTGATTTCATTGAAGACTGTGAAATGGAATAGGGTGAGTGGGTCGTTGGTGACTGTAAGTATAGTGTATGACTCTTCATCTAAGACTTTGAGTGTTCTTGTCACCAATGCGAATGGTGAAATTTCTACTGTTTCTCAAGTTGTTGATTTGAAGGCTGTACTTCCAGAGGTGGTTACATTTGGTTTATCTGCTACTTCAACATCAGGTGGTCGTGAAACACACGATATCCATTCATGGACTTTCACTTCATTCTTCGACAACAATGAAATTAATCTTGCAAGCTATGTATGATTTCGTCTGTAATAATTAATCTCTTAGTAAGAATATGCATGCATGCACGCACGTATCGATCTTACTTATCATATCATCTCTAAATAAAAACCATGCATGCAAGCAACCGATGTATAATTTGGCTCAAAACATCAATGAATAAATATGCCAAGATTTTACCTGGATTCTAGCAGCTGAACTATGACCTAGAGGTATCGCCAGATGTTGGGTTCAGTTTTCAAAACATTGATTTAGCTAAAAATTGTTTTTATGTTTAGATTGACAACTTTCTTCCCAAGTTTGTTTCAACAGGTAGATAACATAACCACAGAGTTTAATCTAATTAATGTCATACTATCTTTTATTCATATCATGATATTTTAAAAATTGATAGGAATCATTTTTAAAAAAAATTAAAATTGTGATCAATTGTAAAATATCTAGATGTCTAATATATATATATATATATATATATATATATAATGTATAAAATAGAGTGTTTTGTTCAAATATAATACAAGAGGGAGAATATTGTATGTGTTAACTCAATTAGAAGGATTATGTTTGGATTGGTTTAATAAATATTTAAATTTTTTAATAAACAAATATTTTTACAAACTCTAGTCTTTAAACATTTTCAAAATCACATTAAAAGAAGTTGTGAAAGACCAGTGCTAGAAATTTAAGCTCTAAATGCATTGGGGAGGCAGAAAATGAGTCTTCAAAGTTCAAGACTTCAATAGAGCAAAGAGAGCAGAGAAAAGAGAATGAAAGCACTACCTACCAATCAACTTGAGTTAAAATTAAACGAGGATTATTTGCTTTAGTATCATGAATGGGGGTTGAGTTTAATTTTTAGACATTCTTGTACAATAATTGGTATTACAACATTCAGGTGGGAGAGGACCATTCAGAATGAGCTTTCCCTTCTCATTCCTGCTCTAAATATTGTCCGCACCGCAGGAATGTAAAAAACAGTTTAATGAATAATGATAACAAACACTCCAACATCGCCAGCTTCATCCTCTTTCATGGTTGAGGACTTCAGAAATTACAAGCCAACTTCAAGAAGACACTAATATTTGATATGCTGCTAGTTATGCATGGAGGATATGACAGCTATACAATTACAGTGTTTCTAAACTAAATAAAGACCATGCTTGATTGTCTCAACTCCAGTTCGGTGGTTCTTGTGTAACTGCCGCATATATAACCAAAACTTATATATGCAGTTTAATTTTTAGACATCCTTGTACAATAATTGGTATTTTGGTATACGTTCAGGCGGGAGAGGACAATTCACTATCAGCTTTCCCTTCATTGCTCCTCTAAATATTGTCTGCAGTAATGTAAAAACAATTTCAGACAACAAATACTTGAAGCAAAAATTTCAAAACATCCTTTGTAAACTATATATCTTAAGAAATTTCAAAATACTAAATTGGTGGTTCTAAGGAAACATGCACTCAATTCATCAACTGCGGATCTAGGAATTAAGATCTTAAGGGGAGAAACGAAAATTTAACATTTACATAAAAAGACAGAGCAATAATAATACCTTTCTCCTCTCCTGTTTTAGTTGGTTTATTGGGTTGAAAACCTCAATTTTTTCTTTCTGTGTTCACTAATCTTATTATTCATATCCATTAGAAAGGAAGCACAAGGACAACTTGGGTCCATCTATGGCAAGCACTCCCATGTGAAGGATTTAAGAATAGAAGGAAATAGAAAAACAAATGGAGGCTAGTCTAGCACCAGTACCAACTGGCTAAAAGATCGACAATAATCACATTATAAGTCCTGAAAAAGAAGGATACGTACCTCTACCACATCTATGAAGTCTTGCTTTTTGTGAAAAGCACCAACCCATTTAGTATGATCTGCAGTCCTGCACAATATAATAAAACAAAATGTCAAAAAACATATCCCCTTAATTCACCTATACAAGTCAGAACGTAACATAAACATGGCTCAATAATTGAGAGAAAAAATCTCTCTGCAAAACTAAAAAGATGACATCACATACTTCTAGAAACCTAATCCAACGTTTACAGGGCAGGTCCGGCAGGATATTACAAAATACAAAAAATAATAGTTTGCATTTACCTCAACTAAATCTCTTGAAAAAAATGAAATTAGAATTGTACTCTAGAGATAATGAAAGTTTTAGTGATTCAGGTGTATATTAGATTGCAACATTTTGTTTAAACCCGACACTTAATTTGCTTAAGCTTTGCATAGGCACAAATTTCACAAACCAGACGTAATAAGGCCTCTTCCCCACCAAACATTTGAGTGAGTAATTAGGTCAGATTGCATTTATCGGTGTAATGGCAAAACTCTTTCTTTTACAGCAAGGCTTAATGATCAAAATAGGTGTTTCTCTTGGGAGCTTTTATCATAAACTTCACCATGCCTCAAAACTCTTGATATCATTCTGATTCAAAAGCTAACTTATACTTGTAATTAACAGATTATGGAACAAGTATGATATTTAATTTTAAAATAATATTGCCTGCAAAATTTCAACTCCATAAAAAGTTATTAACATACATACGAGTTGTATTCTATAACACTAGGTAATTTGGTTCACCCATTTTACTAATTGGATTCAATCAATAAAATTTGACTAAAAAGAATACAGCAGTACAACACATACACATACACATATAATAACAGGTATCCCAAAACCAAGTGAAAAAGAGAAAATAAAACTAGCAATTACACAAACAAAATGAAAAGAAACAACAAACAGTTAAAGAAATTTGGAAATACAATCAGGAGAGAAAGCAATGAATTGAAGCAAAAACAGAAAGGAAGAGGCACCGCCATACCCAGAATCCATTTTCATGTGATGAGCATTGAAGAAAAACACAGTAGATGGTATCAAAGTAATGTCAAAATACTTGACATAAACTTGAATGTCCTGTGAATCAACATCAACGAGTGCCACATTTGCGAATTTGGAAACCTCCCTTGCTGCTTTAGAAAGCTGTATCAACACCACAAAATAGAAATAAAGGGGTTTGATTTGGGAATTGTGTAAAATAATTAAAATTCTAGGTTTTCAAAATTATTTGATTTGAAAAAAAGAAAGAGGAAAATGATTGAAATGGATGAGAAAAGAGAAGCATACAATTTGATCCAATTGGAGAGAGGTAGGGTCAGAAGCACGACCAAAGCGGAGGACAAGGACCTTATCAATGGTGTCTCTGATGATCGAATCAACCTCTCTCTTCTTCGACAATGTTGTCAACAAGTTACTCATAGTTGTGTGAAAGAAAGGGATGGAGATAGGGTTTCTGAAGAAAGAAAGAACAAAATATAATTTTATTAACATGACAAATAAAAAATCAGTGTTAATTTAAAATAAATATAATAAATTTAAACAGATTTACCTGTTCAAATAAAATGGTTAATATGAATTTAAATGTATTTTAAAAACTTAAATTTCATTTAGTATTAGCAAGGGAGGGCATGAAACAGAGACTTTGTCCACTATTATTTTTTCAGGTGGTGGCAATGGCGATGATGAACGTAGAAGAGAGAACCTTTCCTGGTGGTTTTGGCGGTGGCGCCAGTGTTAAGTTGGCGTCTAATAACGATTGTGACTTCGTAGGTGGTAGTGCAACAACTATCATCTATTTGGGATAAACACCTAAAGGCTGAAGCACAGTTAAATTAAAGGGTTTTTTTTTTTGGACCCCCACCCCATCCCCTCCCACCCCCAACCCAATACCAAAAACCCCAAAATGCCTTTTAAAACTTAATTTTTTTAAAAAAATAAATAAATCGTATATACCCTTTCGCAGATGCGTATATACGATTATTTATTTTTGTCCAATCGTATATACGTCTTTCAAAGGGGTATATACGATGCACTTTTTTTTTTTTTAATAATTTGTTTTAATTTTTATTACTAAAAGACTACTAAATAGTCAAAACTACTCCAAAAAATTATAAAAACACCACTAAAAATCTAACAAAACCAAAATAAGACTATACAAATTTTTTTAATTTTTTGGAGACTATGAAAAATTAAAAAAAATCGTAAAAAATAGTAAACGATGGAATTTGGGATTTTGAGGCCGTAGTCCCGTAAGAAGGTGAAGAGGGAGGGGAGTGTGGAATTGGTAGGGGTAATTTTGGGTTTTTGAAAAATTAGGGGGTGTTTTAGAGTACGAGGGGATGTTTGAAAAAAAGTCCTTTATGTAATCCTAAAAAAGTTAGCCCAGCCCATTTGTTTAGTTAATGAGATAGGATGGCCCATTGCGTTATTTTTCCATATTTTAAGATGTGTTTTTTTTGTACCCCCACCGAAAAGTGAAATCCCAAAATGCCATTCTGAAAACGTATTTTTTTTTAAAAAAATTTGGCCAATCGTATATACACTTGGGGGTGTATACGACCCTTACATTTGGTCATCGTATATACACCCCCAAGGCGTATATACGACAATAACCCTCATTCTAATCGTATATACGCCAGGGGTGTATATACGATATTAAATGTAAGGGTCGTATATACACCCCTCAAGTGTATATATGATCCCTATGGTATTTTTTTATTTGAAGTCAAATAAAAATGGATTAAGCCCAGAAAATAGGTTTAGTGTGTAGTTCGTTAAAACGTGACGATGTTATACGTCGAACGAATAATTTAGGCTAAAAAATTGGTTTTCGAACAACATACTCCGATCATAATGAAACCACAGTCATTAAATCCGAAAAAAATCATGAATCAAGACTCCCGTAGAAGAAACTTCTTACGGGACTACGACCTCATAATCCCAAATTCCATCGTTTACTATTTTTTACGATTTTTTTTTAAATTTTTCATAGTCTCGAAAAAATCTTAAAAAATTTGCATAGCCTTAGTTTGGTTTTGTTAGATTTTTAGTGGTATTTTTATAATTTTTTAGAGTAGTTTTGACTATTTAACGAATTTTTAGTAGTCTTTTAGTAATAAAAATTAAAACAAATCATTAAAAAAACAAAAAAAACCCATCATATATACATTTTGAGTACGTATATACGATTGGACATAAAATAGCCATCGTATATACGTACTCAAAATGTATATATGATTTATTTATTTTTTAAAAAAAAAAATTAATTTTCAAAGGGGCATTTTGGGATTATCCAACGGAATCATTGTGGTTATTGTTCGAACCGAGACGCCAAAGAATGGGAAAGGGAAAAAGAACAAGGTTGTTTATGGCTGTGAGAGACGGGGTACATACAATCGAGTAGATGTTGGGTGTTCTGCTAGTAGACACAAGACATCAAAAAGATCTGGTTGTAGGTTTCAATTGAAAGCTAAACCAATGTTACCTCCTAGTTTTGATTGGAAGGTGAAAGTGGTGTATGTGATTCACAATCATGAGCCTCATAAGACTTTGTTTGGAGCAGCTATATTTGGTAAGTTTACCAAGGAGGAGCGATCAGTTGTTGAGGAGCATCTGTCTTTGGGAGTGAAAGCACAAAAAAGTCTTGATGCATTAAAGATCAGATTTAAGAACAACTTGAGCAACATTAGGCAGCTGTATAGAACCCGCAACAGTATCCGAAAGGCAAAGAGAGGAAGTATGATCGAGATGCGTGACTTAAGACAACGATTCAAAGCGAATCATTACTTGTGTTGGACGAGACGACTTAAAGGTACTGATATTGTTGAGGATATCATGTGGTCACATCCTGATAGTATCAAGTTATTGAGGATGTTTCCGACTGTTTTGATTATGGAATGTACTTTTAAGACCAACAAGTATGCATTGCCTCTGTTGGAGATTGTTGGTGTGACTTCCACTGAGTTGACATTTCTTGTTGCGTTTGCATATCTGTCCCATGAGCGGTATGATGACTACATGTGGGTGCTGCAGAGCCTACGAGATTTGATGGTGTGTGATATTGCACTTCCTCTGGTAATTAAATGCTAACTGACTTTATTTTTTCTCATTACATTATTGTTTTTTATTTTTTCCATTTCTAATAGAAGGTCTGGATTGTGTTTCTCAGGTTATCTTCACTGATTGTGAGGAGGCTTTGGTGAATGCTATCAAGGTTGTGTTTCCGGAGGCAATGAATTTGCTTTGTCGGTATCATATTAACAAAAATGTTAATGCTCAAATTAAGAAGCTGGCGAAGGGAGATAGAGTGGAGTCACTGATGACACTTTGGCATCATGTAGTTGATGCTACATTTGATGATGAGTTTAATGAGGCTTTGTATGATTTGGAGCAATCGTCTACTGATATACCCCAGCTTATTGCATATGTGAACAAGCAATGGTTGTATCCTCACAAGGAAAGATTTTGTGGCCCGTGGACGGATAAAGTAAGACACTATGGAAATACCACGACTAATAGGTACACAAATTGTTTTCTTATGTGCTTTATGTATATGATTGTGATTTTTTTTGTTTTAATTTTTCCTTACGTGTCATAGGGTTGAGGCTGCCCATTGGGCATTGAAGAGGTCATTGGGTTCTAGTGGTGGTGATTTATGCAAAAGCTGGGAGTCAATGCATGGGATGATCAATGCACAAATTAATAAAATTGTGGATTATTTTCAAAAGAACATCAACCGTATAGATGCCCAACACAACATTTCATTCTACAAGAATCTACACAGTTTGGTGTCTCTTGAGGCATTGAATCATATTGCTGGTGAGTTTGATAACATGATGGATGGTGTGGGCACGGATAAGAAAAAGTGTGTTGGTTGTGTCATTAAAGTTACTAATGGATTACTTTGTTCTTGTGAACTTGGAAGGTTGCACCTAAATGGGCTACCAATACCATTAGATATAATTGACTCTCATTGGAAGAGACTGAGTTTGGAGGCAATGGATGAGGAGCGGGTGAAAGAAGCGTCAGAAGGAGGTGACTTAAGCTATACAATAGAGGAGATTTGGAGGCAATGGAATGACATGCACCTTGAGGAGAGATGTGTTTGGAAGAGAGGTCTTGATGATTATGTATTCAGAGGCACTACATCCATGGTTCCACCTAAGCACAACCGAAGAAGGGGAAGAAGAAGAAAGAGTATGATGTGAAGAGAGATCCAGCTAGGTGGGAGCATGTGGATGCATCATTGGAAAAACCCACACAAAAACCGTCAAAGATACCTCCCCAACGATCCTCACAACTAGCTTCACAACTACCATCAGAGCTACCTTCACAGAGGTTAGCAAAGGAGCGGGCACAACATGACATCCACTTGGTAAGTCACTTTCCAGATTTTTTACATAAGTATGTTGATGACATTATCAATGTGGAGGGAGATGGAAACTGTGGATTTAAATGCATTTCTGCTTCCCTAGACTGGTCGGAACACAGTTGGCAAATTGTTCGAAATGATTTGATTTGTGAGATGGAGTCCAACTGGTTTTAGTACACACAGATCATGGGTGACAATGTTCAGAACATTAGAGATTCATTGGTTCCTGTCCCAAACAGACAGCAACAATTTATTGAGAAGTGGATGACCATGACAGACACAGGACATGTTATAGCTACTAGATATCAGAGACCCCTGGTTATGTTGTCACCTCATGAGAACTTGAAATTCTTCCCTTTGAGGGGAGATTGTGTTTCCAGTCAGAGTCTGTTGGTTTGTGTTCATCCATAAAAATCATTAGATTCTAGTCAAGTTGAACCACACTAGCCCTATGCCTCCTGCACATCCTTCTTGGGGTCGACACGCTTCAGATGAAGCTAGATCGTGGCAATATCCATACATTGGATGCATGCAGTTATGGTCTTCTTTTGTTCCAGATTATGTTCCAATGACACCACTTTCTTATGTAGACATCACCACTTGATTGTTTATATACTTTTACATTATTAGATGGTGGTTTTTGGTACACGTTAATAGTTTTAGAATATTTTGTAACTCGTATTTTTAACCACTAAAACGTAGTATTATAGTTTGTCTACAAAGTTATAATTTAAAAAAAAAAAAAAGATTTAAAAATTTTACGATTGGTAAAAAATGTCCTAAACTTAGTTAAAAAGTCATTTTTTAACACTAAAAAACATGTTTTAGTCCACTTTGTCTTACAATTACCGTTCGTAAATAAATTTGTAACTCATATTTTTAACCTCCATAACGTACTATTATACTTTTTCTACAAGGTCAAATTTTTTTAAAAAATTTTTAAAAAATTATGCATGGTAAAAACGGTCTACAACGCAGTAAAAAAATCATTTTTTTAAACTAAAAGAAATATGTTTTTTTATTCAATTACTAATTGACGGTCCAGATATTAATTGCCAACCACTTTTAAACGATCTAGATTTTGCCGACACTTTAAACGGTCCAGATATTGCCGACCACTTTTCATCAACGGTGGAAATCCATTCTAGGGTTTCATTTTTCCCTATAAATATATGACCTTTTGCATTTCACTTCTTTCACACACAAGTAGCCTCTCATGGACACTCTAAATACACAATTCTCTCGTGATTCTCGCAGACTCACCGCCCTTCACCACCAGAGGCACAATCACCAACAGAGAAAATGGTGTCCATTTCGAGAGTCCAAACCCTATTTTACGAGGGCTTAAAGAGCGACATCACCTTTGAAGCTCGAAAGAAAAAATAACAACGCGAAGGTGCGGTGGAGGGTGGCGAACAAGAAGACACCCGAATCATTTATCGCTACTCCCACTACGGGCGATAATAATCGTGTTGATGGTCCACCATGGATGTGAAGAACAACGATGACGTTCGAGTAATGATGGGACCGTTTTGACATATTTCGGATCGCGAGTCGCTGCAAATTTGTATGTTGAAACCAGACCGCCAGTTCTTTGAAGTCGTTGTTTTTTAAACCACCATCTCACTAGTTTCTACCATGTTTTCATTTTGTTTGTTGTTGTGTTTTGTTATTTTAGTCGTAAATTTCTTGTCTTATTTCGTTTCATCATCAAAATCGTTGTAAAATGTTTGTTTAATTAATTTTAATTTGTTTTTAATTAATTTTAATTTTTTTCCGAATTATCATAAAATAGAGAGTAAATCAGGGAGGGTTGGGGATTTCGGATTTACTAAAAGCGATGTAAATTCGGTTCACATTTATTGAACCGAATTTACCTCCATTTTTTGGTAAATCCGGAAATCCCCAAACCCCCTCCCGAATTTACCTATTTCCTATGATAATTCCAAAATTTTGTTTCATCATGAGGGCATTTTTGTCCACAATGGTATTTATGGGGGTGTAGCAGATAATGAGGGGGTGAAAAAAAAACCCGAAAAATAAATTGTTATTTCACGTTAATATTGTCAACGTCGGAAATATTTATTCTCAGCAATAAATTACTCTGGATAATAATGTCAATCAACATCTTATTCCTAAGTAGAATTTATTTTGCCTTAATCTCAAAAAAAGAATTTCTGGAATTTATTTTGCCTTAGTAACTTTCCTAATGTAGCATTATGCCGGCTCAGGTTAGCTAAGAATTAATGAAGGCAGAGAAAGATACACAGAGATGATCATTCAAATATTAACAAACAAAATGATAAACACTATTGAAACCAACCAAATGTATCCCATCTGGTAGCATTTGATATTACGGTTTTGGCGAAGAACTCTCTTCCATCTGAAAGTCTCACTCCTACCTGCAAAAGCATAGTACAATTCTTGATAAACAAAATACATATTTTTTGGTTCCTATGAGTCATCGGTGTTTCTATTCTGATATATCACTTACAGCTTTGCCCTGCTCAGTTATAATACTCGTGACGTTTGCCTTGTAAAGTATCTCACTACCTTGATCGACGAGACCTTTTGCCAAGGACTTCGCAATACCACCAACACCCCCAAGAGGATAGTTAATCCCACCGAATTGTCTGTCACACAAAACCTGGAGACAATAAATGAATCAAACAATGGAGAAGGAAATTAAGAGCAATGAAATAGAAGCATAACTCCTCTCCTAGTCCTGGACACTTTGCAAAGTGCAGCAAGAACATCGCTTGAACTGACAAAATGGAAAGAAAAAAAAGTTAACTGAACAGGTTACCATGCTAGCATTGATCATTGGAGTCTGCAACACATTGACCGTGCTCACTATAAAACACTGCAAAACCAGAGTTTTTATGGATTAAATTTACCAACCATGTACCAATACGTTGAAATAATTAATGAATGAGTAGTGCTATTTCCCATGAAAAAACATATTATGAAAAGCTAAAGGCGCTGTTTGTTTTAACATCGTTTTAGTCTCCGTTTTTCCTCTGGGACCCATAACAATCAATTTCTCTTTCATTTAGTAACTCCATGTCATTTGAAACACATTTCTTAGAATAACTCTTCATGACATTTAACATTTTCATAATAAATTTTGACACATTTGATTAATAAAATAAGTTGTAGTATCTACCTCTGCATCTATGAAAGACAACAATTGTTGATCCCGAATATACTTTCGAGCTATGGCTCCAGCATTTTGAGGCAAATAATAGGCTGTCATATAATAACATCATCAGAAAAGCTAATGGCCAAACCACATGAAAATATAGAAACCACAACTACCTTTGATTCAAAACCACCAAATAAGAAATTACCGTCCCTAGTGTCAAGCATTCAAGCGGCTTCTGAAAAAACTGTCCGAAAAGTTAGAGTGGCTCCTCTAGTGACTTCAACTCCAATGAATTCAGGGCATTGAAAATCTAGACATCAAATATATAAGCTTTTAAAAATATGAACTACAAGTGGAGGCAAAAACGCCTTAAGGGTGCTGCAGTCACCTCAATTTACCATAGAATTTGAGGATACCGTCCTTTTCATGAGGAAAATAACTGGTGAGTTCTTCAATGAATTTATCATATTCTTTGTGGACTCGAACAGAGAGGTTGTTCGGAAGATGGAAATGAACAGTTGTCGGATCAGGTATCACTGGCATCCGAATACCAACTGCTTCCAATGCTTGTGTTATCAAATTCAGATTACCCTACACAAATTTCAGGTACATGGTGTTTCATAATCCTTAAAACTGCACCATTATTCAACATAAACAATAATCAAAAGATATTGCCTCAAGCTACAATTGGCTAAGGCTTAATCATAAACTAGCAAACTACCTTCACTGATAGCAGTGCAGTGATACTAATAGTAACTAATAAAACAATGGTTTGCTTATGTATTAGTATTAGTATTAGTATGCCTAAAAAAATAAGAAACAATTTACCACACACACACACATATATATATATTGACAAAACCATATATATATATATAAATATATTTCAATTTAAATTCTAGTGCATAGCAAACAAGAATTAACAGTAAGTCTCTCTCATCATAAGGCATGCATTAAACTAATCAAATTCCATATTTTTCCACTTCAACATTCAGCTAAGTGAGTTCAGCTACCAACAATTAAGCACAATTATTTCTTGTGTATCAAAAAACTGACCTTATCACTGAAACCAAACATAACAGACGAACCAACATCAAAAGTATAACCATCCCTCAGATAAAAACCAGAACTTCCACCTGGAATTACATACTTCTCCAAAACCAAAACTCTAGCACCTTTCACTGCCAATTGGGTTCCTGCAACCAACCCTCCAATTCCAGACCCAATAACAATTGCATCAAACACTTCACCACCCTTCCTACCCTCCACCACTTCTTCCTCCACCGTCAACGCCGCCAACAACCTTTTTCTATTCACTGTCTGCAAACGAGAAGCTTCCTTCCTTTGCTTCTCACGGCATCTAATCAAACAAAGTAATGCAAACCAGAAATAGAAAAAATTAAAAATAATTAAAACAAGAAATACAAATAAAACAAAACAAACATGTTGCAGTATACGTAGAGTTAGGGTTATCAGATTAGATCAATGGTGAGTTAGGGTTTTTTTGCTTTTGCAACAAATTGGAAGAACAATCAACACCACCACAGAGTTAGGGTTTCGGAACAATCAACACCATGGTGTATCACTTGCGAGAAGCAGAGATGGTGGCAGAACAGAGCAGAGCAAGAGAAGCAGCGATGGCGAGTGGGTTGAAGGCGGAGCGGTGAAGGGCGGAGGCCGAAGGAAGGAGGGTGAGTTGAGTGAGAGAACGAGAGTGATGAGAGTGAAGAGAACGAGCGTGAGAGGAGCGGTGAAGGGCGGAGGGCGGAGGCCGAAGGAAGGAGGGTGAGTTGAGTGAGAGAACGAGCGTGAAGAGGGCAATGCCATCGAGGGTTGAGAACGAGAGGGCTGAGAAAGAGATTTGAGAGAGTGATTGAGAACGCGAGAGTGAAAAAAATAAAAGTGACTTTTACCATCGGTTGCCACGACTGCCACGGCGATCTCCGCAAGCAAATGTCTCGTCTCTTTCATATATCATGCAGAAACCCGCCAGAAACACCATGCGTGAAATTTCGCGTCTCTATTTTTTTACTCATGCCGTCGCAATCCGTGGCAGTCTTGCGGAATAAAGCTCGTGGCAATTCTTTGGTGGCTAAAAACAAGCTTTTCAGTAGTGGTGGTCGTGTGGATGTGAAGAACAACGATGACGTTCGAGTAATGATGGACCGTTTTGACATATTTTAGATGCGAGTCGCTGAATTGTTGTATGTTGAAACCGGAGGACCGTTGTTGAGGTCTTCTTCTTCGTTTCAAACCACCATCTCACTAGTTTCTACTAGTGTTTTCATTTGTTTGTTGTTGTGTTTTGTTATTTCCGTTCGAAATTTCATGTCTTATTTCGTTTCGTCATCAAAATCGTTGTAAAACGCTTGTTTAATTAATTTTAATTTTTTTCAGGAATTATCATAAAATAGAGAGTAAATCAGGGAGGTTTTGGGATTTCAGATTTACTAAAAACTTATGTAAATTCGGTTCGCATTTATTGAACCGAATTTACCTCCATTTTTACAGTAAATCAGGAAATCCCCAAACCCTCCCGATTTATCTATTTCTATGATAATTCAGAAATTTTGTTTCATCATGGTATTATTTTTCCACACATGATGGTATTTATGGGGGTGTAGCAGATAACGAGGGTGGTGAAAAAAAAACCCAAAAAATAAATATTTATTTCACGTTAATACTGTCAACGTCGGAAATATTTATTCTCAGCAATAAATTACTCTGGATAATAATGTCAATCAACATCTTATTCCTAAGTAGAATTTATTTTGCCTTAATCTCAAAAAAAGAATTTCTTTTGCCTTTATGAAAAGGTAAATTCCCATACTAAACATGTAGTAACATTGTTGTAGTGGTTTAAAAAAAACTAAAACTAGTGAATTACCAATGGAACAAAAAATGAATAAAAGGTTTGGGGTAACAAAAAAGTGAATTAGGCAAACAAGGGGAATTTTCACTAAATGATGTTTTTCTTTTTCATTAAGTACATTCCCATTTTATTTAAAAGACAAAATATTTATTAATATTGAGTGTTAAAAGTCAAAACCCCTTTACTTGCAATCAGAAACATCCTTATTTGTTAATGCCCAGGGTATAGAAACATCCTTATTCATATTTACAATACAATACAATACAGAAAATTAATATCCATAATAGCAAAATAAAGAAACAAATTAACACTAATGGCGATATATATACGCCTTCTCTTAAAAAAGAGTTATTACACAAAGTTGTATTCGCTGTAGGATACATTGATGGGGCTACTTATGTAGTTGATTTATTTATATAGAACAACCGGAATAGCTCGAAGGGGTTTGTCCAAGTCCATATCCTTTGGTTCCATATGAATAATAGCCAACATGACATGCAACATCCTAATAGCCAAGGGTCCCAATCAAAGTCCATATACTTGGAGGGATTTGTATTCGCTTGGAGGGATTTGTCCAAGTCCATATACTTTGGTTCCATGTTATTTTCAAGTTTCCAATCAAACGAGTTGATCAAGGATCCCAACATGACATGCAACATCCTAATAGCCAAGGGTGAGCCAGGACATATACGTCGACCACTCCCAAATGGTGTCAGCTTAAAATGTCGACCTTTGACATCAATTTCAGATCCCAAAAATCTCTCAGGTGAAAACAAATAAGCATCATCCCAAATGTTTGTCCTACCAATAGCCCACACATTGACTAGGACTTGAGCCCCTCTTGGGATGGTGTAGCCTGATATTTCCACGTCAACCTTTGACTTTCGAGGGAGCAACATTGGAGCTGGTGGGTTTAAACGCAAGATTTCTTTTATCACTGCTTGTAAGTATGGAAGTCTAGCAACATCTGACTCCTCAACTGGGTTGCCTAATCCAATGATTTCCTCCAACTCCTTTTTGGCTTTTGACATAGCTAATGGGTTGTGTATTAGTTCACTCATAGCTCTTTCTAGTCCATATGCGGATTGTCTGCATTTCATACAAGTAGATCCTACATATATAATAATACAAATTAACAATATAGAGTCACATGCCAAATCAAGTTAGAAATTAACTAAATATTAACAATATAGAGTCACACCTTGCCAAATCAAGTTAATTAGAAATTAACTAAATATTAATATAATACTATAGATTATCGTGAAACATAAAACAAAATGGGGAGTTGTCAACTCGGACCGCCCAATCCAATGTGACTGAGCCTAGCAGACCAAAATGAAAAAAAAACACAGGTTGAATAAGGTTAGTCATATGTCTATTTGACCATGTTTTTTTTGTAACATAGTTCAAAACACTGAACCATCGGCCTGACTAGATTTTTTTACAAAGAAACTATTAAAAAAACATTTTAAATGTCGAGCAATTTATATAGTGACTGGAAAATTAAAGCTCTCATTTTCAATTATCAAGTTGGAAATTTTAGTCCTAATTATTTGCACATATTTAGAATAGATGATTTGGAAGAAGGTTTATACTCTTCTCCTTCAAGACCTAAACCAAATATTATTCGCTTTTTGTATGTCCATACATCTAACAAATGGTAAGGAGAAAAATTCTACTTCTATTCCTATTGCTATTACTATTACTACTTCTATTCCTATTCATAAGTACTAAAAGGTAGTCTTATGTGATGTTGTATCTATAGAGTCCGCCCACACCTAACTTAGGTAGTAGGACATGACAACTTGATAAAAAAAACATTGTTTGATAGATATGCTGACAATTACTCTTTTAAGCATCTACTTTGGATCGTATCAGACCCCAAAACTGTGGCAAATAAACTAGCCACGATCCGGCAGTAACATAATGCAATCTCCTATCTCAGCTCCCATCATTGTTTTGGCATCACCTTATGCATCTTTTATTGCAGCAACTCCAAGAAGCCACTTGATGGGCAAGAACAACAAAAACAGCTAACAAAAAGATTATTATAAGGCTATTGCTTTTCCCACACCCCCTCCTACTCCAAACACACCCCATAAGGGTGTGAAAAGACCAAAAGACCAGCCAAAACCTCTTTTTTTCACGAAATTTCACTGTTCGAACACGGGCCTTGAGCGAGTTCGAATGACATCGTTTCGTGTGTGTTAAATCTTGACTTCACACCCTCTTGTGCGTAATTTCACTGCTCGAACGCGAGTCATTCGAAGCGAGTTCGCATGAGGTGTTGAACACCCCTATTTTATTACAAAAATGGACTCTCACACCACACATTCACCTTTTTTACCTGTTCGGTTGACCTCAACCGAATAAATTCGGTTGACCATCCCCGAATAGGTGAAAACACGCACTTCCCTTAAGGGTATTTTTGGAATATTTGGAGTTAAGGGGTGTGAAAGAGTAGGAGGGGGTGTGGGAAAAGCAACACCCTTATTATAATCGAGTCCAAATAATTCCCATCTTTAGCAATTATGTTGATTCCAAAATATTGTCCACCCTGTAACGGGACCGAGCCAGACTTTCATATGTGAGAGGGGCCAAATAAAAACTAGAAAGAGTATACACAACACAGTAAATATTGCATTGTTGTGTTTTTTCACCTTTAAGAAGAATATTAATATTAATATATATAAGAAAAAAAGTAAAATGCAATGTATTTTTTTTTTAAACAAAAGAAAGGGATATAGGCGCTCGTTAAAGCCTTACGATCTCAAAACCCTCCCAGGGAAAAAAATGCACGGGAAGGAAAGAGTCTCTCCTAAATTTTATTGATAAAAAAGGAAAATAATGAAAAAACATGTGACTAGGCCAAAACCCATGAGCAAAAATATCAATCGACTAGAAAAAAATAAAAGCAAACCTATAAAGGTCTTGTAAAAGCATCACTATAACGACTTTCATCCCAACCAGGTCGGCACCAAAGTCGTTAACAATCATCTGCAGCACACCCAAGATAGAAGGCAAAAGCCGAACCCAACTCATCTAGGACATGGGAGCTAACAAAACCTGTAGTTAGGCAAACCTAGCCTATTCCTGAAAAAGTCTCTCTGCAATGAAGCTTGGGATGAGATTCCACCACGTAAAGTCGCTTGAGTTTGTTCCATGACCGACAAGCTTATTAGCACAAGTATTACCTTCTCTGTAAATGTGGGTGCACACGAAATTCATCTGTCTAGTTAAGTATAAACAATTGTTCCATCATTTGCGAAGTTTCCAGGAACAACATTACGATTCTTAAAGGCCGAAACAACTAATTGAGAGTCACATTCTAACCACAAAGACATCCAACCTTTATCAAAAGCAATCTCAATTGCCAAAGATAGCTCCAATAAGCTCGGCATGAAGGGCATAACTATTACCTATCGATCCGAAAAACACGAGGACAAAGCTGACAAAGACTTACGTCTCAAAAATTCCCACAAGCAAGCGTAGGCCCGGGGCTCCCTTTACAGCGACACCATCGATGATTGCATTTAATCATGTAAGGAGCGGGAGGGTCCAAATTTACCTCTTTGATGTTTGAAGAATTTCTGCAATTACCATTGACACTAAAAGCCTTTATAATAATAAATTCAGCATCAGAGGAAGACATTGTAGATTTAGAAGCATTTCCTGCTAAGCTCACATTGGAAGTAGTTAAGTTGATAGCAGTATGTAGAGGGATCACATGATTATCAAATCTAGCTTGGTTCCTGCAATACCAAATTACCCAAAAAATGTTGACAATAGCAGCACAGACAATTAATGTCACTCAATTGAGGACTCCAACCATGAGAGGTCAAGGATAAAACGTTGGGGAAAGAAGCAGTGTCAATATGGAGGCCTAGGATTCCTCCGAGCCAATTCCATAAGTGTTTGGCGAAGCAGGCGGGCTAGGAAAAGGTGGTGAGAAGTCTCAGAGTCCTTACCGCAGAGGCTACAAACAGAAACCACAGTGCAACCTCTATTCCAAAGTTGGTCATCAGTAGGCATCTTATTATGAATAGTCCTCCAAAGAATAAAAGATTTTGAGGGAGGAATAAAATTCTTCCAAACTATCTTAGTCCAGGGGACCACACACTCAATGGGGCGTAAAGGAAAGAATTTCGAAAGTCAGATCTCCTGAATTAGAGCAATCCCACATCAAATGATCCTCCACCAGGATATTAGGAATAACAATGTTTTGAATTTCAGCGTAAGTATGGGGGAAATGATTTATGAAATCGGTAGGGATAGACCATCTCCCGTTAACAATAAAATCACTAACTGTAGCCTTGAGGTCCCTATGTACATTTGGAGGTATACCAACGATATCCACAATAGGCCTAGAAAGCCAACGGTCCGTCCAAAAATTAATGCTAACCCCATTTCCAAGCTTCCAAGTTGAATGCGCAAGAATCATAGAAATACAGGACTTAAATCCCAGCCAAATAGAAGAAGAGACGTGATAGTTCACCGGCTTATTGTTTGTAAAATGCAATGTATTAATCTGGTTGTGACTTGTAATTTGTAAAGTGTACGATTGAATTTTTTGTTATTGCAAAATGGCATGCTATGCAGCCTTCACTAGATTTACCCTGTCATAATCTCCCTTGATTATCAAAGAATGAAACAAAATCATGCATGATTATGTCCATTTAGGAATTCAACCTCAAGGAGCTTGGGGCACTAAAATACTTCTTGGATAAAAGAGTAGCAATGTCATCGATCACAAGGATTTGTCTAACGAGGGTGACTATGTCCTACACATTATTAGTGAATAAAATATGCAAGTATGTGCGCCAAGTGTGTTGCACTAAAAAAAAGTGCTATATCCCAAAAAAAAAACAGCGCTTTCTTTTGGAAGCACTAGCAAACATACAAAAACACTAGGGGGGAAGAGAAGCGCTTCGATTTTAAAACGGTGTCTATGCTAAATAATAAGTAGCGCTTATGAAACAAAGTGTTGCTCATTCTATAGCAAATTCTTGACATTCATCAGCGCTTCTTAAGCGCTCCTGATTTGTTTTGTGTTTATAGTTGCGCTTAGAAACGCTGCTAAAGGCTAAAAAGAAGCGCTCATGAAGCCCTTTTCTGTTATAGTACGTTTATGACTCTGATTTATGGTACCTATAGAAACTATGGTAATTCTTAGATTTGTTACTTCCTTATGTTACTTAGACAAATGAAATATGAGAATAGGTTTGGGCTTGGTATAGAGTCGTCCCAAATTAACAAAAAGAAATAAACAATTAAGAGCACTTGATATCAATAGAAATTAACAAGAACACTCAAAATTCTTAACATTAAATCACAAACACCCTCATACAAACAGAAAGTTAATATCCATTACAAAGTTTCCAAACTCTAAGTAGACACTTAAGCTGACTCTAAAAATAAACTAAACTTACTAAACCAAAATAAAGAGACAAACATAATCTATGGTGATGGATTTGCAAGAGGATACATTGATGAGGCTATTTATAGTACAACCGGAATAGCTTGGAGGGATTTGTCCAAGTCCATATACTTTGGTTCCATGTTATTTTCAAGTTTCCAATCAAACGAGTTGATCAAGGATCCCAACATGACATGCAACATCCTAATAGCCAAGGGTGAGCCAGGACATATACGTCGACCACTCCCAAATGGTGTCAGCTTAAAATGTCGACCTTTGACATCAATTTCAGAACCCAAAAATCTTTCGGGTGAAAATATATGAGCATCATCCCAAATGCTTGTCCTACCAATAGCCCACTCATTGATTAGGACTTGAGTGCCTCGTGGGATGATGTAGCCTGATATTTCCACGTCAACCTTTGATTTTCGAGGGAGCAACATTGGAGCTGGTGGGTGTATACGCAAGCTCTCTTTTATTACCGCTTGTAAGTATGGAAGTCTAGCAACATCTGATTCCTCAACTGGCTTTCCTAATCCAATGGTTTCCTCCAACTCCTTTTTGGCTTTTGACATAGCTGATGGGTTGTGTATTAGTTCACTCATAGCTCTTTCTAGTCCATATGCAGTTGTGTCTGTTCCCGCCACAAGTAGATCCTACATATATAATACAAATTAACAATATATATAGAGTCACATGCCAAATCAAGTTAGAAATTAACTTATTATAGATTATTGTGAAATATAAAAAACAAAAAGAGGAGCTGTCAACTCGGTCCACCCAAATCAGTTCGACAGAGCCTAGCAGACCAAAATGGAAAAAATGGGTCGAATAATTAGATCAGTATAATATATCTATTTGACCATGTTCTTTTGTAACACATCTCAAAACACCGGACCATCGGCCCAACTAGATTTTTTAACAAAGAAGCTATAAAAAACATTTTAAATGTTAAGCAATTTATATATAGAGTGGAAAATTAAATACATACCAGTAATAAGTGTTTAATTTGTTTTTTATGCATCTTCTGGCTATCTTCTTTGGATATGTCAAGTAAGATGTCTAACATGTCATTCTTTGACACATAATGTCCACCTTGTCTTGACTTCATTCGTTGGTCAATGATGATGTCTAAGGCATAAAACACCTTATCAACGTAATTATCTGTGTGCTTTCTAATGCCTTGTGGGTCCAAAATCCTCAGAAATGGGAAATGATCCACCACATTTGGAGTTCCAACTGCTTTCAAGAGAGTGGAAACTATATCCTTGTACTCATCATCAAGATTCTGAACAAAATCTTGAGAAACAAAAGTGTAAGACAAAAAATTAATACAAGCTTTAAAAGCTGCTCTTCCAACATCAACTACTTCACCAGTTAAGCTGAATCGATGCATATCATTGAGAAGGTCTTTCAGTTTCATACGTCTGAGTTCTGTACTACCATCAAGAGTCTTATTTGAGAATAAATTATTGTGACATATTTTTCTAAGGTCTTGCCAAAGAGGTGAAAGTGGGAGAAAAACTAAGCTAAAATTTTCATGGTCATGAGTTGTTGCATTATCAGGAACACTTCTGTCAGTGAATAATGTATCATTGGTAT
The DNA here is from genome assembly GCA_020916435.1 of Oxytropis ochrocephala. Lineage (NCBI taxonomy): Eukaryota > Viridiplantae > Streptophyta > Magnoliopsida > Fabales > Fabaceae > Oxytropis > Oxytropis ochrocephala. Next base: position 15,434,607 of record CM037090.1, on the reverse strand, counting down.
GGAGAATTTCTTTGGCCAAATCAGAAGATGAGATGATAATTGTGGTAGTTGTACCTAACCTCATACGCATTATGGGACCATAGATTTTAGCAAATTTTGCTAGTGTCTGTTGTGGCTTGTTGTATATTTCAAAAATGTGTGATATGATGGTGAAAATGGAAGGTCCTGGTGGTAGTTTATAGTTTGTTTTTCTGCTTCTTGCTTGAAAAATGTACATTATAGTGCATGTTAACAGTAGCAGCATTGCAACACTCATGGAATCCATACCTGGAATCAACAACATTAAAAAATGTGTTATAAGCTTTGAGTTTCTACTTCTTGAAGTGTAGAAAAAAGTAGAAGCAGAGTACATTTACTACTCATAGAAACTAGTCATTAAATTTATATATTAAATATCTATGAAAGAAACACTGATTGAAGATAGAATACAATGAGAAAAAAGTGCTAAGTACTTACTTGCCTCTCCAACTTAAAGCACCAAAGAAATGGTCAAGTTAGATACCAAATTAAGGACTTATATCTACTGCTTTCCATTTGGCCCCAATTTATAGGAGGAAATGAGATTCGATCCAGTACTCCAAAACAAATTTTACTATTTAAGTAGGGATGGATGGCAATGGGATGGGGCATGCATGGCGGGGAGTACTCCCCCGCTCCCCGTCTCCGCCTCCTAAATTCTCCCTGTCCCCATCCCTGTTCTCCGCTTCAGGGACTTTTCATCCCCTATTTCCATTCACACACACGGTCATGAGAAGAAAGCTTTATTAAAAGTTAACAAAAATATATAAAAGTAAGACTAAAATTAAAAGTTTAATAATTTAATATAAAAGTTAGTCTTACTTCTATATTTTAATATTTACAAAATAAAAAAATTAGAATAATTTAATATTTTAAATTAAAAACATGCATAAAAATACTAAAACAATATATATATCAAAACTCTCCGCGGACTGCAGGGGGATTTCTCCCTCATCCCCATGAAAAAAACTCCCCGCCTACAACACCCCATTCGGGACAGTCCCCACATGGATCCTCACTTGCTGATAGAAATTATCACCCCTACATTTAAGGTGAAAAGTTTATACATCACAAATGTCACTGAGTCTAGCAGCAGGTCCAACACATCTGGGAAGCAAATCTCCCCAGTATATCTATCAACGGTGAAGAAGAAAGTAGCCATATCTGAAAAAACAAGTAAAAAACGCAGAATCAGGCTCGTCCGGCCTTTCCAGAATCGAATCGCTGATCGGCGCACGCCAGATCGACGTAGATCGGCGCACGCCAGATCGACGTAGATCGGCGCAAGTTTGATCGATCAGTTGTGAATCAAATCTAACACAAGGCAACACAGACTGTTCGGTGCACGCCTGGTCGGTCGTGTTCGACCTCTGCAGCGTCGAACAGTCTGCAAACAGTGAAAAAATGGGGAAAATGGAAGATAGAGAAGGGGAAATGGATTCTTACCAAGAGGAGGAGGAGGAGGCCGGTGGGAGCTTGACGATGCTGGTGGGAGGAGGATGAATGAGAGGGGTGTTTTTTTGGGGGGGGGGGGGGTTCTGGTGTGGAGGAGGAATGGGGGTTCTAGTGTGATTTAAAAGAAAAAGATAAAAAAAATCTAGGGGGCATTTTTGGAATTTTTGGTCGGTTGGGAGTTCTAGTGAATAGCTAAGGTGTTCTAAGAAGCATGACTTTTTTTTTTTACGCAAACTTCGCTGACAGTAATGCTTTTTTTGTTGATAAGATTTATAATTGTAGTTTTACAAATTATAATATTTATAATAGTAATTTGGTAAAAACAATTATTTATCCCCTCTTTATTAATACAATAACTACTTTACTTTATGAGGGATTTGGGGAAAATTTTTGATGGCATAGTTGTAAATAATGCAAACTTTTTGCCCATTATTAATCTAAAGAAAATTAAAGGCTCCACTCATTTTTTTTTTGTCAACACTTTTTTTATTACCAAAATGTACCCTCATTGTTAAACACATATTATTTTGGATTTTTTTACCTACACGGTTTACCAATATACCCCCACTCTATATTTTTGGACGGACATACCCCTGACCAAAATTGAACCAATCGAATTAATGTTTGTAATAAGTAAATACGATATATGTTTTTTCAAGTCGTATTTACCTATATACGATTTCCCTGACAAAAACCAAATAAATTAAAAAAAAAAAGGAATCCTATTTATCTCAGAATAAGGTAAATAGATCGATTTTTTAAGGAAAATCGGATTTATGTTTGATGAAGGTAAATACGACTTACGATTTTTTAAGCTTTTGGGAGGAAATCGCATCTAGATAAATATGATGCGAAATTTGCTGGAAATCGTATTTATCTCCTGGAAGGGAGAAATGGTCCTATTCTGTAAATTTGTAATTTTTTAAGGATATTTTAGTCTTTTCACCGTATGCGGGGTTGTATGGAGTCAAATGGTGATTCAAAAAACCCTTTATTTTTATGAGAAATGGTGGCTATATAACATAATGCTTGTTGGTTAGTTAACATCTACAAGAAAATTTCACAGCCATTTTTTTTAACCAATAGTACACACATCCATTTTTTTGTGAACTATCTTGCCCTCATTATTGTTAAAGAGTGTTTTTATCAAAAAATTTATGAATTAAGTTTCTCACATTCTAAATCACCACCCTGCATTGATACGTATCTTCGCAAATATATCATATATAAACACAACCCTGCTAACATAAAAATTTCATCCTATGTTTGGTTGTAAATTATCAATTCGTATCAACCACTAACTTTGCAATACATAATTTTTTTAACATTTTTTTCAGAACTCCTTATAACTACGTCTTGTGCATCGCACAGGTGTACGTCCTAGTAATAGTGATAATAAGCATTCTTTGTTTCTTCTGCATATGTTTCTACATTTTAACTTGATACCCATTTTGGTAATTTTACGCTCAAAAGCACTTTTGATTTAATTTATCCAAACAACAATGACTAGGTAAAATCACTTTTCAAAAAATGCATCTAAACAAAAATCACGTTATGTTCAACTTAGTTTTAACTAAACACAATTCTGCAAACTCAATTATTTCAAACTCGATTTTCATCACCGCAGAACCAAACATACACTTAATCATTATCGTTGAAAGTGTGGTTGCCATAATTTGATTTTGTGCCATAGATTTTTTTTCTCTCACTCTCATGGCTGCACTGCAACTTCTATATGATTTTGAAACAACGTTAATTGTTGTCATAGAGACGACGACGTGAATGGGATAGAGAGAGAAATAAATTTTTTCTTCTATTTAATTTTTATTTCTAATGAGGTGGCATCTTTTAATTGGTTGTGCGGAAGATTGTCCCAAACAATTAAGAGACTGTTCAAATCTTAAAATTTAGGTCTTTTTTTATTAATCTGGTCTCATAAATTACTTTCACTTAAAGATAAAATTAAAATCCACATAAAAATTTATCAAAGATTTATCTTAGAAAAGATAATTTTTAAAAAGATATACAATTATTGTCAAAAAAAATATATACAATAAACAATTAAAAGTGGTGGAAGCCTTAGCCCCTACATTTTATTTTTGTTTTTTCTATTAGTATATAGATGTATTTTGTAGTAAATATAGCATAGTATATATTTTTTTTGCTAAATTATACAACTATCAACATTGAGGATCGCAATAAGGAGTAAGGAGGCACCTAACAACCGAACCAAAATGCGTTCTGTGTCAACATTTGAAACAACTATATATAATTCTAACTTAATTTTGGACTCTAAAAAATTAGCTTTGGGTGGGGCTTGCATGCAGTAGACGGGTAAACAAACTCAATGCCGACCCTAGTTGTGCCCAAAATTGAGGTGCAATATGTGTGTCACGTATACCTCTGTTATAGACACATCAGTACCGCGCGATGTGTCATGTTGTGAGCTTGTTTGATCAAAGAGTGAAAAAAGAATTAACTGTTGTGTAACTTAAACGATTTAAGTGGTAAAAAAAAAAAGACACTAGTATATTTTGTCTTTTTATATTAGGAAAAGTGCGATGAGAAGATGTCAAAAAGCAAAAAAGTACACGACGGGAGTGCAGGCAACTTGCGTTTCGCCGTCGTGGCATGCCATGCATATATCAACACCGAGGGGCATACTCTCATGTCCTCTTGCTCTATCTTCAAAAAATCCCGTGACTATAATACAGTGATGTTTTTTTGGTGAGAATAATGCAGTGATGCTCTGATAATTATAATTATTAAATATTTAAAACATATGCATACAAAAAAATAAAGCACCTACGTGGCAGCCTATGATTGACTGCTTTGTAAATATTTGGTCGTCGTCAAAACTGTTATTATCAGAGATTCAGAGCATCATATTTAACACATGTTTTAAGCACTATATTCCAACTTATTTCATTTTTTTTACTAAAGTCCCCCATGAATTAAATGTCTCTATATAATAAAAGCTCACATGAGTATTTTTTTCTTTTAATATTTTACTCTTGCACAATGGTTTGTCTGAGCCGTAACTAAGTTTAGATCTTACCCCTAAGATTTTAAGTTTGAATATTGAATGTGTGAAAAATTTTGTTGAGAGGGAAAAACCAAATCCGTCGATATAGATTAGTCATCAGCAAAACTGATAGATACTGTAAATAAATAACACAGTAAAAAAAATAAAAAAATAATAAGACACATCGTTAAAAAAATAAGATGAGCAATTAAAAAAACTTATTTTTTGGCTATAAAAACTTATTAAGACTATTAGATCGTCATATAATTATAGCACTAGGTGCAAGAAAGTCGTGTTGTTATTGTTGGGTCTAAGAAAATTACTTTAGTCGACTTTTGAGCACCAAGAACAACAATGAGTTAACGATCAAGATCATAAGAGACTTGGATATTACATATCCACCCACTACTTTAAGGCAATGGGCATATAAGTTAATTTTCTTATATATTTTTCATGTAGTTAATTCTTAATAGATGTATGACTAACTACTCATACTTGAATTTTTGTATAGTTCACATGAAAAATGCAATCTAAACGCAAATTGTAAAAAAAAAGACGGGAAAAATTCATTTTCCCCTATTTGGATCCAAAATTATTTAAATTGGTAAGATGTAGAAACATACAATGCAGAAGAAACAAAGAAATAAAGGACATCCCATTTTCATCCACCCATTCTCTCTTATCTGCATAGATTCTCTTATCATTTCCCTCAAGTTGCATTATTTATATATTTTTATATCAAAAATACACAAACAGAGAAGAGACAAGCTCTGTTTTTCTTTTCTTTCTATTATTAGTTCAATCTAAACAAGTTAAAATATCATTAGCTTCCTCTTATTCTTTTTTTAATTCAACAACAACAAAACAGAGTAAGAGGCTGCTGCATACAACATGCACCATATCAAAAAAAGAGCTTTTGGTCCAATATTACAAGTTGCTGGGATGAAATGGATGGATTTCCAAACGCTGATGTCATTTTGTTTGATCACGAAAATGAGGTTTTGGGGGTTCCAATGTTAGTGTTGAGGTTATGGATGGAAAAGTGAGGTGAGCTCAGCCAATCGGCCTACCAGCCCACCAAAATTTGAATGGGCTAGGCGGCGGTATGTCAGGTCACCGACCCCACTTATTTCAGCTGGCCGTCGTCTGGTGGGTCAGAATAGTAACCTCTGGTTAAGATATGTTGACTAAGTGACTTCAAACATAAGAGGAGGGTGAATTGTGTTCTTAAAAAAATAGCGATTAAAAAATGAATACTTAAATAAAAATAAATGAAATAAAATAAAGCGTTTAGAAAATGATTGAATTAAAATAAGAGACTAATAATAAAAAATAATAAAAGTAACTTGCAAAGAAAAGTAAAAGAGATGAAAGGGAAAGAATAAGACACGCAGAGTTTATCCTAGTTCGGTCACTCTTATGACCTACGTCTAGTCCCCAAGGCAAAACACTAAGAGATTTTAATCAATCAAGCACTAGCTTTTAGAAAATGTTCAACTAGAAACATTTACAACCGAAGAGGACCCTCCACACAAAAATAGGATATCACCTCCCTTTGTGGACGAGCCTCAAAACCAAGAGATATCACCTCTATTGAATAACTTGGGGTCACACACAAAAATAAGAAATATCAAAGATCAAAATAATACACTCAATGGTGTAGATAGTGAACAAATTGAAGCATAATACAACTCAAACTATATGGAATATAAAGCTCTAAAATAAAATAATAGCAAGTGAAAAATAAATGAGAGTGATGAGAAGATAATTTTATAGCTCCAATGCAAAAATGAGTTGTGTGAAAGTCCACAACTTTTTTTTGGTAAACCAAAGTATCCTCCACGACGAATGTGAAGACTAATCATTCGAGATATCAGAGATTCATTTAAATGATTGATTAGAATCCTTTTAACTCAAATTTCTGTGTTAAAAAAAAAAACTCAAATTTCATTTTTTACTTTTTGCTTTTAATTTTTAAATATGCTAGCCCACCAACCTGAATGCCTTCGACATGACGAATTGGGTTCAAGAGCGCCTAGTTAATGGAAGATAATTTTTTCTTTTAAAAGTGTGTTTGGATTAGATTATTTGGACTGCAAAAACTTAAAAAACACTTTCCAATTTACAAAAATTATAGAATCTTGAAGCTCCAATTCTTTGCTAATCCCTCCAACTATCTATATTTTAATACTCTATCTATATGTAGTTTGCTTATGATACACTTTTTTGCTTCATGGTTTGATTAGGTATATGAATTTAATTTATTATCGTATCTCTCTACCTCACTTTTTGTCATGTATTCCTTCCGACCCATTTCCAAATCAAATATGGAATAACTATTTATGTGTTGTCCATGCAAATCAAAACGTAACAATATCTTGGTTTGGTTAAAGTGGTGTATGTAATCATATTAAGGGCTCATTTAATATTTTGGATAAGGAGACGAGACATTATTTGATGTACATTTGTGTTTAGTTTGAAAAAAAATATTTGTTTAGACGAAATTTCATTATTCTATTTGATTTTTATTTCTTATTTTAAATATCCTAGCCTGCCAACCTGAAAACCTACAACATGACGAATTGGCATCAACCACCATTGGCAAAACGAGAGAGAAAGAGCACCTAGTTAATGAATATTATGGAAGATAATTTTTTCTTTTAGGAGTGGTTTTGATTAGATTATTTTGACAACAAAAGCAGAAATAACAAATCGGGGAATTTTGAAGCTCCTTTTTTGCTACTAAAGTCTCCAAAATCTTAAATAAGGAACCTCTAAGTAGTTTGTTTATGATACATTTGTTGTTTCAGAGTTTGGTTAGGTATATGAATATAATTTCTTGTGATATCTCTCTAACTTTTTTTTTTGTCACGTCTTTCGACCCGTTTTCAAATCAAAGTTGAATAACTATTATGTATTGTCCACTCCTTTAGTGTTGGATATTGCTTTTCCCACACCCCCTCCTACTCAAAACACACCCCATAAGAGTGTGAAAAGACCAAAATGCCAGCCAAAACCTCTTTTTTTTTCACGAAATTTCACATGTTCGAACACGGGCCTTGAGCGGTTCGAATGACATCGTTCGTGTGTGTTAAATCTTGACTTAACACCCTCTTGTCGTAATTTCACTGTTCAAGCGCGTAGAATTAAATGCGAGCAGAGTTCGCATTATGAGCCATGAGGGTGTTCGAACACCCTATTTTATTACAAAAAATGGACTCTCACACCACATTCACCTTTTTATTGCGTTCGCATGATGTTGTTCGAGCGTGTTGAACAAGTCGTTGAGCGATCATAAAACACGTCTCCTGCTGGCGTTCCACGCGAGGTTATTTTGGAATAAAATTTGTTAAGGGGTGTGAAAGAGTAGGAGGGGGTGTGGGAAAAGCAATATCCTTAGTGTTTTGCAAATCAAAAGGTAACAATGTCTTAGTTTGATTACAGTAGTGTATGTAATAACATTAGGCTTTTACTTTCCTCACTCCCCCTCCTACTCAAACACCTCCATTAACAAATTTTATTCCAAAAATAACCTTGCGTGGAACACTTGTGGAGGACGTGTTTAGTGACGGTTCGAATGACCTTGTTCGAATACGTTCGAACACATGCATACGAACGCAATAAAATTGGTGAATGTGGTGTGAGGGTCCATTATTGTTGCATCGGATAACAGTATACGAACGAAATAAAACATGGTGTTCGAATACGTCTATGCGAATATGTTCGATTAGTGTCATTCGAACATGCTAAATTACACACAAGAGTGTGTGTGCCAATTTTTAACACACTCGAATGGGATTTATTCGAACTATTCGAATGCAGTGTTGAGCAGTGAATTTTTTGAAAAAATACGCTTTTGTCATTTCATTAATGGTACTCTTTTGGTCTTTTCACACTCTTATGTGGTGTGTTTTGAATAGGAGGGAGAGTGAAAAAAGCAAAACCCTAATATTAATACTAAGGGCCCAACAAAGGGCCTATGTCCCATCTTGAGACTAGGGTTTTCTTTTTAAATAGTTTAGGTCAATGTTTTTTAAAAGTTTATTTGATTAAAAGGGCTAGACAATAGACCACTAAAAATTCTTCTACACCTACTAAGTTGGCATACTTAAGTAAATATAGATTGTATTTTTTTGGACACAAAGAGAGCTAGTTCATTTCATTAATGATAATAGAATCAATACGAGTTGGCACGGAATCAAAAATATAGGAGCTAGCATGAAACCTCGGCGCCTTGCAAAGGTGTGAGCAACGAGGTTAAGCTTGCCTCCTAATGTAGCTAATCCTATAGCTTTGACAAAGTGATAACAACATTTTACAAGAAGAAAAATGTCTAAGTTGTGATTGTCGGTTCTTTTCACCTCATTCACCACTGGTAAACAATCCAGCTCAATGGTCATCGTTTAATGACCCAACTCTCTCGACCATTCAATTGCAAATTTGAGCACTATAGGTTCGGCTTCTTGAGGAAGAGGAATGTCATTTAAGTAGCTTGACAAACTCTCTTGTGTTGTTTTGGATGCACATCCCAATCCATATTTACCTTCTGTGTTTTGCAATTTCCCAATCCCACAAAAACTCACTAGTTATTCTCCAAGTTGTCGCTGCTAGTGTGTTTGTATTCTCTCAAATTTTATTATTGCAAATCTTCCGTAGTGTCCAGAAAATCATACCAAACCGCCCTCTACTTGTGCTATAGTCTAAGCAATGTTAAACTAATAGTGGTGACTAAGTTCAAAAAAAAGTGAACGGTGACAATTGTATATGCTTTCTTTACTTTACTGATTTTTATTTTTGATAATAAAAAGATAACACTTTATTTTAACTTTAACTAGTGAAAGGAAGTGGAATGTAGATGAATTAGCGAAAGGAAAGCCAAACTGGTGACATTGGCGGGAGTACTTCGTGATGAAAAGGGACGATCCTAACTAAGTTCGCTTCCTTTGTGAGAGTTAGGGATTCAAGCGAGGCGGAGTTATTGGCCATAGTCAATGCCCTCGAGTTATCTCTAGAAAAAGACCATGCGAGGCAAGGGAGTGCGATTCTAAAGTGGCGATTTCATGGGTAAAATCTGGTTTCCCTTGGAAATTACGATTCTATGGTAATAAGTTGCGGAACCTTCTCTCGGTCTTGGGAAATGTGTCCCTAGTCTATAAAAATAGAGAATCAAATGAAATTCTTGACAATCTTGCTAAGGAAGGCTCTTATGCGGGAGGCTCGTGGGTTAAGTGGTTTGACCACCCTTACGAGTTTACGTGAGGTTGCTATCTCACAGGGGCTGGTCGGGTGATTATCGGTTTGCATGATGCATGGTCTGTGTTTAACTTTGGTGTGAAGACGGATGTCCTTGGATCCAACTTGCTGACGTCGAACTAGTATCCTTGATTGTCACTTTCCCTAGCCTTTATTGATCTAGTTTTTTGTTGTTTGCAAGCTAGTTTCCTTGTTATTCTTTGCAGACCCTTCCTCCTTCATGTGAGCGTTGTGTCGTAATCCCATGATGCCATTGTGCCAGACCTTGTGTTTACTGCAGCAGACTAGTGTGGAAAATTGACAGGATCTCAATGTATATACATCCTGTTCTTTCCCTTATGCAGGTGCTAGATCATTTGGTGTTACTCTTAAAGATAAAGGCGATTGCATTCTCCATAGGTGTGTTCTATTGTTGTGCTATAGCGGGGAAGTCATTTCATTAGTTTTGACTATAGTAGTGTTTGATCTAAGCAATTATGGGAGGATAGATCAGGAAGTGTTGTTGATAGTGTTTAGTTCCAGCATCATATGTGCACTGTAGTAAATACTTTATTTAGTCTTAGTTTTTAATGTAACAATTTTTTAATTTAACTGTAGATTTTGAAAAACGTCTCATAAAATATATTGTGAAAGTGTTGTTGGTCAAAAGTGTTGTTGGGGACTGTCGCCAATAACTTGGTAGGAGTGAGGTTCGTGTATTTATAAGTGTTGTTACTTGTTGGTGACTCACAAGTCACACGCACAATAAACTACGACTACTTAAAGGATTTACTGTAGTACAATATCAAAAGCGGAAGACGCTTATTTAGATAGAATATGTAAACAAAACATATCAACCTTAATTAGTAGGAAGCTCTTCTTCCTCGTTGCACACACACAAAACCATTGCTACAGTATCACATATACAAATATTCCCCCTAACCCTCAATTTATGGATTTAAATAATCATAATTTTCTCATTTTTGGTTCTTCACGAAGAGTATCAAGAAAATAGTTACTCATATTGGCAAGTAGTCCATGAAATCAGGTACATTTTCAACAATTTTTTTCTTCTTCGAAATTCTATAAAATTTACAAAAGAAAACTGAGAAGTCCTTTTAAAACCTCCGGGATAGATCAAATATGAATGATTGATTATTAAATAAATTATAGGAAATAATTCACCTTTAAAGACATCATGAAAGTGATCAACTTGCAGAAGCATATTGATTCTTTCTGGTTGCTGATCTAATTGGTACAACAATTAGTACGTCGTCTGTGATTATGAAGAAAAAAAAAGAAGAAATATAAGCAACAAAGCCAAATAAGTCAATTAAATCAATGAAATAGTAAAACTCAGAACTAAAAAAATGGAACGAAGTAAATTAAAATTGAACAACATATTAGAAAAAGATGGAAGTAGCAGTAACTTGAAAGAGAGGAGATTGAGATGCTTCAACGTTCAAATTTACATAAGTGCGTATATATACATCAAATTGTGTCCTGAGTCTCTCACTCCGTCCCTCTCTCTCTCATTCCCTCACTCACCAACCTCAAGAGTGAGAGGCATAGAGCATCAGAGAGAGGGAGGTGAAGGAGGAGCGAGAGAGCGAGGCGGAGTGAAGAGGGGAGTATGGGCCAAATGGTGATGGCATGTAAGTGTTTGATATCATTAGTTTATAAGCGTCTTTCAGATGCTTAAAGTAGCGTTTGAATTTATATATTATAGTGTTTCATTTTTTTTCTCTCATTTTTACTCTTATTACTTTAGTTAAATTGCTCATTTATTCATCACTAAATAAATCATCATCTCTTATTTTTAAGCATTAATTACAAAAGTTCATTTTTGTCATTTCATATTTATAAGCTAATAAGAAACAATTAAAGTTCAATTTGTCGAACTTATCCACTATCACATTATCTACTAGCTTATTTGCTAGCTTATCTGCCCACTAAAATTTACCAAACAGTCAATGTCAAATGTGATACTATATGGTTTTTTTTTGTTAGCTTAGATGAAACGGCAAGTAAATTACATAAAATAGGTTAAATTACACATTTGATCATTTATTTTAGACCAATATTTTAGTTTGATCTTTTATCTTTTTTTCTCCAATTTGGTTCTTTATCTTTCATATCTGTGTGAGTTTGAGTGCTTTTATCTTTTGTTTCCTCACTTTGATCATTTATCATTTATATCTGTTTTAGTTTGGTCCTTTAAAACACAGAAAAATGAAGGACCAAACTGAAACAGATATGAAAGATAAGAGATCAAAGTGAGAAAAAAAAAAGGATAACGAACCAAACTGACACAGATATGAAAGATAAGAACCAAAGTGGGAAAGAAAAAAGATAAATGACCAAACTAATAAAATAACGTTGCTGCCTACCCATATTGATTTTTGAAAATTCTATTTCTGCTCTATGCTAAATAAACAAAGCAAGTTTAATAAATGACTGAACTGAAATTTTGATCAAAGATAAAATACTAAAATGAAGAATGTTCAAAACCGAAGCAACCCAATAGAAAACCGCAAACGGAACCAACCTAAATTGAAACTGCAAAAAACTGAAATTTATCGGATCTATTCGAGTTTTTTCAATCAGCTCACTTGTGGTTCGGTTTGGCGCCGCGATTTTTGTTTCACCAACCAAACCAAAACTAACCAAATCGCAAAGTAACACTAAAACATTTATCGACTTACAACCTTCCTTACTAACCCAAGTTCAACTACAACCAAATGCTCACTCACTTATTAGGCCAAATCCCATTATTTCATTGGCTCACATACAAACAATCAATATTGTTATGCTATATTTAAAAATAACAATAAAATATTTAATCCAAATTCTTTTACAATGGTTGTAACTATCTTAAAAGAATTAAAAGAAAGTAATTTCTGTGCTACATATATTTGAGCAGATTTTTTTAAAGATTTATGGTAGCCAGTAACCGTATTGGTTTGGTTTGATTTGATTTAGTTCGGTTTTTTTAGCAAACCAATTAAACTAAACCGTATGTAGATGTACCTTGCAATGCGATTCAATTTTTGTCTCAAAACCAAATGAAATCGCAGTGCGAACAACCCTAACCAAAAGTGTAATTTATTTAACCAATAAAATAACATCACGTACCCATATTGATTTTTGAAAATTCTATTGTATGCTAAACAAAGCAAAAACAAAAAAGAACAGAGTAAATTAAACTAACAAAGGGTCCATTACCCCTCTCCTCCCTCTTCTTCTCTTTACGAATCAATCAAATCGACGCACGCACGCGTTTGTGATTGATTCTCTGCTATGGCACTCTCGCGCCTTCGTCACCCTCTCATTTCTCATTCCCTTCGCCTCCTCTATTCCTCCACCAGATCCATTTCTCGGTACTCTCTTTTTCTCTCTCATCTTCTTATCAAATGATCCTTTTTTAAAATGAAAATTTATGATTTTTCTCTGTTTTTCCTTTGCTTTGGTGAAAATTATATAATAGGGTTTTGAGTTTTCAGCTCATGGGTTAGTTTGTGGGTTACTCTAGTTAGGGGATATGATATGATCATATAGTTGGTGAGTTTTGAGTTTTTTATTGCAATTTGAAACTTTATATTCCTCATGAATTTTAGTATATAGGCTATTGCAATTTTAAGTGAATTTTGTGATTGCTTCCCTTGGTGAGTTGCTGTTCACTCAACTAGATGGTTACCAATGAAGCTGCGCACCCATTACTAATCTGAAATGGTGTTTGCTAGCAATTACTAGTGTTACCATTCTGCCTGTTTTGTTTGTCTTTTGTATTTGGTGAATCCATCTACATACATATATATCATTCATAATATGATAGTCATTTGGTGGCGTATCACTGTTTACTTAAGACATGTCATTTGTGAATTGCTTTCGTTACGTTTGAAAGAATGCTAGGCTTTTGATGTTCATTGAATCTTATTTACCATAATTCTGCTTTGGTGCCGTGTTTATCCTTGTTAGAGTGTTGCTTCCGAGGTTCTTACATACCATTTTTCGTTATCTTCTTTCCACAGAACTTCTTATTCGTGGAATTGTCCTGTTACTAATGATGGTAATCTAAGGTTTGCACCCATTAACCTGTATCTTTTCTCATTAGCTGCTAATTCATCTTTTTTAATCACATTTATATTATTATTTATGTGATTTGTTTAAACTTCCAAGACAGGAAATTTTAATTTGAACGGACGACAGGGAAATATCTTATTATGACTATTAGGATAGAGGTTGTCTCCCCTTTTGACCATCCAATTACTATTGTGCATCAAAACCAGTTTACCTCTCTATAAAGCCAATTTGCCTGGCTTGAGCATCTGAAATAAAAATGTAAAACGAAACCAACATAGAATACCAAGTTAAGTAGTCAACTATCAGCATCAGTGTTCAGGTTTGAAATTCCTTTGGTTGACTCAACATCTTCTCCAGCATGTCAAATTTATGGACTGGTAGTAGGATTGGCATCCTCTTTGTTTGACATATTATATGAATCTCTGATAGGAATTCAGAGAAATTATTATGGAAAAGTGATAGAGAGAATCAAAATAATTGAATTGGAATATTTAAACTGAACAGAAAATGGAGAATAGATTTCTTCCCTAGGGTTTTCCCTTTACAAAGAACCTCTCCTTTCTTACAATAGCTATTATTGAACTACAGAAAATGGAAAATAAAGTTCTGGTTTGTGCTATTTATCTAACAGACCTCTTCTAGGTAACCAGCGAACTGACGGACTAACAAAACAACTATCCTTATTCCGTCCTAAATATTCTAACAATGTCACATAATTCTCCTTTTTCTCTTAGCTCATCCTCCTTCCTTGTCTTCTAGATTGGCTGTTAACTAATGTTGGTATTTATCAGGCCTGTATCTCGGTCTGGGCTTACTGGAGTTTGTGACAAATCTTTGAAGTCAAAGGTTAGTGTTTAAATGGATAAAAAATCTCCAATCATGGCAATGATATTCTTTGACAATTTTCAACATTTTTGGCAGTGGATCGATGCTAAATTCTTCTCATCTTCAGGTATGTAACGTTTTATTTGTGAACTTTTGAAAGCTTCTACTTGTTTAGGGTTTTGATTTTTTTTTTTTTTGGCTCTACTCAACATGCTTGCGTGCTTCTGTTATTGTGATTTTTTATCAGCTGGTTAATGGAAGCCCCTATTCTGGAGATTTCACCTGGATTAAACTACCTTAGTTTTTTCAGTTGAGACTTGAAAGATTAGGGTATATTTGTGCTGGACGTCTCATTATTTTTTGAGACATAATGTTTATACAGTTATCAGCTATCACAAATCAAGAAGTAACATCATGTTTAGCAACTTCTAGCCTTCTCATTTATACTCTAATACATAATATTAGAGAACCTTATGCATTGAAAAGTCAAGAGACCATGGTAATTTGTTCATATACAATAGGGGGATGTTTAATTGGGGCGGGACAGGAAGATGATGTGGCACGTTGTTTTGGCTGTTAAACTGTCAAAGCATGTACTGTGATTTTTTTATTTATTTTTTCGTTTTTCCTGCATGTTAGTCATGGCTGGTTTAAGGGAATTAGAATCTCTGATATGCAAAGACATTGGCAGTCTTCCTGCGTTCTTAACTTTTCCCTATTTTCTATTTTATGTAGGCTTTATTATTTTTCTTCTTGTTGTACTGTACCCGTCTCTAATAAAATATATTTTTCTCTGCTGATGAGGTTGCATCTCAATTAGACTTTTTAATGCCTTTTTATCCTGAGTAGAGAACTAGGGACCCTAAATGGCCTTTTATTGTTGTCTTAGGATACCCATAGATCTTCTATTTTTCCATTTGGAAGTAATGAGTTCCAGCTTTGGATGCAATCCAATGCAAGAAAGTGCATACTTTCTTTCGCTAGGAGTGCTTCCTCCTAGATACCTACATGTGAAATACAATTCAATCTGAGGTGTGCCCCATTCAAATGGGTACACAAATGATATCCTATCATTGACCATTGATTTATTATTATTTATAAAAAAAATGAATGATAGAGATTAGATTAGCATTGCCAATTTTTAGTGATAAGACTGATGTTCTCTTTTATGGGGGGAACATCTTATATGCTGCCTGTGAAATACCGACAACTCTTCTCTATAACTGTTCTTGACAATTTTATTGGGGTTTCATAAAGGTTGTTTAGGAAACTGTAATGTCTAGTTCCCCCAATTTACCTGAAAAGGTTAAATTAATCTTTAGGTGCCTATGCTATTTTGGAATTTCCAACTCACTCCTTTATTTTGAATGTTTGTTAGAGTGTCCTTACAGATCAAAAATTTATATTTCAGTAGTCCCTATATTACAAACCCAGAAAATCTCCAAACTAAAATTGTACGAACCTAAAAAACAAGTTCTATTTGAAAATTCCCAAATTAAATAGTGATCAGCAAATTAATTTAACCTAATAAATGACAAACCTAGTTTTAGAATCTTAAAAATATCAATTCTTCTATGTCCCTCATCACAGGCCCTATTAGAATTAGATGGAGATTGCAGTGTTTTGTATTATTTTGAGCACTCCTCTATGTTTACCACTTTATACTGGAATAAGCAGCTTGTGGATGCTGACTTGTAGTTCCCTAAGCAATGAGTTGACTCACAGTTTGCATATAAAAGGTCATTGCTTGATAATAAAGTCAACTTGCTATATTTTTTCTGGCCATTACTTGCTTGTCAATCTGGTTCAATTATTAAAACTCACAAGTTAATTCTGTGAGTTGGCAGTTTGTTTTGAAGAATTGTTTAATTAAGAGTTCAAGGAATGGATCTGCGAAGTCCAATTAAAATTTTTATTTAGGAAAGAGCGAGGCTCAAATTCAAGGTCAATTTTCAACAGTGGTTCAATCAGGGTTAAACATATCTAATTAGTTTAGTCAATAGGGAGGGTAATGGATGCGTGAGTGATGACGAGTAGCATAAAGGTGGGAGTGGCGTAATGGGAGAAGTAGGTTGGAAATTGATTAGGACTTGGGAGAGAATTGGACACTCTCGATTCTGCCCAGACTTGTTATCTTTCTTGCTTACTGCATTTCTTCTTTTCAGCATTCCCAGTTTATCTCCAGGGCCGTTATCTTTTTGAGATAGCCCTAGTTTCCATTAATATAAAGTATTACTCATGTTTGTGTGACTATGTTTTCTGGTACCTATCAGGGTAGAATTAATATTAATTATTAAATATTAAATATTAATGATGTTTGTTGGTCCATGGGATGCAAAAGGCTCTTTCCCCTGGTATATTTGCAATGTTTGGTGCTTTCCCAAAATCTGTTCCTGGCCTGTTTTATATCTTTCTGCTGTGATCTCTTTATGGTGATCCTTATCCGGCATTTGTAGTGAATGTTGGGTGTGTCCTGGGTCCCTGGACTAATTGTTGATGATTAGTTATGTTGCCTTTGTTGAAGTGAAGATGCCATTTTTTTTGTGGCTGTATGTAGCCTATGCTTTAGTTATGAACATTTGGCTGGAAAGCAATACTCATATTTTTAAGGAGATTTATTTGGCACATCACTTAACTCGGGACAAGATGAGTTGTTTAGCATTTTGTGGTGCAATTCACATAGCTTTTTTAGTGGGACTTCATACTCGTTGATGGATTGGGAAGATTTGTTGCGTTCATTTTCTGTATTTTGGTTGTTTTCTGTTTCATTCTTTTATTTAGGAGGATTCCCTGTCCTCATTCTCTTCATCTTAATAAATTTCTTCTTCTATACAAAAATTGGCTTGTTAATATAACTATTTTAACTAAATTTGGGACATTAAAAGAGGATTATCTGCAAATTAAGTCGTACACATCTGGTTATGTCCTGATCATTTCCCCTGTTTGATAGATGTTTCACATGAGGTCCTTGGGATGCCAGCTTTATCTCCTACAATGGTGAGCTTGGGGGCACAAACAATTTTTTCTCCCTTTTTAACCTTTACGGCTTTTATGGAGTTTTAACCTATTTTCATGGTTGCAGACCCAAGGTAATATTGCAAAATGGAGGAAGAAAGAAGGAGATAAGGTATTTTAGTAGAGTTCATATAATATGATTGTTGTAGATCATGATTCTGTTTGCTTTGATACTTCCATTTTGGAGATCGACTTTCTTTGAATTAGTTAATCATTTTCTCCTTGCTACTGTTAAATCTTACAGATAGCAGTGGGTGATATACTATGTGAAATTGAAACTGACAAAGCTACACTTGAATTTGAAAGTCTTGAGGAAGGGTACTTTGTTTTCTTCCTTTTAACTTTTAATCAAGTTTTGGATGACCTTTCATTTAGAGTCTATAAGCTTAAAGATTCTTACTGTTGCAGTTCAAACTTCAAGGGTTATAGATAAAGAAAGAGGGAAGAGAAAGGGCATTTGATATTATGATGCAAAAGACTAAACGCTAACCCTTATTCATATTTATGCTGAATTCCTA
This sequence comes from Oxytropis ochrocephala, assembly GCA_020916435.1. Classification (NCBI taxonomy): domain Eukaryota; kingdom Viridiplantae; phylum Streptophyta; class Magnoliopsida; order Fabales; family Fabaceae; genus Oxytropis; species Oxytropis ochrocephala. The sequence continues at coordinate 15,416,436 of CM037090.1, read as the reverse complement.
ATCCTCTTCAAACAGCGACCAATAATGTTTTCTATAATTTTAATATGCCCTAACTTATGCCTCATGAACTGAATCCATGACACTTGAGAAAGGGTGGCAAAGATAAAAAATTAAAATGAGTTGATGCTCTAGTATCGGTATCAGGCAACTTCAAATTTTGCATTATCTAGTAGTAGTAAGAAACCAAGAACAGTTTCATAATTTTGGTTGCTGTCAATCGTAGCAAAAAAACACTTTTGGTGAAGTATAAACACAACTTAAGCTGTGCCTACTTGCTGCTGAAGACTACATGCATTAACTGAAACTTAAACATTAGAGATCGGGTGTCAAAGATCAAAATTTTAAGATTGCTTGGTGCTCCATGTCCATCACAGTATTCATTTAACACTTACTAATAACTTTGGAGAAAACCACCAATGAAATATAGTCATTCATTGTTTTTCCACTTTACTTTCGTCTGTACTTTATATGCTTTAGACATGCATAAATGTCAGAATTGAATCAATTGATTTTCTTAAAGATGGTCTTATTGTTAATTTGTTATTTTGTTTATGACATGTCTGTTTATTTTGGCCTTCTATTATATCTGGGTTCAATTTACTTTACTAATTTTGACCCTAGAGTGTAGAACATATGAAACATGAAAGTTCTAGCGCACAATTAGAATGTGTTTTGTTGTAGTGATTGGATGATTCCTGCAGATTTCTGGCTAAGATATTGGTTCCTGAAGGTTCAAAGGGCGTGCCTGTTGGTCAACCAATTGCAATAACAGTAAGCCAAGCTATCATTAAGTTCCAACTCTTGTATTGTTAATTTGTTACTGTTATGTGGAGTCCATAGCCAAGTTAACTTCCAACATCATTGGATTCTGCAGATGAAAGTAGCTTTTATATATAGAAAATTAATTTTGTAATTTTGCCCTTTCAAGATTTCTTATGCGATGGGATTTATTTAATCTCTTTTAATAAAATTGACTTAACAATTATTTTCCCTGTGTTCCAATTTGTGCCTTTATACTTTGTAAGCTGCCAATGAAAACTTCTCAATTTATCCTTTTACCCTTGTCATCTGAAACATGCTTTCAATTCCTCCTTCATCAATTTAATAATACTATGTTACACGCTCACTTATGGCTTAAAAACATACTTTTTTTTTTTTTCTTCAAAAATTTAAATTACTTGCAAATAGGACATAGGACGTTTATTTCAGTTTCTATTTGTTCATTAGAAAATATACACTTCAAATTTTGTGATTTTAGTAAATCATAAATTTTAACAATTTATTTCCTTCATAACTATTAACTTGTATGATTTTGACCCATAATTAGTGGAGTTCAATTGATTTTTGTATCCTAAATATTTGATTAATGTAAGCTCTATCGGTGGGCCTTGACAAGGTTGAGGAGGAAAGTGACATTCAAAATGTTCCTGCTTCCGTGGGGGGTGAGACGAGTGTTGAAGATAAGAAACCAACACATCAAGATGTCACAGATGACGAGAGAAAACCAGAATCAACTCCTACGATTAATGCATCAGAGCTTCCACCTCATATCCTTCTTGAAATGCCTGCTTTGTCCCCAACAATGGTGAGAACACTTTGATGCTACTTGTAACTATTTCCATCTTAAATATCCTTTCCTTCCATGGAGACACCGGTTTTTACTTTTTTCTCCACAGAACCAAGGAAACATAGCTAAATGGAGGAAAAAGGAAGGCGACAAGGTTAGTTATGTTTTTAAAAGAGGTTTTGAGTGAGATTTCCTTTTTTCATGTATTTCTGAATATTTAAATCATTGAGAATGCAAACAAGTCATTAACATCCATTTGTTTTTTGTCTTCCATGCATCAACATCCGATTTATATTACAGATTGAAGTGGGTGACATACTATGTGAGATAGAGACGGACAAAGCTACCCTTGAATTTGAAACTCTTGAAGAGGGGTAAAATTCTTTCCTTGTATTGAAAGCCATTCATTTTAAATATTATTCGTTTGGTATAGTTGTGCACTTGCATGCATTGCAACTTGTTGATTTGTTAGATAAAGTTTTTTGGCCAAGGTGTTGCATGTTAAATAATATTTGCACATAAGGAAGACTTGGGACATACAATTTGTATATTAAACATGTTTATCACATGCATGATGTCTTACCAAAGTGTTTTCCTAATCCTAATACCAACTAATACCAAGAAACCCAAGAAAGGTATTGCTTTTGTTGCTGCAATTTTTGGAAGATTACAATCTCTTTAAAATTTTGCTAATTGACTATTTTTTAACACAGCTGGCATTCTATTTGGTCTATTTAACAGACTATCTCTGTTTGTACTTCTTTCTTCTTCCTGATAAGGTTTCTCTTTCAGCTGACTAATATGTGGGTGTACTAGGTACCTAGCCAAGATACTTGCACCAGAAGGTTCAAAAGACGTTGCAGTCGGACAGCCTATAGCAATAACAGTAAGTGTGAAAATGCTTAATACATCTTTCTAATCTCTCTGCCAATGCAATATGGGGATCTGGCATCTACTTTTGAAATACAAACTTAACAAATGTCTGATATTATATATATTTGGTTGACTAAATTGTTGTCCTTCGCTTATGCCATGAAAAATATTGGAATATATGAAATACTTATGCTGCTTGCTGTTCCACAAGGTTGAAGAAGCAAGTGATATTGAAGCTGTAAAGAATTCTGTTAGCAGCAGCTCAGTAAGCCAAAAGGAGAAGGCCACCCAACATGACACTAAAAGCGAGGTGAAAGCTCAGAAAAATAATACATCACGAATCAGTCCAGCCGCAAAGTTGCTAATTGCGGAATATGGATTGGATGCATCGACGTTGAATGCAACCGGTCCTCATGGCACTCTACTGAAAGGGGATGTTCTATCTGCAATTAAATCAGGAAAGTTGTCTCCAAAACCCGCGTCTTCTAAAGCGAAGGCGTCATCATCTCAAAGTCATCAAGTTGCAGCTTCACATGAGTCGAAGTCTGACTTAAAGCATTTAGATGCTTACGAAGATTTTCCTAATAGTCAAATTCGAAAGGTAGGATCATCAAATATTCAGTTAACTATGAACAAAGTTCTTCAATTATTTCACTGAACATGTTGCATGATAATGAAAACTATTCTTGCCAAATAAGAATATCTGACAGCATTAAAAAAGTGTCTCTGAGAAGCCATTGTTGGCGTCTGTTGTTGGCCATTGTTGTACTCACAGAGCTCATATTAGTGATGTTGTTGTTTGATTCCTGGTGTCCTGTCCTTTCTTTTCACATTTCTACTACATGGATACTTAGGAAATTGATAACTACCGAGGGGCTCAATTTCAACTCTGCTTCCTTCCACTCATCTTGTCAATGTATGATGACTTTCCTGTAAATACATTTTACTGTTTTGTAGGTGATAGCCAAGAGGTTATTGGAATCAAAACAAAATACACCACACTTATATCTATCATCAGGTTTTAATTCTCTTATGCCCTGCATATTATTGCTGATTAATCTATTTCTGCACCGACTAATTAGTGTAATTTTTTCATCGGAATGTGTCAGATGTTATACTGGATCCTCTTCTTTCCCTTAGAAAGGATCTTAAAGGTATTGACTGGTATTAATTTTTCACTGCCATTTGTTGGATGTTATGCATTTGGTCCTTGTACATCTGCAATCCAATATAATCTTTATTTGCTCCTTGATTGCAGAGCAGTATGACGTTAAAGTTTCAGTTAATGACATTATTATCAAAGTTGTAGCAGCTTCTCTCAAAAATGTACCAGATGCAAGCGGTAAATAGTTATCTCTTATTGCTCTATCCATTCTTGTTGTGTTTACCTGTAATTATTTTGGGGATTGAAAGAATTCCACCCACAAAATACTTTTTTATTAGAATTGTGGTTTTCATTTCTGTCGTATAGCACATATACTTTAATGTTAATGTGGTATTTTGTTTGTGTTGAAAACAATGGATCTATTTTCCAATAATATGCTTGAAATCTTTAGTGTCCTTGTGCCTGTTTTTGCTCTTTAATTTTTACCATTGGCTTACCTATTCTCAAAACTGAATAATTCTCCATTTAAGTCTCTAATACCTAAATCCAATTTACATTATGGCAGCATACTGGAATGATGAGAAGGGTGAGGTCGTCTTTTGCGATTCTGTTGACATATCGATAGCAGTTGCCACTGAGAAGGTAATTGGTGGTTGTTTAACAGTCATTATCATTTTACAACACACTCAAACCTTTTTTGTTGCTACAGGGTTTGATGACTCCAATAATAAAAAATGCTGATCACAAGACAATATCTGCCATCTCCTCAGAGGTGATTTCATGTCACTGACATAGATTTCTGGTTATCGACATTCTCAACCTCGGCTCTGTTTAGTCATTGACAGTATTTCGAAGTAAACTAAAATATTGAGAAGTAAAGTTCTTGTTTTTTCTTTATAAACTTTGATAGTTTGTTGGTAATTTAGGTCAAGGAACTAGCTGCAAAGGCACGTGCAGGCAAGTTGACGCCACAAGAATTTCAAGGGGGGAGTTTTAGGTGAGCTTTTTATATATGTTGTCATGCAATGTAAATATTATGCCAAACCAATGATTCTGAGCTTTGTACAATGCTTTGCAGCATTTCAAACTTGGGAATGTTTCCAGTGGATAAATTTTGTGCTATTATAAACCCCCCACAGGTTCTCTCTCTCTCTCTCTCTCTCATGCTTGTATGCACACACAACCCATCATTTATGACATCTAATTTACTGGGCTTACAGAAAAACAAAATTGATTGGGTGAATGTTGGGCAATTAAGAGCCAATAAGAAAATAAGCATACTGTCATAGAGAAGGGAATGTTTAGGCCGAAAATAATATCAAACCATCACAACCAAGGACTCTAATTCCCGGCATGATTTATTATAGGAGAAAATGGGGGAAAGGCTGGAATGATTACATTGGATTTCAGGTTTACCATTATTGGTTTCAGGAACATTTTGATGATAGCATGCTAGCTTGAAAGAGTTTTTATTTCAGAATTGTCTGTTTTATTAATCTTAGAATAGTTACCCAAGTTTCTGTCCGTGTTACCTACCTGGACTTAAAAATGATCAAAGTGTTCTTCTGTTGCTTTGTGTTATTGTCTGTTTTTTCGGTAGCATCTTCCGATTTTACGGTTTCTGATTTCGCTACCCCCTCCTATCTTACGTAGAATCTCGATTTTGATAACTATGGTTATCTGGACTTAAAAATGATCAAAGTGTTCTGTTGCTTTGTGTTATTGTCGCTCTTTATTGATCGGTATATATCATTTGCTGCAGGCTTGCATTCTTGCTGTAGGGAGAGGCAACAAAGTTGTGGAACCAGTAATTGGAGCTGATGGTACAAATTTATGGATATTCATTCTCTAATGCCGCTTATTGCTAAAATTTGAAGTTGTTTTGACATTGACTTTTATTTGCTAGGAATTGAGAAGCCATCAGTTGCTACTAAGTTGAACTTAACATTGTCTGCCGATCATCGCGTCTTTGATGGCAAAGTTGGAGGTATGTGTTATTAAAAAAATTGAATTAGCCATTGGTCAATGGAAAGTAGGAAATTTGATTACTGTTACATTCATGCCTTCGGTTTTGTGAAGTTGGAAAACTGATTGAAACATATTGAACAGAACCTATGAACCATTATAGAAGCAACATCATTTTAAAGGGTGGCTTATGTGGTTTAACTCTATTTTGCAGGTGCATTTATCTCTGCTCTGCAGGCAAACTTCACTGATATAAAACGACTTCTTTTGTAATGACATACAACAAATTTTCGTGTTGCTCGATTATTGTGCTTCTCATGAACAAGCTGGATCAGAGTTACATCCTCATTTTTTCCTTTACATTTTATATCTTCACGGGGAAACAGTTTATGATTGTTGAGCCATTATCGGTTTTTGTAAAATATCTTGGGTGTATCCCAAAAAAAATAAAAATATTTTGAGTCTAGTTACCCAAATATACTGCGAAAATACCCACAAAGGTACACCATCTAACATTGGTCTTCCAACAATTGAGATACCAACATGTTGGTAATTTTGTTCACTAGGGAATTTACTGCCCTTTGATATTTAATAATTTTGTATGAACAGCTTTGTATAGACAGACATAAGAATTCCAACATTATTTTGATGAATAAAAGTTCCTTTCATGTGCTGCATGTACGACTTAAGTGATGTTAGAGTTTGTCACAATTGGGGTATTTTTGGTTCAATGATCTTCTATCTTCCTTGTTCTTCCTAGTACATCTTCCTAGTGTTTTGTATAGCTGCCAATTTTGGTCCAACTCAACGGATCGGCTCAAGGCCCAATGTTTTGGGCTGGGCTCGTCAAGTAGAGGCCCATGAACAAATTGGACCGTTTTGGCCCAGCCCAATTGGCACATGGTCCCGGTTGGGGCAACTTTTTAATGTTTTGTTATAGCAATTTTATGATTTCCTTTGATAAAGTTAGATCGAGTTGCAAGCCGGCCCATTGACTTGAGTATTTTGGATAGGGTGAGCTACACAAAAACACGATCCTGTCGACAATTGGGCAGGCCTAGCCCAACCCAATTTTATGCTTTGGCCCATTTAAAAATTGTCGAATTTAAGTGCCTCAAATTAGTGCTCAAATAATGGGACCGTAAAACAATCAAACAACGGAGTACAACAGATTCTTTCCGAGAAATAAAAGAGAAGCTGCAAAGCCATTTTATCACACAAAAACTAGTGGAACACGATTGCATTACTCAAATTTAGCAAAATTCTATCATGTGTTTGTTAATGAGTTTTATTATGCATGCTTAAAATGACAGCAAAATTCTAATCCTCAAGCTCAATGATCTTCACAAGTGATGAGTCACCAACTTTCTGGCAAACAACAATCCGGTCACGTGGCTTTATAATGCCGAAAGCCTTGCCATGGTCTAAAGCAAACTTCAAAATTGATTCATTTGATCCACTATTAGACTCAGCCTGCAGCACTCAACATAAAATCACATAAGTTCACAACCCTGAAGTGCATCAAAATAGTCTCAAATAATTAAACAATGAACAATTCTTACCGGGTGTCGAGGATCTGCATGCACAGGGAAAAGACCTCTCACAATAAGTGATTGCCTAGCCTGTCACAAGATCAAAAGAGATGGCAAAAACTAATTAATTTCAATGTTAAATAATGCAATAAAGTTAACAAGTACATAAAAGTAGGAAACTATTTTTGAACTTGAAGACCAGCTAACTCAATATGGCTTATTATCAAGCTACATCACAGAATTTCATATAGTAACTAACCACTCAGTTTAGCTAAATAAAGCTAATTCAAGAACAGTAATAAAGCTGATTTCTAGCATCTATGTGAACTTCCAACATTCAGCTTTAGTTTCCTAATTAAGTTTCAACAAATGCAACGCTAATGTCGATTATATACCTCGAAAGCACCGGTGAACGTCCACCGGAGTTGATTTGTCTTCAATTGAGGAATTACAACAGATATCACAGGCATTGTTGGTCTGTACTTCGCAAGCAACCTACATAAATATACAATAAATGTCATCAAGATATCAAAATTGCCACTAGAATAGAACATGACTGTCAATGACTTAAATCCAATATGGAATTAAATGAAACCTTGCAGCCCTTCCAGATGAAGTGAAGCAAATAATAACAGAAGCCTTAACCTTGATGGCTGCGCGAACCTGTACGTTTCAACAAAAAAAACAAGTTTAATTCACAATATGTTATGCACTTCAACAAGTTTGAGCAAGTGAATTGAAGAATGTTGGTGGAAAAAAAAATTATAGTTAGTAATGTGACAAAGAAATGTACCGCAGATGAAGCTATTGATTCTAAATGGCTCATTGGTTCTCCCACAGATTTGACAGCCTTCTTAAAATACAAATCTTGATTATAAACTTTCTCTGCCTGCATGGAGATGCCGAAAAATCTTAATGGCGAAAAGTTTGATAGGAATGTTGTTTGAGGCAAAGTAGAAATTTACCTCGGCACAAATTTTTCCAACTGTAGAAATGGTTTCTACAGGGTATAATCCCCTCAAGGTCTCTGCCCCAAGGAGAATTGCATCACTTCCTGATCCAAAAGAAAGAAGAAAATTTGAGACATGAAGCTTCAAGGCATATTTATGCATTATGTGATGAACACAATAAACTAAAGGAACATTTATGAATAACAGAAACACAAACATGCACATGTATTTTATACAATAATTTATACAACTCAGTAACACGGTCATAATCTAACATAATTCATAAAATATAACAAAATGGAACTTAGATCAGAAAGAAAAAATACCATCCAAGACTGCATTGGCAACATCGGTTGCTTCAGCACGCGTAGGCCTCAGATTATCAGTCATGGAGTCCACAACACGTGTGACAACAACCGGCTTCCCAGCAATGTTACACTTATAAATAGCAGCTTTTTGGAATAAAAACACCTGTCAAAATCCATGCATACATATGCAAGATTCTATTAGAATGTATACTTGAGAGAGGAAGGAATGCTGTAAAAGTCATATGAAGATACAAATCTCACTCTAATACTAAAAATTACAAATAAACAAGATGGAAACATAGGATAAGAACTGTTATATTATATCAGTACAAGTAAACCATCTATAACATGTGAGTTTTCTGTCCAGGAGTAGATGCTGACCTTCTCAGGTGGGAGATCGATTCCTAAATTTCCACGAGAGATGATGACGCCATCTGCTTCTCTCAATATCTCATCAAAATGTTTCAATCCCTATAGCAATTTTACAGAAGAAATATTAATTTTACAATTACAATTGAGCACACCCACCAGAGAGTCTATTTTTCAAGGATCTTTAGGTTGCTTACCTCTATATTTTCAATCTTTGCAAATATATGCGTCTGCTTGAGGTTAGCGAATTTAGAAAGAAATTCACGAGCCTACAAAGTGAAAATTGTGGGTATTTGTTAACGCTTTTGAACGGTGACAAATACAAAAATGCAAATGATTTAACAGTGTTATAAAAACTAAGCAAATTTAAAAGCTTAAAAGTTAAATTAGGAAGCATCAAAAGCATTAATATAAGAGAAAAGGAAAAGATACATGCAAAAAACAACAAACTCGAGCTAAGAACCCTTACATGGCGAACATCTTCAGCGCGTCGAGTGTATAACGAGAGGAAGTCTATATTGTTTCGAACACCAAATGTGCGTATTACCTGAGTTAGTGAGTACATTGTCAAGAGGAACATTTAGAATCATGAATCTAGATGAAAAAAATTAAAACATTCATTTTCAAGCAACCATAGTATATGACCACATTTTGTCAGTTTCACTATCTTATGTACACAAAGTTCTTTTAGTTACCTCCTTATCATTATCAGTGAGAGTAGGAAGATCAATACGAATCTGAGAGACATGTATAGTATACAATGATCCAGAAAGTGTAGCAGTGTTTTTTATGAGACAAGTAACATCATCACTATCCACCACACTGACCTGCATTGTGAAGCCGAATCCACTTAGAGTGACCGTAATAAAACAGAACGATTCTATATTAACGTGTCGAGTAGAAAGACTAAGGAGAAAATATATTAGTAGAAGTCTAGAATATTTTTCTCATTTTAGACGTGCATAATAATTGTTTAACATTAAGATAATCACTTAATCAGAATAAACTATCTACAACACATTGACGATTGAACTAGTAAATCCAAGACTGCATTACCTCCAACCATACAGAAGTTGTTTCACTTCCTGTAAATAGATATTTACCAATAAAAATAGTATCACCCTTCTTCACAGCCTGCATAATCATGAACACCTTAGTTAAGGGTGAATCACATATAAACACAATCAAGACACTCTCGTAATAACAAAAATATGGAAAACGCATGCCGACCTTTGATAACCCGCTAAAATTTACTGGCAATAGATTTGAAGTAGCTTCTTTGTTTTGATCAGGAGTTAAGACAACTAATGTGTCTGCTTCAAGGGTGATTGGGCGATCCGTTTTGTTCACAACGTGCAATTCAGGACCCACAGTATCTAGCATAACCTGAAATTGGACCAAAATTCATGAACTTTTTTTACATTAATTACCCTTTAAAAGGTATTTTTCAAGCTAAGATATTAAAAGCACAATTATTTCATGATATGTCACAAGTCATTACATACATGTATATATATGATAGATAAGTAAAAATAAACCGCAAACATGACAAGCTTACTGCACAGAGTTTCTTGGTGCCCTTTATAGCAGCCCTTAAATTCTCCAATGTCTCTTGGTGATATTCTGGTTCACCCCATGAGAAGTCGAACCTCGCCACTAGCACATGGTAAGAAAAGAAGAATAAGATGACAGAACAGATGATTTGGAAGCAAACTATAGACATGAAAGGACTGCTTCAAAGTGAAAGAAAAACTTCAATAAGTTCTATTCTTAGTATCCAACTCATTCATGATATGTACTGAGCTATTCTTATTTTTTGACAGCATTGCAATAAGATTAACAAAATAACCCAAAAACTTCAATCTTTATATCCCTAACTGAAAGAGCTGAAAGAATAAGGTAAATGTGACAAAGTAAAAGCTACAATCAACATTTGAACAGAGATCAGAAACAATGGATGGTTGTAAAGAGAGAATACCAGACATTCCTGCAATAAGGCAACGGGAAATTACATCAACTGATCGTGACTTTGCACCGAGTGTGCCAACAATTTTTGTCATAGCTGGAAAGAATGTCTGCAGAATGCATTTCAAAATTCAAACATGTGACAAAGACTGAAAATCTTCGTTTAATAAATACATCAAAGGAAAAGTCCTATAACCCTTCTTTTAATATCTTAAAACTCCATGATCATATCGTCAAAAAAAAAAAAATCCATGATCTAAAGAAGAAGTTATCCACTTTGTGGAAGTGTTTTCAACTTCCTCTCCTGAAATGTTGAAGAACCAGAGAATGTATCAAAAACACACAGTTTTGGACTCCAAATCAAATAGACCAGCAAATTCTAATTTGACCTAGATTTGTTAATTAGCAATCAAAAGCAGCAACTGGATCTAATCAAAAGCAGCAGCATAAAACTCGCACATTAACTCCAAATAAGAATGCAACAACTAAAAGTTGATTTCTTTCTCAGAATCAAAAAAACAACCTATATTAGCTAAGATATCAACAAAAAGCACACACAATCAAAGTAAAAGTTAGTTTCATATTATAGATCAGAGTAATTTTTCAAGTTGATAATGATAAGAGAAGCAAGAGAAGACATGATGAGTTGAGAAAGAGAGAGGGAGAGAAGGAAATGGTGAGTTACAGGCTTGGATGGCTCTAGGATAGATGCCATCCTAATAGGTTCTTCGAGAAGCAAAGGCCTTGACTGCATCTTCTCTAAGTAAAAAGTATGAACTATGAAGAGCAACAGCACCAAATTAACCAGTGAACTGATGATGTAATGTAGTGTGAATGGAATGGAATGGATGAGAAGAATGGAAGTTTACTTCACCTAACTCACTCACTCACTCACTGTGCTAGTGTTCTGTGCTTGAAAAGGAAAGTTAAACAGAAATAAATATAACCAACAACGATGTCGACGAATGACACGTTGAAAAGGAAACTAGTTAGAAAAATGTAACGGTGGTGAGGAGGTCACTGATTAGGGGAAAAGGGAAACGTGGAAAGCAGGTTGTATTTTTAATTGGAGAATATATATATATATATAAGTGAGTGAGTGTCTACTATGAGATCCTTCGGATCCGTAATATAATATCCATAATTTTAACATTTCTCAGTTGAGTTAGCCTGTATAAGTATCTAACACTAGTCTCAGGAAGGTAGGCTCGGTTAGCGGTAGAGACGCGTGAAGGAGTGCACTATATGAGTGCGCAAAGAAGGAGGTCGGGTTGAGTGCCTGAGAAACTAACATTTCCCACCCCCACTAACAATTGCCTATCTAAAAATAAAAAGGCTTAAACACGTTTACGTTTCTACAAATAGGGGTGTTTTGCTTTACCCCCTGCAAAATTATTTTTTTAAAAACCCTTGCAAAATCAACTTTTTGGTTTTAGTCTACATTAGATGGGCGTTACAAAAAACGTTTATGTAGCATTTTTAAATACGTTTACCCACCTGCAAATAGGAGGTGTTTTTCTTTTACCCCCGCAAAAAAATCTAAATCCCTTCTTCTTCTTCCTCAAAGACTCCACCCAACTTCATATCAACTTTTTCATCTCCAACACAAACTCACGCTTCCATATCAAACCAGAACTCATCTTCTCATCTTCTTTGTCTCTCTCTCTCTCTCTCTCTCTCTCACGGAAACAGCAAACCATGAGCACAACATGTAATTAACTTTTATTGTGATTCTGATTTTAGGGTGTGTTTCAAGTTTTATGGATTGTTGTTTATGGATTGCTCTTCATCTCAAAATCAATGTTTTATGGATCATAAGAGTTAGGGTCTTGATTGTTATTCTCATGCGGTCATTGACCCTTGATAAAGAATAAACTTTAGTTTTAACATATAAACACACATATCACACATTTAAACATGAAGAAAAAATGGAAAACATGCAAAACATATAATCAAAGAATTTTAAAAAGTCAGAGATGCTGCATTGTAAATCAAGTACTAGCTTGATTTGTTTATTGACTCATTTTTTAAACCACACACATTTATTAAATCCATAAAACCTTGATTTTGAGGTGAAGAACAATCCATAAACAACCAATCCATAAAACTTGAAACAAACCCTAAAATCAGAATCGCAATAAAAGTTAATTACATGTTGTGCTCATGGTTTGCTGGTTCTGTGTGTGTGAGAGAGAGAGACGAAGAAGAAGAGAAGATGGGTTCTGGTTTGATATGGAAGCGTGGGTTTGTGTTGGAGATGGAAAAGTTGATATGAGGTTGGGTGGGTGCTGAGGAAGAAGAAATGGATTTAGATTTTTTTTGCAGGGGGTAAAAGCAAAACACCCCATATTTGCAGGGGGTAAAACGTATTTAAAAATGCTACATAAACGTGTTTTGTAATGTCCATCTAATAGAAGGACTAAAACCAAAAAAGATGATTTTGCAAGGGGTTTTTTAAAAAAAAATTGCAAGGGGTAAAAGCAAAACACCCCCTATTTGCAGGGGGGGAAAACGTATTTAAACCAAAAAAAAAGTATCTAACACTAGTGGCGACACTGAGAGGGAGTGAGTCAAAGGCACGTCCACGATATTTGACTCACTAAACAACGGTTGAGTGTGTTAAATATATCGATAAACAGGTAGCCGGTTAACCTAATCTCTCTATTTGCTTTTCTAACTTCCACAGACCACATGTACATGTTTTAAGGATCACAGAAACATGAGTAGTATCAATATATCCAGGGGTGGACCTATTCATTATTGAGATTTGAGCTGTCATATTGGATTGTCCAATCCAACACGGTCTTCTTGGACCAAAATATAAAAGCGCGGGTTAGACTGGGTCAATCCAATTGTTTATCGAATTTTGTTTTGGCCCATGTTTTTCCCACAACCCCTCCTACTCACCACACACCTCTTAATTCGAAATATTCTAAAAATACTCTCACGTGCAACGGAAATCTGATGGAGGACGTGTTTATGAGCGGTTCGGTTAAGAACAACCGAACGTGTTCGACTAACGTCAATGGGACGTTACAAAAATTGAGAAGGGGTGTGTTTTATCAATTTTGTTCGTCTGGGGATGGAGATCCGAACCGGTTCGGTAGGTCTGGTCCAAACCCACCTGATGTTGCACGAACAGAACCAAAGTCATTTACAAGGTTCGGTTGTGCCTAACCGAACCCGTTCGATTATGGGCAACTGAACCAAGCGCGATTTCTGAAGAAAAAAAAACCAAATGCAGCAACTTTAAGAGATGAAAACGAAAAAAGTTTGTTAGGGATAATACCTAATAATGGTTGCCAATTTTGAGAAGATGATTAGAAGGTTAATGATGTAGGAATGGAGGATAGGGTTTGGTGTGAAGAGATGGGAGGTTTGGAGTGTTTGAGGGAGTGTGTAGGAAATGGAGAAGAAGAAGAGGGGTGAAGGATATGGAAGAATTTTTTTTAGAAAAATAAGGTTAAGTTGGTAATTTCATAGCTTATGTGGATGTGTGGTGAGTAGGAGGGGATGTGGGAAAAGTCACAACCTTTTGTTTTTTAACTCAACCCAACCCAAACGATGGGTTGGCGGGCTGACCCATTGTTTTTTAACACTTGCACGTGCAACTACACTCCCTCAAATTTTAAAAATTGCATTTTTCTCTTATAAAAAGTTTACTTTTAACTCATTCGTTTGTATTATTTTGCCCCTCCTGTATAGCTATTTTACTCGGGTACCAGTACCGCTAACACTTGTCTATAGAAAAAGCGAACACTAGCGAGCCTATATATTCTTTTGGTGTAAAGTCGGAGTTGCAAACAAACCTCATACGCAAAGTGAAGATCACGAGTTTGAATTCGAGTAACCGCAAAAAATGTTAAGCCTAACAATGTCATTTTTTTCAATTGTGTTGGGCCTTTCGGACCTAGAGGACATCTAATAATGAGGTGCACTTGCATCTCTTGAAAATTGAAATTTTTCACTTATCTTTTTAAAGCCTAACAATGCCATTTTTTTCAATTGTCTCGAGCCGATTTTTTTAAAGTAGATCCTATTTGATTGGAAATAACAATTTGTTGGATGAACTTCAAAAGGGCCTTGTTGCAAATGCCAAAGAACCAAGGGTGAAAATATAATATAAAAAGGGAGGTGAAAATATAATATAAAAAGGGAGGTGAAAATAGCATATGTCACACAAAAATGTGCAAATAACGAAAGTCAAAAGTTTTTTTAAAAAAAGGAGATTGCCTTTTGCATTTGAAAGACTTAAATTTCCATATTTATGCATGCTATTTTCTCATTTTTCTTGCTCATACTCATATTTACTTTTACTTTTTATCTTTTTCGTTTTCTTTTTGAGTTTACCTTTTTACCTCTTTTTGGATACGTAGATAAAGTGGTCATTACCACTAGAAATTCACACACGCAATTGTGAAGTCTCGAGTTCGAACCCAAGACATGATATCCAGCCTAACAATTTTGGTATTTACCAGTTGAACTAAGACTTACGGATTACCCTTTTCCCTTTTTAATTAGCTTTTCTTGTTTTTATTTTAACTTTTGTTTTGCAAGGAGATTACACGTGACTTCAGTTTATTTGGCGGAGTTGTGGGGTGTTTTGGATGCTATTAATCTCGCAGCAAGTAAAGGTTACACTTGTATTGAGCTTCAAATTGATTCAATTGCTGTAGTGAGTTGTCTTAACGGTTGTGGCGCTGGCAGTATCACATGTAGACCGCTAGTGAGAAGGATTAAGCATCTATTATCTTGTTTCACCAATGTGCGTATTCGTCATGTTTATCGTGAAGCTAACAAAGTAGCGGACGAGCTTGCAAACTTTTGCACCTACCCGGATGGATATTCTTCTTTTGATTCACCACCATGATAGTTAAATTTCGTGTGAACGCTGATGTAATTAGAGTTTCTACTCCTCGTTTGATTCTCGTGTAATCTCTCTCCGGGTTTTAAGCCCCGTTTAATCTCAAAAAAAAAATTAGTCATAACATTTGTGAAGATCTTTCATAAGAATTTAGATCCTATTCATTCATTTTTTGTGTGTATTTGATTTGCTAGCATGATGAGGAACCTGGGTGGACAACTCAGGTTGTCACACTTATTTGATTTGAATTACATTCGCGATCTTTGGACGAGAAATGAGGCTAAAGGACTGGACAAAGACCCAAATTCCTATACCTCATAAAACCACAGTACAACTTCTTGTCCCACAATATAACTTACTGATCACTCAAAAAAATACTAAAACATTATTTTGATTGCATATTCAATAATTTTTTTCTCTCCTCTATTCTCTCTCTCTCTCTCTTCTATCTCATTCTTCTCTCTCTCTCTCTCTCTCTCTCTCTCTCTCTTATCCCATTCTTCTCTATCATTTTCTCTACCTCTCTAATACATTCTCATCTTTTACCTATCTCCTTCATCTCTCTTTCTCTCCCCCTCTCTACCTCTCGTATCTCTTGTATTTTCTCATCTCATTACTCTCTCACTCATCTCTCTCCTCTTCTCTCTCTTCTATCTTCTCCATCGTACATTTTACTTTGCAATTTTTTAATAACATTATAATATATGTTATATAAAATCATTATAAACAATAGAAAGAGAATTAAAATAAAATTTACATTTTTTTGCTTATGTTGTCCATTGTTAACCAAACAACGTCTAAAAGCAAAACTTGTCAAATCTTTGTCCCGCCCAAGATCAGATTGTTTCTGAAATCAAACGACCCTTAATTAATGCCGTCACAAAATTTGTGTCGGTCTCTTTCCTTTTTTTTTTGTACGTAGAATATTTAAGAGCTCGAATTATAACCAACTGTATTTAATGGTTCAAATTTCGTAAATGCACTGAATGCACATAAAATCGGTCCCTTTCATAAGTGTGTGCTTTCTTTTGATGATTGATGTGCTTGAAGGTTTTTAAAAGAGGCCGTAACTAACAGTAGAGTCGTAATACTCAAAAATCAAAGTGTGTGAAATTTGAGAGATTTCAAATTAAGAGAGAAACACATGAGAAGAATGGTGGAGTCCTTAATAAATATTATTAATTTTTGTGAACATGTTTAGACACCAAGTGAAGGAAGCACCCTCTGAACTCGACCCTAAATTCGATTTGAATCGAGTTTTTTTCTTCTCAAAATCGAAGCGTTTCAATGGGTATGAGTTTAATTGTCATGCGCAGCTCAAATTAAGTTTGGATAAAATGACTTCTGATCCATTTTTTATGTCTAAATCTGAGTATGGAATATACTAATCTCCTCTATAAAATTTTTGGTGTGATGTTAAGCTGTAGTAGTGTATTTTGGGGTACTTTAGCATTTAATTTATTTTAGATGTACAAACAAATGGAGTTCGTTACTCAATAGTTTATTTTTTTTGATAAGCTCGTTACTCAATAGTTGGTTTGGTCAAACCAAAAAATTAATTTCTTTACAAAATACGTAAAGTGTGATACTAAACAATGTGTTTTGACATAGTTCTTTTTTTTTAATTCATTCTTATGTCTTGAACACCGTGTTTTGGGGTACTTAAAGGTTAAAAAAAATTGTTCTTCAAATACCCAAAGTTCATTACTCAATAACTGATTTAGCGAAAAACTAAATTTGTGCCAAAATATGTAAAGTGTTACGCTAATTAGCAGTGTGTAGATGTTCAAATAAGTGAAGTTTGTTCCTCAATAACCGATTTGATGAAAAAATTAATTCGTGACAGAATACATAAAGTGTGATGCTAAGCAGTGTGTTTTGAGGTACTTTAGTGTTCGGAAACAAATTTAACTGTTCAAATACCCAAAGTTTGTTTCTTAATAACAAGTTTGATGAAAAAAATAATATTTTTGTGACAAAATACGTAAAATGCGATCTTAAACAGTGTGTTTTGGGGTACTTTAGCGTTCAGAATTGTTTTTAACTTATTAAGTACTCAAAGTTGTTTCTCAATAATTAATTTGTTAAAAAATAATAATAATTTTGTGATATTAACTTGTGCAACCTACCTTTTTACTAATTCCACCATTTTAAAAAATCAGTTTCTTTTTACACTTTTTCTCTTTATATTTTTTAAGACCACATTTTTCTGACTTGTTCGGCACCATGCATTACGCAACTGTTTTTAACTTTCAAAACTTTATCATCTCGTCTCTGTCGACAGACATGGCCATAATTTTTTTTTTTTGACGCAACATGGCCATAAATTGATCATAAACATTTCAACTACAATTATTTTGTTCTATGCAGCATATTAAAATAAAGGATTGAAATTAAATACAGTAACTACGATATTGTACTTAGTAAAACTTTACACATCATAAATTTACAATACTTAGGACTAAAACATCCCTCCATCCGTCCCATTTTATATGATTTTTTAGGTAAAAAATTTTGTCCCCTAATATAATGCTCCTTCCGTTCCTAAACTTTGGTCATTTTAGAGTGTTTCACACAAATTAAGAAATCATAAATTTGCAATACCTAATGACTAAAGTATCCCTCTGGCATTAATACCCACTGACTTGGGAATCCAATAGAGTTCATATTGTGAATAGTGACAATTAATTGATAAAGGGTAAACTTGGAAAAATTGGATAAATTGTACATCGGTATCTTAAAAGTACTAAAGTTTTGGAACAAAAAAAAGAGGCCAAAAGGACCAAAGTTTAGGAACGGAGGCAGTACTTTTTAGAATACCAATGCAATATCATTTTTCTTTTCTAGTCGTACCATTCGTCATTTGATATATCTATTTCTATAATTCTACTTTTTATGTTTCAAATGTCATTAATGAATGCCAATTTGGTAAACTAATACAATCTCTCTTTTCCATACAAAATTAACTACATTTTCTTAATTTTTGTATCACAACCTTAAACGACATATAATATGAGACGAGGGGAGTAACTTAAAAACAAAAAATGCAGTTTAGCCGACAGATATATTTGTTCTATTGACTAAAGACTAATGCTCCATTGACTGACTATAATTAATCTTTTGTCTTTTTGAATAGATGGATGCGCGTCAAGGTGTGATTTCGGGTTCCTTTCATAGACTTAGAAATCCTCGTCATTAACATTATCAACAAAGAAATTCCTCGTCATTAAAAGTTCATTATTACTACATCTGTTTGGAAATCTTGTATGATAAATGTGTCTTATTTTGTTTTGAAGATATGATAAATATGTCTTAAAAAGATAATTATAATTAATTAACAAACCAACCATATCAATGAAATTCCATTTCATTTAATTTATTAAAAAATTGATTAAATAATAACACACTTTAATATTTTGTAGGATTAATCTTTGCAGTTACACTAAAAAAATATGCAATTTGTACTTAAAAAATTATTTTGTGACACTTTTGTTTTCACAATTTTTGTGACTTATAAAAAAATTTATGACTTATTATTATTTCATGTTTTTTGGTAATAAAAATATTATTTCATGTTTAACTGCATATAATATGTCTTTTCTTTTGACAATACATATAATATTTTTTTGTATAAACCAAGATTATCATGTCAAGAATCACAGAGATTAATCCTCTAATAAGTAGAGACCACAATGGGAGATAAAACTCACTCTCAAGAGATTTAACACTGATCAAGGCTGGATTCGATCCATGGACTTTAATTAAGCTGAAAGTGACCTCTACCATCTCATTGAAAACATATAATATGTCATTAAAGAGTATAACAAAAATATTATGTATATTTTTTACTCTCAATACTAGAGTAAAGCGTGTAAAAGAAAGACTTAAATGCGTTTGGTTCACTATTTTATTAAAGTCGTAATTTTAGTCCATCTATTATATTTGTAGCAATTTTGATCCCCAATTTTATTAAATCCACAATTTTAGTCCCTCAATTAAATTTCCATCCTGGCTTTTACGACAATACTGATGTGTCAATAAGATGGTGAGTGATTACGCCAGTACGAAAAGCGCTTGCCATATAAGCATTCTCGTCAAAAATTGGATTGAAATTTAACAAGGGGGCTAGAATTATAGATTTAATAAAATTGGGAGATCAAAATTACGACAAATAAAATAGGGGGATAAAAATTACAAATTTGATAAAATTGAGAGATTAAAACTACAAAAATAAAATAAAAAAGATCAAAATTACGAATTTAATAAAATAGGTGAATCAAAACTGCAGCTAAGCCTAAAAGAAATCAAGATCATTATACCATTCGCTTCAACGTGTTATAATAAAGAAAAGTAGATTAGTTATTTGATTTACCAAGATAAAATAAAACTCCCATTGTCAAAAAATAATAATAATAAAACTCCCATTTCAACAAAAAAAAAAAGAGAAAACTCCATTAATTTGATAAAATAATAAATAATAAATAATGGAACGTGTGACCAGGGAATAAAAAAATAAGGAAGAAATTTATTTGATATTTCTTTAATTACACAGTTCACACACTCGCTTTCTCTCTGAAGAAATTTCGGCTTCTTTCCATCCACTGCACATTTTCCATACACTTCCCTCTCTCTCTCTCTCTCTCTCTCTTCCCACAGTTTCCATTTTCTACTGTTTCCCTCTCAGCTGAAGGATTCATAGCCAAGTATCTGTTTCTGTGATCGGTGAGTTTCTAGGTCTCCTCTCTCTCTCTCTCTGTGGTTTCATTTTAATTGTACTACTGTGTTTTATTCTTGATGCAATAACATTAATGGGTTAAAATTTGTGCTTTAGCTGATGAACTTTTTTGATCTAAAGAGTGATTGCTGTAAATTAAATGCTTAAGCTGCAAAGAGATTGCAAAGTTGTGATTTTTATCTTTTTATTACATGGAGAATAAAGGTTTTTGGAATCTGGGTTTTTGCTGATTTGTATGAATAATTACTTTTTTGTTTTTTTGGGGTTGTCATTTTCCTTTGTAATTGCAGTGGGAATTGGTGTGGAACCATTCACCCCCAAAAGAAACAACAGAATCTCCAGATTTTGGTCTATGTCATGTTATTCCTTTTTTATTCAACCAGTATATATTTATTTATTTTTTGGTAAGACACAGGAGATTCCCAAACTATTACTTTAGCGCAAAAGAAGTCTCATAGATGGCAGACACTGCTTAAACAAAATCAAGTACTTCGAAAGAGTACAACCCAGAGAAGCTAGCTAGTCAGCACAACGGTTTGTTTCACCGTAGATAGGCACAAACTTTAACTCCCACTCTAAATTCATTATGTTTCAAATCTCTCTAACAAGGCTCCACCCTAAAATACGAAGAAAATACTGGTTTGCTAGAGGAAAATGATGCTCTTAAATTCCCAAGTGTACTTGAAACATGAAAATTTCAAAACTACTGAAGATGAATTCATCAACTTTCGAACAAAAATGCTTGGAATGGTTTTGCATGGTTGGAATTTGTCTGGATAGTTCACTGTTTGCATCATGCAGTAAGTAATAGGAAATAACCGGTATGCATTAGGCCAAATTTAATTACCTAAAACATCAACGTTCCGTGCCTCTTTCCTTTCTTGCCATGGGACAAAACAGCAAAATGAAGGAAGCTAGTAAAAGGGAAGAAAAAGTACATATTTTCTTGTATTATTTTTAGCTGACAGTGTTAAGAGTTCTACATTGGATGTGATATGGCCTGAAAAAGAGTTTGTAACTGAGAGGCATCCCTCACTTTATAAGCCGATTTTGTAGGGTTAAGTTAGGCTCAACCCAAATTCTAAGATGACATTAGAGCCTATCAAAGATTCGTTGGGCCACCCACTATTGGGCCACTTGGGTCGCACTCATGTTGTCCAATCCTCGGCATGAGGGGGATTTTAAGAGTCCCTCGTCGGATGTGATATGGCCTGAAAATGAGTTTATAAGTGGGAGACATCTCTCACTCTACAAGCCAGTTTTGTAGCGTTGAGTTAGGCCCGATCTAAATTCTAATAGACAACATTAGAAACATATTCTAAAAAGTTAGTACAATATACGTGGTGTGTGACTTTACTTTACTGTTAAAGTTCTGTTATGTTATTTACTTATTTTACACTGAGTATCGGAAAATGTTTGATATGGGTGGAGTTTTTCTGGTGCCTGGATATTCGATCCCCTCCCCATTTTAACAATATTATTTTTGTGTTATTTTGCTGAGTATTACAGAGCTACTACCAAACACTTGTGTGAAAGAGCATTTTTTAATTTTTATTTACCATTCTTAGGTAAGCGATGGTAGCAGACTCATGGTTTAGAAATCTATGGAAGACTCCGCGAAAGGAAAATTCTAATTCTGAGAAAGCGGTGATTGGAGTATTAGCGTTTGAAGTTGCGAGATTGATGTCCAAGCTTGTCAATTTGTGGCAGTCTTTGAGTGATAAACAAGTTGCTAAGTTGAGAGAGGAGATAGCAAATTCAGTGGGTATCAGAAAACTTGTTTCAGATGATGAGAATTTCATTGTTCGTTTGGTCAGTCTAGAGATGCTTGAGAATTTGGCACACGTGGCTGAATCCGTAGCTAGGCTAGGAAAGAAATGCAGTGATCCAAGTTTGAAGGATTTTGGAAATGCCTTTGATGATTTTATCACTCTAGGTGTTGATCCATATAAGTGGGTATTGGGTTTCAAGAAAATGGAAAAAAAGGTTAAAAGAATGGAAAAGTTTTTATCAATTAATGCAAGCTTGTATCAAGAGATGGAACTGCTCACTGATCTTGAGCAAACTCTGAAGAGAATGAAGGTTTACTGGAGTCCGATGGGCCAAATTTAATTGAGTATCAGAAGAAGTTTGATTGGAAGAGGCTGGAGGTGAAGAACTTACAGTCTAATTCTCTGTGGAACAGGACATATGATTACACTATACACTTTTAGCTAGATCCTTATTTACGATATTCAGTAGGATCAACAATATATTCGGAGTTCAAGAGGTATTACGTGTCGGTAAAACCAAGAATCGAAGTGGTCTGAGTTCTGATCACATTCACGGCAGTAAATCGGTTTCAGAATTATTGCAACCTTCAGTCCATCCATCCCGAAACAATCTTCCCAGATTTGCTTCAGGACCCCTTGGTCCTCTCACTGCTCAATCAGTCCAAAATGTCAAAACAAATAAAACTAGCATTGTTCATTCAGGTGGTGATTCATCCACGAAGTCGGGCCCAATTTCAGGAATGTATAAAAGTGTCAACTTTTTCTCAGGTCCTCTTGGAAGAAGTTCGAAAAAACCAGTCCCAGATAATGGAACAAATAAAAGCAGCAAGTTTTGGAAGTTTCCTGGCCATTCAAACACCATAAGTGGGAAGGAAAATAACACGAGACACAGTCGAGTGACTCAAGTAGGACCTTTTAAAGGATGTATTGCCGCAGACAGTTCCTCGGTCATTGACTGCCGCTCAAACCCAAATGGTGCTCGTTTAGGAACTCAGAATCACAAAGATGCAGATTCGAACCTTCAAACTCTCGGAAATGCAGCTCATTCTACTCAATTAAGTTTCAGGTCTCTTTGCAAGTTAAAGCCTCCATCTGACTCCCTTGGTGCTGCTTCTTTAGCCCTCCACTATGCAAATGTTATCTCAGTGATTGAGAAGCTAGCAGCTTCTCCACACTTGATTGGTCTTGACGCAAGAGATGATCTGTACAACATGTTACCTCGACGTGTAAGAGCCGGTCTAAGGGACATGCTAAAGCCATATTCCAAAGGCATGGCTTCAGCAGTCTTTGACGCAAGTTTAGCAGAAGAATGGAGTGAAGCAATGACGAGTATATTAGAATGGTTAGCCCCACTTGCTCACAACATGCTAAGATGGCAATCCGAGAGAAGTTACGAGCAGCAGAGCTTTGTTTCCAGGACAAATGTGTTGCTGGTACAAACTCTTTACTTTGCAAATCAAGAAAAAACAGAAGCAATTATCACCGAGCTTCTTGTCGGTCTGAATTATGTCTGGAGATATGTTAAGGAGCTCAATACAGGTCTGGTAGAATGTGGCAGTAGTGTAGTAGATAATGGATATCGTCACCTTAATGCATAAGCAGTTTTCATGAAACTCGTGTCAGCTTTCAATAGAAACTTAGCCACTGATCATTGGTTAGGGACAAAAAATTTTAGAGACTGAGACACCAAACTTCTGGTTTCTTAAACCTCAGCCAGTCCAAAACAAGTTTAATGAGTATGAGAGAAATACTCACATCACATTCACTGTTGTAGAATGCATTCTTGGTAAGTAATGTTCTCTTCTAAACATTTAGCATTATTTTTTTTTATGAGGTGATCCTAGCTGATTTAACTTGATCCTTGGCCTCATCTTTGAAAGTTCCTACTTGCTGTTGAGTGCACATATTTATGAGCATTAAATATTAAGGCTCTGTATTCAGTAAACTATTTACGCTTGGATATGTATATTGGAAATTGCTTATACAAAATTGAAGTGTTTGGAATGGAGTATTATTACATAAACAGTTAAGATGTTAGAAATTTCAAAACAAAGAAATTTAATTTTAATAATGAAACCATAATTAGGGTTGTGGGTTTCACAAGAGAGAAAGTTTCACCACAGTCCTTGGCTGACAATTGATTGTATCCCTTGGCAACTAAACGAGCCTTATATTTATTGATGGAACCATTCAGGCTCTCTTTTACTTTAAACACCCACTTACATTGTATGGCTTTCCTATTGGAGGGTAATGTGGTTAGAGACCACGTGTTATTCTTGACTAGGGCGTCATACTTAGCTTGCATAGCAGCTACCCATTCGAGATTAGATTACTCATTGCTTGTTTAACAGAGGTTGGCTCAACATGTGAGAGGAGGACTTTGGGTTTTAATTTTCCGGTAGGGAACAAGTAGTCATAGGGTGAGTATTGTGGGAGGTCTAGAGGGTGGGGCTATGGTTGCGGGTTCTGGAACAATGGTCTTATTAAGCTCAGGTGGGGTTGATGGATTAGGTGTGGAGTGAGATGGGTTGTCGTTCGGGTTTAAGGCTATAGGCGGAGCACTTGGACTTTGGGGAAGTGGGTCTAGAGGTAGTGTGAGGTTGGGCTGGACTCACAGTGGTAATAGCTTCTATGACCAAAGGAGGAGGGGCTGGTAGGTTTGGGTCGTGGGAAGAGGAAATGATTGGGCCAAGGAAATAAATGGAGGGGAAGAGGGTTGGTTGGTGGGTTTAGGGAAAATGGTGTGGGTAAGGGAATTGGGTCTCATGGAAAAAGACATATTTGGAAATGTAAATGCGGCCACTTGAACTCAAACACTTAAAGCCTTTGTGTTGTGGTGATGGGCCTAGGTTAATGCATTGGGTGCTTCTAAATTGTAGTTTGTTTCGGTTATATGGTGTAAGGGAAAACAAAGGCACACAAAGGACTTGAGGTTTTGGTAGTGGGGGGCTTGAGTGGTAAGAGCTTGGTAAGGTGAGATTGTGTTGGGTAGTGTAGGGGTAGGAAGGCGATTAATGAGATGAACGACATTGGTAAAGATATGATCCCTTAATTCTCGGGGCATAGATGCATAAGAAAGGAGTGTGAGGCCCATTTCAGTGATGTGGTGATGTTTGTGTTCTACGGTTTCATTTTGGTGTGATGTGTGAGGGCATGTAAAATGCCCAGTTGGGTGAGGTGTTTGGTTAGAGGTTTAAATTCCCCACCACTTTCGGATTGTATGGCTTTAATATTCGTGGAGTATTGTGTTTTGACAAGTTGGTGAATTTGGGTGAAAGCGGTGATAACATTAGACTTGTGTTTAAGGAAATAGATCCAAGTGTATTTGGTATGAGCATCTACACAAGCTATGTAATAGGAATAGCACAACTAGATGGTGTTGGGGAATGACCCCATAGATCAGTGTGTACTAGTTCGAAAGGTGTGGTATGTGAGGTTGTGGATGGAGGTGCATATAAACGATGTGATTTTCTAAGACAACAAGATTGACATAAATCAAAGGTGTCCTTATTTTGGATTTCCACATTAGACAAGTTCGAAGCAATGGAAATAATTCTACTATTAGCATGGACTGGACGGTGGTGCCACAATGAATATTTATTTGCATTTCATGAATCGGGAAAGTGTTTTTTGGTACACTACTAAGCATAATGGGGGAGTTATTGGTGGATTATTTATTGATGTGAGGTTGTGGGCTAAGGGTTGCACCAATGGTCTTGAGGAGGGTGTTAAGTCTATAAGGTTGTATAGTCCATCCGCACATACTTATCATTTCAACAACAATTTCTTAGAGCCCTGTGATTTAACCAAACACATTGAGGGTGAAGTTCAAAAAACACATTATTGTCAGCAGCAAATCGTGAAGTAGAGATTAAATTGTGTGTAATAGAGAGCACATATAATGGATCCAATTTAGATGTAAAGGTGCTAGTGTCAATGGATTTGATGTGCGTGTTTTCCCCATTTCCAACTTGCACAGTCTTACTACCATGATATGGTTTACTCTTGTGTAAATTGTGTGCATGTGTCATCAAGTGGTGAGAGGCACCCGAGTCAACATACTATTTCTGTGGGTTATACCAGCCTCGTGACTTAGAGTTCTTAGGGTTAAGAGGTATACATTTACTGTTAGGGGCAGCAGTACTAGGAAGACCTGAGGATCGTCAACTTCATCAGCTGCCTTATTACATTTTCTTTGTGAGTTGGTGACGGTTGTTGATTGTGTACTTTGTGGTGGTTCAACCGCAACAAAATGTTCATCATAGCTATGCCAACAACTCGCAACAAAGTGATCATATTTCCCACACAACTGACATGTAGGGTGTGTGTCTGCACTGCTAGAAGGTGACCGCCACCACCACGGGCTCGATCATTCCCGCAGCCTCGTCCATAGAGACCACGACCTCTGTTGTGGTTGTTATGAGAATTGAAGGTTTCAACATGTCCTGTTATTTCAGAACCAAAATTAGTGTTGGCATGGGAGACATTCGCCGTCACATTAACAATACATAGTTCTTGACAAAATTTATCCAGTCGTGCCTCTTACACCATTAACAGAGACTCTAGTATAGTTAGATAAACCACTTTAGATTTGTTATACATGATCATAGCAAATTATTCAGGAAGTCCATCAAGGGCTTTATCACATAGATATTGTTCCTTTACAGATTCGCCAATCGAAGTTAATGAATCCGCTAGGGTTTGAATGCGAGAAACATTTTCGTTAATAGGTTGGGTACCTTTCTTCGTCGCTTTGCGTTCAGTCTTGAGTTGTCTTGCTCTGGCTCTCAAATGCAAGTAGTAGTGACTGTGAATCTTCTCCCAAATCTATCATTAGGGTTGACAGTTAAGCACACATGGAAGAACGATATCGGAGAGAGTCGATAACAACCACATGAAAATGGTTTGAAGTTTTCACTGTTGATTATTGTTGAATCAGAATCAAATTGTTTAGGTACAAGAGGATTCACGAATGAACCTTTGAAGTTGACGTGTTTTAATCACACCTTCAACTTGCTAATTCCAAATCAGGAAGTTTCGACCATCAAGTTTGATGGAGAGCTTAGGCGCTTTCTTGAATCAGAACACTTCTTGCGAGAGCAAGATTCAGTCGCCGGAGTCGCCGTACCATTGCGTGGTGACTGTTTGTCGCCGGTTGTAGCCATTGGAGCGAATTAGTGAGGAACTGTGTATATCGAGGAAGAAGATGAAGAGACAGTTAGGGATGCAGAAGCGGTTAGAGGTTCGGGATTTGGAAGGTGCGATTGATACCATGAAAGTGATATTTGAGAGAGCGAGGGAAAGCATTTCAGAAAAAGTGAGTGAATATTCTTTCACTTGTATTCATCTGGGCACTTTGGGCTATATATGCTGTTTATGATAATGTAGGAATTGTACCTACCACAAGTACATGACTAAATGTAATTGTACATTTAGGCTAACTAAATATTGTTACGCTTAGTGGTCCTGTTTGATTTTGCAAGCGGGACTGATCTTAATTTGGACAGATAAAGATCTTGGACAGACAACATCGACAAGCTTTTGTCCAGTACATTGTTTGGTGAACAATGGACCGCACAAACAAAAAGCGTAAATTTTATTTTAATTCTCTTTCTAATGTTTATAATGATTTTATATAACATATATTATAATGTAATTAAAAAATTATAACGTAAAATGCACGATGGAGAAGATAGAATAGAGAGAGGAGGAGAGAGAAAGAAAGAGATGAGGGAGAGAGTAATGAGATGAGAAGATACATGAGAGGTGAGAGGTAGAGTGGGGGGAGAGAAAGAGAGATGAAAGATATAGGTAAATAGATGAGAATGTATTAGAGAGGTAGAGAAAATGATAGAGAAGAATGAGATAGGAGAGAGAGAGAGAAGAATGAGATAGGAGAGAGAGAGAATAGAGGAGAGAAAAAAAATTATTGAATAGGAAATCAAAATAATATTTAAGTATTTTTTTGAGTGATCAGGAAGTTGTACTGTGGGACAAGAAGTTGTAATGTGGTTTTGTGAAGTACAAGAATTTGGGTGTTTGTCCAGTCCCTTGGCCTCATTTCTGTCCAGTACTGTGAACAATTTTCAAATCAAACAGAGTAGAGTTGTCCAGTCCAATCCCTTACTGCTTAGCGAATCAAACGCACCCTTAGAGTCAGCTTTGCTATACTCTATCATTCTCTGCTTGAAGCGTTATCTCTTCACCCTAAAATTTGTTTTAACCAAATATGGGTTCGATAGATACTTTAGCATGCTATAAATTGTATAGCTTTATCACCATAATGGTTATTTGTACTCCCTCCGTTTTCGATTATAAGCAATAGACGACTACACACGTTTTTTAAGAAAAGTTAAAAAGAGAAGTATGATTCTTAAATAACTCCTATTAACTCTTTTTGAACATCGTGAAAAAAGAAGAAAAAATTGAGAAACCAATGTTCCTTGCATTGGAAAAAGATAAAAGTGAGAATTAATAGGGGAAATTTGGTACACTAATTAAAAAAGACTTTCTGCTTATATATATTTGGTAACATGACTTTGTTGATGTTTTCGCTTATATTCGAAAACGGAGGGAGTATGTGATATTTGGGTGGTGGGACATGAAAATTTGGTAATGACAGTTTGCAAATTTCAATTCCAAAGGCTGGCTGTCTCTTTTTGTGGATGAATATCTACAATTTTTTTTATTCGGTTCATTGTTGGTTATTCACGGAATGTCTCAACCCTTTCAATGAAATACTAATCTCTGCTCATGTTTAGAATCAAATTTCGCACTGCCAACGCCGAATTTGTCCATTGCGAGAATCAAACGCAGGCGCACCAAGTCGACTGTTAAGAATAACACTACGGGCTCTTCTAAACTTAATGTAGCTATAGGTCGAGTCCAAATTGATGTCAAGCCCAATTATCCATTAGTCAAATTAATTACTTTTTATTATAAATGTAAGAATGAGATTCTAGATCCTTCTAATGATTGGTGATTGTAAGTCTATATATAGACACTCTAATGAATGAATGAATCAAGTAAGAAAATAATTAGTAGCATTTATCTTTTTTTAGAAATAGATAGTAGTAAAATTAGAGAGTAATATTTTAATTCATAACAATTGGTGCTTTCATTGCCTTGATCAAACCCTCCCATGGCTTCTCCTCCATTTTATTCATCTTTCACTACATTTTCTTCCACCATTCCAACTCCATTACCAAATCTACACGGTTATGGATACTCAAGTTACTACAGCTATGAACAACAACCTCCTCTTCCTTATTCACAACCTCAACCTCCTCCTCCTTATTCACCCACCCCTTATTTCCACCATGGCTTCACACCACCATCACCAGGGGCGGATTTAAAGGGTGTTCCTGGTGTTCCCAGGAACACCCAAACATCCTGGTCATAGTGGTAGTACCCCCCATATTTTATATAATTGGTCCTGAGTTCAAGTCCTAGGGAACACACTATTATAGTTTTTTGTTCCCTTTTTAAATTATTTTGCCAAACAATGTCGTTTTAGTGAGCCCCAAATTTAGCGCACACTCTCTCTTCTCTTTCACATTTGTACGCTTTCTTCTTCCTTTCATGTTGCATTCTTTCTTCTTCTTCCAGAAAATTTCAAATACAACACAATTCTATTCTTTTTCACCCATTCATTTCTTCAATTTCGTTCTTCTTCTTCTTCTCTATTATTTCAATTTCGTTCTTCTTTTTCATATTTCTTCAATTTCGTTCTTCTTCTTCTCTATTTCTTCAATTTCATTCTTCTTCTTCAATTTCCTCGCCCGCAGCCTCTGTGGTGTTTTTTTTTCTTGAGTAACGTTTTTGTTTCTTATTCTTTGATTTCAATTGATTTTTTTTTCTGTAATATTTGTTTTAGGGATGGGAACTCAAGAAGCCATTTTGATTCAAGGAGAGGAAGCCATTTTCATTTCGGGATGCGAGTAATGATTTATTCTTCTTCATTTTGTTTTTATGTTAGTCGATAAGCAAAACAAGCGATGATGCAAAGCAGTTTCCTATGTTCATCCTTATTTTTCTTCGTTTCATTGGAATGAATGAATGTCTTATGTAGTTGTCCTTTATCTATTGATCACAAGGCCGATAGCATATCGGTATAAATTATTAGAATGTTTAGAATATCGATTATAAATTATTAGGAAGTCATGTTCATTGAATTTGGAATTAATTCTATTTTCGTTCATTCAAAAGATGTTTTTAAGCACGATCGATGATTTAGATATCATCAAACGCTTAATTTATGAGAAAAGGAAAATGCAATTGAAACTTTGGATTAAAAGGTACTTTATTTGAACACTACTTTATCGTTGATTTTTTTGAGCTTTTTCTTTTATTGTTTTTTTAAATCGTCTGATCATAAATCATTAAAGGAAAAGTTTAATCAGCTAGAATCACGGATCCTGATCCGCCACTGACCATCACCCATCAACCATCAACATCAACCTACTTTTCTTTATTCACAACAATCTCCTCATCCCGATTCTCAACCAGTAGTCGCATCCAAAAATTCATTTTCGACTTCACTCACCGTTATGCAAGAATCAATTTGCGATATCAAGGAGTCGTTGTTAGCATTGCTTGACGCGGTCCGCGAGGCTGAGCGATCGCCAAAGCAAACGACGGTGCACCAAACACCAGCGCCATTGCCTAAACCACCAGGCAAATTTGGCTTCCTAAAACCCTCACTTGCGCTGCCTCGATTGGATTTCGAATTGCCACAGTTGACGAAGCAAGGTAATAGTGTTGTTGAGGGACCGACGCTCGCTGAAGATGAATCAGTTTCCAATGTCACTAAATCTAGGCTCGATGTCGCTCCATGTCCAGGTACCGACGCCAGCCCTTCTCCAATTGATGAATTTGAGGATTTCTCCAAATTGAAGGTAACGTGCCTATCACAAATCTTTGATCAATTTCCCAATTCAGAGGTACTTTATACTCCCCAGCATCTTGCTAATAAACTTGTTGAGATTGTCAACTATGTGGCTAATCTAAAGATCCATCTAGAGGTTGCAATTCCTATGTTCTTTGTTCCCATAACTTTCCTATATAATTTTGTCGATGTCATTGCTACAAATATTTACAAGCTGAACCCTCCACGTGGCTCTCACAACTCGGCATACATGGTGTTTGTTGAAATGTCTGAACAAGGCTTTCACTCTTGGGCTGCGTTAATTCAAGGTGTTGTGATTAGGGGAAATAGTTTCGATAGGAAGCAGGTTCAGAATAATGAAAATCAGCTTGGTTTTTTCTTTGATGTGTTTGTGGGATTTACATTGGGTAATCCATATGCTAATCATAGTTTAGTAGACCTTGATGTGTTCGTTTGCATACTTGTGCAAAAAGTATTGTTGCATATGTTGAGAACTCAACAGGGGCATGGGTATGGCAGCAACGCATCCAAGTTATTTTACCTGCTGCATCTGATATCAAATGCATCTGATGATAGGCAAATGCTTATATTTGCTTTGCATCCTGTGAAAAATGAGAAAAGCACATGTGTTGTTGACCCAAGTGTGGAGAAAATGCTATATCTACTTGCTGGAATTGGATTTTGGATGGGTGTTGAAGGGATTCGACTCTGTCACTTGGCATTTGAAGTTGATAATTTCAAACTCAACATTGATTTTGGCAGAATGGGAACCAATAAGCTCTTCAATTGGTACTTATTTCCATTTTTTTCAGAAGGTGTCTTTCTCTCTAGCTGTTTCTATATAACCCAACATGAGCTGGGCTTTGTGTTTGGGAATTCAAGCTGCTTTGATGTTTTTTCATGCATAGTTAATTTCATAGAAGGTAAACATTATATGAAGGATAAAGCAAAAGATAGTCTTGTAACAAGTATAGCTCAAGTTCTCTCAGTAGCTATAAAGAAAGGGCACCTGAAGTTACAAAAGTATCCACTGGTTTCACTCTATCAATATATTTCTCCTCAGTCTAGTAACTCCAACCTTCCATCCACATTTGAATTGAGAATTGTATATTCTAGCAGAAGGCTCCTTACAACAGTTGAATTAAAGACACACATTGGAGATCTCACTTGTCTATATTATTTCTTTTCAAATACCTCACAATGGCTCTCATCTAGTTCCATCAGCATAAATGGTGTTAGCAATTCAAGGCCTTCACTTACTAGCCAATTTTATTCGGCACCACAAGCTCTTACAGACATACTGAAGTTGATCACACTCCCTTTTCTTAATGTTAAATACGATGGGAACAAACAAGGTGTGTTCATTTTGCATGGGGCTCAGCCTTACCCTCATCGCAAATCTTTGGTGTTAATACCTAATATCCGTGATGTATACTTTGGGAAGCTTGGGTCAGAAAGCATGGCCATGGCACAATATGACTCTTTTGTCATTTACTTACTATTCCAACAATGGGTCCTTGGTGGCAAATTGGTTATGTGTTCAACAACTAGTCCCTTCCAATTCAAGCAGTGGGATCCAGGGAAATTTTGCAAGACTAATTTTTACAACCTTGAGGACAAGGTTGGTCTTGATGGGGAATGGAATGTTAAGAATAACACTACGGGCTCTTCTAAACTTAATGTAGCTATAGGTCCAGTCCAAATTGATGTCAAGCCCAATTATCCATTAGTCAAATTAATTACTTTTTATTATAAATGTAAGAATGAGATTCTAGATCCTTCTAATGATAGGTGATTGTAAGTCTATATATAGACACTCTAATGAATGAATGAATCAAGCAAGAAAAAAATTAGTAGCATTTATCTTTTTTTAGGAATAGATAGTAGTAAAATTAGAGAGTAATATTTTAATTCATAACATCGACCCTTATATCTCAAAGTAAATTAAGCCACTAGACCTGAGATGATATCTAGAATTATACAAGTATTTGATTATTTGTAGAATAAACTTTAATTTTGTAAATCTGTTCATTGAATGGTAATAAAGTCGAGTGGTGGAGTATTATTCACTTTTGAACGAAAGGATTTGACTTTTTTTTTTAAATCTCAAAAAGAAAAGAAAAGAAAAGAAAGGATTGGACTTTTTCAAACTATCGACAATCCCCCCAACCCAACTACAGAAACTATTACTAAAACTATCTTTAAGGATACTTTTTCTTATTTATAAATCAGATATGCGTAACTACAGAGACTAATCTTAATCCCTTGAGTCGGGTAGGACCATAATAAACGATAAAACTCTCCCTTAGGAGATTTAATATTGCTGCATATCTAAGACTGAATTCAAAGCTAGAATTGGTTAAGTTGGAAAAGATCCCAACCATCTCATCCAAGTAGCAGACCGTGGATAAACAAGTTAATGCGCAGTTCATCGTGATTGAGCTTGAACTAAAAGACAATATATAATTTGTTTATTAATTTAATTAACTCAATATTTATTTTAATTTTTAATTTCATGATCTAAGTATTTTATTTATTTATTATTTAATTAGATAAATATTTTATTTTTTTACAAATAGCTAAATATTTTATTTTAATTAGTTAAATATTTATTTTAATCATTTATTTAATTGATGTTGACTAGTATTCCGCTTTATCTATTTTTGTTCTACGAGGCTGTAAAAATAGCATTCAGGATATAATGAAAAACATACAAAAAAAATTTAAAGGCGGATTCTCAGAGGGAAAAAAATTTGTTGGGTGGCTTGGGATAGTGTGTGCCTCCTGAGGAGGAGGGAGGATTGTGGGTAAAATTTTTAACGATATTTAGTTATTTCACTCTTAAAAATCTTTATATCTAAGAATAGTTTTTTTTTTTGACAAAACCTAAAAATATTTTTTTAAACTCGTAAGAAACATAAGATAGAAGTACACCTTCTTTATCTTGTATTCTCATAAATGCTAATCTTAGACTTAAAACAAACACCCGATCAATTGGTGCTCGATAATTGAGTCAACAATGTTGTTACCCCAAATTCTTTAAAATCATAGAAAAAATATTATTCAAAATATAATTTTAAACATAAAAAGTGAATTATTAATTTATTAAAAATATATTTGAAATGAAAACGACACAAACCGATTAAAAATCACGATATGAGTGAATTTTAAGATATTTGAAAAAAAAGATAATTAAGATAAAGTTAAGGGCCCACTTGTTTCAATTTTTTAGAAAATAATTATTTTTTATAAAAAGTAATTATTTTTAGTGGTTCCGTCAATCGTTTGTTACAAATTTCTATATCTAACAAAGGTATTTTTCAGAAATTATGGCAGACAGAAGCACCCTCAAAGGTTCTCATTTTTGGTTGGCATCTGTTTCACAACTCGCTTCCCACACATGAGTTATTGCTACAACGACATGGTATTCATGCAGTGGAGGATGCTTGTTGTCCTTTATGCAAGCAACATACTGAAACTGTGCAACATTTGTTTATTTACTGTAGCTTAACGAGCGATGTGTGAAGCACAATTCTAGCTTGGATGGGACTGCAACTTAACTCCCCAATCAGCGTGGTTGATCATTTTCTCATGGTTGGACAAGCGTGCAAAGAAAGAAGGCTAATAGGATTAAATATTTGATATGGGGAGGAATGGATTAGTTTTTAGGAACAAGGATGCTAGTGTCAACTCCATAGTTACTCATGTTAAATGTATATCTTGGAGTTGGTTTATCTATCTAGCGTATAGTCACTCTAACTTCTCAATTTCAGATTGGTGGATTAATCCATTGTCGTGCCTGAACAATGTCTGATCTCTTTTTGTTGGCTGGTTTTGACCACCCATAGTGCTCCTTCAATTAATTAAATATTGCTTATAAAAAAATCAAAATAGAAAAGTACGGGTTAGTTGACTATGTAATGATATGATAAATGATAATGTGGCACAAATTTATCACGTTATTACAATTGCCCTATGGTAAGTTTTTTTTTTTTAGATAAGCAATACCCAACAACACGAGAAAGAAAAAAAACGCGAGTCACCACACCAACACCAACACCAACACCCTCTTCATTTCAACACAACACTCGCCGGAGTCGGAGCATCTCCCCCGTCGCCGGCATGGACTTACCGAAACATCGCGCCACTGGAGCAACGTCTTTGAGGGACACCTCTGATTCCTCCACTGGTAGCTGGGACGTCCTCGAATGGACCAAGATTGAGGTTCTTTTTTCTTAATCCAATCTTTTTCTTTTTCTTCTTTGACATTATTGTTTTTTTAATTCATACGTTTTGTTTTTTGGATTAATTTTGTACTTGTAATTTATTGCAGCCAATTCCGCGCCTGGTCTCTCAAGCCAATTTCGATTTCTTGCTCGAGGGCGAAGAAGTTATGGCCGAAGTATGTAACATCACCTTCATTTTGAAATTTCATCTTTTGTTTTACTAGTCGCGGTTGATTATTATGTGATTTGTGAAGCTGTTTGACAACCTTTTCCTTTTTTCCGAATTTCTTTATGAATTGAGTAATTAATTTGGTTTCTGTGTGGAATTATGTGAGTATAGGGCATAGAATGGTGAGGGTGGTTTATCATTTTCAAGAAATGCATATTAGGTTTGGTGCCAGCTCAGAATCTTGAGTTATATTCAACTTGATATGTTCTTTTCCTAACGAGATATCTTTCATTTCTTGAAAAGTTGATTAGGGTTTGTTAGTTCTGTTGCGTTTGTCACCGCAATGTATGAATGCAATGCTTACATTGAATGAACTCAACATGCTGAGTTCGACACATGCAGCGTCTGAACTCATACTAATTCGCTCTGAATCATTACATTTCGTACAGTTACAGAATATATTAGTACGGTCACTGATTTGCAAGGATGTGTCAGACATCTGGTATCTGTTTTAAGTATGTTAGTGTCTGGTTTGGTGAATGTCTGAGTCTGAGTCCGTGCTTCATAGGTAACAGCACTATTGCAAGGAAAATAGAGGAGCCATAAAACACCCAAGTGGATGTGCTTGGCGTGCCAAATATGGAGCGCCCTGCTTAGTAACTAGTACCAAGGTTATCAAGTTTGTGATTATGCATGTAAGGTTGCACTATCTTATCATTATTTTATGACCATAATTCTAGGTAACATGCATTGAACCACTTTGGTGAGGATGAGGTAATATTACCATTAGTTTACCAAGCAGCATCAAAAGTACAGAGATCTGATTCCGTCCGGGGAACCACCATTTAAGTGCCAGATTGAACCACATTGGGGAAAAAACCCAGATCCACCCGAGCCCTAAGGGTCTGTTTGCGAGTTTGAAAAGGAGGGGAGGGGAGGGCTTTGGGGGGTGTAGAGTAGATAGGAATCTTTCACTTTAATTGAGAAAGTAATTTTGTAGATAATGATAAGAGAATGCTTATGATTAATATATTTTTAATTTTAAGACTAAGACTATTAGAAAAGGATCTAAATGATTTGAAGAATTTGCCAGCCCTCCCAAACTCTCCAAAACCGTTCTCTGATGCATTTTTTGACTTCCTCCAAATTAGGGGGATTTGGTTTTGTGAGAATAATAAACTCCTCATTGAAGTTGATGGTACATCTTTCCTTCTATTTGCCTTTGATCCTTCCTATTTTTTTCAAACCCTCTCCTCCCCTCGAAACCCCCAAACAAGCCCTGAAGTCTTGTTCAATCTCACCTCTCCATTTCTGTTTCGTAGTTCGACTTCCTCACCTCTTCATTTCTATTTTGTGATTCGACTTCTGCCTTAGTTCATCTTTAATCTGTGGGTGGTTCATTCTTGCTAAAGACTGGGTGATTGCCTGACAGCTGGGTGGCTGGTTCAAACTCACTTGAGTCCAGCAGCTGTGGTTAATTGTACCTTTTATATTATCAGTTACGACTTTAACTTAAGTCAGGTGTGGCTTTCCTACACATTCTCAATTGAAGTTTGATGAAATGTTGGTTATGCAAATCCCTTTTTAATTAGCTTTGTGGGGTAGCCCTTGTCTTCTAGTAAATCTTCTGCCAAGCATTTAATACTGCGGCATCAAGCCATACTTCTTTAATTGCCTCCTTTGTAGCACACGCCCCAGTAAACAGGGAACATTGGACCATGTTGGAGACTTGTAGTTTAATATTTACATGTCCTTACTGTACAGGGTCAACTGTTGAGGGATTGAGTGTGTCAAAGGACAAGGTGGTATGTGGGAATGGGATTGATAGTAATGGGTTGGAAGGTCGGGTTCAAATAAAAGGTAAAATGGCGATGGCACTTGCTGCTTCAGCTGAAGGAATTCTTAAGGATACTTCAGATCTTTCCTGCAACAGGGGCCCTTTACAAAAGATCGTGAAGCCTTGGTGGGGTATCCTCGACTAATGGAGCTTATCAAGACAAACTAGTCTCCCAAGCAGGGAATAGAACTGTGTTAAATGTTGAGTAGTGTTCCACAATAGACGTAGATACAAAATTCAAGACAGTGGATTGGGGTATTGACCAAATGCCTCCTGGATATGGTCATTACTTTAGTGTAATTAAGCCAAATTTCTCCTCAAATGAGTCATGGCTTGGTCGGGTGAAGCTGTATATTAGCCGTTATATTAACATCTGGTCAAGGGTATTTATTGTATATATATATATATATATATATATAGGGGATGTATAAGGTGAGAGGAGTGTTTATTATGAGAGATGAGAGGAGTAAATCTGGACCCTATAACACAACATGGGTGGTTGTGATTAGAAAGTGGGTAGTTATCACGTCGACTTTTTGTTTTAATCTCAACCATTCTTGATTTGATCTATGGTCATGATTGGTTCCTCTCACCCTCTCATCATAAAAGTCCTCTCATAATATACGTTCCCTATATATATATATATATATATATATATATATATATATATATACAGAAATATATAATATAGGTGTATGTGACTATTGCTAATTTTAACTACTGTCACACTTCTTGATGTTTTAATTCACATTTATCCAGCTTGAACCTGTAGTGTGAAATTAAGTTGGTATATT
This sequence comes from Oxytropis ochrocephala, assembly GCA_020916435.1. Classification (NCBI taxonomy): domain Eukaryota; kingdom Viridiplantae; phylum Streptophyta; class Magnoliopsida; order Fabales; family Fabaceae; genus Oxytropis; species Oxytropis ochrocephala. The sequence goes on along the minus strand of CM037090.1, from coordinate 15,378,518 downwards.
GTGTCTACTTTCAGGCACATGGTGTTGTTCTTGTCAATACAGATCAAGCAGGCATGTTGATAGTAACAAATTTTCGTCTGATATTTCTTGTAAGTTCTTTTATGTAATATTTCCTATACCAGCCCTGAGTTCTAGATTTTTGCAAGTTATTGTGATGTAGGAGCAGTCCTGAATTAGTGATTTGGAAATTCCCACAATTTGGAAAGGTGGCTGAACACTCATAATAAAGATAGTAGGGGTTCCATAATAGGTTTTTGGATAAAAAAACATGGCATGTAGCTGTTTGGACAATTTTTGAATTTTGATTTAGGCTTGATTAGTAAGTTGTGAAAACACATAATTAGGTCTATAGGCCCATTTGGATAGGCTTATTTGGGCTTATCTACTAGCATGAGCACTTGTGAGACTGTTTGTGAGAGCTATTGGAAAAAGCTTATGATACCTGCCTGTTTATCAAAATTTTGTGTTCTCTGTCTGTTTATCAAAATTTTGTTACCTGCCTATTTTTCTTCTGAATTGACTATATTCTCTGATTTTTTCCTTATTGCATTTTCTAGAGTGAGGGAACTAGAAAATCTATTGCCCTTGGAACAATACCACTAGCAACCATTGAGAAGTTTAACAAGACAGTAAGTCCTTGCAAATTTTTCTACAAATTGTATTGTTTTTTTTGTTATGTAATATGTACTTTGGATATATGCTAGGGTGACCTGAACCATCTTGTTCGACTAATAATTTTGACATACTATAAACAATGTACTGGTTTTATAGTGACTATGCATATCCCTCTTGTTGGAGTTTTGAGTCCACCTTCTTTTAAATCCCATCTTATTTTATTTTGATTTTCTTTTCAACCAATATATGTTATTTTACTATTAGAATTTACTCATTAATTGATTTTTTACATTCTTCAAACCCTTACTAATTCTCGTGGTTAACCCTGGCACAACATTGGAATATTGACAAGGTATCGACCTAGATTGATTCATGAAGGGGAAATAGGACTTTGATTGTTTAATTATTTTGTCTATATATGTCTTCGTTAGTTCTAGCTTTCTTAAGAAACAATGCCGACTTTCCAACAAGATGTACTTGTGCTACAGCTCATATGCTCATATCAACTCAGCCACAAAAATGGATATTTGTACCATATTTCATTTCTATTATTGCCGTGAAATTTTAAACTATAATGTTGTGTGCTATCAACCATAAAGTGTATTTGTGCATCTAGATTCTGGTTCCTATTGTTGAGTGCAATTTGTGGTGATTTTTTGGAACCTCGTGTGTTGCTCTCACTTAAATATAGGTTGTAAAGGTTCAGTCAAATACTCGACAAGTAGACAAGGCACCAACACAAAGACTACTCCAGGTGATTGGTATGCTTTCAGTGAGCTCCACTTATTAATATTTTCTTTGAATCACCACAAATCACTACGCAAGACTTGTAGATAATGCTGATAAATTAAGAAGTAGAAGAAAACTCCTGTGATGCAAAATAGATGAGGAATTTTGTAAATTTGTAATTAATAGATTTGATTTTAATTTGTTATTTAGGATATTGATATTTTTCTTTATGTTTAGAATCTTTATCTTTAATGTCTAATCTAACGAAATTTGTATTTTATTAATATTATGTATCTAATTAAGATTTATCTAGGAATTTAATTTATCTGGTTTTTAGTTTTCTTTTGTTTCTAAGTCCCCTTTAGGTGCCTTGTGTAATTTAGTCTTTTGGATAGTTGATAATATTGTGATTTTCACTTCAAACAGTATTTTAAACTTGAATCATAGGAATCCTCTGCCCAGGAGGAGCAGGTTAATCAGGGGAGTGCTTTCAAAAGAGGATGGTCCGTTTATAAAGGGAGGTGGGAGTACCTAACTAAGGCTCCGTTTGATAAACTAGCGGATAATCTAGCATATAGCAGATAAACTAGCTTATAGTGGATGAGATAGCAGGAATAGATAAGCTAGCGGATTGAATTTGAAGTGTTTGGTTTGGTAAAAGTAGCAGTTGAACTAACTTATAAATATAAAATAACATAAATGGACATTTGTAACTAATCCTTAAAAATGAGAGAGAGAATATTCATTTAATGAAGGATAAATGAGGAATTTAATTAAATAAATAATAATAAAAAAGAGAGAAAAAATAAAACTCTATAAGTTCAAACGCTACTTCAAGTAGCGTCTAGAAAAATGATTTAAGCTAGCAAAAAAATGCTATAAGCTAGTGGTACCTAAGTTATCCGCCATAAATTATCCGCTTAAACGCTAGTTCTATGTCATTCCAAACAGAGACCAAGAGGAAAACTCTTAGTTGCTTTTGTTGGACTTGAGAGATTGCAAAAAGCCAAAAGCAAATATGATAGTTTTATTGAAAAAGTGCTGGGTTAACCCAGAATTAAGGTTCATCAACATATCCTGTCAAAAAAAAAGGTTCATCAACATAAATCACAGGCCTAAACCCCAACTTAGTTCTCACAATCAGAAAACTAACCATAACAACCTTCACCCATACACATACAAATAAAAACAACATAACTTACCACAAGAGTTTGGTCTAGCGGAGCATGGCACGGCTTGTATCCAACTGGTTGTGATTGCTAATTGTAAATCCTGTTTTCAGTTTCCAATTCAATTCTTTAACCGTTGAAGGTCTAGTCTTTTGATTGGACAACAATCATTAATAGATTCGACCAGAGTGTTTATTTTTTAATGATTTATAGGAAGATACTCAAGATTGGTTATGTAACTCAAGCGGGCCTCTTCATGCAAGATCATTTTGGTCTTGAAGCATGAACACACGTACCCAGTTGCCCACTCTATCTTATGGTCGATAAACTTCTATTCAAAAGAATGGGGATGACAAGGATTAAACTCTTGACCTTGTGGTCTTAGATGTTCCAAACCATGTCAAGCATCAACTTTCCAAAAAGCCTACTATATTAGGTGAAGCACATGATTGGTTTAAAATTTTAAACAAAGACTAATGATATATTGCAGATATGTGAGCAACATAAATTACTTTCACCGGTATGTGCTTTATGCGTAGCTATAGTTTAAACCTTTTTATTTTTATATTGTAAAGCTGCCATAGTTTTGAGTTTGGGCTAAGTTACAGACATAATGTTTAATTTGGAGAAATTCTTACCATTCATGTGCTTATTTTTATAAATTAATAGACACAATGAGAATGCACTTGGTCTTTTCTGTTCAAGAGGATTATTTATCCTCCAAATTTGTATTGATTTTGCTATCCGCGATTCTTTTGTTAATGAAAAGATTTTTCTTTGCTCTTTTATGCAGGAAAAGATATGAGAATTGTAGTCTTTGGTTTTAGGCCTCGTACGAAACAGGTAAATTCTTCTTTGGCAGGACTCATGCCCTTATAAAATCACAAGTCACATATTTATTCTGTGGAGATTTAATAATATAAAAGGTCACATTGATATCCCTTACAGCTGAAAGACTACAATCATTTCATGGATTGCTGATTTAACATTTTTTGTGTTAATTGTTTTCCATATATTTCCTACTAATCACTTAATTTATTCATTGTTGAATCATGAATTGCACTTTTGCACTTACTATAAACTTTTGGGTGTCAGCGGGTTTGCAGTATTGGAAATTTTGACATTCATGCATGAGAGCTGGTTTACTTCTATTATAGAGTAATTCCATTTCCATGTCTTCTTACTGTCTGGTTTATTTATTTATTTATTTATTTTTGGTTGCAAAAATGACGGAGGTGAATAAATTGTTTTCACAAAGGTAATGTCACCTGTATAAGGGAATGTCTACTGATGTGGAATTACGAGCAAGAATCAAACCCAAGGCATTTACATTAGTCCAGCTTGAATTTTGGCTTTCCTAATTGAACCAAATCTCATTAGTGGGGGAAATATAAATTTAAAATAAAATACAGAAATTACAAAAATGAAATTTTGATAGCAGAAATGCTTGTTGGTCTATTAATCATTTCATCGTAGTTTACAATACAGGATATCTGAAGTGACCTCTTAACCTGCATTTTTAGAATCTAATGTTGGTTATTAAAATCTTTCAGAGACGTGCGATATATGATGCACTACAGAATTGTACAAAACCAACAGGATTATGGGATCTTTATGCTTTTACGGCTGGACCTTCCAGGTTTAAGAACACTTCTCCATTGGTGCGCTTACTGGATGAGTACTTTCGACTTCTTTGTAAAGGTTCTCAACGTGCATCAATCAACATGATTGAAAGTGGGTCCTTCACCTTATCAAATGACTTGTGGAGAATAAGTAGTGTGAATTCCAATTATACAATGTGTCAGAGTTATCCATTTGCTTTGGTTTTTCCAAAGACCATTAGGTAATTTATTGAGGGCCATACTTCCTGCTTTTCCACTAGTTATGGTTATATTGATATGTTTGAATCTACTGAACCATTCGACTGATATCTTTGCATTGTCCTGATGAAGCGATGATGAAGTGCTCCAAGCTTGCAAGTTCCGTGCAAGAGGTAGAGTGCCTGTGATTTCATGGTGCCATCCTGGTATGTACAAAGTCTTCTTGTCTTGCCACAGTTCTATGTTATTTATTTTCACTTTTCTTTTTTTCTTTTGTATTTTATTATTGCAATATTAGGATACACTTCTAACATAATGGAGCTGATGACTTTATTTAGTTACTGGAGCAGTTCTTGCACGTTCTTCCCAACCTTTAGTTGGTATCATGATGAATGTGAGGAGGTAATGCAAACTATTTAGTCAAATATAACCCCCCACCCTCCCTCTCCAAAAGGCAAACGATATAAACTGTTTGTTTTGGATGGATTTAACAAGAACATTTTATTTCCAAGGTTGGAAATTTTAAAAATGTTATTTATGCTGTATAAACAGCGTCTATTTATTTTGATAGAAAGAAGAATTGTAAGGCCATGTATTAGCGTGCTCTTTTATTAGCGCTATAGATGTGGCTGGAAATGCCTTTTCTTTTTGTGTTTTTCTTCCAGGTCCTTGACCATTTGGAGTATTTTTTTAAAACCCTTTTATAAGAAATGAAATGAATATAACGATGACAAGCTTTTATGTGTTCTCCTGCAGCAACATGGATGAAAAACTCGTTGCTGCACTTTGCAGCAATCTTGATGATGGCTCACGCAGGTTAGATTTATATGTGATATTCTCGCGTTGTAAACGTATGTTGTTCATTGCTACATAAAGCAAGAGCACAAGTCACTTCTGCAATTTACTTAGTAAACTTTGACCCTGTCACTAAGCAGTGTTAAATAAAATGCGAGGGAAATTTAATGCACTTCATATATCCATTTTCGAAGAGGGAAATTGAATCCCAGCTCATGCCACATAAATACAACAAACTGAGACAAAAAAATGTGAGGGCAGCAGTATTAGAAAAAGGAACGCACTTCATATCCATGTTCCAGATGGAGATATAAACAAAAACCCAATCAAATATCATTCATAAAACTCAAATGGATCGATAAAGCCAAACTAAAGACAACAAACAGCAGATCATTACTGAGGTCACCCTAAAATAAACGTTCGTGGAAACCGACATTTGCAAAACAAAAATAGAATCAGAGAAAACTGTTTTTTACTGGAAATTGTTGTCAAACTCGCGAACTCGTAGAATTGGATGAGTCTACCTGCCACCCCCCACCAAACGAGTCAAATTGCTCATAGAATTGCAATAGTTGTAAACTCGGTTGGACTCAAGTAAACTCGGTCAGACTCGTGATTCCATTGCGAGTTGAGTCAAATCACATAGAATCGCAACAGTGGTAAACTCGATTAGTCTACAAGTTGAGTCTACGGAAAGTTATCAGCAGCCTTTGCCAGCTTCATAGGCCAATGGCTTTCCCGACACCACCGCAGAGACAGAGTAGGATGGATTTGGTGTGGAGGTTTTCGTTAATGACCATCTTGGTCTGACTAGGGGAGCACAGAAAGCTCTTCTTTGTTGCTATCTCCATAGAAGCCTACCTTTGGGAGAGCCCCCTCCCATTCACCAAAGTTTTCCTTTCCTCCATTAGTCATACAGCTGAGCTCTTCACACAAATGTGATTTGTGAACAGCAGCTATGTTTTTCAACAGAACAAAATAAGAGTACTGAATAGATTTTTTATTATTTGTTTTTAAGTTTAATATGGTAATATTGTTATATTGTTATTGTAATATATATATATATATATATATATATATATATATATATATATATATATATATTATTTTGCTTAAGTATTAAAGTTATGGGTTGGAATAGGCCGGGCCGACCAAACAGGGCCTCTGATCCAACCTACGTTAGGCACAGGCCAGGCTAGGCTTTTTTAAATAGAGCGGGCTAAGGCTTTTTTAAAAGTCTATTTAGCTAAAAAGGTCAGACTACACGCCGTCAAAATAGTCTTTTAGGCCTACTAGGTTGGTCTATTTAAGTAAATATTATTAATATTATTATTATATTAAATTTTGTACTGTGTTAAATCATAAATTTGCTAATATTTTCTGTAAATTTAAACATATTGACATATTTAAAGTTATCATTATAAAATAGAATTTATTTTGGATGTCCTTAAAATAGAACTTAAAATCACTAACCTATTAACTTCGTAGTCTATTTACAAAAACATACATCACTCAAAAAGGTTGTAGGCTTTCGGAACAAATTGTGAAATATGTTTTTAAACAGACTTTCAAAAAGGTCAGGTCGGACCTAAAAAATGGGTCTGCGACAGGTCACAAGCCAATCTCATGCCTAACACTTTCAACGCAGGCCAGACACAGGCCTTACAAAGCCCAACCTATTCCCACCCCAAGTTAAAGTATTATTATAGTCCTAGTGGTGTAGCTCAATTGGTTGGAGCTAGGGACATCTTTCACTTGCTCCTGGGTTCGAACTCAGTATACAGCATTCCCAATCCCCATTTCCTCTATATGTGGCCATTGTGCCAACCCTTTGAACAAAAAAGAAAGTATTATATATATATAATATAATATAATATAATAAACATGCCTACTAGGCCTAATAAGCTTTTTATAAGCCAAAACTCGGTCTTGTTAATTTAATAGGCTTTTCAAGAAGCCTGGAGCTGGCCTTCAGACCAGGCCTTAAACAGGCTAGGCGGCCAAAGCCTCATAGGCTGAGCCAAGAATTCATTTTCTGGTGGACCTTATTAAAAGTAAATTATACTGTTTAATCGAAAATCAAGTATCAATTTAGCTTAGTGTTAAGTTCAATTTTAAAAGTCCCCATGCTTGGGTTCGATTAAAGATTTAAAGTATAGGCCTTTTAAATTTGTAGGTTTTTTAGTTACTTAAACTAGAAAAACAACATATTGGATAAAAAGAGAAAAACAATATGTAGAATACACATAAAACCTGTTCTCAGAATATGTTGCGTTGTGTATTGACATTGTATTGCTTTGGGAACAAGGATATTTGTGACATAAATGTCAAACAGGACTGACAATAACAAAATATTGGATGGGCCACAAAATATTGTCTAGACTACAGATGATGTTATATACATGGGGGAGACCACGACCCTAGTGGTCCCTGTGGTGGTTCTGCCCCTACGTAGGCCTCTATCGGGAAATCTAACCTATTTCCACCCCTACTCACTTCCTTTTACTTCTTTTGCTCAGGTAGTTTATGTATTCTTCTTTTGGGGGACACAATCCTCTATGCATTTTTAAAAGTCTTCCTAAAATTGGATTTCTCTTCTAGAAAGCTATATATTGCTGATGCGAGGCCACGGAAAAATGCATTAGCTAATGGAGCCATGGGAGGTGGTTCAGAATCGTCCTCAAACTATTTTCAATCTGAGGTTTGTAATAGGCTTGAATTGTCCACCTGTGTTTTCATTTGTAATTTTGACTTGAATTTTAAACATCTAAATTCTTAATTTATATACTGTCAGATAGTCTTTTTGGGGATTGACAACATCCATGCAATGAGAGACAGCTTTGTACGGCTCCGAGAATACATGGACACTCATGGCAGAACATCATCAGATGGAATGTCTTCTTTTATGGTTAGTATCTGAGGTCTGAATGATAAAAAAGTTTTTGCTATTTGTGTCCTCAATTTATAGTTACCAAAATGGCTTGCTTTGGAGCTGTGGCTAAATTCTGTCCTGATAGTTATAGCGTTTAAGTTGGACTTTTTTTGACAATTTTTGGTTGATTTTAAAAAAAGTTGAATACGGACTATGGTGTATGCATAAAGGTACTGCTATTGTTCCCTCTACAAATCATCTTGTAGCGTGGTTAAGTTTTGCAGGATTTTGATACAAATGATGCTCATAACATACTACTTGGTACTTGGTCATAATTTTATACCAAAGTTGTTATGTAATGACATTTAATTTGGCAAGATTTCCAATTAATGACATTTCTAATATTGTTCTACTGAACTGGTTTTTGATTGCCTAGAGTGACTTTGCATGGGATCAATTAATGGAGTATGCTTCTAACTTTCCATACGTTGTATTAAGACTTATAGTGTGAGTTTTTTTAGAGGCATGGTGGGTCGACATGGGGTGGTGGCAATTTAAGTAGTATGTCTGCTTCAGTATCAACCCTTGGGGACAGTGGATGGTTATTGCATGTTCAGAATGTCTTGGCTGGTGCAGCTTGGATTGCGGCTCGTGTTGCTATGGAGAAGGCTTCCGTTCTTGTACATTGCAGGTATTATAATGGTACATTTCTCATTAGTGTAAAATCATGATCTTTCAATTTTTTATCTCATACAATGAGTGTCCTGTTTTCTTATTCGTAGTGATGGATGGGATAGGACTAGCCAGTTGGTTTCACTTGCTAATTTGTTGCTTGATCCATATTATCGGACATTCAAAGGGTTCCAGGTAGGGAATTGGCATTACGAAACTAATTGAATATCTTCTATGTCAATGTCACCAGTAAGAGGATCAGAAATTTTCCCTCCTGTTCGCTATTTGATATCAAAATTAAACACATTCCAGACCAGTCAAACAAACCATTTATTCACATGTCGGAAATGAGTGATTGGACCTGCTCTTTTAATTGTGCTTGCACAATACTTTTTCTTTCATAGGCGCTTGTTGAAAAAGACTGGCTAGCATTTGGTCATCTATTTTCTGAACGTGTTGGAACTCCATCTGTCTCTGGAAGTGGTAACATGCCTTCTGAGTTATCTAGGCAGTCTTCAATTGGCATCCCATCATCACCCATGCGCCAGTCATCATCTCAACCTCCAGCTTCATCTCATGCACAGAACTCTAACAACTACTCTCCCATTTTTTTGCAGGTTTGCTCCTTAATAACCTCTAGGCATCATTGAATCCATAAAGTAATTTATAATCAACCTACTGGGTTATAGATTCTTTCTGCATATTTAATTCCTATAAAACTCCTTCAAATAGAGGCTTCAATATGCACTTAATTTTTTAATTTACTTTAAATTTTTGGAATTCCTCGAGCTTATCCTTTGAAGGTTGATATCACTACGACCTTGGATAATGCGCTATTGTCAGTAAGTATTGACATCACATTTAATAAGAGGTCGATTATTGGAACCTGGACCCAAAACTTGGCGAGTTAGGAGACCTTCTTACTCTTAATTAGGTTTAATGGGCGGTGAATAGTTTTCTTTGTGAAAGGAAAATAGATAAAGGACAAAAAAACTATTGTTTGGATCTCAAGGTGAATGCAGTAGACATCGACTGATGCAATTAAGATTTGGTTTAACACTTCGCACTTGTCAGTTAGCTCTATATTTGCTATCGACTAGTAGGGAAATCAGAGTAACGACCTGGAAACAAGAATAAATATAGGTAAATTGTGTTCATAAGCATTCCCCTGACTTGCATTCACGGGGATACGTGGCTTTTTCCTGCACATATTATCACAATCTCATTATATGAGTTTCACGTCACATGTTTCTATGTTTTCCAAATAGTTGCATTTGGATGGGATTAAAGAAAGTTCTAAGAATTTTGAAGAGATTATAAACCATGCAAGAAAATGAAAAAAAGGGAAAGAAAGAAATACTCTTCTATTTGATTTTTTGTCTTCTTTTCCTTATCTGTACCTTCGATAAAGTGAACTTTATACTACACTGCTTATGTAAATGTTATACTAGCCATATGGGATTCTAAACTTGCGAAGGTGGTGCTAAAGAACAAGGCTTGGTGAAGCAATATTTAGATTTCTTGTACTGATGATGATAGTATTGAATAGGCAAACCAGTCTTGAGATATTCTTATAATTTATTTCGGCATTTGCTGCTTGATAAATTTATATTTCTCCATAGTGCAGCGATTCAACTTCAAGGGTGATTTGTGTTATTTGTTTGACTTAATGGCTGATTCATAAAATTCTGGGAGGACATCAAAATTCATTAATATAATCTGAATTAGAGACTTGGTACCCAAATCTATGTTTTCATTAAATGTTACATTAATTATTGTTATGTATACATAAAAATGTAAATTTCTGCTTGGCTTGTCATTTACTATTTGAAGAATTGCATGTTGAGGTTTAGAGGCTGGAGTCTGGATGGCTATTTCATTATAACTATTAGCTTTATGCTTTTAGAGTTGGTGATTGACTTGGGTTTGAATCCATATTGATTTTTGCATGATACATATGTTTGTGTCCGTATTTATAATGAGCTCACTGTCTATATTTTTTCAGTGGGTTGATTGTGTTTCACAATTGTTGCGGATGTATCCTTTTGCTTTTGAGTTTTCTGCGGTATGTGTTATTAATTTTTTATTTTAATTTCTTGCATGATTTTCTTTATGCATCTTGCCTGGTGGTAACTAACTTATACTATTTCCTTGTTCAGGCTTTTCTGGTGGATTTCTTAGACTGCATGCTTTCGTCTCGCTTTGGAAACTTCTTATGTAATAGGTAATTCTTTTTGCTATCAACATGTTTTCCCATGCAATTGATTATTCGCTTGCAGCTTCCTGACATGGCCTTCTTATTTTGAATATAGTGAAACCCAGTAGTGAAATATTACTTTTTTTTTTGTTGACAAAAGTAGTGTAATATTACTTGAACAGGCCTCAAAGTGGCTGGTGCATAGGCTGCATTTGTGAGACGTAGTTTTAGGCTGATGCATTTGAACTGTCATGAAAAGTCATATCTCAATTTTATCCCCAGAAGAATTTGTACTTCACCAGGACAAAAGTAGTTATATAAGTTGTAGAAAAAGATTTCTGAATATTATTAGATTTGTAATTAGAGTACAAGTGCTAATCTATTTAAACAGGGTATTCTAAACTTAAACCTAACGGGCCTGATAAATGGGCTGGATAAATAATTGCAGTGATTAACGATACACTATTTATAACATAAGTGTATGTGTAAGATTGCTTATTTGCTATTGCTACTAACAAGTGGCAATATTATTCAAAATTTCCTGTCAATTGATTTTCAAATCTGATAGCCTTTCTCTACCTGTTACGTCAAACTGCATCTTGTTAATTGTTATACTCACATTTCCATGAGTTGTGTCATTGACTCAGTCAGCATTTTGTGTTGTAATTAATTATTACATTTTCCTTTATTGATGAACTTAATGATGATCGCCGACATTAAGATCTTCCCTTACTTTTACGAGCTCCGTAACCGATAACCTTTACAATCTTCATTTGATGGTATATGTCTATACTCAATGCTATACCATAAGGGTAACCAATGCAGTAAGTGATACTGGTCTGATGATATCATTATTGGCCTCAAATATTCGTTATTGTTATAGATGGGTCCGTGTAAGGAACCTCTTTATGTATCAATACTATAAAAACACCAGATAGCTGTAAAAGACATATTAAATAATAGAGTACAATGATGAAGTATGAGAAATGTGAGAGCATCAAAGTAATTGCAATTGCCATGTTGCCGATTGTTGTTTTTTGTTCTGATCGAATCGTTTTTTGTTTTTTCAGTGAGATGGAGAGGCTGCAATGCAATGTGTTTGAAAATTGTGGATGTTTGTGGGTATACTTGGCTGATATGCGGATCTCAGAGGGACGATCCCACGTGCATTATAATCCCTTTTATGATCCAGTGAAGAACAGCGATCCTCTTCTGCCCCCGGCAGCAGCATTGGCCCCAACTTTATGGCCCCAGTTCCACCTTCGTTGGGCCTGCCCAGAAGAAGCACAATGTGGGGAGATTGAAGCACAATGTCGACAGATAGTTATAAGAAACTCTGAGATACAGAAGGTAGTTAGTTTTTTTCGTCAACTAGTCCCGTGCATGGGCAGAGGTTGCACCGCAATCGATTGATTTTTTATTTTTTTTGGTCTCAAATGAACTGTATTTTGAAATGACTTAATCCGATTAAAAATAAAGTAGATACACATCTGCATGAAAGAGTAATTACTCCCTCCGTCTCATTTTAAGTGTCTCTTTTGCAATATTTTTTTGTCTCAAATTATTTTCACCAATATACCCTTAGCTGTTCAAATCAACACAATTAATTATTTTCTTAATAATTGTGCATAACTCAAATATGACACTTTAAATGAGACGGAGGGAGTCCCTACTAAAACATGCCATCCATAAACCACAAACGACTACATTGGAATTGATAGTTAAATACTCATAGTTGAATTTTTATAAGTGACATTTTCTCCTAGGTGAGATTGCAGCCACACCACCCACCATGAGCACTATGAACCAAATCAAATCATATGTAAACAAACCCATTTACCCTTTAAGCATGAATATCCCTGGGTTTCAAAATCACTGGGTAAAGTAAAACCTTCAAAAGCAAAGTAAATAAGAAGAGAGTACCACTCCGTCGATTTTGAGCACAACTGATGCATTTGGTCTCTACCCCATGTGGCACCACATCTGCAGTAAGTCGTGTAACTGTTGCCTGAACCTTCCCTGAATTTTCCCCTTAGATGCTTGCAACTGTTACTCAACCAAAACATCATCACCTTCAACGTGGTCTCTCTTACAACCCTTGTTAAAAATAACATAAAGAATCATATTATAGATCCATAAGAATTAAGAAGGAGATGACGCAGAAGCTATAAGAAAGGAAAAATGAGCATCCTCATACATCTTGATACCTGCAACAGAAAAAAGGATTGTTAAGGTTGGAACGAAAATGAAGCATGGCCACCACAGTCCACAGGACAGAGATTGCAGTTGAAAAAAAAGGGAAAAAACGTACAATATTATTAACAAAGATATGGAGAGATCTGATTTAGAAGAATGGAATGAAAAATGGGTAGAGGTTTGGCTTAAAAAGAGACCAGAAGAAGGAGGAAAGAGATGATGGAATGGAGAAGAAAAATAAAAAGAGGGAGAAATGAAATTGGAAGAAGGGAGAGGAGGATGAACTGGAAGAAGAGACGAAAAAAATGGATGGGGGAAGAAGATATAGAATTACAATTTAACTCTCATTTATTTTAGGTGTCAAAGTGTACTCTGTAGCATTGACACTTCTGGTTGAAGACGTGTCTGGTGTCCGACACGTATCATGTTGGGCACCAACACCGATACATACACTTAGTTATTTGTATTTTTCAAATTAAAATTGGTGTCTCCGTGTCTGGTGTCGTCGGTAACTATGTCATTGCTTTATATCAAACATATAAAAAGTAAATATTATAATTTAGTATTGGATTTTCTGATTTTTGTTTCTATTGCCTTTCATCGTTTGTGGATGACCACTACCACACTTTCTGCAAGCTTATCAATTATACAAACTGTATCTGTTTCCATTCTCCCAAATAAATTGAATTGTTGATCTATTGGGATTTTCCTTTTAATGTTATTTCTCCTGTGTGGAATGGTAACAGGCTAAAGAAGTGGCAGAAAGGAAAGCTAGAGACATTGCAAATGCCATGGAATTGTTGAATGCTGAATTGCAACGTGAGAAACAGCTAAACAGCTCAGCTACGAACAGGGCGAAGAGGTTAACCAAAGAAAACACGGCCATAAAGCGTGCAATTCAGTCAATTGGGTGCAAGATTCACTTCTCTAGTAGTGGTGATTGCATTGTTGATATCCAAAACAACCCATCAGAAGTCACACCAAACTCTTTGTATCGTTCCTCAAGGCAGGAACCAAATGGAACTGTGATTGATGACGAAAAGAATCTATCTATTTCTGTAACGGCAGAAGATGGCGATGATGGAAACTGTGCTATTGGTCGAATATGTGAAAGTATATGCCCATTTCGCACTGGAGATGGAGGCTGCAGGTGGCCAAATGGTGATTGTGCTCAACTAGGTAGCCAGTTTGTTGGTTTGAAGGCAAATTTTGATGCATTTGACCAACTTTCCATTGATGATAGTTATTTCAAGCTTGAGTAGACAGCAGTTTTACTTACTAGATAGTAAAGAGACACATCAACCAATTTTGGATCTCGCCTTTCATTTCCATCGAGTCTCCGGAGTTGTACAGGCTATAAGAGTTAGCTGGAGACCATCTTGGTGCGGACGATTGTTTGGGAATTTCGAATAGCACCTGTATCGGGTTGATACTTGATACGCATCATAGTGGTCCACATTATAGATAATTTATTTGTATAATTGTAAATTGGGGACAACTATAGTCACTGATTACGTTGGAATCATTCTTAATAAGATCAATTTTGTGTAGATGGTCATGTATTTCTGTTTCCAACAGTTGTTGAAGAATCAATGTATAGCAATAATAGTTTGTTGCTATATGTTAACGAAGATGATCAATTTTTGACATGTACTTAGAATACTGTACCAATTCCTGTTCAAATTTGATAGTCCTACCTTAATGCATTGTTGTGACAGTGCTAGTTAAAGATTTCATTGTCTAAGGTCAACATAGATACTTTGGGTAAAGTATCCTAAAATCATAGAGCCACGAAGGTTCTGAAGTTTTGGTAAATGAAGGGTACCAATCGATGCATTGGTAGAAATTTCAAGGCAGTTTAGGTTGTCTACATAATCTATATATAAGGGGAAAATGGAGTTTTAGGTTTATTGAATACTACCTTGGTCTTAAATATAGATCGGATCTGATAATTATTGATGAACTTAAAAGCTGTATTTATTTATCTATTATATATGAGACTAGAGGAGTAATAAAGAAAGATGGGTTCTCACATTCGATCTTGCATGATAATTATTCGTGTGACTGGATGCGGATGAACCTCCAAAAGTAATTGGCTCTTGCTTTTCCCACACCCCCTCTCTTTAAAACACACCCATAAGGGTGTGAAAAAACAAAAAAAACTTATTTTTTCGAAATTTTCACCTGCTCGAACACGGGGCTTGAGCGAGTTTGCTTGAAGGACCGATTCGATTGTGTTAAATATGGGCGAGACACCCGCTAGGCGTTTTTCACTGTTCGAATAGGTCATCTGAGCGAGTTCGATGGTGGTCATGCGAACATGGTCGAATTATGTTGTTCGAACAAGTCTTGCTGCTGCGAAATTCTGCGTGTACGATAGCGAGTATTGGGCGCCTCAGATTCCGCAAGCGATTTTAATCAGCGGTTTACAATCATCAAATGTGTCGGATAAATGAGTGGATGTAAATCCTTTGGAAATTGTGCCGAAGCGGATAAAATTTAAGCGGCTCCGATTTGTGATCTAAAAATGAAATCAACGGTGACATTTCACCACGCTTTATTATAAAGGGGTTCACATCCTCTCGGACCTTCTTCACCAAACCCTAATCGCTTCTTCCCAACCAGTACCGCTTCTTCACGAAAAACCTCTCTCCTTCTTCCCAACCCGGTTGCTTAAGCTTCACACCAAAACCTTTCTCTCCTTCTTCCCAACCCAATTTGAAATGGAATGGCAATTGTGCTCGACCCAGTACTAAACGACAAATTCCTAATGACCGCTTCACCTGATAACGGGATTACCACCGATGAACATGGTCTTTGTGTTTCGTTGTCCTAACCATGTCTTCTGCGGGATGAGTAAGGACATCACCTTCGCCCAATGAAGGAAAAAGGCGAGAGGAAGATTCGTCGAGAGGAGCGTGGCGTAAAGGCGTGGGCGTATACGTTTCAAAAAGTTCAATTGTAGAGATGATGGGGTATCGATATTCGATCATGGAGATCCGAAATAGCGGCGACGCGTCCGCGCAATGATGGAACATCTAGCTAACGCCCGATGGGGCGACAGATCTTAGAGTTATGCGTGGACACAATACGAAGCGAGAGAAGAGGTCATGCATCTTCTTCAACCACCACCACCCGCACCACAACAACCCATACTTACGCACTTTGTAAAGTTGACTATGAGATGACTATCCGTGCCACTCCTATCACGTGCGTTGGTTCATGGTCGTGAAACTAAAATTTCGAGCTTAAGAACAACATCACATTCGCGAATTGAAAGAAAAAGCGATAAAAAATGTGAAACTAGATGGTGTTCAAACAAGAAATTAAAAAAATCGAATGTGAATCCCCTACGTCGTGAATTTGGAACCCACGTAATCGTATTGAAGTGCCTTAAGCCTATCAAGAATGACGAAGGCGTTCGTCAAATGTTTGAGAAACATGAAGAATTCCAAGGTTTCATTGAACCTTATCTTGAATTGTTCGTCGAAACACGAGAATCATCGAAGAAATCCGCCGTAAAGCGACTCTCATAGGCCGGAAATTGAGCATCATGCTCAATATCACGCTTGATATCCTACGGAAGTGGGGAGGAGGAACATCAACCCTACCCCTACCCACGGCACGACCACAGCTCGGGAGGGTTCACCGGCTTCTTCCCTCCTTTTGCGGTTTGAAAAGCGTAGTAGGAGGTGGCCGGCCGGCTCGCTCGAGATGGGTTTGCATGACCACCTCTACTCCTCACCATATCCAAACAACAATCAAGCGAGAACCAATTCAATCAAATTGCGAGAACCAAAGCAGAATCAGGCTGAGAAAGTTCACTGTCAAACGACTGTTCGAACGGCTACATGCGAACCTGTTCACACAACCACCCTCGAACAAGTCAGTTTCAGTTTACAAAATACAACGGTTCGAATGAGGTTGCTCGAACGGTGTTCGCACAACCTCATTCGAACACCTTCGTTTTCACGTGTTCGATGGACCTCGTTCGAACAATTTTGCGTTTCAGAAAAAAAAAAACCAGAATGGAGCGTAGGGGGAGAGGCATACCTTGAAGAAAATGGAACGATTAGAGAGTGTGAGGGGAGGAGAAAATAACCCAGCAACTCTTGAGAGTGTTGGTGGAGAAGATTGAGTGAGAGATTGGGTGAGTTTGAGTGAGTTGGGAGAATGTGAGTGAGAGAGAAAGTGAGGTTAGGGTTCGGTTGAGGGAGAGTGAGAGAAGGAGACGAGGGGGTGAGTGAGAGAGAGGGGAGGGATGTGTGGGTGTTTTTTAATTTTTAAAAGGGGGGTATTTTGAGAATTTAGAAATTGATGGGGTGTTTTAAAGTAGGAGGGGGTGTGGGGAAAGCACCAGCCAAGTAATTTCCACGAGTTTTATTTGAAATCTAAAAAGTCCTTTGACAAAAAAAAAGGGCGTTACTTTTACCACACCCCCTCCTACTCCAAACACACCCCCTCACCCTACACATTTACCAAACTAACCCCACTTACAATTCTATTTCCCTCTCTATCCTCTCCTCTTCTTCTCCAACACCCAAAAACACTCCTCTCCAACACCAAAACCTCCCTCTCTCCACTCCAAAACCCACTCATCCTCACCTTCATCATTCACTCCCATTCAACTACCCATCATTGGCAACTAGCTCAAGGTAATAACCCTACCAAACATTTTTCATTTTGGGTTGTTTTTGAGTGTTTTACGCCATTTTTTCTCGCAAACGCGCTCGGTTCGAGCAGCGAGTCGTTCGAACGCGTTCGCATGAACGTGTTCGAACAAGTGCTAAAGGGGTGTGAATTTGATTTGTTCGAACGACCTCATTCGAACATGTTCGCATGAGGCCGTTCGAGCAGCGTATGACAAAGAATCGATAAGTTGCAGCTTCATCGCGAGTTTTTTGGTTTAATGGATGAAAATGAGGGTGCATCCGAGCGATTGAGTTGTCAATCAGAAGTAGAGGTGAGATATCAGCTATCGCGATTGACATCTCAACCGACGTCGTTGAATCCCAAGACTTTACTAGTTCCTTCCAAACCGTCTGTAAGAATGAATTAGTTGTTTTAATTTTAGCTAACTATTCAAATTATGGAACCGACACATGGTAATTGAATTTCGATTTATTTCGTACTCGTGAGGAGCTGGCGACTTGTGCGTGCGTGCGGTTGGGAAATCTCTTGGGATGGTGATTGTTATAGGAAGATCGACACCGGACGGCGATCGGGTAAACAATACCGCATGTTGATTTGTGATAAAGTTTGGATCATATAAGACAAATGTTGAGGAAGGCACAAACACTAGAAAATGTTGTTGTCCTTCCGCATGAAAGGAAATTTATTAAGAAGCTTGGAGGGTGGATTTTGAGGGTTATGAATGGAACTCATAACCACGGGATGGTTACTTATCATGATGGACGTCCGTACATTGGTAGGTTAACCGTAAGAGAAGGAACTAGTGGCTAGAATGACTAGGAATCATACTCGGCCTAAATTGATCCTTAATGAGTGAAATTGATGAAGCGATGATAACTATACGGTTGTGAAACAAATATACAACCGTCGTCAAAGGCCTTGATCGGCTATGCGTGAGGTAGGTAGACCCGAGCTCCAACAACTCATGTTTTATTTGCAACGCGATAATTATGTTTCTTGGACTCGACTTGCAGAGGCGGAACTACGGTTGTGAAAGACATCTTTTGGGCCCATCCCGATTCTATTGAGCTTCTCAACACCTTCCCAATTGTTTTGTTGATTGATTCCACATATAAAACCAACCTGCAGTATCCGTTGGTTGAGATCGTTAGTGTGACCTCAACAGAGAAGACTTACTCTGCTGCATTTGCTTATGTCAATTGGGAGAGGATGGATAACTTTGCATGGGTTCTTGAGAAATTGAGGGGTTTATTTAGGAAAGCAGGATGAACTTCCGCAAGTCATACTGCATGTGAGAGACACGGGTATGATGAATGCTCTGGCAAACAATATTTCCAACATCCGCAAACTTGTTGTGCCAATTTCACATTAAAGAAAATGTGAGGGCAAAGCAAGGCTCATTGTGAAAGACCAAGTTGTTGTTAATGACATTATGGGTGCATTTCTATCATTGTCCATGCGAAGACTACGGAAGAGTATGATTATGAGTTGGAGTGCTTAACGACTTGGCAGCTCCTTATCGATTTCATACTGGTATGTCAAGACCACTGGCTGCACCCTCTTCAAGGAAAAGTTTATTGATGCATGGATAAATAAGCATATGCACCTTGGCAACACTACCACCAACGAGTTGAGTCCGCACACTCTCACTCAGAAGCAAATATTACGAGACAGTAGGGGAGATTTGTGCAAGTGCTGGGATGGAATGCAGACCATGCTTAGGATACAACATTCTGATCTTAAAATGCACTTCGAGCATAGTTTGAGTAGAGTGAAAGTTCAACACTTGAAGAAGAAGATTTTTGATGAAATTAAGGGTTTAGTTTCATCTAATGCTATAGACCATATTTTGGGTGAGATCGCGTGAGATGGATCCGTTTCACTTAACCCATCATTATGTCGATGCACACTCAGGACTACACACGGACTACCATGTGCATGTGAGCTTTCAAGGTATGATGTACACTCATATTGTTATTTTGTCTATAAACTCAACATTATATGGGTTGTCACTAAATCAATGTCGCTTTTTTTATAGGGTTATGATGGGTCGCACTCCAATTCCGTTGAGCATGATTCACCAACATTGGCGGAGGTTGAATTTCAAAATCTGCATGAGGTAATGGATGATGAGTTGAGTGTAGAAATTGAACTTGAAGCTATCGGAAGAAGGTTTGGGAGGCCTCCGATCACGCGCCGGAGAGTTATGATTAAGGCAAAAGCACGTGAATTGGCATTCCCGCACCACGACTTCTATGTGTCCACCTCGGATACGATCATTACAAAGGAGCACCAAAAAAGATAAGAAAGGGAATGTTGATTACTCAACAAAGCGAGACAAGTCATTTTGGGAACATGTAGATGACAAATTTGACTCCCCGGGGTTCATCTAGTGGATGTTTTGCTCGGTCTCGTAAACAACCTACTCCCCCAAAGCAAGAGTGGGCGTCTACAAACCCATCTGATTCTGGTTCAACTCTCCTGCTCTACTTTGTCAGCGTGTCCGACACTAATCCATCACAAAGCAAAAAGAGAACTCAAGGTGCGGTGCTACTACAATCCCTACTCCTCCACTACTTAAGAAACCAACACCCACACCTATTGTTACGAAGTCGCTCTGCATTTGTTTCTAAAGCTCTTACTTTGACACGGCTCTGTTCTTACGAATCCTATTGTTCTGAGATCTTTGCTTTGTTATGGATGTATTTAATACATACATAATAGGGATGCCGACATACATGCGTCCCTATGTTGAAAAACTTGTTAACGTGGTTGGTGATGGTAGCGTGGATTCCGGTGTATTGCGGCATTTCTTGGAAGGCGGCGAGGAGGCAGCAATCGATCGAATCGATCGATGGAGGAGCTTAACCAATACAATGACTTCTACACTCATTGTATGGTGGTATTGGTAAGGTCACATTTTTGATGAAGTCGTTGTTGAGGGCACATCATGGGAACAATGTTGAAGATAATTGGATGACTATACAGGAAATGGGGTATCGATCGATAACAAGTACAAAGTTGTCTGAGTTGTTGGTCACCTAATTATTGTTACACAATTTTTCCCTTCAATGTTGCGCCATTCGAAGTGCCCGACGATTCAACATCCTTTTCGTGCGAACACAAACACTTTGTACAGTAACGTGTCTTCTATTTAGATTCGGTGTAGTCATTCCAAAACATTACATAACATTATGTTTTTGTTGTCTTTTGAAGATCTTTATGAAGCACGGAAGTCCAATGCCCCACGGATTTGATGTGGATGACTAATAGGGCACCCATAGCAAAGGTTGGGACTCGCTTTTTATTAGCCGAATGCAAAAGTGGAAGTGTTTGCTCATACAATCACAACCCCCATCCCCTTCCTTGTGTAGATTTAAGTAAAGATCTTGATGGTAGTCAATGTTAAATTAGATTTATACTTTTGGTACACACGTTGTATATGAATATTGGTAGGCAATTTTGAAATCAAAAATCGTGTTTTCTGTTTTAAATGAAATCACCACAATCGTGTTTCGATTTTATTAAGTTTGTTTTACGCATAACAATAGTTCGAATGATACCATTCGAACGCTGTTCGAACGCAACCCTTGAGCGAGTTCGAATAAAGCCAATCGAGGCAACCAAAACACACCTGCGCACCATCGGTTGGCAATATTCCTCTACACGCGTGAAGTCGTTCGAACATGTTCGAATGATGTCGCTCGAACATCATAAATTCCTTTAACACGGACAAGGTCGTTCGAACTCGTTTCGCACAACGTCGTTGACGATCACTTAAAACCACGCAACACGAGCGTTCCACGCGAGGTCATTTTTGGAAAAAAATATTTGGGGCGTGCATAAAGTAGGAGGAGTGTGGGAAAAGTAAAAGCCAAAAAAAGGAAATCTACAAAGTCTATCACGTCATCCCATCACAAAAAGTAACCTTATTGCTTTTCCCACACCCCCTCCTACTCTTTCACACCCTTAACAAATTTTATTCCAAAAATAACCTCGCGTGAAAAACTGAGTTCACGTGTTTAAAGATCGTTCAACGACCTGTTCGAACACGTCGAATGACCTCGTTCGAACGGTGAAATTACGCACAAGAGGGTGTGAAGTCAATATTTAACACACTCGAGCGATGTCGTTCGAGCGGGTTCGAACAAGGTTATGCGAACACGTTCGAATGGCTCGTTCGACAGTGAAATAGGGTGTGAAGTCAATATTTAACACACACGAACGATGATGTCATTCGAACTCTGTTCGAAGCCGTGTTGACAGTGAAATTTCGTGAAAAAAAAGAGTTTTTACTACTTTGGCGCTAGGTTTTTCACACCCTTGTGGGGTGTGTTTAGAGTAGGAGGGGGTGTGGGAAAAGCAATAGCCAAAAGTAAAGTTCCATAATAATTGTAATGACAATATAATTGAATCACCTTTTTTTTTTTTTTTTACCAAGAAGCAGACAAATTGACAAGTGGAGTTGAACACATGAGTTTTCGTTGAATCTAACATTCTAACTAACTTGAAATACTAATTTAATTAGTATAAAAAAAAATTAAAAAGTATGTGTTACATAATACGGACACGTGCCTTAATTAAGTTATAAAAAATATGCATAAAAATTCGATTATTTTGTTTTACCAAAAAAATTCCATTATTTGAACATATAAGATTATATATATAGACATTTATTAATAAAAAAAAGATTATATTTTTTGGTAGTGTTTCGATAACAAAAAACAGATAAACATCAAAGAAGATTATATCAACATATGCGCAATAGTTTATGCGTGCACAATACTACTTTTTGTTTAAAAATTAAGAAGCAATTGCTGTTCAGTAAGAAACAACTAGTGCCCAATAATGGAAGGGAAAAAGATCACGACTGCTGCATAAATAATAAATAAATAAAAGGTATAACATAAAGTTAGCATCAGTAAAAAAAGCATAAAGTTGGCCATATAAAATAGTAATATTATTTTGGTCAAAAAAAAAATAGTAATATTATTATATTTAACACCACCGATTAAGGAGACCAGGAATGACGACTTATTACAGTAGTTACTGTATATTTTTAAATCGATTTCGTTAAGTAATTTTCAACTTGCAGTCTTGCACGGTATCAGCTGAGTAAAAAATGTCGATTTAAATAATGGTTTAGGACCTCCTCACGTTCTAGAAATGCATAAAATATAAAAGAAGAGAAAGAATGAACGTCTCATTTGATAATAAAGCAAATATATGCCAACTATTGGTAAGTAAATAACGAAGAGCATCTTCTACACCATTTGATTTGACTAT
Organism: Oxytropis ochrocephala; assembly: GCA_020916435.1. NCBI lineage: Eukaryota > Viridiplantae > Streptophyta > Magnoliopsida > Fabales > Fabaceae > Oxytropis > Oxytropis ochrocephala. The sequence continues at coordinate 15,355,514 of CM037090.1, read as the reverse complement.
TATATATAGCTGATGTGAAAACATAATGAAAGTTTCTATTCATAGTCTCCACGACCATCATCAGAATGCCTGTCGTCGTCATTGGGAGACCTCCCTCCTCGACCCTTACTCTCATTCCACTTTGCCCATATCCATCTTGAAACCATGAACCCTGCTATTGCATAAACCTGGAATCAAATCAAATTAAGAAACCTTGTAAGGAAAGAAAATGTACAATACATGGAGTTATCACTATATCAAACAAGTATAAATAGGCTAAGCTACTACCTCTTTCACATATATCTTGTCTCTAGATTACTTAAACTAAATTAAGAAAGGCCTACAATAGGGTATAGGAATGGCCACTTATGCATTCTAGTTAGAGAAGAACCATCAATGTAAACATTTGTACGGATTCTTCTTTCAAACTTCATCTTAAACTATCAGTCTGTCCACTTTATAAAACTGAAAATCAGAGTGAAAGGTTTTAATTAATTGGATTAATAATCAAACCCTTTTCCATGTGACAAAAGCTGAATCTTCTGGACTTCAAAAACAAAACCACTAAACACTTATCTTTGTTATCACCAATCACCAGGCTCTTTCATTATATATAACACCCCTTCTTCCAATACTTCTTGACTGTCAGTCGCCGTTCTTGACAAGGTAGATGTGCACATGGCACAAGTGTATGAGCAGGGGGCAGTTGTTGGCGACAATGCTAAAAGCGGAAATTCCTCAAGACTAGGATGGATCGCCATGGAAAACTACCTAATCAGGTGGAGTGGGATCAGCTGCCCCAGTCACAGTAGAGACTAATTTATGCATATACATATGGTACTTCAAGGTCACTGACTGCACCCAATTCAGACCCCAAACTAAGTGGTTTCTTATGTTCGTGTATATAATGACATCATGCTTGTCAAAAATCACTTATCATGGCTATTTATGTGCTGTAATGTAACCAAAGAAATCGGTTGCAAAAAAAAGAGACAAAAAGGATTCATAAGGACACTGATTAAACCCATGAAGGCCCTAAATCGCCAGGCAATATGGTGAGGAACCTTTCAAAGTTCAAACCATCATAGGTACGGAGAATCTTTTCATCAACCAAATCCTACTGTATTTGTGTGAGACAACAATTAGTTGAACCAAACCATCCATGATCCATGTCTGTACTCGACAATATTCCAGAATTTAACGGCAAACACCACACATTTCTATGGTATCCATTCCACAGACAAGAACAAAAGAATTCGATTACTTGCCAATCCCATTGTTGAAAACACACCATACACATCAAAGAAGTGATACAAAGCATCGAAATCAAAATTATCCAAATCCCTAAGAGTTTCAGAAATATACTACTCATACAGCACATAAATGATTCAGCAGAGCGATGTATCAATCAAATGCCAATTGATTCACAGATTTCTTATCCATTCCATCTGAAGTAAGAGTTTCTGATTTTCCATTAATAAAGCTGAGTGAAATTCCACTCACTCACACTTCATTTTCCACCCTCACTTCCAAAACAAAGCACAAACCCTCAAAGCGGTTACTCTCCGTCATCTAAAAGGTTTCAATTTCTACTCAAGACTCAAAACCCTAATAATAATCTTATAAATAATCCGTAACCTACATATGACCACCTAACAAACAATTTCAAATAAATTCAGTTGTTTTTGCATTAACAGAAAAAACGGGAAGGAAGAACAATACCTGCCAGATAATGAAAGGATTGGAAGTCTTAGCATTAGCGATATCAGCAGGATCAGGTTCAGCCTGAAGAGGTGGAGGAACCACAACTTGAGTATTAGGAAACGATACGAGATTGCGCTTGCTGGTTGGAACTTGCTTTGAGTCTGAGATGATTGTTGCTTCTTCTTCTTTATCTTTAATACTGCGTTTAGGTTGGAAAAACGGAAAAGGAAGTTGTTGGAGGTTGAAGTTGAAATTGAAGTTTGGGAAGAAGGGGAAAGGGTTTGGTTTCGGTGCTTCGGTTGATTCTGGTTTTTCGGTGACCACTATTATTTCGGTGGTTTTGGTCATCTTCTCTGTTAGCGGCGGCGGGACGGAGATACCAATGGTGATGCGAGGGATTTGATATTTGATTTGGATGAATCAAATTGATTGGAATTTGTTTACTTATATAAATAAATAGATATGATATAGATGAATGGAAATGTATTTTTGGATAACTGCATTGCGCACTTCACTAAAAAACTCTGAAGTGCACGCTTCAACATTGTAAATTGCCTTCAATGCCTTGTATCGGTGGGTCTGTGTCCTAAGGTCTTGGACTAAATACCCAATCTGACCTTTAGAAGGGTGGGTCTATAATTTGGATCCTCTCATTCAATAATCTCTCAATCACTCTCTTTACTCTCTCTCTCTCTCTCTCTCTCAAAATACATAAAATGATATGTAAAATAGAGAAAAAGTAAGGGAAATGATATAAGTTCACGTCCTGAGTTCCCTAGAACTATAGTGAGGGCGTGAACTCAATTCACTATAGTTAAGTATCAACCGAGTTCATTTAGAACTATCGTGAACTCAATTCACTATAAGAAGGAAACAAAGATCGCACAAAACAACTACTAAACTAAAAGTGAATATGGAAATGTGCAAAAATTTTATTGAGTGAAAATCGATGCTACTAATGAGTGCGAAGGAGCAAAACGAATAAAGGTGGAACATTGAGTTTCTGATAAGGTATCTATGGTAGAGAGGAAATGTGTGATTGGGTGGAAGCAGAGGTGAAATTGTGCTAAAGAGTAGTAGGTGGTTCTATAAAAAGCATCAAGGAGGAGGAGGAGGTCTGGTGGGGGAGGGACGAGTTATGGATCTTCTGGTGGTTGAGAAAGGGGCGAAAAAGGAAAAAACAACTCAATTAAGAGATATCCAAATGCCCCAAACAATGCCATCCCAACTTTGAAGTTGAATTTATTGGAAGACAAACAAATATTGCAGCTCACGCCCTTGCTAAGGACCGTACCTTTGCCTTCGTGTTTTTGATTTGGTACCTATATGTTTTATTGACATTATTGATTTAAAAAACAATTATTTTATTCTAGTAAAAAACAAACTTTTCTTAGGGCCCGTTTAGTGGTTAGGATCAGGAGATAGGATATGATAATTTAAACTTGTGGCTTGTCTTATCCTATATCTTTAGTTAAAATTTTATCCTGACTTTGAACTGTGTTAGAAATCAATAAGATAGGATAAGAAAACAATTTATTGATTTACCCTTCTAAAGTCTATTTTAAAATAATACAATGAAATCTATTTTTTTAATCAAATACTTGAAATCTATTAAAAGATAAATATGTATATTAAAAAATTTTAAAAAAAGTAAAATTTGATGTTAAATTAAAAATTAAAAATATTAGCACTTAATTTTTTTATTGATCAAATATTAAAATAACTCATAAAAAAAATGAATTTATTGCTAAAAAAGTAAAGAAATAGAAAATTAATTTAATTTTTCAACAAATGAAATAAAGTTGTCACAATGGTTGTTTTGTCATTAACATATAATATATCATATCATTCTTTATTAGCTCATCTAAAATATATAATAGAATAACATATGTTATCTTTATATCTAAAAGGGATTAATACGTATTATCTTATATCTTATCGCATTCGCACATCAAACACGTGATATGATAATATTAGGGTTTTGATTTATGTACCCCCATATGGGCTTTCTTACCCCCCTTTTTACCCAAACTACCATTTTTACCCTTACTAAAATACAAAAGTAAGAATTTTTTTTGGTTTTTCCGAAAACACCCCCTTAGAGAAATCCGGACTCCGAAAATACCAATCCTTTGATAAATTTGGAGTTGTTGCATCTGTTGTTGTTGTTCGCGCGTGTTGAAGGTTTATCTGGATTTATCAATTGAGGATAAATCGAGAGTAAAAAGTGACTACGAATTTATCATCAATTGATAAATCCGGATAAACCTTCACATAAATTCCAAAAGAGTACTCCCTCCGGACCTAAATATAAGCAAAAAAGTGTGTTGTTTTGGTGGACTCAAATATAATGAATGTTAACTAACCTACTCATATTTAATGCTATTTTTCCACAACTATCCTTAAATTAATTTTTTTTTGACACAATCCTTAAATTAATTTATTAATGTTATGAAAAGATGACCATTAATTAAGGATAGTTTAGTAAATCTATTTGATTTTTCCATTAATTCGAGAAAAGTAAATGCATAAAACCACTATCCTTAATATGTGTGAAAGTAGGTATTTTTGTTTATAATTAGGTCCAGAGGGAGTATGACTTTTATCACATGGCTACCCATTTGTCATGACACAGCGTAGCAGCAAGTTCTCTTTTCTATTGATCGGAACACAACTGGAACACAACGTGGCAGCAAGGTAACATAAATTGATTGAAAAGTGTTCAAAAGTGTTAAAAACCAATTGATTGAAAAAGTGTTCAAAAGTTTTCAGAAGGGAATTTTAAAAAAAAATAAGACTCCGGTGTTAAATTTAACACTAATTGTTTCAATTTCGTCCGATATAAATCATAAAAGTGACTCCAGATTTACCTCAGAAACGATGATTCCGAGAAGAGTGCGTTTTTTGAGGGTCTAAAGTGATTTTAGGTGAAAATGAGAGGGGTATTTTGATATAAAATTGTATTATGGGAGTATGGAAGCCAATGAGGGGGGTACAAAAATTAAAACCATAATATTATCTTGTCTCTATCATATCATATATCTATCCTACTTCATATCATATCTTATTTTTGTCCTATCCTAACCACCAAACAGATTCTTAAAGTACGGGTTTTTTTTTGGACCCCCACCCCATCCCCATAAACCCCCACCCACACCTGAAACCCCAAAACGCCTCATCAAAGCGTTTTTTTTTAAAAAATTTTTGGCCAATCGTATATACACCTGGGGGGTGTATATACGACCCTTACATTTGGGCATCGTATATACACCCCCCAAGGCGTATATACGATTGGCACACGCCCACCATAATCGTATATACGCCTTGGGGGGTGTATATACGTTGGCAAAAAATAGGTCGTATATATACCCCCTCGTGTGTATATACGATCCCCATTGTATTTTTTTAAATTTTTTAAGTCAAATAAAAATTATATAAGTCCTGAAAATAGGTTTTGTGTGTAGTTCGTTAAAACGTGACGATGTTATACGTCGAACGAATAATTTAGGCTAAAAAATCGGTTTTCGGGCAACATACTCCGATCGTAATGAAACCACAGCTATTTAATCCGAAAAAAATCAAGAATCAAAACTCCCCTAGAAGGGACTTCTTACGGGACTACGACCTCAAAATCCCAAATTCCATCGTTTACTATTTTTTACGATTTTTTTTTTTAAAAATTTTCAGTCTCCAAAAAATCTAAAAAAATTTGTATAGCCTTATTTTGGTTTTGTTAGATTTTTAGTGGTGTTTTTATAATTTTTTGGAGTAGTTTTGACTATTTAACGAATTTTTAGTAGCCTTTTAGTAATAAAAATTAAAACAAGTTATTAAAAAAAATAAAAAACCCATAGTATATACCATTTTGAGTACGTATATACGATTGGACATAAAATAGCCATCGTATATACATACTCTCGAGGGTATATACGATTTCTTTTTTTTTTTTAAAAATTAATTTTGAAAAAGGACATTTTGGGGATTTAAAATTGGGTGGGAGTTTAATGGGGATGGGGTGGGGGTCCAAAAATAAAAACCCCAAAGTACGGTATAAGAAATTTAGAGATTTGAAATGATACTAGCTTTGAGAAAAGAAAATTTTGTGAAAAAGATAAATTTTTAAGAAACTGCCATGTCGACAGCAATGTTATTGTGTAAGCAATATTTAGGATTTAACAATAAAGTTTTATTGGTAAAAAAGTATAAAATTTTAAAATTTGTAAAAGTTTTTAAACTATAGGAATTAATTAAAAATCAATGACAAAATTTAAATTATGCCTTCTAGCAAAATATTACTGTATAGTTTTTGTCTTGTAACAAAATTTAGTGTTAGATGAATTGGCCATAATCATCAAGCTGTTGAACATTATGTCTCACAGAATATAAGAGTTAAAAATCTTGACGATTGACGAAACGATTGCTTGATTTGAGATGGCTTAAAGAATAGCAAAGAAACTTGGCAATGAATTATGTATTGCTTCTTCTCACTCCATTACTATAATAACAATCTTTACAAATCAACCCTCAGAAAACAAACCATATGTTTTGGCATTAAGAGCTATTTGTCTAATCGATGCAATCCCCCCTACTACAACTAAAATTGAGGATGCTCCACCTATCAATGTGTTCACCCAAAAGATTAAGCTTTTCTTTGAGGGCTTAAAAGTTATATTGAAAAAAATCATTGGTAAAATGAAATCAAGAGGAATAAATGCAAATGCCCCAAACAATGCCATTATATCTGCAAAGAATGGCAACATAGTTGCAAAAAGTGTGGCTGCTGCCACTGAAATTGACCGAGACAGCACCCTAGGCACAACATTACGCATGGAAAATTGTCCCTTCTTTGGATCTCCAAAAATTGATTCAAATAGTTCATTTGTTGGTTGCAGATAAACCTGTAAGATAATCAATTTAAAGTTATTCATTAGGAAAGTGAATAAACCTGTAAGATAACTTATACATACACATTTATTTCAACAGTTAGTTAATAAGTGCTTAATTAAGTTGTTTATCCAGACACACTGTAAGTCTATGTTACGAAGTAGAAATGCAAATTTGACAAAAGCATACCAAAAAAACTAGCACTTCTTACCGCAGTGAGTCCAAAGACTTGCAGAAGGATGAATACATTAGTCATTAAGAAAAACCACTTGGGCAGCAATAGCTTTGTCCCCCGAATGAAGCTAGCAATAATTGTTTGTTTGGTTTCATTTCCAAATGCCCAATATCCAGAAATGGCAGCACTAAAATAGGTAGCGACTATAACTGAATAGCAGAAACATAGTCCTTTAAACATTTTGCCCTTCACAGGAGGTGCCAAAGTTGCCTAAAATTTGCAAAACAAAATATGATTAGTAACTTAACATATGCAATTTGTTCTTTTGAGCTTGAAAAAAAAATCTAATTGATTCTCATTGAATAATGTGCTCAATTAGATTTCTGGAAATGAGTAACAAGGTGCTCAACTAACCTGTATTTCTGGAATGATCCCACTAGCATAACAGGTAGCAATGATTGAAATACCATTGAAGAAACCAAAGACTTTATCTGCATCAGAACCTCTTATTGAATAATGTCTAGGTGGTGCATCTTTTGAGTGACCTGTTTAAATACAAGCAACACATCAAGTTGATTACAAGTTTCTATGCCAGGGCCGTCTAAGGGGCTGTGCAGACTGCGCTACTGCACAAGGCTCCAGATCAATACCATTTTTTTAAGCCCCCCAAAAAAATTAGTATATCCATTTGATAAAAGTATAATTAGTTAGAAGTTGTATTGAGATATTCAGTGCCATTGTCTTTTTTCCTTTCCTTACCAATGTGTATAGAACCGACAGTGACACATGTTGCATAAGCCACACAAAGAATCAGAGCAATCAGATTAATGTGCCTCAGGGAGTGAAAGGATGGGAGTTGAGCCAAAAGCATTGTTGCAACTCCACATATAATAGTAAATTGGTAAAGCTTCATTGATCCCTCTGGATGGTAGAGTTGGTAAATGAACTGTACAAGAGAAGAAAAATGTTGCTTCTTAATATAACAACACAATGAGGCTAGAAATTTTCACAAGGTCTAAAAGGAAAATGAAATGAAACTCTTGTATTAATTACCTTAAGGCTCTTTCCACCCACTAGAGGACCACCAATCACTGTGCCAAAGCATATGATAAATTGAAGAGGGCCTATATAGTATTTTGCCCATCCAGGTCCTGCCACAACATTTGTCATCAATTATGAATGCCTTAACCTATTTAAAGTACACATATCCAATAGGGAATAGCAACAATGGAAAAATGGAAACTACTAATTAGCAAGGTTTTACAAAATAATCCGTGGCCATGATCAGGATTGCGACATCATAGTTTTTTATGTCTCTGAGACAACAATGCAACATTGATTGAGCCTGTATCAGTCGCATTTGATCGCGATTCTCTGAAATATCAAGGATCGCAACGCAATTGCAACCCGATACATGATTGATGTGATTTAAAAGCCTCCTAAAGAGGGAGAAAGAAGGGAAACTACTAAAGGAAAGTGATGAGGCTGGAAATTCACCTAAAATATCTCTGGCCATATCCCTGAATCGATACTGGCGGCGGCCAAGCTGTGCATGATGTTCTAAGACCCTAGATAAAAGGTTATATGAATAGAATGTGATAAGGCCAGCTAGAGTCAACCAAATCACTCCTCCAAACCAACCCAGAAGGGTGAAGGAGTAAGGAAGAGTAAGAAGCACAGGACCCACAATAGATGTTGTCAAATGATACCCACAGTGCAACCATGATCCTACATAAACCATAAAGTCAATTCATCAATACCCTTTTCTTATACATCTCAAAATTCTTAATCACAATCACATAGAAACATAATACCCTTTTGTTCAATTTGTAACATGCCAAAACAAAAATATAGAAGAAAAGCTCAAATATAAAGTAATCATAATTTTGAATTACCTCGAGATACAAGAACAAACTTTGCTCCTGCATCTAGCTCTGGTGAAGTACTAGAGTGGTTCATCCCAAAGCCCTTTTCACTGTCACTTGTATAAATTTCTGAGGAGCTTTGAGGAGCAGTTCCCATCTTAGTTGCTGCTATGCTAGATTTAATCTCAGATGTTAATTGTTCCTCAGTAGGATTTTTCTTTTGCAGCAAATATTCTAAATCCATATATATATGAACCTTGAGCTAATAATCATAATAACATAAATATCTTATCTTATACAGAAATGAGTAAGAATGGGGGCAAGTTGACATTAATGTTGAAAAAGACTTAAATTAGTTAAGATGAAGAAACATGTTTGGAATCAACTCAAGATGGTCAAAGAAGCGTAACTATAGTGTGTGTTGGAAACTCTGTTTGAATGGTAATAAAGGGAGAAAAGGACACACATGCGAAACACTAACAACTTGCTGCATGATTAGTTTATAAAGAAATCATAGAGTTTTATGGCACCGTGAAGTGGGGTAAGGATGAAGGTGGCTAACTGGCTCGTCCAATGAAGTCAAAATAATCAGCTATATAATAATTATATAATAATAAATAATATTAACATATGGCAAATACTATGTATGTGTTTGTTTGCAACAAAAAAAAGTTGACCAGATCCAGCCTGTCCACATACCCAGATTTCACATATGCCCGAATCAAAGTACAGGTGTACAACTAAATTTTTCTTATAATTTCATTTTGTTTCATGGCTAAAGAGACAGTAAACAGGATCTAAATTTGATTATTAAATTTATATATTTTGTGTGATTATATTATTTCATCAATAATTGGTGATTTTAACATTGTTTATATATATTGTTTAACATTGTTATTATATAATAATATGGTACACAATAAAACTAACTAATCTTAATTTTGTAACAAATGAAACACAATAATTCTAGTATTAGATTGTTGAAATTTCCACGCACCTTTTAATTCTATTACTTTGGTCAAATTTTTCTTTTTGTGCCGGCTACTGGTCCACTTAACATTCTTTGCTGGATCTTTACCTACAAAGTAGAAAGCGTTTCATAATCCACCTCATTCCCTAATTATACCTTCCAAACTAAGAGCATGATTGGTCAGAGGTGATAAAAGAATTTATTTTTATCTTTTAAATTAAATAAGGTATACAATATTTCCTGGAATAAATAAATGGTAATTAAATTATTATATGTTATTTCTTTAATTTTTTAAAATCTTAAATTTTTTTGGTGTAATTTAAAATCTTAAATTAAGAAATAAATTTAGCCCTGAAAAACCATTCTCTTAAATTGACCTTAAAAAGTATTATGCAGTCATGCCTAATTTTCTCGCGTGAATCATAGTCCAAAAAACAAAACCAAACAAAATCAAAGAAGGGGTTTGACAAGTCGGGTACCATGTATACTTTGACTTTATAATGATGAATAACAAGACTAATCCTCCATGCAACTAAAAATATCCTTATGGTCTTATTTTTATGCAGTCTGATAACTAACTAGACTAGACCAAAAATATAACTAATTTTAAACGTTTGCAAAAGATTTATAATTTATAATACATACAGAGATACAATTGCTGAGATATTATTTGTGTGGAGGAAAATAGTCTTTATCCAAAAATACAGGAAAGTCGTGTGTAATAATAATTAAATGAAAGTTGTGTTTTTAGGGCCAGCCCAAAAATCTCTATCAGTAGGCTTTTGACAACGATCTCTAATATTGAGTGAGACTTAAAACGAGTTGTAGTTGAAACTATTTTTTTACGTCAGATATAACTTTAAATTGGGTCTTTTTGTTGAGGCATTTTTGACAAAGAAATGCCTTAACAAATACTACTATATTCCTCAATGATAGGTGCAAAAACATTTTCTTAGAAAACCAAAGGAATTCTGTTCGTTCTCAACAGTTTCTCCAAAATGTACTGAAAAGGGCATGTTAAAGTAGTTACAGTTTCCCAATCAATTAGTGCTGCTTAATTATGAGAACGTTGCTCTTGCTAATGTTGCTAGTAATTATTTAGACTTGTCAATTTCTCTTGTAGATACTCGCCAGTCTAAATATGGACTAGACACGTGTAACTTTTTACTTATATAAAAGACTGAAAGTAGTATAAGGTATGGAAGCTTCTTTCTAGAAGGAAGAAAAAAGTGTTTATGTGGATAAATAAACCAACAAAAAAGTGCTTATTGTAAATTGTTGTCTGAAAGTGATTCCCCTAGACAGACAAAATTGAGTGAGCTCGAGATGTGTTGCTGACAGATTTGTTTATTTATTACAGCTCAACAAAAGAATCCATGTACCTAGCTGGATCAGCTGGTCAGGGATTTTCAGATATAATACTGCCTCTATATTCAGTTTTGCTTAATAGTATGCTTCTACTAAAGATATTGATGCGTGCAGCTTCAAATTGAAAAAGACATATATTGCAATATGGCAAATTGAGAATAAGAATAAACTATCTATACTAAAATAACATGGATCGTTGTCTATATTTTGTTGTATCTGTTGTCGATATGTCATGCCTGGAATTACTACCTTATCTACTGTTTTTTGGGGGGCTTCCATATACCACCATATATCATTGACTTTGACTACGTTTCAGTTGTCTCATCTCTTACGTACACTACTTTGAGATTATTATTTTTTATTCTAACTCTGGGGATTTTGGACTATTTATCCGTCCAGTAGCAAGAGCTCTTTTTGATCTTTTTTTTTCCCCTCTTTTTGACCAGAACTATAAACCATACTACTATTTTGTATATACTTAGCAAAGCAAAGCAAAGCTTGGGCTAACAGAAAATCATTCCTAAACATAAACCAATTGGTTAATTGAAAATCAAATTTTAACAAAATGATAAACAAACTTACCCTGAATAAGGAATAGGAAAAGAGATGCAGAGGGAACTGAACTTGCAACACTTGAGTTGAGCTTGATCTCTCTGGCCTCTTTGCACAATCCTTTTTCTCTTCTTTCTTGTTTTCCTAATAATAATGATATAGAAAGAGGGGATAGACATGAATATGAATATGAATATGAAAATGGGTAGGAGTTAAGTCCTTACGTATGCCTTTCGTAGCATAACAAGTTAACAACAAAAATAAATTTGATACTGTAAATTAATTCAACAGAGACTAAATATAATATCCATTCATGTGTCTAACCTTTTGCAGGAGGGGTCTGAGAGAAGGCAAGTAATTGGATAATACCTTGCTTCCACTTATAGACCACATTTATCAAATACCCTGCCTGCATGAATGCATATAGGAACATGTTATTGCTATCAAATTGCATCTTGAAAAAGAAGATTTCTTCTTGAACAACGAATTATCGCTAAATATTGGCATTTCCAATGATGGTCGTGACGTGACAACCAGGGGATCACCGTTCCCTGAGATTGTCGTCACTAGTCATAGACAGTCATCATTGTATGAAAAGGGTGATTCAAAACCGGAAGACTACAATTCACAGTTACTCATCACTTTGCCAATGCATTCCCTGCGATGCACATTGAGGTTGCTGCATTGTGCAATTTTTTTATTTGACACTCAATGTGAATTTTTTTTAATGATGGTCGTAGGTGAATACTCCCCTACCCATCGAGATTTAAAAAGTCTGATATTATATCCAATGACACCTCATTGTTTTTTATTTAAATATTCTAAATTAAAATTAAACTAATTTTGTCTAAAAGGTGTCGTATCGTATCCACCAAACACGTAATGGGTATGGTAGAATTTACCCTATCGTACTTATCTATTTTTTTTTCTGTTTGGATCATTGCTAGTTGCACACGAAGTGTCCCAAGTCCCAACACTGGTTTATTACTCACAACACTTACTATTTTCCTAATCTTTTCCTAAGTGTCATTCAACCCTTGTGATTGAGTATATGTATGTGCCATTCAACCCTTGTTGGTATTCAAGTGTGAGTAAGAGTCTCACACTTGATGGAAAAGTAGATGTTAGACATTATCTAAGTGAGAGGACCTATAAACCGAATGCTTTAAAATTTTGTGTTAAGACGTCGTGTCCAACTCATTTTTGTGGTTGCTCTTGGCCCAATGTAGACAATCGCCAGGCTCCCCTCATTACTCAACAACCCTCCATCTCTATGTCATTCAACTCTCGTGGTTTAGCATATATGCGTTGTAGATAGAGGTGTTCAAGGGACGAATTGAGACGTTTTATGTTCATTCCTTTAATTGTCCTAAATTTTGATCGAACAAAATATTCTTTAAACTTGAACCCGACCCAAACTTGAGAAAATTCGGTGATGTAAAAGCCTAAGTCAAATTGGGTCTAAATAGGGCATGATCGGATAGACCCAAAGTACAAACAAAATAAAATCATAAAATCATCATATAGTTATGTTTGAAGGAAAAAAGTTCATGCAATCAATCGCTCAAGTCGAATTGGGTTGTTGGGTCATGAACATCCCTAGTTGAAGGATTTACCCTATTAAGGTGTATCTCTGGGTCAGGGAAGCAATGCCTTACTGTTTTTCAGTGGTGTTATGCACCTTGCCTTAGCTCGGGTTAGGTCGAGTTAGCAGTTGGTAGAGCTCTTGTTAGTCTCGGGTCTCTGAGTCTACCCTGAGTGTGGTACCTGCAAAGTCACTCTGACGCTCAAGTCAATGTATGAGAATTTCAGAGTGAAGCAAGGAATGAGAGTGTGTAACTTTTTTTGCAGGGCGAGACCGTATTTATAGACATCAGGTGCTTCTTGGTCTGTTGGATTGTCTAACTGCATCTCTGTCATTGATCCCTAGATAGCTTGAGTTTAAGGCAGGGTCTTCCATTTGATGTTGGGCTGCTTTAGAGCTGGACTCAGGTTATTGAGCTGATCCAGAGCCCAATGTTGGGCTTGGGCCTCATGGTCCAGTCTTAAACAAGTGGTTTCTTCATTCTACATATGAATATGACCCTTTAGAGTGACTCACAAGGGTTATTTGGTCTTGTGAGAAAGTGTGTACCATGCCTAGATTTATCTTTCTCACAAACACTGCCATCAATTCTCCAATTTTTTTAATGATTGATTGAAGTGTGAAATTCCAATGCATTGCAATATATTGGAATTTAGTATTTGATTCATGAGGAGATTACATTCATTTTTGGAAGAATGAGATAGATCCAAATGTGTTGAAAATGTGAAAAGTAGTAGTTAGTTGATATTTATTAATTATTAGACGAAGTTGCGCGTCATATCGTATAAATTGGAGTCTTGTGAAGAGTTGAAGCACTCTCACATCGGGTGATTATATGGAGAGAGAGGTGAGACATCCCCAATCAAGTCCTAGAGAGAGAAAGTGTAATTAAGTGATAAATTGTTGTGTGATATGTGAGTTTTTATCATTCTTGTAACTTTTAGAGTGAGAATACTGTAGAGCGATACACATGTTGGATTGAGGAGAGGCCATGCCATGTCGGAGTATGTGGTTTCTTCATTCGACGCTTGAATGTGTCCCTTTTATAGTGATTCATACAAGTTATTAGGTCTCGTGAAAAAGTCTGTACCATGACTAGGTTTTTCTTTCTCACAAACATATACCACTAATTGGACAGGGTCTTTGATCATTTGTTTGGGTTGCCAGCTAGTTCCTTTGGCCGGAAGCAACAGGGAGAGGTGGATACTTGCAAAACCACTCTTTCTCCCAATGTATTCCTATTAAGGTTAATGGAATGGTGTACATAGCTTATGCATTTTGGGAGAAGCTTTCTATCATAAAGGGTGTACAAGGTGTAAAGTCTCTATGTCCATGATAGCTTGTCAGCCTGTACTGCTCATGGACTATATGTACCGTTTGCTCCCATATGCTGTTAGAGGTGTGTGCTTACAGGCTTATATGATACAATTTGTGACTCTTGCCTCTCTTGTGAACATCTTCATAAAAGGGGTCCCTCTTAGGTTCTTTTATGGTTTTTGGTCTGACCCGTGCTTCTTACACACTCCCTCCTACTCACCACCCACCACCCACCTCCAAAAATTCCAAAAATACTCCACAGTGGTTCGAATCTTAACCATCAGACTGGTTCGATTGTTAACCATCGATCCAGTTCAGAACCACTTTAGCGGTGTGTCTGACCATTTAACGTATTCGGTACTTAGCCATCGAATTGGTTCGATGTGAATCTACCGAACCCTCTATATCCCGCAAAAAAAACACAATGTTTCATTAAGGCAACTTTGTCATTTCACGCGCCTGGGTATTGGGTGTTGAGTAGGAGGGTGTGTGTAAGAAGCATGGGCCTTTGGTCTTGCTTGAAGCCCATTATAAGTATTCAAAGGCCATAAATAAAATAGGCCCAGTTTGATATGGTTTCTCATTTTTCTTTCAGACGTGTTTTCACCGAGTAGAATGCGTGTTTTCACCGATCAATGCAAGTAGGACGTGTTTATAGAATTGCAAACGAGTAGACTTGTAGAGGGCCTTTGGTCTTGCTTGAAGCCCAACCGAGTAGACATGTTTATGGGAAAAGCAAACGCCACAATTTACACTTCTATAAAGTACATCTACTAATCACGTTTGGCATGGTTTTTTTATACCCCCACCCCATCCCCTCCCCTCCCCTCCCACCCCCACCAATTTACGTTATATCGAAATTACCCCTGCCATAATTTCACTTTTTGACTTGCATTGATTTCTCTCTGACTGGGACCCACTTTATCTGCCATCGTATATACCTCAATGGAAGGTATATACGATTACATTAAATAATGAACGTTGACCTGAAAAAGTGTGCATCGTATATATGTCCTTCGAGACATATATACGATTGCATTATTAAATGCTTTGTTGACTACCCATCGTATATAGGTTATATACGATTGGGCTTTGAAGATCTTATCGTATATACATCTGGGCCATGTATATACGATGTTAAAAAATTACCCATCGTATATACATGGTTGACGAGGTATATACGATTGGGTTATCTTTTTTGTTTTTTACTGAAACAGATATCTGTTTTGTTGGAACAGATATTGATCCGCCTACTGCAGATGCCGACTCTCAGTTGGCTTCTGTTGATATTGATACTACATCGGCGTTTACTACCGACATGGTATACTTTTTACTCTAATTTTTGTTAATCAAGTTTGATATTAAATTAGTTAAGTACTTAATAAATTATATATTTTGTAGATATTTTCTACACGAAAGGTATTGAGATTGATTGCATCACATAATTATCTATGTTGGAGTAGATAGATTCCCGTGTCTGATGTGGTCAGTGATATCATGTGGGCCCATCCCACTTCTATAAAGTTACTGAGGTTGTTTCTCAAAGTTCTCGTTCTTGACTCAACCTACAAAACCAACAGATATAACTTGCCTCTTCTACAGATTGTTAGAGTCGCAAACACTGAGATAAGTTTTCATGTTGCATTTGCGTATATTGGGCAGGAGCTGGCTATTCATTTTTCTTGGGTATTGCAGCAGCTGAGGGATATTTGTGAGTTGCATTCTATTCATCCTCAGATTTTCTTGACAGACAGAGATCTCGGCTGTATGTCTGCTATTCTTGATGTCTTTCCTTCTGCTACAAAATTATTGTGTCATTGGCATGTGACAAAAAATATGAAAGCGAAGATTAAAGAGTTGGTGCATAAGGATAGGCGGGAGGAGGTCCTCTCTCTTTGGATGTGTATTATTCAGTTGATGAGTCAGAGTACTTATCTAATCTGAAGTTTTTTGAGGCTGCTTGCTCTGATAAACTGCTCTTATTAAATATGTGCATGGCACATGGTTGACACAGTACAGGGAGCGATTTATCTCAGCATAGACTAACCACATCCCACACTTGGGGAATGTGACGACCAACAGGTTTTTTCGCATTTAATATTTTTCTTTGATACTTGTTTAATATTTCTATCCGTTGCTCGAATTTTTTTAACACGTGGACATATTTTTTTTCGTCGATTAAAATTCTTTGATACTTGTTCATTATTTCTATCTGTTGCTCGAATTTTTTTAACACGTGGACATATTTTTTTTCGTCGATTAAAATTCTTTGATACTTGTTTATTATTTCTATCCGTTGCTCGAATTTTTTTGACACGTGTACATATTTTTTTTCGTCGATTAAAATTCTTTGATACTTGCTTATTATTTCTATCCGTTGCTCGAATTTTTTTGACACGTGGACATATTTTTTTTCGTCGATTAAAATTCTTTGATACTTGTTTATTATTTCTATCTGTTGCTCGAATTTTTTTGACACGTGGACATATTTTTTTTCGTCGATTAAAATTCTTTGATACTTGTTTATTATTTCTATCCGTTGCTCGATTTTTTTTGACATGTGGGGTACATGGTTGCAACCAAGTATAATGTTGCACTAGTTCAGTTTTATTTGAATATGAATTTTACTTATCTGCCTTTGAGAGGTACTTATGGTTCATCTAAGTTTAAACTCATATCAGTTATGAACGAACAAAATCTGCACTGGTTGCATCTTTCGATCTCTCCGACCTGTCTGTTGCCTCCTATTGCCCCGCAGTGATACCAACACTACTCATCAAAGTCAGCTTCATGGTTGCATCTGTATGCCGGTCGTTTTACCCTCTGGCAGTCTATGTGTCCTTCAGTGCATCATCCCACTCCCGGTGATGCGTCTAGATGTGTCGATTTAGCAGATGATTCTATTGACGACTTGTAGATAGATTCACACCTTTTTTGTATTACACGTGTATCTATTACTATAACGCGTGTTTGTAATTACACTCCAACATATATACACGTTGATGTTAATCAAATCAAGAGGCTTCCAATTAAAACCGTTGATGAAATCACAACCGTTAACAAAAACAAAACCCATCGTATATATCCTTGGTGGGACATAGATACGATGTGCAATTTGTAAGCATCGTATATATGTTCATTGTGCGTATATACGATTGACTTAAAACGCATCAATCGTATATACGCACAATAGACATATATACGATGCCTGAAAATTGCACATCGTATCTATGTCCCAAAAAAGATATATACGATTCGTGTAACTTTGTAAAAAAAACAGGTTTTTTGAAGTGCATTTTGGGAATAGACCAATGTGTGAGGATATAAGGGGACTTTGTGGGGGTAAAAAAAAACCATCATGTTTTCATGATGGCTTTTAATTTACGTACCCCCCTCATTCCCTCCCACACCCCCATAATCCAAAAAATTCCAAGAATACCCCTGCCTTTTTAAAAAAAAAAAAAAAAATTCAAATTTTTCGGAATTACCTCAAAATAAGGTAATTCCGGTTCAAAAAATAATTGATAATTTCGGAATTACCTTTAAAACAGGTATTTCCGGTTCATAAAACATAAAAAATTTCGGAATTACCTCTAAAAAAGGTAATTCCGAAATTTGTAATTTTTTTTTTAAAAAAAGTTTGTATTTTGGTCTTAAGATTTAAACGCGTTTTATTGGAAATATGATCTGAGCGATTTACGATTTAATAACAATACGTCAAAATATATAAAATGACCAACATAAAATAGGAGTACAAATACAACTATGGGTCCAAATGTCTAAAAATGACTGAAAATAAGCACGTGAAGTAGGTGAATGGGCGACATCTAGCATCCCGGGCCAATCAGGCCTTGTGCAGATGCGTATATATACGATTTGTTTTAATTTTTATTACTAAAAGGCTACTAAAAATAGTCAAACTACTACTAAAAAATATATAAAACACCACTAAAAATCTAACAAAACCAAAATAAGGCTATACAAATTTTTAAGATTTTTGGAGACTATGAAAAATTAAAAAAATCGTAAAAAATAATAAATGATGGAATTTGGGATTTTGAGGTACGTTGTCCCGTAAGAAGTCCCTTCTAAGGAGTCTTGATTCTTGATTTATTTCGCTTCTAATGTTTGTGGTTTCATTACGATCCGAGTATGTTGTCCGAAAACCGATTTTTTAGCCTAAATTATTCGTTCGAAAAAAAAAAATTTGAATTACCTCAGAAATAGGTAATTCGGTTCTAATTTGTGAACGGAATTACCTCATTTAGAAGTAATTCGAAAAATTTTCGAATTACAGGGTAAATCCGAAATTCCATTATTTTGAGGTAATTCCGAAATTTTAGAGGTAAGGTAATTTGAAATTTGTATTTTTTTTTTTTTTTAACAAAACCATGTAATTTTTGTAAATTTTCAGGGGTATTTTTGTCCATTTGGGACATTATGGGGGTGTGGGAGGGAATGAGGGGGGTACCGAAATTAAGACCCTTTCATGATTATTACACATAAAAAACAACTTTAATGACGATTAATAGAATGGCTTGATTTTATCTTTCTTTCTATAAATAACTAAAACAAGGTTCCTATTTATTTAGGGTCTAAACTCTAAAAAGATTTCTTTACACAAAATCTCAAACTTAGATGATAGGAAATAATGACTCTCTTTGTAGAAAAACCACCACTCAATATTTTAATGTCCTATTAGGTACAAGCCTAAAAACGCTGCTGCTAGAGGACTGTCACACTTTTCTGGTCTCAACTTTCAAGCCACCTGTCCATAAAATTACTTAACTCAAATCAAATCAAATCCTGTTTTAGGAACCAACAAGCAAATTAGTGCTTTGTGTAACAAGACACACAAATACCTCTCTCTCTCTCTCTCCACTAAAGATAGAACTTGAAAAGCATTGCAATATACGTTAGCTCCATTTGGAGTCACACTCAGCAATTGGTTGTTGCTAAATTTGGCACATGGGGAGCTGAAATATCCAGTTCAGTGAGTATGACTGTAAGCATTTTCAGCAGTGTGCCGACTGACAATGTGGCTCTTTTTTACTTATTGCCTTGACGTAACTCCTAAGCCACAATCAATGAATTACCAAAAGTGTAAACTACAAAACCATTCGTGTTCTTTTCGCAAAGCCAACTCAAACCAACACACAAAATATATAGTTCTATGTATCCACACATTCTTTTTATATATATAGTCACCATTCTAATTCTAAGTGTACCTTGTCTCTCCAAAGGAAACTAAGACCCCAAATGGATACATTTGAAGGTGTGCATTATGGCATTGCAAGCCAAATGAATTTTATTTGGCAACAAGCCAGGGTACCCCTCATTGTTCCAGTGCTGAAATTGCTAGTGTTTTTGTGCCTAGCAATGTCAATTATGCTGTTTGTGGAGAGAGTTTATATGGGTGTAGTTATAGTCTTTGTTAAGTTGTTTGGCCATAAGCCAGAGAAACATTACAAATGGGAGCCACTCAAGGATGATATTGAGCTTGGAAACTCTTCATACCCAATGGTTCTCGTGCAAATCCCAATGTACAATGAGAAAGAGGTACTATTATAGTATATAACTATATATGTAAAGTATTATTTAATTAACAAAACCTTTACTAAATAAATAAAGAATATATGCAGGTGTATCAGTTATCAATTGGAGCTGCATGTGGACTGTCATGGCCATCTGATAGAATTATTATTCAAGTTCTTGATGATTCAACAGATCCAATCATTAAGGTTGATAAAATCATTCCCCTGCTAATAAAATTCACTCACAATTATCTACTTTATCTTGCATGCTAGTAATTAAACAATATGTTAATAATTTCTATTCTCCTTTTTCCCTTAGTCAACACAAGTCCATTTTTTACTCTCTAGTTAGGCCCTAGGGGATCCTTAAAATATTGTATAACTTTATTCATCATCTAGTTAAACTTGCATGGAAGCATTTCCTTCTCAAAACAATATCACTTTTTTGTCACAGAATATGGTGGAGGTGGAATGTCAGAGATGGGCAAGCAAAGGCATAAACATAAAATATGAGATCAGAGAAAACAGAAATGGTTACAAAGCTGGAGCACTCAAAGAAGGAATGAAACACAGTTATGTGAAACTTTGTGACTATGTAGCCATCTTTGATGCTGATTTTCAACCTGAGCCTAACTTCCTTTGGCGAACCATCCCATTCCTAGCTCACAATCCACAAGTTGCACTCGTCCAAGCTCGATGGAAATTCGGTAAATGCATTTAGATTCAACGGCTCTGCAGCGGTTGCACCGATGCAAAGGATCAAGCCAAGCACTTGAGTTTTGACAATAATATTCTTTTTGTTGTGTTATATTGCAGATAATGCTAATGAATGCTTAATGACAAGAATGCAAGAGATGTCATTGGACTATCATTTTCTTGTGGAGCAAGAAGTTGGTTCCTCAACTTATGCCTTCTTTGGTTTCAATGGTAAATCATTCATTTCGCTAATAATACTGCTTAGTTCACAGTTTTAGAATGTCTTAAGAAAGTAGTTCGGTTGGTGAGCTAAAAGACGTTTAAGGAGTTTAACACTATATGGTGCAGGCACAGCTGGTGTTTGGAGAATTTCAGCATTAAATGAAGCTGGTGGATGGAAAGACCGTACAACAGTTGAAGATATGGATCTGGCTGTTCGAGCTGGTCTCAAAGGCTGGAAATTTGTCTATCTTAGTGACCTCAAGGTATATATTCTTGAATCTCAATTCCCTTAATTACATGGCTTCAACATTCTTTTTATCTTTGGACCTAACTAGTTTTAATCATCTTCTTGTTTTGACATGCTAATTTACTTAGGTGAAAAATGAATTGCCAAGTACCTTTAAAGCCTACCGTTATCAACAGCACCGATGGTCATGTGGCCCAGCTAATCTTTTCAGGAAAGTGGCAATGGAAATCATAAGAAACAAGGTATCAAACCCTTGGAATTTCTTTTAAGAAGTCAAATTATTATTGTTATCCATCTTCTTTCCTAATTCAATTTTTACCATATGGTGCAGAAAGTCTCAATGTGGAAGAAGTTTTATGTGATCTATAGTTTTTTCTTTGTCCGGAAGATCATAGCCCATGTGGTCACATTTGTATTCTACTGTGTCATTTTGCCTGCAACTGTTTTAGTTCCAGAAGTTGAAGTCCCCATCTGGGGTGCTGTCTATATACCTTCTATTATCACACTCCTTAATGCTGTTGGAACTCCAAGGTAATATTAGTCACTTTACTTTTCCTTATAAATAACCTCTGCAGCACCGACACTTTAGGTTGAAGATGTGTTTGGTGCCCGATATGTGTCACGTCGGACACCGACACAGGCACTTCAATGACGCTCATTTTTCAAATTATTATCGGTGTCTATGTGTCTGTGTCGTGTCCGTGTCAGTGCTTCACAGTAAGTAACTTACTAGCATGTGTACATTTGTGCAGGTCATTCCACTTAGTGATATTCTGGATACTTTTTGAAAATGTTATGTCAATGCATAGGACCAAGGCAACATTAATAGGTTTGTTAGAGACGGGGAGAGTAAATGAATGGGTAGTTACTGAGAAATTAGGAGATGCTCTCAAAACTAAATCAAGTGGCAAATCAGCTAAAAAGCCTCATATCAGGATTAATGGAAGGTCAGTTACTTTTTCTACACTTAAAATGTGCTTTTTGCTACTACAAAAATCACTTTTTCATGTTTTTGACTTATTTGTTGATGATAATTAAACAGACTTCATTTCCTAGAACTTGGTGTGGGAGCTTACCTATTTTTCTGTGGATGCTATGACTTTGCATATGGGAAGAATCACTGTTTCATATATCTTTTCATGCAATCTATAGCCTTCTTGGTTGTGGGGGTTGGCTATGTTGGAATCTTTGTTCCTAGTTCTTAGAGCAACCTACTACTGTATTGCATGATCAGAATCATATTCTTCTGCAGCAGCTGCCATTGCTTTAGTACTATACATTATTTTACAACAATTATTTGTAATACTTGGAATTGAATTGTTTTGTCATGGAAATAGGCAAGGTAGACAATGAGTGAAACAATAATAGTTTCTTTATTACTTGAAATGCCTTAGAAAGAAATACTGATTAGTCAACAAATTGGTAAGTTGGAATATATAAGCAAGTTACAACATCTTGTGTTTCTTTCCTTCCTTGTTCTTGCCTAAAAATTCGGCTGCATTTTCTTGCCTAATTTAGGACCGGGATTAATCAAGACGGGACCGGGATGTCCCAAAATACAAACTCTTAGAATGTTGTTACTACTTCAGTTACATATTTTATATTAGACATTAAAACTATTATATAAATTCAATAAAACTTCTATAAAAGTAATGTTGATATGTGTCCAACTTTGTTAAAAATACAAAATTTTAGCATCAAATTACTTGTTTTGAGTCTAAGTTATCACAATTCACAAGTTTAAGTGTATTAATTATATATTAAAATATGTGTATGTATATTAAAGATGGATTGGGTAACCTGAGAGTCAACCCGAACTCGTCCTAACCCAAAGCCGTATTACTACTTGAGACAGTCCCATTTGTCCAATTTTTGTGTGGGACAGGATTGGGTTCAACCCAAAATCATTGGGTTGAAACGGGTTGGTGGGTTGGGATGAGTCATGCGCACGCCCCTAATACAGAGGATCTCATTCCATGGAAGTGGAATCTTTTAGATAAACTTGTTCTCATTGGAGGTGGAACCATTACAAATAAACTCATAAGATAATGACCTGTAATGTTTGTAGTCAAGTTCTAGAGCTAGACATATGAGTTGAGGCCTGTAGGATCTCGTGAGGAGTTTGTCTCCCGTCAATGTTACTGTTGTGAAATCTAGACTATATATTAAAAAATTGAAAGAGTGTGGGTGTTTAACATAATAAATAAGAGAATGAGTGTAATTAAGGCTGGAGATCTCACCGCTGCAAAAAAACTAGAGAGTTTTCCATGGAAGAGAATCAATTCCTGTAGGATCCCTGCTTCTTTATCATCTCAATTTTCAAAAAGGATCATCTTAATAATGCCTTATTTATTTTGGAAGATTTGGAAGATTGTGAATGCATAATTTTCATTGTCTCCCTCATAAGGCATTGTTCCAAGCACTCTCCCACTTTAATGAAGAAGTTCATGTTCCTATTCATATCTCATCGCTTATGCTTTTTGTGCTGTGTCTGCATCTAATGTTATACCCGTGACTAAGCATTTGGATACAATTAGTACAACAAATATTGACAAGCTACCTTTACAAGATGCTACTTCCTCCGTTGGTCATATTTTGAGGAATTTAGTAGCTCCTCCTATCATGCATTTTGACTATGATTCAATGGCTAGACTAGCTTGTTCGAATATTACTTCAAATGATCACAATATTCTTTGGGTCTTCAAAAATGAATAAATTGATCAATACTACTATTTATGTTAGTTTTTTTTGGAGTGAACCAATAGAGGATGCCTCTAACACAAATTCTATAAGTCAAAATTCTACCATGGCTTCCCAACCAAGTTGGGTGTTTACGTCAAAATCTCATAGACATAACGCGAGAAACGATAGACAAGTAAATGTGAGATTTAGATAAATGTTATTTTTCTATTAATGTTTTGTCACGAGTTTTGGTTTATATCCCCATGTTTTTGTTTGTTTTTTTATTTTTTTTAAAAAGAAATTAATGGTGGCATAGAATTGCCAAATTTGCTTTTAAAAAACCCAATTTGCAAGTTTATTAAGCAAATAACATAATTTTATTTATTTTTTTGACAATAACCTAATTTAACTTAATAAATTTATAATATTTATCGACAAATTAAATTAAATTAAATTATATTTTCGAAAATATAAAAATATAACAACTTAATGCATAAACAAAATAAAATAAACTCAATTAAGTTAAGGTTAGATAGTGAACCAACCCACTAGAGTGTTACTAAACGACGCGAATTATCTTTGCCAGATTTAAAATTGTCCTCCTTGAATAAACTTGATCCTCTGTTTTCCTCTGCCCCAGTGACCCTTCCTTTCAATGTCGAAGAACCAATAATAAAGTATAAACCCCAACCACCGCAACCGTCACCGCCACCAATTATGAGAGTCTCATCACCCGCGGCGGCGTCGCCTCACGCCGACGACCACCGCATTTCCACTATAGGCCACCGTGATGCCGAGTCTCTCTTCCGCTCCAAGCCCATTGCCGAGATCCGAAACACCGAAGCCGCAACCCGCAAACAGATCGATGACAAGAAGGAGGAGCTCCGTCAACTCGTCGGTAACCGTTACCGCGACCTCATAGACTCCGCTGACTCCATCGTCAACATGAAAGCCTCTTGCACCGCCATCTCCGCTAACATCGCCGACGTTCACGATCGCATCCGCTCACTCTCTCAATCCCAATCACATTCACAAACCAAGCTCCATTCCCAATCCCGAGCCTGGACCTACGGTATTGCCTGCCGCGTCAAGTACCTTGTCGACACGCCGGAGAACATTTGGGGATGCCTTGATGAAGGTATGTTCCTTGAGGCTGCTTCGCGCTACTTGCGTGCCAAGCACGTGCACCATCGCTTGTTCCTCGATTCCGACGAGCAGAAGATCAAGATCTTGTCCAATTTCCCTCTTCTACAGCATCAGTGGCAGATCGTTGAGAGCTTCAGAGCTCAGATCTCCCAGCGTAGCCGTGACCGCTTGCTTGATCGTGGCCTCACCATCGATGCCTATGCTGACGCCCTTGCTGCCGTTGCTGTTATCGATGAGTTTCAGCCGGAGAAGGTATTTATTTAATTGTTTATTTTAGTATGAATTGGGAATATAGGTTGGGGATGGGGCGGGAGAGTGTGTATAATTGCTTTGAATTTGCAGATTTATTATGTGATTTGAGATGTGGTTACGTAGGTGCCTAGATTTTAGTTTGATGGGTGTAATCTGATTTGCTTATGGAAAACAGGTTGGTGTGGAGTTGTTTAGTATGAATGTCATTTGATTATAGTTTGTAGATTTGTGATGTGGCCAGCTGGTTAGTTCTTCTTCATTTGGTGGGTATAAACTGATTTGTTGATGAAAAAACAGGTGTTGGACTTGTTTCTTGAATCAAGGAAGTCGTGGATATCGCAAGTTTTGGGTAATGCCAGTGCTGGTGATGCTTCCTCTTTGGTGGTTTCTGTCTTGTGTGATGTGTTGGGTATAATTCAAGTCAGTGTGGGTCAGGTGGGTGAGTTGTTTTTGCAAGTGTTGAATGATATGCCTCTTTTCTACAAAGTCATTCTGGGATCTCCTCCGGCTTCGCAATTGTTTGGTGGGATTCCCAACCCTGATGAGGAAGTTAAGCTTTGGAAGTCTTTTAGAGATAAACTTGAATCGGTCACGGTAATGCTCGACAAACGTTACATTGCTGATACTTGTTTTGCTTGGCTGAAGGAGTGTGTAAACAAGATAAGTGGTAGAAATTTGATTGATGCCATTGGCAGTGGCCAGGATCTTGCGTCTGCTGAGAAATCAATAAGGGAGACAATGGAGAGTAAACAAGTTTTACAGGGTAGTCTAGAATGGCTGAAGAGTGTTTTTGGATCTGAGATTGAGTTGCCCTGGAGTAGGATTCGGGAACTTGTTTTGGAAGATGATTCAGATCTTTGGGATGAGATATTTGAGGACACTTTTCTTCGTAGGATGAAAGCAATCATTGACTTGAGATTTAAGGAGCTAACTGGCACTGTTGATGTGAGGAACACAATATCTGCAGTAGCTGACTCTTTCACCAGGCAGAATTATGTTCAGGGGTATTTGACCAGACCGTCTACATCAGGTGGTGTTTGGTTTCAAGAATCCAGTGCCAGGAAAACTGGAATTGCTTCTGGGTTTAAAGTCCAGCCTGAAGAGAACGAATTTCAGTCTTGTCTTAATGCCTATTTTGGTCCTGAAGTAAGTCGAATCAGGGACGCAGTTGATGTTTCTTGTCAGAGCATCCTTGAGGATCTTTTGAGTTTCTTAGAATCTCCGAAGGCCTCCCAAAGATTAAAGGAACTAGCACCATATCTACAAAGTAAATGTTATGAAAGTGTGTCTGCTATAGTGGCGGCATTGAAAAAAGAACTTGATACTTTATATGGCTCAATGGAAAATGGTGACAAGGAGGTGCCAACAACTGTTACTGTTGAAAAATCCATTTTCATTGGGAGATTATTGTTTGCATTCCAAAACCATTCTAAACATATACCCTTGATACTTGGTTCTCCCAGATTTTGGGCTAGTGGGAATACATCTACAGTTGGGAAATTACCATCTCTGGTGAAACATTCTCGCTTTGGATCTGATTCTGCTGTTTGTGATAGCCCGGGAAGACAAACAAGCCTTGGCGCTAAAAGACAAAATTCATCTGCCACATCTGCCTTGCTTGGAGCAAAAGAAGGTGCAAGCCACGAATTGGAAGAACTGAATAGGACTATAGGGGATCTTTGCATTAGAGCCTACAACTTGTGGATATTGTGGTTGTCAGATGAACTTTCTGCTATTGTCTCTCAGGATCTTAAACAAGATGACGCCTTAACTTTGAGCTCACCTGGGAGGGTAAGTGCTGTTTTCCTTTTTTCTCTGTTTGTTTTGTTTCTTTTTCCATGGATTGTGATGTTTAAGCTTGTTTTGTTTCTTATGGTTGTTTTCCTCTGATCAGCCTTTAATTTTTAGAGAACTGTAAAGTTCTGCCAGAGCTTGTTTGTTGCTTTTGTATCTTATTTAATAAAATGGAAATTTGTTACGTGAAAAGAACAAAAAAGGAAAACATGAGAAAGAGGATAGTAATGACAAGTAAAGAGTAAAATAAAAACAGAAAACACAGGGAGTGATTAAATTTAAATTCTAAGGGAAAGTCTTTTAAAAGACATTGGTCAAAACGTGCTCTTAACTCCTGATTAACAACTATATAGCACAGTGTATCATATAATCATAGTCTGATCCATGGTAGTTAGTATCGTGCGAATCGCACGATTGAATCGCGATTCGATTCGAAGTCAGAGGCCAGCGATGTGAATCGTATGGATAATCGTTTTGGTGAGTGAATCGTAGCTTGAATCGCCAGAATCGTGCCTGGTGGTTCTCTTCGCAGCTCGGGGCCAGGTCTCGTGACCCGCTGAACAGAAAACATGGGAATTAGGGTTTTTTCACCTTTTTTTTTTGTTTTTGCTTTGAGGCTGATGGAACAGAACGTTTCGTTTACATTCCTTTTTGACTTAAACGTTTCATTTACTTTTTTTTACAAAACATTTCATTACTCTTTTTTTTACTCACGTTTCATTTACTCTTATTTTTACCTACTTTTTACTCTTTTTTAAAACACTTAATTAATACTAGTTAATACTAGTACTCTAAAACACACATACTGTCAAAAAAACGCACATACTCTGGCTTTTTTTACACGGGAACTGTCGCTTTATTCTTAGAAAAATGCATGCACTCCTCCTTTTCAGCATGGACAGCGCCTCTCTTCTTGATTTTCAATGTTCTTCTCCGTTGCTTTCTTGAACACAGGTCAGTTTGTTTGATTTTGGAGATGATGAAGTCCCAGAGAATGGGAATGAAGAGCAGATAAACTGTAGTCAGACTATGTCTTTTTCTTTTTGGGTTGAAATGAACACATATTATTTATTTATTCTCCTCACATTCATTTCCACTAAGTATCCCGATTTGATAACCATATTATCCGATAAAACAACTGTTAAAGTTTAATTTATTCTAGTAGTTAGCAATTTACCAAAGCTAGTATAGTTAGGGCCAAATGAATTGACATGAGTTGAAAATTTGTTATGAAGCACATGTTTGCTATGAAAGTTTCTGCTTTTTGCAACTACTATATAAATGCATTGTATGGGTTTTGAATCGAACTCTATCCTTCACACCTAACCCACACTTACTTTGGAAGAGGTCTAAGGTGATATTGAAAACCTTACTCTAAATGGATTTATCAGAAATCTGATTTTTGACATTGCCTGCCGCTGACAATAGCGTTAGTTGATGCTCCTAGCAATCCTACTTTGTGTAAGAAGGCTTGCTTTTATGTTTTATGGGTGATAAATAAAGCTTCAAAGGCTTGCTTTTATTTTTTTCATTTAATAAAGCTTTAGTGATGTTGTTCGCATTGTTGACATTATATTTCATTATCTTCTTCATCATCATCTCTTCGCCCTCTATATAGATCCTTCTATTGGTGACATGTCATTTGAAAACTTGTGGCCTTTCTATTGGGACCTTCTAATGGTGATACAACAACCAAAGATCTCATAGCATTTAATCTACAAGGTCACTCACTTTTTGTTTATCTGAACAGGGATGGGAGGATATCGTAGTCAAGCAAGAGCAGTCTGATGAGAACCAAACAGAGATGAAAATATCTCTGCTGCCTATGCCTTCTCTATATATCATTTCATTTTTATTTAGAGCTTGTGAAGAAGTTCATCGAGTTGGAGGTCATGTACTAAAAGAAGATTTTGCATAAACTTGCTTCAAGGTTATTGGAAAAGGTAGGTTTTCTGTGGATGTGTTAGTCCACATGATCATTAAATTCACCAATGTGACTTTTTTTATCCCCTGTCTTTCCTTTTCGTTACATTTTTATAAAAAATGAAATTTCATTGAAGACAAAATGAGTAAATGATAAAATAAGTGTGTCATTTGGCCATGCTGCTTTTCCATCCTGAAATATTGAATGTTTTAGAACAATTTTTAGACGATGGCTTATCAGATTTTCTTTTAATATTGCTTAAATTATGTGTCAGTGTGCTTTATTGCTTGTACAGTTGTATCTAAAATAACTATATTTTGTTATACAGGTAGTCGGAATTTTTGAGGACTTCCTTTCCACTGAGGTGGGTGGTTCTCATCAAGTCTCAGAAAAAGGAGTATTGCAGCTTTTGTTAGATGTCAAATTTGTCCTTGATGTTCTCTCTGGCGGTGATTCAAATGCGGTTGGGGAATTATCTACTAACCCAAAGGCAAAGTTACCTGTTAGAAGAAAGCAGGACCAAAGTTTGAGAATCTCAGCCATTAAGGAACAGTCTAATCAGTTGTTAAATCGGCTTTCTCAGAGACTGGATCCCATAGACTGGCTTACGTAAGTTTCTCATTCTTGTATTCAAGGTTTTTTTTCTTTGTTACATAGATATGATAGTGCATCAGAAGGACCATTGGGAGTGCTGTGCAGTTCACGGTGGCTTATGGAATAATAGCTAAATTAGGTAAAATGTAAAAGAAAATAAAAGTAGAAGAAAAGCTAAAATTCTCTCCAAAATACAAACTTCCAGAGTTTGAGTGCAATGAGGTGGCGTGAAAAATGAGGTCTCAAAGCTGTGCACTGTTATGAATTTTGTAGATCCCGTGATTCTTTTCACGCAACAACCATCATTTGATGAGTGCATATGCAGCAGCAGATCAAGATAACATACTTAGGCCCGAGATTCTTTCAATATGAGGCATTGAGATATTGTAATGATTCCTTTTCTAAAAGGATCCATGGTTAGAGAAAATCTTAATTGTGAATTTCTTCACAAGGTTGAATCCGTGGTGGGATAGTTTGTCCTTTTAATTGTGTCTGCACTGTCATCTCAAGTCTTCTTTCTTTTAATCTGACAATAATTTATTATCTCTATGTGTTAAAGGTATGAGCCATATATCTGGGAGAATGAGAGACAGTCATATTTACGACATGCTGTCCTTTTCGGTTTCTTTGTGCAACTTAACCGAATGTACACGGATACTGTTCAGAAACTGCCTACTAATTCAGAATCTAATACTCTGAGGTGTTCTACAGTGCCCCGATTTAAATACCTCCCCATCAGGTCAGTTTGATATTTGATATCATATTTTATTTATTCTTTGTCACCCTTATCAAAATGCAAAGCTTTGTACTTGTCTCTCTTACAATCATTCTATTTTTTTTAATTTCAATAAATTTAAATCCAATGGTTTATTCTGTTTACTGTGTTTGATTCTTTCCGAATTTTCCTTTATTATTTCATTATTTTATTTTATTTTATTATTTGATTATATGATATAGTTTCTGTAGATAGAGTAGATACACAACTCAGCTTAATGTCTCTCAATCCCCACGCTCGGGTTCTTTTCCTGTATATCATGTATATATATTTTGTTTTGTATCATTCCTAAATTAATGAGATCAGAAATTCATCTGTTTCACGTTATTCAATAACTATTTTTATGGTAGTTTTGCTTGATGTGCCAAAGCTAGCATTCATTCTTTAGAATGTTTCTCCTTATTTACAAGCTTATATCTTGATCTTGGTAAATCCAGTGCTCCGGCATTGTCTTCTAGAGGGCCAAAGAAGACATTCACTCCATCCTCAAATGAAATCTCTTCACGAAATTCGTGGAATTCAATAACAAATGGAGAACTTTCTCAGAAGATAAATCTGGATGACAGCTCAAGTCTGGGGGTGGCAGCACCGTTTTTGAAGTCTTTCATGCAAGTAAGTGCTTATCAAATTTTGGTATTATCTTATGCCCCATTGCAATCAAAATCTGGACACTGTCATGTTCTTTGAACAAGAAAGAGATGTTGATATTCTCCAACTTAATGCCTTTGATAATCATCACGTTTAGGGTGGCAATGCAATGAACCATATCTATTTGTGTAGCCATGCTGATGTGTTCGATTTTTTCTTAAGACAAAATGGCTTTATATTTTATACACGGTGGAGCAGTTGTTTTACGAAATTTCAATCTGTTAGCCAAATGAATATTAAGATTACTCTATTGCTCAAAAATCTGAAAATTATCTTGGTTATTTTATTTGGACTGAACTATTATCGTTTTCAACCGTAATTAAAACTCAGTCATTTCATATTGTTTGATGAAATGAAACTCATCTCAGAGTAGTTGTAGGCACCGCTCCATCCTAAAAAAGGTTTATCCACTTATTTATATAAATAACACCTATTTGCACTTATATTATTTAGTGCCGAAATGAATCTGATGTAGAAATGAGAGAATGCTAAATATTGAAAAAACCTTCAATGAAATGTCATGAATCCTAGCTGGATCTTTATAATGCATTTGTTAATTGATATTTCACCATTCTCATAATATGCCTTAACCTGATTTAGAATATTTGTTTGATTAGCATAGTTTTGTAGATACGTTACACAATTTTTTATTTTTCTTCTAGGTTGGAAGCAGGTTTGGGGAGAGTACTTTTAAACTGGGATCCATGCTAACAGAGGGGCAAGTTGGCATTTTTAAGGACAGATCTGCTATGTCCACATTTGGAGACATTCTACCTGCTCAGGCAGCGGGTCTTCTTTCGTCTTTTACAGCTCCCAGATCAGATTCATGATGGCCCAATGATTGCTCATTTGCAAAGTCTCGTTATCATTATGTGTGGTATATGAAATTTTTTCAACACTCCACCCGTATACATGGCACTACTGTAATTACAGAAACATTGGAACCATATTTCACGCTCCGAATATTCAAAATATCTGAAGCAAAAGGATATAAACTGGGAATCTTGATTGCCGTGGTTAACAGCATTTGGCTTGGAAACTGGTTGTAAAATTGTGTGATAAATGCCGCAAACTGTAAGCCTGAGGAAACTTGAGTACAGATTGAAGAGCAAAAGTAGTGTTGATGGCAGATATATGTTCGCATGTCATTCGGTTCAAGGCTGATATGGGGTCATGCTAGTGAGTAGTGTCGGAGTTGAGTGGGGCTATGGATCCTACCGTGTTGAGTTATTCTAAGTTTTGGCCTCTGTCTATAGTTTTTGCATAAATTCAGTCAAATTATCTTGTGTTAGATTTTTATTTCTTTCAACAACAGTTCTAATTACATTGTAACTTTGTATTTTAAACTACACATTCAATGAACAAAATTCATATAGATAAGCGCTACCAGACCCCTGTTATATTTCATTACCACATGAATGTTTATTGTTTAACCAAGCTCTAAATACAGCTTTACATTATTATTGCCATATAGGGTCAATCGAAATGTTATAAAATATGTATGTTTTATGCATTGAAAGATTAATCTTTTGGCCAGTTAAATCACTGATCGTATGGTATTTTGTACAGACATACCCTCCGTCCCATATTTTTAATTTTTTAAACTTTTTTATAACAAACAGATTTACCTACTAAATAGATAAATCCTGTGTTAATGTTTTTGCATAAATGGCTTTATCTATTTGTTAGTAAACTGCTTTTGATATTTCACTATGATTTATCTAACAAATAGATAAATTTGTTATCTAAAATTAACACAACAAATTTATCAATTTGATAGGTAAATTTGTTTTAGATAAAAGTGAGGGGTAAAATTGAAAGAATATTGTTGGGTGGAGAGGTGGTGAAGGTGAAACAACCCTTCTATTTTTGAGGAAAATTTGTATTTCTTTAGTTACTACACTTAAATGGAGAGGGAAGTAGGACCTTGAAGGCTTGAATTTGAAATAGGCAAGTCTGTCTGGATGGTCCTATTCCGGTTTATTGATTATTCCTTTCCTTCCAAAACACTACAAAAATAGCTGTTCAAAATCTTCCACGTAGATGTTTCATCGACCATATAAACAGAAAAAGAATGAAGAATTAATTAAAGATGCACAAGAATTAATTTTAACATCCTTAATTTTTCTTTTTTTGAGATTCTTTTTTTTTTTTTGAGATTATAACATCCTTAATTTAACTTATAAAAAAATATCCTTGTGCTCTGTTTTCAGAAAAGAAATGATAAAGAATAGTGATAATGCATTGAAATGCAAAGAAGCTACAGATAAACTACTTGTTAAGAAATTATGCTTAAGAAACTAATGCGGTTAAAATAAATTGATAAAATTAAAATGACATAAAAGTATGTTTAATTAATGACTAAATTATTTAAGGATGATTTAAATATCTAATGAGGAAAGAGTAGTAATTTAAGAAAAATAAGAAGCAGAAAATGTCAAAAAAGTGAAACGACGTGACGTTATCCGCTAGCCGCTTCAAAAACACTATTTCAAGTAATGCTTCAAAAACGCTATACACTACTCGAAAAAAGCTAAATGATACTGTTTGCCAAGCACGCAGTAGTCGCCACCCGCTAGTGAAGTACGCTAGTCTCATCCGCTATCCACTAGCGGATGAGACACACCAAACAGAGCTTTAATTTAGATTGTAAGTGATATATTTTTTTGACCGGAAAATACAGTGTTTTATAACTTGTTTTTTTAGCCGTAAAATGCAGTGTTTTAAAACCATGACCCGACTTTCTTTATACGCTTTTAGCTTATTTCAAATAGCTCAAAATGGCTTTATCTCTGATTTGAATGGTTGAACTACGACTCTGGGCGCCACCTGCTCAATTTCCAATTATGTTTTCAAAACATTGGTAAAAACAGTATCACATTTTTTTTAACAAATTTTTTCTGGTTCAACCACTTTTTTTGGATACAAATACAGTTGTTCAAAATCACTGTTTTTTTTTGACCAAAAAATCACTGTATTTTGTTAACAAAATAGTATCACATTTTTTTTGTGAAACAATAGTCACATTTTATATTTATTAAATATAATTAACTATTGTCAACAGAGAGCCATGACCAATGCCCACTGATTTAGTAAAAGGCGATATAATTGGGAATGAGGAGGTTCTTGCGGGTTGAATTTAAAGAAATTCAGCCTAAATTACAAATTTCCCCTTCCATGAAGGAATATTCTTTTTGCCCACGAGAACAATCATTTTAGAATGTCATTAAATAATTATTTGCGTAGAGCGAAAGTGTGGGGGAATTTATTTATGATAGTAATACCTTGTTTGGTTCCATCAAATTCAAAGTCTCTCTCTACGTTTTCGTATTCTAATTTTCCAGTGTTGTTTGTTGCACTTGTGTCTCTAACAAAGTATGCGCTCACACGCCAATGTCCAATAGCTCCCTTCTCATGCAAACTTTAACGGTTATGGGTGCGTAGGTTAAACCATACAAGCTCACAATAGTCAATCTGCACTCATCCATGCTTGGAGTACTCTGCGCCACTCGTCCCCGTCCTTGGATCTTCTCTTTCCTTCACGCCTCCGCGGCTAACCATCTTGCTCGTCTCTCTCACGCCGCCGCTCTCTCGCCGCGATTCCAAGATGCCTTCGCCTGCCGCCGCAATCATTCCAGCGCCTGTAAACTTCACGGCGCCGGCGGCGGTGTTGCTTCCATATGGCACGCGATCATGCCTTGCGGCGGCGATGGATTCCGCCGTGACCTCGTCACGGTTCACCACGATCACGAGCTGAAAGGAGAGGGATCGTGGAACGTCGCGTGGGATACGCGTCCTGCTAGGTGGCTTCATCGTCCTGACTCGGCTTGGCTTCTCTTCGGCGTCTGCGCATGCCTTGCGCCGCCGTTTATAGCTGACGTTGATCCCGAGGCTTCCCCGGTGGTTGCGGTTCCGGACGCGAGTTCCGAAGGATGTGTAACGAAAGGTGCGGAGTGCGATAAGGAACGAGTTAATGAGGTTGCCGCTGATTACAGAGTCACTGGTTCGTTCTTTTTCTTATTTTTTTTTTTATTTTTATTTTTTAGAAAAAGAGTTCGATTGTATCGTAATCTTTCTTTCTGTGCGTATCCAAAGTGATTGAACAATTTTTGTTCATGAATTACTTTTGATTGGATTTGGACGTGTATTTTTTAATAAATAATAAAAAAAGGAAAATCCTTTTGCTTTTGCTTTGACAGTAAACGCTTTTCAAACAATGATGGCTACTTTATGAAAAATAATAATTCATTTCTGTCTTTGATAGATTATTTATATATTTTTCTAAAACGGCAAGGATTGGTTGGTGTTGTGTTTGGTTGGTGATATTTGTTACTGTCTGAACTTAACTAGCCTTTTTCTTTGTTACTGTTTAAGCAAAATGAAGAGTTTTTTTTTTTCTGCTTGTGATTTGCTTTTTATGTGTTTGATGGAAAGTTACACTGATTCCAGAGAGCATAACTGTTTTTTTTTCTCCTTATTATTGTTCAATTAACTTATTTATGAGTGTGTTTTGATGGTGTGTTTAGTGAAAAAAAATGAGTTAGAGATGGTTTGAATTCATTTGTTAGTTGTATCACTGAATGCTATAGGGGTACCTGCTGATGGTCGGTGTCTGTTCAGAGCAATAGCTCATGGTGCTTGCTTAAAAATGGAGAGGGAGCACCCAATGAAATTCGCCAGACTGAACTGGCTGATAAATTAAGAGCTCAGGTAAGACCATCTTGTCGGAGAAGAAGGGACTTTTTTCTTTTTTCTCAACATTTCTTTCAATGATTTTTGTAACTCAATTATGGTATTTTGTTTAGGTTGTTGAAGAACTGTTGAAAAGACGTGAAGAAGCTGAATGGTGAGCTAAGAGCTTTAACATTTGTAGACATGTAATTGTATGTGGTTAGTTTCTGTTTCTTCTATGGACTAAAAATATTAAACCTGCTGTGTGACTGTATCTATAGGTTTATAGAAGAGGATTTTGACACATATGTGAAGACAATTCAACAGCCTTATGTCTGGGGAGGGGAACCTGAGCTATTAATGGCTTCTCACGTTTTGAAGTGAGTTTTAGAATTGAATTTTTATTCCCATGAGATTTCTCGATAGTAGTTTCTAGTTTTCAATGACGTTTGAAGACTTTTGAAGTTTACGTTTTTATAACTCTGGTAAAATATGATAGACAATATTGTAGCTTATACAATTTAGCAAAATCAAAATCTTTAGAACATCATATCTTACAAAATCTGAAGATTTAACTTGCTGTGACTGCTTTGCAGAATTTACATAATACTAACCCAGGTCTATTTTATAAGAGAAAATACATTTTTTGGTTCATTGAATCATTGAATTGAAAAACTGATGTATCTGGTCTATAATATAAACTAAATACATGAGTTATTCAATAAACCAAAAACTGCATTTTCTCTTCTTATAAGTGGACCAGAGCTAGTAGTAGAGTGGTAAATACTATGATTATCACATAAAATGAATTGAAGTTTGTTTATCCAAAACTGTGTATCCA
Source organism: Oxytropis ochrocephala (assembly GCA_020916435.1). Lineage (NCBI taxonomy): Eukaryota > Viridiplantae > Streptophyta > Magnoliopsida > Fabales > Fabaceae > Oxytropis > Oxytropis ochrocephala. The sequence goes on along the minus strand of CM037090.1, from coordinate 15,319,089 downwards.
TTGCTTTTTATCTAATACTGTCTTTTTAATTTATCAGGACACCGATATCTGTCTTCATGAGAGATACTAGCTCTGTTGATCTGGTAAACATAGCAAAGTATGGTGAAGAATATAGGAATGATAAGGAGATTTCCATCAATGTGCTATATCATAGGTATGGTCACTACGACATATTAGAGACCTCATGTCCAAAATTGCCTTAAAATTAATATACACTTGGTGTGGTACAGTTCTCAGTTTCCTTAATCACGCGGTTTTAGACTTCTGGTTCTGGCATACAGAGCTTTTTGGGGGGTTAATGGGGTGATTGTTAAGTGAAGTTAGTTTATTTTTTTGCACCTATAATTTGAGGTGCAGGGAACTTCAGTTTAGTTCAAGCAACAGGCTAATGCAATTTTTGTAGTTTGCTTAATTTCTCATGATGTTTAAAATTCAATTCAGTATACCACAATTGTCATAGTGAGAAACGATAATAATGGTAGTAATAATTATTGCAACAACTATTATTCTGGATCTGTGATTGGCTTTGGTAAGTGAATCATGAATTCTTCATGAGATTCATTTTACTATATGTTGATAAAGAGAAGAAAAGTGAGTTGAAAGTTATGTAATCGTTTAAATTTTGGGATATTTTTAAAATCAGGGATTAACATGTGATCTCTCTTTATATTTCATCCTCTACTATTAGTTGATTTCACAATTTCTGGTAACATAGAGACGCCCTCTTTCTTGAGTTTGAACTTGGGCGTAAAACTATGTGATAATGTGTGTTTTGTATTCATTTATCATTTTATTTAAGTTGACAAATAAAGTATTCAATTTTCAATACGTCCACAATTGCACCCTTCTAAGCGGTGCATATTAGGCACCCCCCTCCATTAAAAAATAATGGTAAAACAGAATTGTAAAGAATAGTTTGAGTTATCTCACTTTACCTAGCCAATAGCCCGTTGTGTCTGATTGAACACAGGAAATTCAATAGATGGATTTTCTATTTAGGTAAGCAAATCATAATAGAAAAGAGAAACCGATTGCCCAAGTGTTAAATCGTAGAAATTTGGTCCTCAACAAAATTAGTTTTTCGTTGAACTCTGTGAGAGTCAGCAATAATTCAAACAAAAAAACTAAATAATCGTATCATTAAACTAGGACGGAGAGAACACAATTTCCTTCAATAATGTTGTTGTCCCAATACACATTTTTCTTTTGTCAACCAATATACATTTTGATGGTGATGTTTCCTTTCCTTCACACCGCAAAAATGAAGATCTTGTGGCCGGTGTTCTCTTAATTTTCTATTTTCCCACTTAAAAAAACATCAAAGAAAATATATTCGGGAACTTTATCACCATTTTCTCTTTAATTTTTGAAAGGAAAATGGTAATTGGGAACTAGTGGAATTTAAAACCCCAACATGTCGGATACAAGTTGTGCTACGCTCTATTGCGCCAACTTATCATTGTTAATTGTACCTTTGAATTTATTGCATTCTTGATACATAAAAAAAGTTCTATATTTATAACAATTAGTATTTTGCCGATATTAATAATACTAATAAAATTAACATTTTAATTAATTACTTGAATTGATAAATGCAACTATTGTTGGAGTAAAATCTATTTTCTTTGTCTTTTTTTTAGTCGAATAACTACAATGATGAACTAGGCCCATCATGGGCACTACGAGTCGAGTAACTAATACAACATAAGAGAAGAGCACAAGTCCCAAATAAGTAAAACAACAAATCCCCACAAACCGGTCCAATACATAACTAGGTACGGGCTACACAGGACAACATACACGAAAGAGGTAAAAAAACCTAACATCTCTAAATCACATCTTCGCTTCCATACCTTAATTCAACAAAATCTTCATCTCCACTTCAATGCAAGCCAACCACCACGATCAACCTAAATTGCAGACAATTAACACCCTTCACCTACCCTCTCATTGCAAAGTACTACGAGAAGAGGGATCTTTTATCCTTGACAAAGGCGCCAGAAGATCTCAAGGAGGGTTGGAAGTCCAGTTGCCAGTTAGGGATTTGTCGGCCATGAGAGCAGCGATGACATGAGCTACTCAATTACCCTCGCAAGACGTCCAGGTAACCCACACATTTGAAAGTTGTTTTTCACTGAGAAGATATCGATAATAATGCATCTAATCTCTTCTTTCACTTTGTTACCTCTGAATGACTCAACAAGCTCAAAGTTATCTGATTCAAAATCATTGCCAAAATCATATGTGACAATTTAGGCCCACTAGCAGCTTTTGGGTCTAAATACTAGATTTTTTTTAACCGTCAATTTAGGCCCACTAGCGCCTTGGATATCTTTTGAAAAGTTCTATCGCACGCATGAGATTGAATCTCATCACAAGTAGATCTCCTCACCTCAATCCGACATACATCACTATATAGTCTTTTTTTGGTCAAATTGTATTGATTCATTGATGAAGCGGGCAAGGCCCAAACCAATACAAGCAAATAGTTCGACAACGCCCAAAGGGTGCCACACAAGGGAGGCCAACAAGGCTCAACCCAATACAGACTACGAAACTCTAACCAAAAGCCAAGGCACAACTGAAATAACCGCAAAGACTCGAACCGGCACACAAGCACTACACAACAAAATAAGACCAGCAAGTACATTAAATCTAAACAAATAGATTACAACCAAGATAACCTAGATAACCATCTTGGGCTCTCCTATACGCCAAACGACTTGCTCTCAAAAAATTAGATATTTCTAGCAATGTAGTGCTCACAAAGGAAAGAACCCCACTGCAGCTGAGCTTCACCCAGACGCATAAAAACATTCCCAGTTGTCAAAGCAAAAAGAAATTAAAAGCATTCACAATTTGGCATCCCACTTTGACCCAAAAAAAAAAAAGATTAATTATTATTAGTCGAAGGAAGGAAGGAATAAAGACCAAAAGAATTGCACGCTTTCTATCCCTCCCACCGTGTTCCTTTGCCTTTTTCTTTGCTTATACAGTATAGTAAACTAATTTTTAATTATCTGATTCAATATAATTAATTTGGAATTAAAGTAAGGTAATATAAAATGATTAATATCTATATATATGGGATGTAGTTCAGATAGTAGAGCGCTCGCTTAAGATGCGAGAGCAGACGTGATCGATACCCTGCATCTCCACATTTCTTCTTTTGTGATTAAAAAAATTATATTTGAACAATGTATTTTTGGATACAACCACATCATTTTCCATGTTAGTATTTTCAGAGCCACATCAGCATATGTCACCCTTCATGTGACAACTCAGATGCCAGGTTACTTTGTTTTGCCGTGTATGCAAATTTTCACAGAAATGGTGGAAGTCTAATGGAAAGACTAGATTGTGTAACATGTGGAGAAGAGGAAGACTATATATAATTACACAATTGAGATATTTGAGGGACCTATAGTGCTGTGCAATAAAATATTAATGGATATAGGAAAATAAAACATATATATTACATTCATATCGTTTTCAATTTGTCTTCATTTTCATGTTTTAGTAATATTATTAATTAATTAATGTCATACTACACTGAATCGGTGGATAAACTCCAAAAGGTTGACCTTGTGGACATGATAAAATTTGTTTTCAGAAGGTTTTGGCTCAAATCTTCACTACCTCTTAGAAATATGTGTGAAATGTAATTCATTTCAGATTTTGAAGTTAATTTAAAGAAATTTCAAAGAATTTATTTACTTTAGATCGATATGTTCTCCCCACCCTAACATTTTTGTAATAAAATAAAAGACTAAACCAATCAGTTGAGTTAGGAACGGACCAGCCATTAGTAGCTCACATTTGAACCAACTCATTTTCCAATTAGTAACCCCGCAGAGAATCAAATAGAACCATGTAATTATTGCTTATCTAAAAAAAATAGAACCATGTTAAACCATTTGAGATGTATTTTTTATTTTATTTTCCCATAAATTTAATTAATATTTTTTCATATATATATATATATATATATATATATATATATATATATATAGTCATCCCAACTTCTTTTCTCACGAATATAGTCCCTCTATTTTACCAATTTCTAAAATCAAAGCCCCCCTAATTTGGTCAAAGTTGTTGATGACTTGTCAGTCAACTGTCCTATGTGGCGTGACATGCAGGCATGCCAAGTTGGAATTTAAATTAAAAATTTAACTTTTTGTTTAAATCGGGAAAAACATGTTCATCGTGACTTTCATCTTCTTCATTGGATTCCTTCATCCAACTTAGGGATGCCAACGGGGTGGGCACAGGTAGTAGTTACCCACTACCCACCCCGTTTAATATAAATACTATCCGTACCCGTCTCATACCAATGCGGGTACCCGCATAGTGGGTTTTCACAGGTATTGTCTCTTCGCAGGTTCCCGCAGATACTTTTAATATTAATTGAATTTTTTAAATAAAATAAAATAAAATTTGAATTACCAAACAAAATTAATCTTTTGAGCACTATTTTTCTCTTCATTCATATAAAAAAAATTAGCAATTTCATTATGCATTTATTTGTTAACTTATAGTAGTTAATGAAAGAAGATTAATAGCACTAAAATTAATAATAATAGCAAATTCTCAAATAAGATATTTTATTACGCGACGCATCCAGATTCGTGGACACGGGTACATCAATATCCGCCCCGCCCCGTTAATTGACGGATAGTCTAAGTATCTATTTATTCAACCCGCAGATACTCGTTAAGCTACCCTGTCACAGATAATACCGACGGATACTCACGGATGCGGGTATTTTTGTCATCCCAACATCCAACAACCCTAACCCAAACACCGCAACTCGAGAAACAAAAACACAGTGGTTTCATCTTTCTCGGAAATTGGTTTCGCAGCACATGGGACTGAATACATCCAATGGTTTTTTTCTAAGGGCGCAACATCCATCATCAGCTACCGTGGCATTGACCTCAAAACCTTCCCGCTCATCTCACTGAGTTCTAGTCGTCGGTGGATCGATGGCCTTGAAATTAAAATTAAAATGGCAAGCAACTACAGAAAGTTCTAGTGCCCTCTTGTATTAGGTTCAGATTTTGTTTTCTGTACAGAAAAAATTTGTTCATGGCCTTTGGACTCTTTACTTCATATTCATCAATTAGTTTAATCCAATTCAATCTAACAATTGGTCAGGGAGTGAGGACCGAGTACTGGTGTTGGGGATAGATAGATTTGAAGTTCAATAGATAGATTGAACGGATTGGAAAATTAGGTCCTATGTGCTGCAAATCTTGTTTTCTGCCAAAGAAGAAGAATGCATTTTTCTTTTTCTTTACTTAAAAATAATAATTTTTTAGCAGTATTTAAAAATATAATTTAGTAATTAAAAGCCTTATTTTTAAAGAAAATGTGACAAGGCATGTTAAGCTGACATGTGTGAGTAAGTTAAATATGAATGCCACCTCAATTAATACAGGTGACACATCACATTGGTTGTTGACCAATTTTGATCGGGACTAACAATTTAGAAATTAGGAAATAGGGAGATTAATTTGAAAAAAAAAGTTGGGAAACCAAAATCGCGAATCGATCATGGCACAGTGAGACTCAAAACTGTAATTAAACCTTTTATTTTTTATACGATTTTAAAATTATTGATGTAAATATTGTACATGTAAAATTGTATAATGTTGCACATATTTTTTTCCGTGTTTGAAAATAATATTTGTTTAGATATACTTTATTGAAGAAAAACAAAAATACTTGGCATTTATAATATTATTATTTTTTTTAGCATAATTAAGAACTTTTAAATATACAACAAAGAAGATATTTGACAATTCTACCCTTATCATTTATTATATATATAGTTTTCGAAAATCCTAACCCTATTCTTAGCATTTACAGTTGCGATTTCTCTGCCGCAATTTATAGATCGGCTCTAAGTTCACCTTCATTGCTTGATCTTTCTACTTAGAGTTCCATTTTCACAATCCTCGTGTTTTCGAAGCTCATTGTTCGGTAGATTCAGGTTCATTTTGTTCCTTTCTTTTTAGGCAATGGTATTAGACTTGGGATCAACCTTTTCTAATTATTTTTTTTGTGGATCTGACTTGGAACAAAATTTTCTCTGACATTGATATGAATTTCCTTTATTATACTTTTCACTGAATGAGGTTGTCTCGACCTCTCTAGTTGAATATACTCGCGTATAATTCTTGTTGCATTTCAGGCATATTGATTTTTCCTAAAAACTATTTAATGCATGTTGTTGATCTTGGAAATAGATAGATCTACCCTTAAATTATGATATATCTTTCGCCACTGATAGATCTACCTTAAATTCACTGTCATCACTTCATTGAATGAGATATGCGAAAACTCTCAGCATCTTTGGTTAAATATTTTCGTATATGATATTAAAATATTAATTTGTTTAGTGTTGTTTTGTTTGCACACAAATTTTATTACATGTGGAGAATTAATTTTTCCTACAAACTATATGATGTATGATCTTAATCATGGAAATATAGAGATTTCCCCATAAATTGTGATATTAGTGTCTGCTGAGTGTTTTATTACTTAATTAATCTTTTCACTAAAAGAGAAAAAAGTTGCAAGATCAAATTAGATTACATATTGATATACCAACATTAATTATGTTGGTGCTAGTAAAATAGAAATTGGACATGGATCTCTTAAATAGGTTTTGAGTTCGATTTTTGGGTTGATAAAACGTAATTAAAGAGTCGACTAAGAGCCTATTTATTACGGCTTATTTTTAAAAATTATCACTTATGACGACATGTTGTCTGTTTGTTACAAATTTTTAAAAAAATGAAAAACTGAAAATAATCTAATTAAAAATCGCCTATACGCAAGTTTGCTTTGAAGAAATTTTCTAATGAAAATCGCTTTTTAAGATAAGTGATTCTCAAGATGTTAAACAAACACAAAACAACTTCTTATTTTCTTAAAAACTCTAGAAATTAATCTCTAAATTATTTAACAACAAAATCACTTATATTTTAACTGTAAATAAACGGGCCCTAAAAGTGATCAACTATAAGTTACTTCAGTAAAAAAATTATGTATGTAACAAGGTTGAAATAAGTCGTCGGCAATACACTGAATAATCTGTGCCTATAACAGCGAAAAATAGATTACATATTGATGTTTTTGGATGAACAACAAAATTTTCCTATTTTAATATTTTTTGTTAATGGTAATTCTTCTAACTGATTGACAGGGAAATGCAATAAAAGCTTGAAATTGCAGTGTAGACAAAAACAACTAAAAGTAATGTTATTTCTACTTTTTCTATGCATTGTTCTTCTCCTCTTTATATGAAGAAAAACAAACTATTTTGTTATTAAACGAAAAACTTATACCATATTTTATTTCTTTTTAGGTGCTATTTATGATTGGAGAATATATTAAGGGCTTGCTTTGCTTTGAGGTCATTTTCCTTCTTGGATCCTGTTGAATATATATCCTTTAAAAGCTTTAATCGCATTTGTGGTGGTTTTCTAAATTATGATAATGTGTATGTCATTTCTACACAACACAAAATCAGTTAATAACATTGTTGATTTATGAGTACGAAAAAATAATGTTTGACTATATCATTAACAATTACTTTTGAATTCTAAAAACAATTACTTTTGAAAAAGACAAAGAAAATATATAATAATATTATAAAAAAAGCTAAATACTTAATATATAAAAGTGTCGTTATTTGACACACTAATTAATTAAAAATTGTGAAAACTTAAATTCCATTAAAACATTTATAGGATTAAATATTTAATGATCGTGTTAATGAATTTGTCTAAAAATTTCTAACATTAATGTACTAATTCAACAACACATCAAATATTTTTTCATATGTGGAATTTTCAACAACACATCAAATATTCAACATTTGTTATATATTATTACATAGAGTAATTTATAGTGCTTCCAATATGAATAATTACTCCCACTAGAGCTTGGGTTTGTATGGGTATTGCCACAACCTTCATTCTTAATCCATCTGTTTTCAGTATTGGTTCCTAACAACTCTCATAAACCACATCATTATCCATTGCAAATAAAAAACCTCACATCTCTACTCTATGTGTATTAAACTAATTATTTAGTTAGCCTTCAGTTACAAACTCTGTTAACTGTTAGTAACTCACTTCACTGTGTAGTTATCATTCAATGGAATAATAACTGCACAATGAAGTGTGCTTATATACATAGTTATATTTAACAGAAATTTGACAGAGTTAATAACAAACTAAGTTGTTAATAAAACTAACATTGTTAATTACTAACAGTTGACAGATTTAGTAACTGAAGACTTAGCTTAATAATGTGTCTTGAGTACTTACTAAACAAAATATGCTAAACTTATTCTACTAACATTGTTAATTACTAACAATGAACTGGCTCGAGCCGACTCATAATGTTTTAGGCTGAACTGAGCTAAAAAATCCCAATCCAATAGACAGGTCGGGCCAGCAGCTAGCCCCGTTTAATAGGTTTAGCCATGAGCCCATCAGTGAGATGGATGTATTTGTGCTAGCTCTCTTTAATTACTTTGGATTTAGAAAGAAAACCTCGAGAAAAATAGTGTATCTTTTATCTAAATATTTGTAGCATGTACTATCTTATGTATTATAGATAGAACTGCAGGAATAAATTAATCTAAGACAACATGTTTTGTTTAGAGATTCACATATCATGGAGCATTAACAAATCAATAGAATTATATAATATTATGAAAAAAAAATTATTTTTCCTAAAAATATTTTTTCCTAAAAATATACCACCTCAAAATGATGTAATTAAGTTGCATTATCTATATACCAACATAGTTAAGAACTCAATGCTTTTAATTACTCTAAACAAAATTTATACGACTCCGTTAAAAGTCCACACTTGTGATAAAGAATTGAAAGAAAAGGAAAGAGAGGAATAGAAAAAAAATTTTTTTCTTCCACTCAAAAAAAACTATTTTTTCCTAAAAATATACCACCTCATTTAGCTTTAGGCGTGTCTGTATGAAATATTTATTTAGCGTACATTTTAAGCTGAAAATATTTAAGCTCCCTAAAAATTACACTTACCAAAATTTTAGAGTCAAAAACGCTATTTTAAAAAACACACTATTAAATATTATTTGAAGGAATAAATTGGAAAACCTTCCAATGAGAATTTCAATTTTCGTTAGAAATTTTGATCGTAATTCATATTGAATTACTAATAAATGGGTGTACTTAGGTTGGAATGAAATTCTCAATGCTATTGACCAATTGGCAAGGAATTGGGTGCGCTAAGGCGCATTTAGGTTGAGAAGAAACTTCCAACGCTATTGACCAATTCTACGTAGGATTGGGTGCATCATAAATAATCTATTTGAAAGGTTAAGTGTTTTATAAATGGACCGAGTGATAGTGAGGTGGTCACGTGAAGACTACAGATTTGTTATCTCACCCTACAAATGTTGTTGTTTTTCGTGAGTAACAGGAAAGTTAAGATCATTTATGACACGCAGTATGGATGGAGTGCTCGAGAAGGAAATGGAAGATTTAGTTCTTCTATTATTAGTTATGTTTTTCCTCATTATTTGTATTCGATTTATATAACTTGAATTTATTCCAATGATCGCTTCCGCTATTCTGTAAAGATTGTAAAGCCAAGCAGAATCAGATTCCTGATGTATGCTAAATAAAGATAATTTTTAAGTATTTCTACTAGATATGAGGGTGTTATACACACTATTAAATATTATTTGAAGGAATAAATTCTCTCCAATGAGAATTTCACCCTGATCGTACAAGACCAATAGATGTAGTGTCGATGTAGTCCTTTAGCTCGGTCGTTGATCGTGCTGATGTCCTTGAGTCCGGTCGCGCGTGTGGCAGAGACCGCGAAAGAGACCGACGCCTGCTCAACAAGCGTAATGTCGAATAGTGACCACAAGTATTAATGACGACACTCTTTTTCTCGGATTCGCGCCATATTTTTATACTACAGATTTGAATCATATCGCCATGAGATCAGACGCCAGCCCACTTCTTAACACACCCGTTTTTTCTTGTGAAGTAATCCCAAATCATAAACACGGTCTATCTTCTATTTTCAACACATAAACCATTATCTTCATTTTTATTAAATAGCCAGAATTATATTACAGCAAAAAGTTATTGAAAAAAAAATCTGCTCTCATTATTTTAGGTCACTCACAAAACCAACCATTAAATAATGAGAGTGAAGGCTTAAATCACCGGCACGAGTGTGATACCTCACTTTGCTACAGAGTCGACGTGTCTGCAATAAATTGCCACCGTGAGAGAGTGAGAGTGTACAACAAATTATGACAAGTGTCAATAAATTATAGGTTGGTAGAAACCCACGCGGATTATTACAATCCGCACCATTCACTCTTGGGTTTTTTTTTTGGTACCCCCACCCATTCCCCTAACACCCCCACCCACACTGTAATTCCCAAAATGCCCTTCAAAAAATCTGTTTTTTTCATTAAAATTACACCCATCGATATATCTTTTTGCGCCTATATACGATGGGTAAGATAATTTTGACATCGTAGATATGTTCATCGCGATATACGATTGATGCGTTTTAAGCCAATCATATATATACGGCGAACCTATTTACGATGAGTAAAAATGCACATCGATATATGCCCCAAACGAGATATATACGATGGGCTTCTTTTTGGTTAACGCTACATTTTATTATCGCTATAATTTATACGCCTCGTGATTTGAATAAACGCTGCATATATTGGATAAAATAAACGCAGATAATTACAAAAACGCGCTTATAATCATATATACACACGGTAATACAAAAAAATGTGAATCTATCTACAAGCCGCCAATAGAATCATCGGCTAAATCTATACATCTAGACGATCGCAGGTGAGTGAGAGGTCGCACGGAGGACACATAGATCGCCATAGGTAAAACGTCCGCTGCATTTGATGCAACCATGAAGCAGCACTCGGTAAGTAGTGGCCGGTACCACCGCTGGGCAATAGAGGCAATGGACAAGTGGGAGAGATTGAAAGATTCAACCAAAGGTACATTTTGCTCGCTCGTAATGTATATGATTTTCAACTTAGATGAACTCAGACGCGCCTCTCTCAAAGGCGTATAAGTGAAATTCATAGATAAAGAAAACGGAACTAATGCAACATTATACCCGGTTGCAACCATATACCCCATCTCAGCAAATCAAACCACTTTGACATAGTTAAAGCTTTATAAGTTTCTAATACTTCGGCTTCTTCCCAAACATGTCGTAATCACAAGGTTTTCGCCCTTTGTTTCCCCAATCAAAGCTTGCCTAATCAGAGGCCGTGAGTCCTCACCCATGTCAAGTCCAACCCCGATCGCTTAAACCGCAGCTATCGCCACCTTCAACATCAACAATTTTTTCAACATAGTTGCGCACGCACGTGGTGGTGGAAGAAACGGTAAGTGGATTTTAGTCTCACTGCTCGCGATAATACTCTAGAAGCACCCTCGAGATAATTTGGTTGACCGTGGTAGGAATTTTGGAAGCCCCGCTTTCAAATTGCTTTACCTCTCATCCACGTGCTCCCACCCGTATGATCACGCTTAGCATCAAAAATTTCCCTTTTTCTTCTTTGGTGCACCTTTTGTTCTCGACTTTTTGATTTAGGTGCAACCATAGAAGAAGTAGAAGGGAAAGCTATCTCATTCACCGCTTCTTGATAAGAAATTCTCCTCCTCACTCACTTTATCAACCGCCCTGATAGCATCGAATCGTAAGAAATATCACAAGTAGATGATTTATCCCGAGTGGATTTATCATCTCATCGCATCCAAGCTCAAATGTTCCCAAAGTGATCATCAACAACATTGAGCGGAATAGAATTACCTAAGCTTGAAAATACCTATCTCACAAGCACAAGGAAGTAGATGTGTCTTCCTTTGAATGCACCCAAGACGCCTTTGTCGATCCAACCCCGCATTTCGATCTTTCAAACTCCTTAACCATGTGTCTCAAAGGCAGATAAAGAAACAAGTCCTGAAGATTTTTAAACAAAGGAATATTGACTTGACTTCAATTCGTTGATACTTCGTTGAAAAGACCTCGATAATTTGATCAAAATGTATTGCAAAGATGTCATCAATAGATACCAAACATTTTGATAAATCACCCTTTGAAGTCTTCAATCGTTTTTTCAAAGACCAATGCAAGGATTCCGCTCAAATAATAAAAAGTTGTCAAAAAAATCGAGTAACGGATATAAATAATAAACAAGTGTCAAAGAAATTTAATCGATTTAAAAAAATATGTCCACGTGTCAAAAAATCAAGTAACGGATATAAATAATAAACAAGTGTCAAAGAAATTTAATCGATTTAAAAAAATATGTCCACGTGTCAAAAAAATCGAGTAACGGATAGAAATAATAAACAAGTGTCAAAGAATTTTAATCGATTTAAAAAAATATGTCCACGTGTCAAAAAAATCGAGTAACGGATAGAAATAATAAACAAGTGTCAAAGAATTTTAATCGATTTAAAAAAATATGTCCACGTGTCAAAAAATCGAGTAACGGATAGAAATAATAAACAAGTGTCAAAGAATTTTAATCGATTTAAAAAAATATGTCCACGTGTCAAAAAAATCGAGTAACGGATAGAAATAATAAACAAGTGTCAAAGAATTTTAATCGATTTAAAAAAATATGTCCACGTGTCAAAAAAATCGAGTAACTGATGTAAATACCGTTGGTCGTGGGCAATTCCCAAGTGTGGATCCGTTAGTCCATGCCGAGATAAATCGCTCCTTATGCGGTGTCAACCATGTGTCGCGGCACGTATTTAATGAGAGCAGTTTATCGTGAGCAAGCAACCTCAAAAACTTCAGATTAGATAGATAATGTGACTCATCAACGTAATCAATAATCCATAGCCGCAGAGAGATTCGACTCTCCTCCCGCTTCATCCTTGTGAACCAACTCCTTAATCTTGGCTTTGACATTTTTTGTAACATGCCAATGACACAATAAATTTGTAGCAGCAGAAAGACATCAAGAATAGCGCATATACAAATGAGATCTTTGTGTCACAAGAAAACCTCGAGGATGAATAGAATGCAACTCACATATACCTCGCACCGCCTCAATACCCAAGAAAATGAATAGCAAGCTCCCGCCCAATATAAGCAAATGCAACGTGGAAGCTTATCTCAAGATTTGTGACTCCTACAACTGTAGAAGAGGCAAATTATATCCGCTGGTCTTCAGAGGTTGAGTCAAGAATGAGAACTTTGGGAAACAACCCGAGCAACTTTATAGAAGTGGGACGAGCCCACATGATATCACCGATTTACATCGACATGGAATCTTTCTAGACCAACATAGATAATTATGGATTCAATCAATCTCAACACCTCCCGAATGTCCGCTCTAGACCCTCTTTCAGAGACCTGTTTGTGCCGCTATAAACTTGACGTAAGACTAGTCACATTCTCCTGATCTAGCTTCTTCAAAGCAAAGAATAGTAGCTTTTGGTCCCACATCAAGATCCGCATGTCGGTTAACCAGATCCTTTTGCGCCTTAGACAGACGCCCAAAAACAAGTACCAATGGAAGTTTTTGAGCAACTCGTGGATCGTGTCTACCACACTTAACCACATACCCAACCCCACTAAGCAAACAAAGGCAAGTAGCCTACAATCTAAAAGGACAAATTTCTCCTTCTAACCCAAAAACCCTTGAATCATTAGTAAACTCGCCATGTTTCTCGCAGCCTTAAAAACAATCTTATCTCGCTTCCACTCTTTCCACCGCTGCTCAGATCTCACAATAACAACAACTACACCGATAGTTCTACCAACAAATTTTTGGCCCACTCTCCACAAATTGTCGTGGTAGAAAATATCTACAAAATATATAACTTACTAAGTACTTAAGTAAATTAATTCCATTTACCAAACTTGAGTAACAAAAATATACCGTGATCCGTCGTGGAAAGTCAATGTAGTATCAATATCAACGTGAGCCAACCGAGAGCTCAGATCTCGCGTCAGAGAAGGGTCAATATCCTGCTCCAACAAAACAGATAGCAACTCAAGAAAAACGAAAATAGCCCACCAGATATACCTCCTCAACCATGTATATACGATGGGTATTTTTTCACATCGTATATACATGGCCCGCATGTATATACGATCGATCTTCAAAGCCCACTCGTGATATAACCTATATACGATGGTAGTCAACGCAAGATTTACATCGCAATCGTATATATGCCTTGAAGGACATATATACGATGATGAGAATCAACGCAAGATTAATACAGAATCGATATATGTTCTCGGGCGACATATATACGATGCAGTAGCTTTTTCCGCGCCGGCTGACATTATCGTAATCGATATACCTTCCATATTATGATATACGATGCGTTATCTTGTGGGTCCCAATGAGGAAATTAATGAAAGTCAAAATTGGAATTATGGCAGGTAAAATTGGAATAACAAAGAATGGGTGGGGTGGAGGGGATGGGGTGGGGTATTAAAAAGACCCTTCACTTTGTTTACTCGACGTAGATGATTTTACTACGTGGGCTATTTTATTACAATGTCGGCCCTGACCCATAAAAAAATCTAATTTTAAGGGAATGGGGTCGATGCTCTATATGTTATTATAAAATCGCACCGCGAGTATCCATTAGGTTAGAAACATCTAGAATTCTAGCGGTTACTTTCTAGAATCGACTTCAACCTCCTGAGTAAAACCATCTCTGTCAGATACTGCAACCATAACATCGACCACAAATCTAGACTATTTTGAATCATCTAGATATGGAAAGATCCAAAGGTTTCTAATGTTCACAACCTCCTAAAACCATCTCTCTCAGATACTGCAACCATAACATCGACCACAAAGTCTAGATCTTGCACTCACACCAAACTCGACCCAAAACCCCTAACCCTGGGTTTAGATTCCGCTGCATCCACATTATTTTACTCCCAAAAATTGCTTTTTCGCTATTTTCTTGCTAGCTACTAGAAGGTTGACTTCTTTGTTTACTTGATATTCGTTAAGTATTGCTAAAGCCTTCGCAATGGTTTCCATAACAGGTATATGTTTACCTTCATAACATGTTTTATTTCTTGCCCACCACATACCACACATTATCAAAACTGTCATTTCAATATCTTCAAGGCTTAAATACGTTTTTACCCCCTGTAAATAGGGAGTGTTTTTTATTTTACCCCCTGCAATTTTTTTTTTTTTTTAAAATACCCTCTTGAAATTCCACGCTGGCGCTTTCATTCTTCATATTTATCCGCTACAAAAACAGTGCGACATGCCTAACAGACGTCCGATTCGACATTTATATTTCATTTTCTTTTATTTTAATCGCTTTAAAACTGACTCGCCACGTCATCAATTAATCCCATATGTTATAAAAAAAACCTAAATCTCATTCTTCCTCAGTTTCTTCTCTTTTCTCCTCTAACCAGAGATCTTTCTGGTTTGGTTTGTTTCTTCAGCTCCTCCTTCCCATGGAACCTTGAACCCAAAACATAAATCAAATCCCCCTAAACCCAAACCAAATCAAAAGGTACTTTTTAGAAATCGCAAACACCAAATCAAATCATTGTCGAGTTTTATACAATGCTCCAACAGAATAAACAACAAATTTACAAATCAATAGGCACTTGTTAGAACAAAGTTTTCCAAAAAAAAATGTACTCCAGAAGTCCAGATTTACAAAGTTCTCCCCTAATTTCTCTTCTTCCTTAATTTCTCTCCTTCTTCCCTAATTTCTCTTGCAATTCCAGATTTACAATTTCATTTTGTTTTTGAAGATAGAAGATCCAGGGTCTCTCCTAAATCGAAATGACATCACAAAAACGATACCCAAACATCGCAAAAACGAAACCCAAATGACATTGCAATTTCATCGCCTTTCTTGAAGATTGGCATTATGGGTTTCTCTTAATTTGTATTATCTCTGCAAAGACATTATAGATATTTGGGCGGTGGTTGGATGCATTAAGTAAGCAACACCCATTCTTTTGATTTTCATTTTTTCCTCTATCCACTATTTCTCACGAAGATTTTTCTTCATATTTCTTCCCAATCGATTTGGCCCCTTAGTTCATGAGACTTTATTCAAAGGGTTGACAACTTTGCTTTTGAATTTGAAGCCTCTGTAGATCCAGAACTGTGGAGCTATCTTCTTCGTGGGGAAGATGTTTTTTTATCAAATAAAGTTTTTTTTATAAATTAAAATAATATAATAATAACACAAAATGATAAATTAACGCCAAATCGATATTTGTGTGACACGACTTTTTATCAGAACGCCTAAGAATGTACGACTAACGCCAAAAAGTTGGATTTTGTAAGGGGTTGTTTGCAAAAAAAAATTACAGGGGGCAAAATCAAAACACTCCCTATTTGAAGGGGGCAAAAACATATTTAAGCCTATCTTCAATGGTCGGTTTGGGTACGTGTGAATTGATCCCTTGAATGTAGCTTTGAGTTATAATGATAGAAATGAGCTCCGATAGAGGAGGCAAACCATAATGTAAACTATAAAGCTCGGATAATAATTGATTAAAAAGAATATGTAAAGCTTAATTAACACCTAATGTTTCGAGTTAGGAAAATGTGCTATCAACACCAATAAAAGTAAACAGAAAAAAATAGAAAATTGTACTAGCATTTGAATTTTAGTTCTAACTTTTCAAACTTAATTTTGCTGAATTTGGTTTAGGCGCTGCATTGTCAATACAAAATCTGAAATTATATTTAAAGTAATAAATATGAGCAAATTTCTACAAAATTTTGTTCTGTAATATGTGTAGATCATAGAGCATCGGACTAAGAAACTTTAGAATTGTTTTGAATATATTGTGCATGTTTTTTTAATTGATTGTGCATACTTTTATTGTTTGTGTGTACCGCGTGTATCATGCTTTTCGTTTTTTCTTTGGTCAGTTGCTTTTCGTGTTTGTCTGTTCATGCTTTTCACATTGGTGATATTCGGTACGAAACGAATTGTAAAAATACTATAAAGTGGAATTAATAAGAATACACCCTCCTCATTCGCTGGTTAAAAAGCACAAACCGTTGGTTTTATGTCGTACCAAAATTCACTTCCATTTCACATTAGTATTGTACTTACAGTGTCCTGTGTGTATCAAGTTGATTTAACTTTAACTGTCCAACATATCTTCAAAATTTGTCTTATTTATACATCAGTCAACAGTCAACAATAATTTGTTTCTTTTCGTCAAAAATAATATTACATTTGATTTTCGCCACACACCACCATTTCAAAATAGGGTACAAATTCATTTTTATTTATTAATATTTATCAAATAAATAGCCTTCTATTGAATTAAAAAACAATTTTTTGGGAAATAACTAATATAATTAATGAAGATAAAAAATTAACTACTAATTAAATTGTAATTACTTAAAAACAATATCTCACCTCATATTTCTCTCAACCAAAATAGACTACAATATTGAATAGGAAAATTACAGAAAATATTAAAATTCAAGAAACCCTAGAAAGAGACAATAACTTAGAGAATTGGGAGATAAAGAAATTCTATTTTTTGTTACCAAAATAAAAAGAAATTCTATTTTTTTGTATTTTGATCTGAAATGAATTCTTACTTTACATTGTGTAATGTTTGCTATTTATAGAAGCACATAGCAACCGAACGCTAATTGACTGTGATCTAACTCACTAACTCGCTAACCGACAATTTTTATTTTTTTTCTGTCAAAAAAAACATTTGTCGGTTAGTTAGTTGGTTATTTTTTTACTAGAGTGCTCAACCGCAGATTCTGAAATAATAAGATTAGTACCGACATTCCTATTAAAAAATAATATTAGCATCAATATCCTACTAAAAATATTTTACACACTCGCGAATATTTTTTTGCACTAAAATTTCTAGTTTTGCACCAACTTAATGCACCATACTCACACAATTACTCACATTCTTATACATTTTCTAATTTGCTCTCCAAATGCTTTTGTCACTCTTGAGCATGTTCTTCTTTTTCTCTTCCTTCTTTTAGTGACCAATTATGAGTTGTATAATTTATTTAAATATATTAAAGGTTTTTATTTTCATTATATATATATATATAGTGATAGCATATTTAAAAAAATTGCACACCCTAACCTAATATCCTAGATTCGCCATCTGGTTGAGCCTATGTGAGCTTCTATGAGCTTAATTAAATTTAAGCTAATACTCTTCTACAAGTTTAGTTGGGTGTGAGATAGGACAAAAGAGAGTTGCACAAAATGAGCTTTGTAAACTCCTCCTCAAGTTTAGTAAGAGATAGCCTTAGTCATAATCTCATCACAATCTTCATAGTCTAGAACATGTGCCACATGTAGCTGTTTTTGAAGAACCCTTTTCACAAACAAAGATGCCTAATTCCATGTGTTTCATGCAAGCATTTTTTTTATAGGTAAAGTGCTTAGTACTTATAAGTGTGTTAGTTGTTAGAGAGGAGGGGAGCAGAGTTCGAACTTTGTACGGCTACACTTCCACCAACAATGTCTCTTTTACTCAACCATGTGAGATACTTTTCTGGGACATTTCATGCTAGCATATGAAGTAGTGGGTTGTGGCTAAAGCTACAATACACACACATGACACATTGTCTCAAAAAAATTGGTAGGAAGATGAGTAGGAAACACCCAACTCAATGAATAAGGATTGAATCCCAAAAAATCAATAGTAGCAAGAGAAAACTATGATATTCAACTTAAATGTTGGAATCGGAGACCACCAATTTTAATTTAGCCCACCAAGATATCAACTTGGAACCAATTGAAGACACATGTCACAATCATTATCACACAGAGGCTTATAGGAACAAAGAAAATGAGGGGAACCTAATGTTTGGTTCATGAACTGTTAAGAGTTGGATTTGAAGAAAAAAATTGAGCCCTCTTTGGATTGTTTACAACCAACTATCATGGGAGAAGTGGAGGTTTACCTTCTTGCATGTTAGTGTTAGTTGGGAGATTGTGGTGTATTTTCTTTAAGTGAAAAAGAAGAGAACGATTAGGATGTGATTTTGATTTCCAAGAAATACTTTAGATTGCCCAATTCTAAATTAAGTGGTAATGCCCATGGAATAATGTTAACGGCATAAAGTAGTATATAGTTCAGAGGTGAATCCTTAACATGAACAAAGAGACGAGGGTCACATTTTCTAGCCAAGAACCCAAATTGTTATAAGGAGCCTTAAGCCAACCAAACAAGGCTCGAGGAGCTTGTTTTAGCCCATAAAGGAACTTATTAATTTGGCGATAGGAGTTTTGTCAAATACCTCAAACCTAGGAGGTTGTATCATATATACTTGATACTCAACGAGACCATTGAAGAAATAATTATTTACCTCCAATTACCGGAGTTGAAAATCGGTCTCTTTAGAGTGTCAAGGTAAGAATGATTTTGATCGTGACAAGTTTTCTTCTTAAATGGATTGATTCATTGTAATCATCCCTAAATTTCTATTGAAATCCCTTAGCAACTAGTCACGCTTAGTACGTATTTACATAACCAACTATGTTTTCTTTTGCCCTAGATACCCATTTGCAGTCAATTGGGACCCTTTTAGATGGAAGGGGGAAATTTGCAATAGTTCCTCTGATACGCATAATGCCAAATTTAAGTACAGTAAATGGATTAACCAGTGACGCCTGAGGCCAGTGAGGGAGGGGAATGATCGTTGATGCATAAGATACGAGAAAGAGTGTCTCCTGGCATGCTTCTAGGCCAAGAGACACGTGAATGAATCAATTTTACATCAGAATCATAAGGATATCGAGACTGTGCAGGTATAGGATTTTACAGTTGAATGTAAATGTATAAGAATTGTCCAGAACATAAAAACTCCAAAGTTAAGCGTTATTGACTTGGAGCATATGTGAGATGGGTGGTTTCATGGAAAGTTTCTTGGTAACTGTGTATGTGAGAAGAAAGCACGTCGAAAATACAATTGCTGGTTTGTAGGGACAGCCATCAATTTTGAAGGAGTGTAGATTGTTATAAATGGTTACAGATCAGAGCTCTATTATAACGGTGTGCTTCATGGATGAACCAATTGAAAGCTGGTGCACATGTGACGCTTGAGGCCGACGAGGGAGATGAGTGATCGGCGATGCATTGGGCATGAGGCATGACAAAGAGCGACCACTAGCTAGCACGCTTCTAAGAAAAGGTACACGTCAATGAACTAAATTTAATAGAAATGAAATGGGCTCCTTAGGTAAATGTGATATGGAATCAGATAGTTGATGGAAGCCTTATAAGAATTGATCATACTATCAATAACAACAAATGTGCATCTTCTATTTTAATAGAACATAAGAACTTCAAATTTAAGTGCGCTTGACTTGGAACAGTTGTGGAATAACTGACCTATTGGAAAGTTTCAAAGAAAGTGTGTTATTGAGGACAAAATGCATTGAAAAGATATGTAATGTTCTGTGTAGACAGACGACAAACTTAAAAGTAATCTTATACATTCCGTCAAAAAAAAAAGTAATCTTATACATTATAATAGAGGTGATGCGCCTTAACCACTGGTTCAAACTTCTGATACCATAGCAAGTAGTGAAGCAAATCAAGTTTCTCAGAAAAGGATGAGATGCAATCATCGACTAAAGCACGTGAAGGTGGAGGAGGAGGCTCCATTGGATAGGATTAAACTCACGATGCCATATTAAATTTCTAGAAATCCTAGAACAAAGAAAATTGAGAAGAAATATTAAATCTTTTATGTTTGATATGAAATGAATTGTTACCTCACATCATGTACCTTTTCTTAGAAGCGTGCTAGCTAGTGGTCGCTCTTTGTCATAATTTGATATGAAATGAATTGTTACCTCACATCATAATAGAAGCACATAGCATGGGATCTCTAAAACTTTTTAATCACTTAATTAGTTACATTATTATGATACACTATAGTTGATTCTATTTGAGCTTTTGTGAACTCAACTAGTCTACTCTAATAGAAAAAAGACTAAATAAAAATAAATTCAAGACTTCCTTATTTTTAATTTAAAAATTAATAAAAGAGTGTAAGATTGAAGGGGGAGGGGGGAACAAATTAATGCAAAACATACTCCCTCAGTTATAGAATATAAACAAAAATTACCAACGAAAATTAACATATCCTGGCTCAAATTTCAGACTAGATACATCAACTTTCGCTTACTGTGATTTTTGTTTATATTCTATAATAGTATGAGTAGTTAATAAAAATTGTGCTATCTCATCTGTTTCTTTTCTTTATAGATATCATTTTTTATTTTTGTTTATTTATCCATCTTGATAGTGAAAATAATATTAATTTTTATTTTATCAATCATATTTATATCTATTTAATTAATAACAGAGAATTATAAAGCAATAACACATCACAAAATAAAAAACATATAGTCAAAATTTTAAGAAAAATAAAAATATTCCGTTAAAAAATATATTAATTGCTTCCTGATACGTATATTGCTACTTTAAACAACATTTAAAAAATAGATATAAAATTTACTGTTTTCCGTGGTACTGGCATATAAATATAGAGATTTTTCAGAAGCTAAAAGAAACAGGTAATAAAAATTACAAATTCTATCCATGAATGTTCACCTAATAGAGCAATAACTGAATTTCAAAGAACATGAAATCGGTGCAGTAAATGTTATAAAAGTAGGCCTGAAAGGGTAGAGACATCTCGATTCTATGTTTCGTAAAGTTATTAATCTGTTTATACAATAAAAATGAAAATTAAAAACAGAGCAAAAGCCATTGGATGATGAAAAAATTAAATATTTGAGTGCTCAATTAAATTCTTTATACAAAGGGTGTTCCAAACTACCATTCACTTTTTTAATCTTATCTTATTATTATATTCAAAATAATCATATTCTGTCTTTTTTTCTTTCTCCCTCCTTCTCCCCCTCTCTCTCCTTCCTCTCTCTCTAACTTATTCTGTTAAGTATTGATTCAAGCATTGACTATACCCCGTCTGTTACTCAGAAAGATCGGTGAGTTGAGTAGAATTGCAAATGAATAATTCTTCATAAAACCATTTTTACTATTTCATATTTTGATTTTCTACTTAATTATTAGCATATGAATCATTTTATTTCATTTCAAAGATTTTGGAGATTCTGTTCTATCAATCACCATTGTGACAAAATCTCATTTATTTAAACCAGATTTTAGTTTGTTAATATAGTGAGATTCATAACCACTCATGAAAATCTTCTTATAGGAATTGTGTGCTGGATACGTGTATTTTTTATTTGTTATTCAACATTTCCATTCATTTCAGCATTTAAAGCAGGTCATTTCAACTCTTCATTGCTGAAGGGAGTTTCTATTTCTATTCTTTAATATCTTTGTTGTGTTGTAAACTTGTAATGTTGCAGTGTAAAGATGAAGAACAATGGGGTAAAACAAAAAGGTCTATGAATGCTTGAGAATTTCTAGCAGAGTCTGCAATACTTTCACAGTTGTAGAATTCAGCAGTTATAGTCTATTCCATTGATTCAGATAATAAAGCTTTGGAAATTCTTCAAATGAGTGAGCAACAACAGAACAGGTCAGATCATCATCCTCCTGTAATTGTGATTAATTATTGATATTTTCTTAGAATGTTAATTTGAGTTGAAATTCTGTTCAGCATAAAATTAGGAATAACAAATAACCTTTTTTTAGTATATATTGTATATGATGAACTGGTAACATGAAAAATAATAGCAGATGAAAATTTGTTTAAGCTTGAAATGTTGATAGTTTATCTTATACATATAATTCCATTAGCTGTTGATTGTAGAATTTTACTGCTAAACCTAATTGCTGGCCTAATTAATTAAAATGGTACTTCAGACATAGAACAAGGGACTATAATAATGTGAAATTGCACACAGAGCAAAAGATGATAGGGATCCACTTGTAAACAAGTTACAAAGCTTTTCCATTAGAAACTGAAGCTCAAACAATTTCTTTTAGAAAACTGAAAAATGGTACGAAGATTAATATGTATGAATGTAAGAAAGGTACTGAATGTAAGAGGAATATATGTTAGTTATGTACTAAATGTAAGAAAGGTACCTGGTACATCCATAACCCCTTTTGTATTGTTATAAAGGATGTTGACTAGTGAAAAGAAGTTGGTTTTGCTCTTCTTACTTTTGTATTCGTACCAAATAGCGGTACTTTTTTTTAGGTTAACTATTTCACAATATGTATATCTCTTCTTTTAAGTTATACTCAAAAATTCAAATGTAGCTCAGGAAGCGCAAAGATGAATATGATAAACAGATTTGCCATCTATTATTTTGCAAACTAATTTTGGTAAAAATGAATTTTATGTTTTTTCTTACTTTGCTTCATTGTTGATATTGCCCAGTCTGATACTGCATAACTTATTATGCATTTGCCGTGTCCTAACCTTTTCACCCTAACAATGTAGATCTTGTCAGAAAACTCAGCATTCTTAGGTTATTTTTTTACCGATGCATTGTTAGGTTTAATAAGTGCCTTATAATGCTGTTCATCTAACTTGCATGGGCTTGTACTAGTTGTACACCAATACTTGAATTAATGGTTTAATTGCACTTTTATCCCCCACTTCTACAAAACATAAGGTTTTTCTCACCCCCTCTTATTCATGCATTTGGTCTCTACATTTTTTATTTTTCACAAATTCAGTCCCAACACTTTTAGGTGCACTTTGGTCTCTTAAAATCATGAACTTTTGCACTTTTAGTCTCTAAAATTTGTGAAAATGGGGAAAGAGAGGGACGAAAAGTGAAACCAATAAGGTGTAGGAACCAAATTCATGAAAAATAAAGGAGGGATACCAAAATAATGGATTAGAGAAAATGGAAGACTAAAAATACAAAGAAGCCTATATTATTATATTCTCCTTTTATACTTAGTAATGACACTTCTAACTTGCAGGATTTCAATAATGAACTTTGGAGAACAACTTTTGGGTCAAGATGGACAACAATTTCAAATGAACAATACATGGGTACCCATCAGCCCTGAGAAGTTCATTCAACTAAGATCTAATACAGTATCAAATTGGCCACCGAACCAAATGAGAAGAGTAAACTATCAAGAATGTCCTGTACCTGGAAGTGATTACATGAGAGATATGTTACTGCATTACCATGCACCAGATCAGAATCTCCATCTTATAGGACATTCAGGTCAAACCAGTAACTTCGGTAGCACTTCGGTTGATAGAAACAGTGTTATCAATCACATTGCAGGCTCCTACACACAGGCGCAGCCATATGAGAGCAATGGACTGAACAATAGTACCTTGGAGCTACTGCTCAAGAAGAACTCGGTCAATAGAAACAGTGTTATCAATCACATTGGAGGCTCCTACACGCAGGTGCAGCAATATGAGAGCAATGGACTGAACAATCGTACCTTGGAGCTACCGCCCGAGAAGAACTTTGATAGGAACAGTGTTATCAATCACATTGGAGGCTCCTACACGCAGGCGCATCAGTATGAAAGCAATGGATTGAACAATAGTAACTTGGAGCTACTACTCAAGAAGAATGCAACTAATATAGCTACCGCTAACAGGAATTTGGATGCAAGCATTAACATGGCAGGAAGAAATCCACTGCTACCAAATTTTTATCCTCAGACTAGCAGTGATGAGAGTAATTCCTATGCAGGAAATCCACTGCTACCAAATTTTTATCCTCAGGCTAGAAGTGATGCAAGTAGTTCCTATGCAGGTGTTCAAAGATTCAAAAGCAACTCAACTTCAGACCTTGGGTATAGAGAAGCAAATAGACTTCTGATTCGAATAGGATTTTCAAATTAATGGCAGCAGCTCGAACAACTTTCTCGACAATGATATTCACTGCTCAGTCCCAATGCAACTGAAGGAAATCTTCTCTGATATGCCCTATGGTAACTTCTCTTCTTCTGGAATTTAAATTCAGAGAGAAACTTGTGAGGTTACACATCCTTTTTAGCATTATTCCATAAGAAACACACATGTCATTCATTACTCATATCTAGCCTAAATATAATGAAAAATAGATAATCTCTAGGGAATTATTAAGATCCATTGCATATCCACCTGTTATATAATTCAAGACAAATGTTTTTTTTACTGTAATTCCAATATTGAAGTCAATGCAGTAATGCAATGAAAGAGTGAGCAAAAAAAGAAATGCAAGTATCACTACGATTTGGCATTCATGGTAACTCAAAAGAGAGTTGATGTTCATAACACTGATAAGAGTAATTATTATTTCAAAAACTAAAACATAAAACACCATGAACTTATGAACATTGATAATGAAAGCAGACAACAGTTTTATCATTTGTTTTGTTCTTCTCTTGACAAAGTCATGGAACTCATAACCCATGTAGAAGTTACATAGTGAGCAACAATGAGAAAGTATGATAAAAATTGTATTGTTACAAACACG